>CM076570.1:12660261-13879763 GCA_034641835.2 Pinus albicaulis | reverse complement strand
TATCAACCAAACTCCCTTTCTTGATTATACCATTCTTGATGGTTGGTAATATAGGTTTAATCATCTATGTGTGCCATAATATGACGATCATCTCCTTCTCATTTGTGAAGCATGTGCCTCTTCATGAGGGGTAGGGGAAATTTTGGCACAACTAATACCATTCTCAATATCTAGTGCCACTTCTATTGGTATGTCTTACCTAAGAAAGTAGAAAGATTCATTCGAGCATGTTCACTATGCTCATAAAGAAAGTCATCAAACCATAAGCATGGTCTATATTTTCATGTATTTATTCCCTCTCACCCTTGGGAATCCATTTCCAGGGGATTTTTTAGTAGTCTTCCTACTACTTTCCACAAAAATTATTCTATTTGCATGGTTGTATATCATTTTTCAAAGATGGATATATTTCTTCCCTATCATAAGACTACCTCTATTTCTAAGAGCATGGATATCTTCTTCTGTCATATTTGGCCACACTTTTGATTTCCAAGAAGCATTATTTTTTATTGAAATTTTCATTTTCTCAACATCTTTTAGCGTACTCTCTTGTCTATGATGGGTTGTTAACTTCGTTTCTCCACTACCTTTCACCTACAAACATATGTCCAAACTAAGGTTGTTAATTGTACTTTGGTTCACTACGTTCACAACTATTTTTCCAAGAGAAAATAAAAGCAGCGGGATCCCTATTTGCACATTATTCAACATAGTAACAATAGGGCCACCCATTGCTCTACTAATTTCTCCCCTTTCAATGTTTTTTTTGAGTTTCAACCAAGTGCACCATTTGAGATGACATTGAACATCACCCCTTGTAGTTCTACACATTATCAACAAGAAAAAAAAAATCAACTCAACATTTTATTCTCTCCATATCTCAATGTCATACTTAAGTAATTGTTGCTTTTGAGCTGTCTAATATTGTGTCAACCAACGACATGTCAAACATCGCACACCCTTGTTATTTTAACCAAGAGATCATGTATGTATCTTTTTGGACAAGCAATGCTTCAAGGGCCAACACCTTATGTTGAATCCTCATAGATATGGTCCCTATATTTTTCTAGAATGCATTGGAGAAAATGCATATTGCTTGGAATTTCCTTCCGAGCTAGGCATTCATTATGTGTTTTATGTTAACAATCTGGAGCTATTTGTACCATGTCTCCTTGAGGAATCAATCAAAATTCAACATCCCAAGGATAATATTCTTTATTTTCAACATCCCTTGCTAAAGGATACAATTTTTTATTCTAACATGAGGACATCTCACCAACAAAGATGCATATCATACCTTGTAGCTAAGAAGAGACACGCATTGGTACAGGAAAAATGGATGATTTCACGGGCATTTTAACACAATTTCCCTCATTTTGTGGCAGAAGTAGGGACACTTTTGGCGCTTAAGGGGGAGGAATTGGGCAACCATGAAAGGCTTACCCCTTTCGAGGAAACTCATAATGAGGAAGGAAACAAATAATAATGCATTTGATGTTTCTAAAATATGTATTTGTTTTTCCTTATGCAAACTAGTTGTGAAACCTAAAAAAGGTAGGAAATATCTAAACAATATTTTGTCGTTTCTATGCAAAATTGTTTATAATCAAGTTAATAAGAAGGCCCCTTGCTTACAAAAGGTGACCTCTCCTTCATAATAAAATGGTGGTATTCTTTTTTGGATCTTGATATTTATATATTTGTTTTTTCATTGTGCCATGTATGTTTAATAATTTCTAGATTTGCATGTAGATGAAACCTTCTAAATTCCACATGCTCAAAGGCGTACACAAGGTTTGTTGGTCAAATAGGGAAGTGTATATTTCAGTGAACAATTTTAATAAATCCCTTTTGAAAGCTCATAAAAACATCCCCTATTTTTCACTTTTTGAGGATTTTGCTTCATGATAATCTAAAAAACCATATTGTGCACAAAACCCATGTTTTATATTTTCTTGATTCATATCTAATGAATTTTAAATGACATGTCAAAATTTCCTCTCCAACTGTCCACTACAAGAACTTTTCATAGCTACAACAAGAACTTTTTGTAGCTACACCAAACATTTTAGAAGAAATTTAGAAAAAGACAAAAACCATTCTTAGTAACCATAAAATCGTGGAAATCAACCATATTAATGCTCATATTTCTTATGAATTTTGTAGGACACGAGAATGGAAAAATATATGGTAATGAAGATAATAACGAATGATAAACAAAGGGAATTTTATAAAAATATTAGGTAAAATGACTTTAGAAATCATGTCAAAATAGAGGCCCAATAGTATACATTTTAGGTTCTTTTCTTGCTCAACTAAACCTTCTCATCATTTATTTTTTTTGTTCCACTTCTTTGACCAATTCAATTGACTCATCTGAGTCACTTTCCTCCTACTTCAACTCAATTACCAATTTTTTCCAATATTCTTTAGAGTCTCTTTATTCTAGGAAGTATTTACTTAATTTTTGTAAATATCGCATCTCGACTAGAAATTGTCTTCCTTGTGATTGGATACTACAGATTATCTCCTTTCATTTTGTCATTATAGCTAATGAAAATACACTTCATTTCCTTGTTATTTATTTTTGCCCTCTTTTCATTTGAAACATAGAAAAAAGTCGCGGAATAAACAACTCTTAGATGTGTGAGTGATGGGATTTTACAAAACCATAATTCATATGGAATTTTTTCGACTAACATTGATGATGGAGACCTATTTACCACATATCACACACTATTGAATACCTCTACCTGAAATTCTTGTGATAATCGTGCACTATTGAGCATGCTCCTTACATTTTTCATCAACATCCTATTCATTCTTTCAACAACTTCATTATACTAAGGAGTGTATGGAGTAGCCATTTGGAGTACTATCCCATATAGTTTGCATAAATGCTCAAGCTCTTTACCACATAATTCACTTATGTTGTTAGTTCTAAATAATTTTACCTTCCTAACAAAGTTACCGATTAAACGAGAACTATTACCTCAAAATGAGAACTCTAACCAAAAAACCCAAAAAAACATTAAAAAACAACCTAAAAATGATTTTTGTTGATGCTAGAATAACGTCTCTTTTTTTCGAGATAAATTTTCAACATTTTTTAAAAATGGAAGAGAAGATAATTTTTTTTGTGCAAAAAATACCCTGAAAACGAAAAATATTGATGCCGGAATAACGTCTTTTTTTTTGGGGTAAATTGTCAACATATTTTAATAATGATATTAAATATAAAATATCATGACTCTAAAAAACTTTAAAATTCCAACGATAGACATGACATTAAAGATAAAATATCAAAAGTCTTAAAATTCCAACGATTTTTTAGGCATGGTATTAAAGATAAAATATCGTGTCTCTGAAAAGCCCTAAAATTCCAACAATTTTCAAGCATGGTGTTAATATTATTTTAAAAAATCATTACCATTTAATTATTATTAATTTATTTTTATTTTTATTTTATCATATTAATAACAATTTATTAAATATAATGTATTGAAGTCATTGGACATGAAACACTTCAGTTATGATGGATGAACAAGTTTATCAAACAAATTAATTTATATGTGGTTTTGGAGTTATTGATGCTCTCTGCATTAAGACATTTGTTTTTTGGAAATTTGTGTAAATATTTTATTTTTAAATAATTTTAAGATTTTGAAACTTGCAAATTATTTCTTTTAAACTATATATATGTGTGTGTGTGTGTGTGTGTGTGTGTGTGTGTGTGTTTCTTTTGAATTTAATAAATCGAAACTAATAAACATATTAAAGATTATGCAAAAAAAATAAAATTGTTGTTTTCATAATCTTATCGACTACTAGGGAAGTACACCATCAAAAAAAGTTTGTTCTCCTAGACTTATTACTTCTACATATTTTTTATTTTGACATATATATCCAATAAAATATGTTGTGAATATGAAAACATTGAAAAAAAAACAAAAAACACAAAAAAATAATAACAAGTATCCCATACTTCGACCCCTCCACGACCGTCATCACCAAGTTTCCTATTTGGGTCAGGCTCCCAAATTTTCCAGCCCCTCTATGGCACTATTCTGTCTTTCAAGGATCAGAAATACTCTAGGCCTCTTTCTAGCAATGGACACATCCAGAGGGGGAAACATGCATATACATCTTCGTTAGAATATGCACTGAAATAGATATCAGCAAAGGATTTCCAGATCAAATCATTCTGAAAGTGGGAGACTACCATTGGACACAGACCCTAGATTATGAGAATATCACCTTCAGATGCCACCACTGCCACCAAACAGGACATCTTCAGAACTCATGCTCCTCCTTCCTGACCCAAAATAATAAGAGAATCCGCAAATCAAACTCCAAAAGCTGGCAGCCTTGTGTCCCGCCACCCATGGATGACATCGATTCCTTCAGCTCGGATGAGGAAGAGATTGAAGCAGATGAGGAGGTCGCAAAGTAAGAAAAGGACATGACAACGATAGACCTTGATATGCCCACTGGTCCCACGAGTGCATAGAAACGTTCTCATGAAACCTCCTCCTCAGATTCGGATCAAGAGCCCACTCCTCCAGACTCCAACAGGCTCCAACAAGCTCCAAGTGGTACTAGCCCAACAACCCCAGGATGGCTGAGTCAGAGTTTCAAAAAATAAAGGAAAGAAATGTCGCACTGAGGAAACAACCCACTTGGGGTAGTTCCCAGTGTTTTCTCTTGTAGCTCCTTTGTTACTTTGTCTATTTCTCTTGCCTCTCTCTTGACTTCTCCATGGGACAGAGGTTGAATGTTCATTTCCAGTCCCTGGTTATCTAGCTTATATTGTTTGTAATTCATCTTGTAATATACACTCTTTTAATAGAAATAGAGTAATAAAAAATAAAAATAAAAATTAACAAGTAAATAAAAATATATATTTTAACATAAAAATAAAAATAAAAAATGACCCAAAAAATGCACTATAAACAATATATAAGAAAGAAAAAAAAAAAAAAATCAAACATAAAAATGTAAAAAAAAAAAAAAAAAAAAAAACCTTATAAATAAATAAATAAAAACATAGAAAAAAAAAACATAATCTAAGAATAGAATTTAAACATTTGACCCAAAAAAGAAATAAATAATATTGATGAGATATATTTAACAAAAAAAAAACAACACAATAAAAACTATTTTTAAAATTTTTAAAATCTTTAAAACAAATAATAAATAAAAAATAAAAAAATGAAACTTATAAAAAACACATTAAAAAAATAAATTGAAAAAAGATAAAATAAAAAAATTACAAATAATTTAAAATAATAGTAAAAAAAAGTAGACGGGGGTGTGTTTAGAGACGGAATGGCTTTGAGGCTCTGCATGTGTGCCTTCCTGTCTGCTTACGATTAGGCTATCCTATTAGGGTTAGGGTTTTTTCAACAGCTGCCTCAGCACTTGAAGCTTGCATCCTCCTCCTGTTGTCATTACCATTGTATGTCTAGCGTGACCTTGTCAGGATCATTGCCAACAGTTACGTGACCGTTTTCAGCAGATTCAAGTATCTTCACTCAGCTGGCAGCTATGGATGAGGAGCTGGTTGACTACACCTCGGATCCCTATGAGGGGATGTTGATTGGGACTTCCTCCTCTTTGTTTCAACCTACAGCATTTGCAGTCAACCCTCTGGTGTTTCCCTCTTCTTCATCGACCGACCATATTTTCTCCCTCATTTCCACTCTCCCATTTTTTGATCCCCTGTCCCTCCTATACCCCCTTACATCAGAATCTCCACCATCTTCATTGCTGGACTCTATTCCCTTATTCTTTGATGGCCCTCCAGCCTTGGATCCAACTCCCTTATCCTCGATGACCATTCAATTTCTCTCCTCATGTCTACAGGTTTCCACATCCCATCCTTTGTTGAATGCTGACTCTAACCCTCCCCCACCTCTATCTGTTGAGCCTTGAATCACCTGCCCTAATTCGGCTCCTTGCTCGGTTTCGTGCCCGCCGTCTTCAGGCTTTTTTGCGGGATCTCCATCTGTGTCCCCTCTCAGCGACTGACCTAGGGTTTCATCTGCTCCAGGATCAAGCTCCATTTCAGACCCTCGGACTACACACATCCAACAGCAGGGATCTAAGAAGAACAAGTGTGTCGGACCCGAATCCAAGAAAGTTGAGTTGGTTTTGGGGGACGGTTTGCAGATGGGTGAGGTCATTGAGACGACAAAGCGCATTTTGGTTAGACATGTCCGAGGCTGTAAATAAAATCTGGCATGACTTCGTCTCTAGGTTATTGAGATCCGAGGACAAATTTTGGAAGAGTGACCCTTGGTGGTCATACTCCTCCGCGGTTGGTTCGCCCTTAGTTTTCAGTGGCTTGAACATGTTCAATGGGTTCTCTCCATATTTTGGCACATTGAACAAGCCCCAGTACTTCTGAAGATATGGAGTCCACTCTTTGATCCGAAATAGGAGAAACTTGGTTCTCACCCGATATGGGTCCACCTCTGCATTTTTGGTCCGATGACATCTTCAAATTTATTGCGAACCCCCTGGGCACATATATGGATCATGAAAAATCTTATATAGCCATAGGTAACATGTCCCTTTCCCGCATCCTGGTTCATATTGACACCAGAGAGGGGTTGGAGGAGTCTATCACTATCAAATGGCGGCATTTTGTTAGACCTCAGACCCTAGATTATGAAGGAGTTTCCTTCTGTTGTAGGCGATGTCATGCAGTGGGTCATCTATACAAAGACTGCCCTCTCCGTCCCTCTACTAACAAACAAGACACTCCTAGTGTATATTCAGAGGCTCCTCCGGAGGCATCGCATCCTACTTGGGCTCCATCATCTGGCAAACACAGGACATCGACTATTGGCACTGGTTCTGCTCCACTACCTCCTCAATATCCATCCCCTCGGATGACTCAAGAATGAGCAGTGGCTGTGAAGCAATCCTCGGGTAACCCTTTGACACTTTCTTGTGATTTATCTATGATTTATCTATGATTTATTGTGCTTTAGGTGTGGTTTTGAGCGGGTCTCATATTGCATCTCTCCCTCATGCTATCCCCCACATCTCTTGCCCCCCCCCCCCACCTTCTCGGACATCCCCCCGTCCATCCCTGACCACTCTTCCCCGGGAGTGACTTTTGAGAACTCTGTGGATTCAAAGAACTCCCATTCCTTTTTCCTTCAATCCCTCTCCAAATTATCTTCAGGCTCACCTGGTGGGCTCGGGATCATTCCCCCTCCCCGTATTCCCAAAGCCTCCTGTTGTCGTCAATCCAATATTTCCAAATCCATCATTCAGGTGGGACTTGATGTAGCTGATGGCAGGAAACACACCATTGATCGGGTCCTTAGAGCGCAATAGACCCCCCCCTGCGTTTACCTCTTGAAAGTTATGTCATTTAATTGTCGCCGATTAGATAGTTCGGCCAACAAGCTTAACCTTTACAGACTTATTGACTCGACACCAGTCAACATCATTTTTCTTCAAGAGATGCTCGGTCCTGCTGAATCTATCATTCGAGCCCTGTAATCACTTCGACTAGTTTGGATCTTTCATGCCATGGATGCTCGAGAAGATTTGGGGGTATCGCTCTTGGCTTTAACCCTCGTTCAATTCGGATTATCAATCTATGGGGAGGGGAGGTTTTCTTGGGTGCAGATATCTTCTCCTCTGAATTTGGTTGGGAATTCCACCTGATTAATGTGTATGGAGGTTTTACTACCCGTTTAACATTTTTGGAGCACCTTCTCTCCTTATCCTTTACTATGGTTGATAACCTCATTTTAGGAGGAGACCTCAATTTCTCACTTGGGCACGCCGAATCATGGGGTCACTCGGCCCAGATTGATCACCTTTCTGAACCCTTGGCTAACCTACTGGAGGATCATCATTTGGTTGATATACCCTCACCTCGCACCCTCCCTACTTGGAGGAATCATAGGACCAGACAGGCCTCATTAGTCAGGAGACTTGACCATTTCCTCATGCACGAGGCCCTTATTGAGACTATCACTATTTTCTAGAAATGAGTGGGCTCTGGAGGCATTTCGGATCATTATCCCATTTACATGGAGCTGACGACAGGGATTCACAAGCCTAGGAGCCCTTTCAAATTAAATTGTACTTGGTTATCGCATGTTGAGTATATCAATATGATATACCAATATTGGACCACTCACCAGCCCTCCCCTTATATTACTCCCTCAACAAATTTTGCACATAAGATGAATGAGGTCAAGAAGATGACAATTAATTGGGAAAAACAACAAAATATTAGAGATAACCAGGCCCTCCAGGACCTCGAGAGGGAGATTACTTCCTTGGGGATTGTTGTGGGGGGTGGGTGGGCGGGGGGGGTGGGTGGTGCGCACTCCTCGGAGAATGCCAAAGCACATCTTAATCAGCTAGAGGTGGATCAGAACATAATCTTGAAAGAACGAGAGGAAACATAGTGCTTGCGAAGTAGAGCCCTTTGGTTACAGGCTGGCGACAACAATACAAAATTATTCCACTAGTTTGCAATGGGTAGACATGCCATAAACACCCTATGGCAACTGGAAGACGAACAAGGGAAAAAAGCTCGAACTTTTCATCAACTTCCCAATATGGGAGTTGCACACTTCAGGAACCTATTAAACGTACCACACAACATTTCTTTGGCTGAAACCATGAAGGTGGTGGGCCTATTCCCCCAGTTTGTGGATCTAGATGTGGAAGAGAACCTGATTGGGGTTGTCACAATGTAGGAACTTTAGACCACCATGAAATGGTTTCAAAAGGACAAGAGCATTGGACCAGATGGGTGGCCCATCAAGTTCTATCTGGCTTTATTTGATATCCTCAGGCATGACATTCTCTGAGTGGTTGAAGAATGTAGAAATTTTGGTTGTATGTATGATGCATTCAATTCTACATTTATTTCCCTCATTCCTAAATCCAACTCCCCCCAACACTTCACAGACTACATGCCCATATCCCTTTGTAATTGTATTTACAAGATTATTGCTAAGATCATCACCAACAAACTCAAACCCATTCTATCTAATCACATATCTTTTGAACAATTCGCATTTCTTCATCACCGTCAGATCCATGAGGCTAGTGGCTCTACTTAGGAATAAATACACTCCATAAACTCAATAATCTCAAAGCCATTATCCTCAAAATTGATCTCGCAAAGGCTTTCAACCATGAAAATTGGCTATACATCCGCATGATTCTCACTCACTTAGGCTTCCCCCACTCGTTCATCAATTGGATTATGTGTTGCATAACCAATGTATCCTTCAGTGTCCTCATCAATAGATCAACCTCTCCTTTTTTCCACTCGGAGCGGGGCCTCCGTCAGGGATGTCCATTATCTCCCTTTCTCTTCCTCCTCATCATGGAAGCTCTCAGTCGTCTAATTATAGAATAACACAGATAGAGCAAACTCTTGCGCATCAAAATTACCGAAGGATGCACACTCACCCACCTCCTATTCGTCGACAATGTTCTCATCCTTCTCAACAAATCTATTGGGGACTCCATATCATTTTCCTCTATGTTATCCTCATTCTGTCTAACCAATGGAATGAAATTAAATAATCACAAATCCACTATGACAACCACAGGATGCACCCCATAGGAGCAAGCCTTTGCTGTCGATAGATTCCAATATATGCCTGCTATAGGGTAAAATGCTTGGGTTTCTGGTTATCGAATATCCCTCTCAGGGCTTTCCAGTGCCCGAGGTAGACAGTAAGATTAGTTGTATAGTTCACAAAGATGGCACATACATGTTCATATTTAACTTAAAACGACTTGATAGAATAAGATAGAAGATTGTCTCTTTAATGATCTTGGAGTCCCTTGGAGAGCACTAGGAAGCGAAGCAGAGGTTCTCCTCCACCAACTCCAAATCTTGGCCCTGCAATCAATTAAAGCACCCGTGTAATTTCTACCATAACATACATTTCCTATCAATTAAGTCAATGTATATAATAAAAATTTAAACCATGCACATCTAAGCCATTCGTCTCATGCTATATAAGTTATTAAATAACAATGACAATATCAACACATAGAATGGACAAAACAGATACAGTTCTATTGATTTATAAAAAGGAGGATTACAACCGTCGGTTGTACCAAGCCCTCCTCAGCCTTCCAATCTCTCTATCTCTCAAAGTGGTGATGTATTGATCAATGAGTTTTCAATGAACCTCTTTGACCTTTGACCTTCACACT
This sequence comes from Pinus albicaulis, assembly GCA_034641835.2. NCBI lineage: Eukaryota > Viridiplantae > Streptophyta > Pinopsida > Pinales > Pinaceae > Pinus > Pinus albicaulis. Next base: position 13,869,545 of record CM076570.1, on the reverse strand, counting down.
ACAACAATGATCTCTACTTCACAAGTATTCAAAAACTTTGACAATCCTTCGACCTTGAACCAAGAGCCTTCAACTCCATTTTATAGGAGATGGAGAGAGCAATCATTTCCCTTCTCTTTCCACCAGTTCTGAATAGAAAAAACTAAGATGTTTCCTCAACCTCTATGCTTTTTCCTTCTTTGAGAGTTCAGTTGTTTATGGCAAGGCCCAATAAGAGATTAGTGCTTTGCAGTTTCCTTTTTGTACTGACTCTCTTGTGAGAAAAAGCTGGAGATTCAAATCATTCTCTGCGGTTTTTTCCCGTTTCAAACTTAAAACACGGGTAATGTTGCCCTCTAGTGTAAACAGAGCGTTTCCCTAGCCACTAACGCGGCCTATTCACTGATCAACTGTGTTATAACGCTCTTGTGTTGTTATAGTGAGTCATTACCTGGCATAAATAGGTTTAATTTAGGTCTTTGTTCCATATTTATCTTCTCCTCTGAGCCGATGAGGAGGTATTTTGACCTGTAACATATGCCCCCTAAAGTGTGAGGTCAGAGACGAAGACGATGGCCGAAATACTTTACAATGTGTGTAGTAGAGAAAAAGAGATTGAAAGACTGAGGAAAACCTGAAACAACAACATATGTCAGAAAATATAGTATCTTCCTTGAGTCGGGCATTCCCATGCTCAGTAGCTTAAACAACATGATTTCTCTAAAATAGAGATATGAAGAATTTGTCCACCAATAGGTACAATGTGGGAGTGTCTGTCATAACAGGATCAGGCTGAAGAAGCTATCTCCATAAACAATATCGCAACTTGGGGAAGGGAACACAACTTTAATGATGTAACCTTTGCCCCAAGGTCTTGACCCCCGATTCACTTAAACTGCATATTCCTCAACATGTGAATGAAAGCGCTATCATCGAACATGTGAGAAATCGTCTAATTACTAGTCTATAATGAAAATCGTTAACAGTTGCGAAGGTGGCCACCGATAATGATGATGGTCCCTAAGATGCACAGTACAATCTAGCGAGTGTGAATAAAATGAGTTGAAGTCAAACACTCATAGAATCATTCGACCAGGAGCCAATGATGAAGAATCCTGATCAAACACAAGACTACCTGCCACTAATGTCTGCAAGTATCCGGGTACTGATGGGTTTCTGGATCAACTTCCTAGATAATATGATGAATTCAATAGGAAGAGATCTTTTGAAAGGTAGGCACTAAGGCATCCTACATCAGTCAACACGAAACGGAAACCAACTGAATTTTTTTATGATTGAGATAATGAAGAGTAAATGGGGATGTTAGACGACAAATAATTTCTGGCATAATGAGCGGTTTGGTTGATAACAGGAGCAGTAGATAGCGAGATTTGCTTGAACAATAGAAGGCATTGTAATAGGGTACTAGGCAGCTGAGGCTTAATGAACACCAAAGAGTGTGTTAGGATTTTACTGGTGTAGGGACACTGGGAGATGAAGGCTAATACTCATAGATGGTAGGGTTCGGCTAACTGCGAAAGAGTTTTCTGGGAAGTGCCATGTTCAATATTTTTGCTGCCAAATCGACCTTTCTGAAATGTAACAGAGGTAGTATCCATTTTGTCCAAATTTTTCCCCATCTGATTCAATTTAATGAGTCAAGATGAGTAAACTCGGTGAATTTTTCATATTTAGAGAATCTGAAAAATATCATAAAAGACAACTCTGTGCCCCGTCTGATTAGGTTTAACGAGTCTAGACGAGTAAACTTGGTGAATTTTTCATGTTTAGAGAGTTTAAAGAATATCGTAAAAGACGGCTCCATTGGGGTACCTTTGTCATGTCTTGATAACCGGGCATGGCAAAGGGAGAATAGTAAGCCCGAAACAGTTCATTTTCCGTGAGTTATTCCATCGAAGCTGAAAAAGTGAGAAATCTATGTTCGATGGACGTCTACCACATTTTGTTATGAGTACGAGGAGACGGAGTAAACCCAATACTCTTTGTGAAATTTTAACGAGTCCAACAAAGAAAAACTCGGTGCCCTCCGTGGAATTTTTAACGAGTCACGCGGAGAAAACTCGATTACCTCCGTGAAATTTTAACGAGTCACGCAGAGAAAACTCGGTTACTTTTTCGGTTTAAATAGCTTTGAAAAAGAGGAAAAGAATGGCTCCTTACTCTCTGTCATGGTAGTTTAACGAGCCTGACAGAGTCAACTCAGGGTTTTTTCAGTTTTATGAGCGAGAAAAAGGTCCCTAAAAAGAAAGCTCAGTGCTTCTTCATATCATTTTTAACGAGTTTGAAGAAGAGAACTCTAGGTTTTTTAGATTAACGAGCAAGAAAAAGACCATAAAAAGAACGCTCGATATCAACTTCATATAAGTTTAACGAGTCCAAATAAGGGAACTCAAGGTTTTTCGGATTAACGAGCAAGAAAAATACCGTAAAAAGAATGCTCGATATCAACTTCGTATAAGTTTAACGAGTTCAAAGAAGGGAACTCGAGGTTTTTCGGATTAACAAGCAAGAAAAATACCGTAAAACGAATGCTCGAGTAAGCACGAGTATGTCTACATATGAATCTTGATCACTCATCAGAACATCAGTACCAAATCTCAATAGTTGCGACACATGTGCAGCAAGAATTCACGACTTTTTTCGATTATCTTAAGAGAGTCATGCCCCAGAAATGGCTATAAGAAGGTCGGAAGACCTTCATTTTCACTGTTTTGAGTGCTGTGAAGGAGCTCTGGGGTGAAAAAGGGGTGAAATCTTCAGCTGATGATTACAGTCAATCCGGGCAACGGTTTTCCTTCCCATGAGATCCAGTTAAGAGCTAGAACCTCCTGCTATCATTTAATTGTATTTTTGTTACGTTTTGCTGGTTCAAAATGAAAAATTTGTGAGGCCCTAAAAAATGTTTGCGCCTAACGCGGGCCAATAGTGTTAGAGCCGCGTTAAGCGCACATCCCGTGAAGGGATGCTGGGTTAGCACGCTCTGTTTCACACTAAGGCCAGCGTTAGGTGCAACGCATTTTTTAGGAACTCATTTCCCATCATTTTGAAGTGGTCCAGACATTTTTTAATCGGTTGAAAATGTTGCATTTGCAAGTATTCAACTGTTAATCATGAGTATCTGGCGAGAGAGAGAACATGAACGGGAAGAACGAGAGATTATGACGGATGCTTCAAGCCTGATGGCTCTCCACAGATGAAGATTGCTAAAATATGCCCGCTTAGAACTGATGAGGGGTCAAGAGGACCTCCTAAGGTGGCTAATCCAGCAATGAGATGAACGACACCATGTCTTTCGGATTGGGGGAAATGAGCTCTCAATCGAAAAGGATGATGTGTAATTTTTGACCAGCCTATCATGTCATGGGTCGAGGCCCAATTTGACGGGGTCTAGAGCTAACCCACGTTCCACTGCTGATTTGATTCTTCAGCATTGCATACGTGACACTCAGGCTATGAGTAATCGGGTACCAATCGCACGGGTGACTTTGAGACCATTAAGGTCTATATTATGGATGATTGTTCGCTTGGCAGGTGCCAAGAGTCAGCATGTGGCCACCAAGGCCCAGATGCTCCTATCCTTGGACTGTATGCAGCCTCAGGTTTTTTACTAGTGTGACGGAGTTCTCCGTCGGGTCCAAGCAGAGCTTACCGCATGTAAGACCCGTACCCAGAGAGAGTTTGGGTACGGTACACTGATTGTCTCTTTCTTGCTGAAGCGGGTACCATTGATGAGGCCTAGGATTGTTTTAGCGCCATTGGGCCCACGCGAGCCGAGGCAGGCTCGGTGGGCAGCCTTGCTTCCGCAGACTGGAGAGAGTCCCGTCCGCCACTGTTTTGATGATGGATTTTGTGATTGGCTAAACTCCCAGATTATTATGATTGAGGATTATCCCTATGCAGGGATGAACTTCACAAGTGATCCAGAGTTAGCACTGCCCCCTGGTACCCAATGGGGACTCGATGGTAAGAAGGAAATGATCAGTGTATTTCAAAGAAGTACTTTGTTTTTTGTCTTTTGAATGTTTATGCAATTTTTTTTTGTTGAAATAGGGTGAAAATTATTTTTTGACATGAAGTGTTTGTTTGCTTGACACAAATGTGGCACCTGTCCGGCCAGTTGGGGCGCCTCGCTATGCACGGTGATGACTGCATCTACCCGGGGCTGGCGCACCAACAGAGGATGCGGAAGTCGCCAAGGATGATGATGCCCAGGTTTTACATGAACTCTCCAGAATCCTGGAGGGTTTGAGTATGGGCATACCACCCCTTCCTATGCGGGAGGTTCCAGTTCGTTTGCAGCGGCATACCGTAGGTGTGCTGGAGAGATACCTGGTGCCTCTGAGGAGGATAGCTAGAGCAGTTGTATGTTACCATGATCATCAGGCCTAGCTGGTGGAGCAGATGTATTAGTGTCAGAGCGTGGCTTAGTATAGCCAAATTTTTGTAAAACACCCAAGTTTTGGAAGATTTTTTGATGTAACTATTGTACTGGACACGACATATATATATATATATATATATATATACTTTTTGGTGATTTTTTGTTTTTTAATTTTTTATGTATTTTTAATGGGATAAAAATATATATACTCATGAGTAAATCTTTTATAGTAAATGTGACAAATGCCAATCTAATACATAGTTTTCCAAAGAATTGGCTAATGCATTAAATTATCTAGGAACGTGTTCAAATGTAATTGTTTAAAATTGACGTTCTAAAAGTCGCACCCTTAAAAAATAACGTAACAAGACTGGATGATGGACACGGTAATGATTGTTTAACTGCATAGTGACGAGTTGGGAATCTAACTCAACCACTAAATTGGAGATGTCACGAGATGTCGCTTTCGTGAGGAGTTGGATCACTGACATGTACTCGGCAACATTATTGGTGGCGCTACCCAGGAAGATTCCCCTAGAACCAAGAAGGTCTGACTCGGGAGTGTAGAGAACCCAAGCAGCTGAAGCAATGCGTCTAGTGTGACGACTAGCACCGTCCGCATATCCGACGTATGATAAGGAGGGTGACGACATCTATGTGAAAGAAAAAGATTATACATGAGAAAAACACCTCGAAAACAAAAAAATATCTAGAGACATCAAAACAATAGGCAAAACTTATATACATAAAATTACAAAGCATATGCCTAGTGCGAAACTAGGCAAAATACTTCTTTAGATAGAGCCCGTTGCGGGGCTCCACGAGTGGAATTCCATTACAGTCCTGAAGTTTGTAAGCTCCTTTTGAGAGGACTCTAGTGACGATGTAAGGACCAATCCATAATGGTTGGAGTGTTCCTGCCCCCAAGAGGTCATGTTTCTGATCATAGAGTAGAACAAGATTGCCCTCTTGGAAAGAACGAGGCTTGACAGATTTTTTGTATTGAGCTTTGACTCGGAAACTGGTGAGCTTCGAGTGCTAGTGTAGCATCTCGACAAGTTTTGTCCAAATGATCGAGTGAGAGCAAGCGCTCTTCTGTGGCGGTGGTGCCAGGCAAGAGTTCAATGGCGAGTTTGAGTGATGGAATTTCGCACTCGATTGGAAGTACTACCTCCAGGCCGAATGCAAGTTGGAATGGTGTGAAGCCTGTGGAAGTTTTGACTGACGTTCGGTATGCCCATAATGTAGAATACAACTTCCGATGCCATGTAGTTTTATGATTTCCGACCAATCGACGAATCATGGTTTTGAGGATGCCATTTACAGCTTCGACTGGACCATTAGCTTGAGGATAATAAGATGAAGATTGATCTTGATGAAAACCTAGCATGGATGTTAATTTGGTCATCATATGATTCTGGAAGTGGGATCCATGATCTGTGACAATAGATAGGGGTACGCCGAACCGATAGATTACCTGATTGAACAGGAAGAGAGCGGCGGTTTCGCCATCGGCTTTAAAAGTGGGAATGGCTTCTGCCCATTTCGTAAAATAGTCGACCACAACCATGATGTAGTTGTGTCCATTTTCCGAAGTGGGATTTCAGGTGACGAAGTCAATTCCCTATTTAGCGAAAGGGCCAATGGGGATAACCGGATGAAGGGGGGTAGGATGAGCGCGCATTTTCTTTGTGAAAATTTGACATGGATGGCACTTCTAGACCACTACAATGCATTCTTTAAACAAAGTGGGCCAATAGTAACATGCACGCAATATTTTTTGGGCAATAAATATGCCCGAAAGATGACCACCGCATGCCCCTGTGTGGCAGTCATTCAAAACGCGTTCCGCCTCATCGAAAGTGAGACAACGTCGAAGAATAGTATCAACACCATGACGATATAGTGTATCGTTTAGCACGAGGTAGTGCTTTGCTTGGTGGCGAATACGACGACGGTCGTTGGACGTGAGAATTGGGAAAAAGCATTAAGTTTGTAGGTAGACCAAAATGTCTCCATACCATGGGTCCGAAGAATCGACCAAGTATACAGATTCATCAGGAAATGGATCATGAGCTACTTCTCCTGGGTCGATTTTGGGAAGGTCCGATAATAATTCGACGAAGACGAGGGATTTATTTTCTTTGGCAGTTGTGAAGACCAAATCAAATTGTTGGAGCATTATGATCCATTTGGAATATTTTCCTCCAATAATTTGTTTAGACAGGATATGTCGCATGGGGTTCTCCAAAGCAATAATCGTAGTCTATCGCAGCAATATATAGTGTCAGAGTCAGGTGACGGCGAAAACTACCGCCAGATAAAGTTTCTCCACATGTGAATAACGTAGTTCAGGTCTGATTAGACCTTTGGACAAATAGTATATCACATGTTCACTTTCGTCACTGTGAACTTGAACCAGAACCATTCCAAGTGAGGATGGTGAGGCTGCCAGGTAGAGGAGAAAGTCGCGTGAGTAGTCGGGGGCACTAAGGAGTGGGGCTGAAACAAGTGCATGTTTTAAAGCATCAAATGATCATTGATCTTGGTCATCCTACAAGTATAGTGTTCCTTTCTTCAATAATCACACTGGAGGAGCAACCGTGGGTCCCAACGTGGTCACGGTAGGAGTAGATCCTGAAGGACTCGACGAGCTACTGACAGTTGTGATGACCGTAGGGTTAGGATTAGGTATATGTTGACTATTGGGGTTACCTAATGATGGCATAGAACTAATGACCAACGGGGAGGATGGTGGAGAACTTGGGAGGGTTGCCATTGGCATCGACCCTGTGGATGCCGGTTGTGAAATGGATGTTTGTGCGGCCGAATACATTTCTTGGCATGGTGGAATCTAAACTATCACAAGCCCCAACGGATCAGTGAGTGGAGGATTGTAATGAGGTACAACCCCTTCAGTGAAAGGGTCCTTCGAAAATTTCGTATGATATGAGGCTATGTGAAAATCAGGATTTGTCAATGGAGACTACTCTTCTGCAGAAGGCACGGGTTCACCAAGGTTCAGTTCTTCCTCAATAGTTAGAGGAGGTAGACTTTGCTGTCGTCGAGATAGACGACATGGGTCGGATGACGCCACGATGACCTGTTTAGTTTTAACAAATTTTAATAAATTGTGATGTGTTATAAAGTCTCAATGACAGTAACCACACACCTAAAAAAGAAAAAAGGACTCTCTAAGATCAATTAGCAAGCATCCGGAATAGGGTGCCCTGTTTGAGTACTACCGTTTGCTGGTGATGAAATCCAGTATCACAATAGTATACAGAGAGGGTTGGTCGAAAGTACAGTTACGATCACTCTAGAGCTTCGCCCGAACCTCAGACGATAGGTGTAAGAACTCTCGTGAAGACGAGTACCCTCCTAAAGACCGAAGATAGAGTGGTTCCATCTGTTTCAGGTACCAGGACAGCCCGTCCCAGTCACCTTGTGTAAGTCCCTAAAAAGTATGGCCACTAAAGATACCTCAAATCACAGACATCATCAGGGGGGTCCATGGTCAAGGACAACATGCTATATGGGCAGAATACCTAGATCCCTCGAAGGGAACCCCAATATATAACACACCCACCGGATGCAGTCGAAGGCGGGCTACCTTCTTGTGCACCCAAGTGTTGTCTCGTGCTGAGCTCCAGTAAAGGAACGGTCTCGATAATATGAGTGCAGTAGGATTTTGCCCGTTAATGACTCTAGTTTCAAGTTTTGAGATCTTGGGTGATTTTCTCACTTTTCCTAACCCAAGATCCTAGCCTGAACTACTGTTTGTGTGAGCTCAAAAAAGAGTAATTGTGATTAATTTTATTATCACTTGATTCTTAGTGTACTTGATTATTAGTCTTGCGGAGGGGGAGTGGGCGTATGAAATGTAATGAGACTCTGACTCAAGAAACCATGCAAAAATATGCTCTAAATATTCAATTCGATGAAGAGTATTTCTACAAGGAGAGGTTTCTTTTCAACATCCATGCACTAACATTCAAATAGCACAGTTCAACTTTAAAGATTCAAACTTCTATCTACCTCTTCTTAATAGTCTATGAACTGAAATTTTCATAATTAATTTAGCTAGATGTAGAAAAACTAAAAAAAAATATTTCTTCTTTAAAAAGTAAATGCTTTTGACACTAAATTTTCAAACAAGAGCAAATAAAAAAAATGCCAACTTAGTAAACAAGCAGAAAGATTCATTTATTATAGATACTGATAATAAAAAAAACTCGCAACCAAAATTACTATAACTGCGTAGTGAACAACAAATTTTAATGGTAACGCACCGTCTTCCTCATGAGTAAGAGCTAGCCTGGGTTAATCCGTGAGACTAACACACTGTATTTAAGCAGAGGCAACGTTATAATGCACTAGAAAACCCACAGAGATAGCGTTAGCCAGGGTAAATTTCTTTAGATGGTCAAACAGAAATAGGATTGAACTCTACGAGCTTTTGAAATGTCTACTGGGCATAAATAATGGTTGGAAGGGTCTGTGAACAGAGGAAAGAAGAAAGGAGGAAAGAAAATAGTCCGGAAACTATGGGGAAACTCCTCAGTGGAGTCGCCAATTCTGCTATAGGGTAAAATGCTTGGGTTGTTGGTTATCGAATATCCCTCTCAGAGCTTTCCGGTGCCCGAGACAGACAGTAAGATTAGTTGTATAGTCACAAAGATGGCACGTACATGTTCATATTTAACTTAAAATGACTTGATAGAATAAGATAGAATATTACCTCTTAATGATCTTGGAGTCCCTTGGAGAGCACTAGGCAGCGAAGCAGAGGTTCTCCTTCACCAAATCCAAATCTTGGCCCTACAATCAATTAAAGCACCCGTGTAATTTCTACCATAACATACATTTCCTATAAATTAAGTCAATGTATATAATAAACATTTAAACCATGCACGTCTAAGCCATTCATCTCATGCTATATAAGTTATTAAATAACAATGACAATATCAACGCATAGAATGGACAAAACAGATACAGTTCTATTGATTTATAAAAAGGAGGATTACAACCGTCGATTGTACCAAGCCCTCCTCAGCCTTCCAATCTCTCTATCTCTCAAAGTGGTGATGTCTTGATCAACAAGTTCTCAATGAACCTCTTTGACCTTTTACCTTCACACTACAACAATGATCTCTACTTCACAAGTATTCAAAATTTTGACAATCCTTCGACCTTGAACCAAGAGCCTTCAACTCCATTTTATAGGAGATGGAGAGAGCAATCATTACCCTTCTCTTTCCAACAGTTCTGAATAAAAAAAACCAAGATGTTTCCTCAACCTCTATGCTTTTGCCTTATTTGAGAGTTGAGTTGTTTATGGCAAGGCCCAATAAGAGATTATTGCTTTGCAGTTTCCTTTTTGTACTTACTCTCTTGTGAGAAAAAGCTGGAGATTCAAATCATTCTCCGCGGGTTTTTCCCATTTCAAACTTAAAACACAGGTAACACTGCCCTCTATTGTTAATAGAGCATTTCCCTAGCCACTAACACAGCCTATTCACTGATCAGCTGCATTATAACGCTCTTGTGTTGTTATAGTGAGGCGTTACCTTGGTAGAAATAGGTTTAATTTAGGTATTTGTATTCCTTCCATATTTATCTTCTCCTCTAAGCTGATGAGGAGGTATTTTGACCTATAACAGATACGTCGATAGGGGTACAGAAAATCTAGGAACATCTTGGGGCTATGCATATGGAAATACAGAACCTGTGAAAGGAGCGAGGAAAGGACAACTGTGCAGATCTATGGTGCATACAATGTTGGGTGTCTGGCCATATGAAGGACCAGTGCCCTCTATTTCCGGATTACATGTAAGTAGGAGGACCTAGTCCGATGCGACTAGAAGCAAGTAGGGAACCCATCCTGTCATGACCAGGATTGAGCGGACCTACGCTGTGGTGTGAAAATTGTCGTGTAGCAAGACCGCATGATACGAACCATTTCCCTCGGTTAGGTGCATATGTCCCAGAATTGAAGCAATAATGGTACAAATTCTGCCGGTCGGTGGGACATGATGAGCAGAACTGTCTTACTTATGACTTGATGATGGATCGTGGGAACTTGTATAGGGTACAATCCGACCCTGCGTCGCCAAGAGGGTCTGTGCACTTCAGAGAATCTCTAGCCCGGAGCAGAGGAGGTTTGGGAGGGAGTGCAGGACGAGGACGTGGGAAGCTAATTTTTTATAACTACGGAGAGATGGGACACTTTGCCCAAGAATGCCCAAATCCCACCAGGCCATCATGCAAGTACTGTAGGCAGCTGGACCATGTGGTGGAGGATTGCCCAATTTTAATAGCCAAGATGCAGGAAAAACAACCCACCCCTATGCATAATGTGCAACGAGTTAAAACCGAATTAAGGAATGCATTTTTGAGCGTAAAATTTATGACACACAACGGGATGGTCACCTAGGGGGAAAAGGAGGAACTTTCCCCTTGGGAAGGAGTGAGCTTCAAAGAGCAAGAACCGTTGGCAGCTCCCACGCAGCTGCCGATGCAACTCAAGATAGAAGAAGGGATTGAGCCCTTTCTGTAGGCATGTTTGAAGCTGCTACGAAACCCACAGGCCGTAGGAAACCTCCAGGCACTACTGAATACCTGTGCAGCTCAACACAATTTGATTCCTGGGACCAAGGATGTACAAAAATTGTACAGCTATAAGAAATGCATCAGAAAAGAAATGCGGTTGACTGCGTAGATTGGTGACTATGAGATGGATCAGGTTATCTCAGATGTTGGATCGGATGTGAATTTATTACCAAAGTAGACATGGCAACGAATGGGAGAGCCTATGTTATAATGGTCTACCATTCAACTGCGAATGGAAAATCAACAAAAAATCTTTCCTCTGGGTAGGCTACCAAAGGTCATGGTTGATATCGCAGGGGTGAAGGTCCTAACTGACTTCGAAGTAATAGAAATTGTGGAAGATGTGGATCCCTACCCTGCGCTCCTAGGACTAGACTGGGCTATAGACATGGGGGTGTCATCAATCTCAAAAAGCGCAGCATGGTGTTTGAGAACAATGGTACGCGCATAATAGTACCACTAGACCCAACAGAAGGTGCGCGGTATACAGAGCTAGCCTATGAGGAGGAGGAAATAGATCACATCTACAAATTGACTGCGTGGGACGAAGATCGGGTTAACCCCATGGACGAAGGAGTACTCTGCTAGGAAAAGGACAGTGAATTTTTCTCCGACTCTGATGAGGAACTAGAAAATTGGCAAGGACAATTGCACGAGGTGTCAGCGCTACGATGTCTTCGGACCACCAGGAATTTCCGCCGCATCTCTACCAAGGTATGAGTCATACCTGACCATGATAACGTAGGTAATACTATGACATTGGTTGAAACCCAAATTCCCAAGGAACGCAGGCTAGGGGCACTGCCGCTGACCTTGTGTGAGGCACCTACGCATTGGGGGGTACGCAAGAGAAGTGACGGGGTAGGATGATCCTGCGCTTAAGGTCCCCAGCTGACAGACAGGTCCTGAAGATAGTAGACCCATGCGGATACTTTCTAACATATTCCACTCAAGGGTACGATAGGACCCCACCCGAACAGGCTCCCCTGGTCAGCAATGACTTAGGTCTGCGTTTGACTACGGAGATACACAAGCCCACGCGCATCTAGGAGAATTGGCGAACACTTCAAATGACGGATGGCACGTAGAAATTTGACGCAACCCTGCCATAAAAGAACGTCTCGTCCAAAGGAGAGGCGCCCCAATCGAGAATTTTATTGGCCAAGTTACTAAGCTAGTACCTGAACCGTGTTACAAAACACCTGGTGCCAGCCCTAATTCGGGATCCGCAAACTCATGTTATCACTCGTGTTTTCCTAGAAGTTGTGTAAGAGGAAAGTATACCCGAGGTAACCACAAACCAACCTTTTAGATGCAGAATCTAGCCAATCTGCATCCAGAGAGGGCTCTCTCTTTATGATTTATCTTTGTTCTTAGAAGGTTTTAGGCTAGTTATAGATCCAAGATGTTTGTTTTGAAAAATGGTGGAATCCTTAAACTAAGGGCAAGGTTGAAAGTTTTCAGTCCATTGGGCTATGGAGTCAAAGGATGGCTTTACTGGATTTCTATTCTAAACACAAGATGGTATTACAAGGCAAGATAGCTAGACAGAGAACAATCCTTAAAATTTAAAGTGGATGGGATGATTTTGAAGGGATGAAAGGCAACTAAGAATCTTTCACCATGTTCAAAAGAAAGAAATGAGATGACTACAAACAAAGAGCAATGAAGAATTCCTTATTATAGTAATCAACAATGTTTAAATTAGCAAAGCAAGAGCATTTAAGAATTCATGCTTATAACCAATTTAGAGGAAAACATTAAGAACAATCACATCTGAAATCAGAGTACAATTAAGTAAATTCTGATTCAATCCTTTATGTAAATTATTCAGAAATGGACATAATGATATTATAAACTAATATAAAATTTCAGACAAAGGGTAGAAAGACTTATTGAACTGTAGTCCAACACATGAATCCCGCAACAAGTCCAGTGCTTTAAATCGTCATCGAGTAAGCCACGAATAAATTTCTCCAAAATGCTTTTATTCCGAAAATCTCAATGTTACAGCAGAGTAATAGAATCCACCCTCAATACTCTCTTTGAGGGTTTATTTATACACAAAATAATTGAAAATATCTCACACTATCCTAGCCCATAATTTGGGGTGACTAAGGAATAATTTACAAGTAAACAGGAGACAAATGGTCTCGTAGATAGAATAATAAGTAACTGCTGATGTGCTGTTTCCTTTCTTTATGGATGTGTTGGAGGTAAGTGCTGAAAAAGGGCTTGTTGCTGTCTTCTGGAGTAATTTCTTTGCTTGTTTGATACTCTTTGTCTTTACGGATACTCTTTAACTTGTGTAACTGATACTCTTTCATCTGTACTCATTTTTACCATTTACCTGATAGTAAAGATAAAATTCTCATCCTGAAAATAACTTTTATAGAATTTCCAATAAGTCTCTCCACCATGAATCGTCTGGTATCACAGTCCTTTTGAGTTTTCTCAATGTCTCATCTGCTTCTGTGAGTTTGTAAAAGGTGGGCTCATTAGGAAATAGATACTTTATCTCATGTTCCAAATGAAATAAATTCCTCACTCTATCATAGATATTTCTCCCTGTTGGTAATGTTGTTTCTGGTAAACTAGGAGAACAAGCAGTTGTATTTTGAGCATGAGCATTTATTTTCTTTACATAGGTTTCCAAGTCCATTATTTGATCCTCTGAGAGCATAGGACTTGGTAACCCATTGTCCAACAAAGCTTGAAATTTCTCTCTGAAAATATTGATATCAATCAAAATATCTGAGCACTTCCTTTCTAAATTCTGCATGAAAGTTCTTTCGATGAAAACTCTCTTTATTTCCAAAACTGTGTCGGTCCTGTCCTCAATCCCTAAAACTGCAAGCTGTTGCTTTTTCCGGGTGTTCAAAAATTGAATAAGCTGATTGGCCTGCTCAGGCCCGCCTCTTAATTCATTTCTGGTTCTGTTTATTTCTTCTTGGGCTATTTTAACCAAATCATTTTGTTCAAAAATAGCTTGAATAGAGGGCCAAATGCCCTTTATTAACTCAATGATATTACCCCAAAGAATTTCATTTATTTCCTTTAAAGGCTTTTCCAATGAAAGATCTTTTTCCAAAGCCTGAACCAAATTTTCTAATCTTTTTATTTCTCTGGTGTTATCAGCAACTGTTTTCTTAGATGTATCATATTTCTCCTCCAATTTTACTAATTGCAATTTCGTGGTTTGAAGTTCTGTGATTCTTTAATCTTTTTCGCTTTATTGAACCAATGGGTCATAAGGAACCAATCAAAACTTCTTTTGAAATTTGCATGTTTTGTAATATATCCCTCTCGCTCTCCGGCTTACCTTCGTGAATCACAGATGTAGGGACCTAGATCAGCTTTTAATCCGAGTTGAGCTTTCTTTTTCACACTACAAAAATGGATCACATCTGAATTATTCATTTGCCTGAAATATTCCAAGGCAAACAGTCTCATGGGTACATACTTTAGTAACTTGAATGGATGTAATTCACATCCATAGATTCTGATGACTGTATGGTTTTGATACAAATACCAATCCCCAACTTTATAGGTCCTTGAAAGTTGCAAGGTCTTCTTTATTTCATTACTGAGTCTTGGGGGAGGAATCCCTGTCAACAATGTAGTTGCAGGATATACAAAAAGATCTATAAACTCAGAATAGAATAGGGAGACTCATAAGAATGAATTATGGGAGACCAAAATATAACTGACCTTGGGTTTCCCTTGGCATCAAGTTTTTGAACAGGGAAAGGGAACTTTTCTGACTGATAGTAGATAATGAGATGATAGATGACCGAGGAATATTTAAAAACTTTTTCATCATCTAGCCTCATGAACTGATCATGGATCTTGTTGGCTATGAAGGAGGCAAAGTCATATTTAATCTCAGGAGGTTGCCCAGGAGTAAAAATGGATAGCAAAACCAAGGTTATCTCATCAACATATTCACTGGTGTTGAAGCCCAAGACAAAAGATATCATATTGAGGATGAGTCTTCCCAATTGATTGAAATAATAAAAACCATAGGGAGGAGGTCCCTTAGGTTGGTGTTCAGGCAACATGAAATTATGGCAAATGGACTCTAATTTCTCTGGGGTCAATTTATTAGACTTCTCAATCAAATCTTCCATGGACAAAGGTGCCAATTCTTGGTCAGGTTCAAAGTGTAGCATTTGATTGATGGCCTGGGGAGTAATGGGGAATAGAACACTTTGGTCAGGGGATATCACAACTCTTTGAGTGGGATCATAGCTTGAATGGAAAAAGTGGATAATTTCTAGGAAATTAATGACTGAGGGGATGAGGTACCTTGGGAGATTGGATTCCCACAGTCCAATGACATCTTGCCCCTTTGAATAATCGTCTCTACAGTGACAAAAACTCAGAAGGGGGCTTTCATCAAAATGCAAGTCTTTAATATGAAAATCTCTATCCACTAAGGGTAAATACTCTAATTCTCTGTGAGGGGCATTCAGTGGGGTCACATTCAGGGCTGCTGGGGCTTCCATTTTGGTTCTTGTGGATTCAAAACGGAAATTCCTGGGTTTTCTTCACAGGCCGGGCGCGTTTTCGATTTTAATGATGAAATTGGCACAATTGCCGGTTCTGGGGAACAATTTACAGTTTTAAATCTCAGAGAGTAATCTCAGTGATAAGATTTAATTATCAATTCAGTGGAAAACATGGAAAACAGATTTTCTATTGAAGTTCGGGGCGCTGTAAGATAAATACCTGTTCTTGGAAGAAAATTGGCTTTTAACAGGTATCAGGCGATGGCGGGAGTGTACTCGAACACAGGTGCAGCGGAATCTTGGAGCGAAATCAGATAACACAGTAAATTTCAGTGGAAATTCGAAAATCGTAGCAGAAGGCGCTGTTGTTTTCAATAACGAAAATAACGGAAAAAACACGAAAATTGGCTTTATTTACAAGTTAAAGGGTTTTTTAGTTTTTCGAGGAGTGACGTCATCAATGTACGGGCTGACGTATGCAAGGTCGGGCGGTAAGCAGTAAGTGGTAAACGGTAATCCCCGCACCGCTTATGGACGAAGGTGGTATTAGTCGGGAGGGCAGCGATTCCACAAAGTAATTGACACGTGGATGGTGACTAGTCAAATACCGCCAATCCCCCGCTGGTTATTGTTCGGGCGTTGGATGGCTAGCGGAATGAACGCTAGCCGTAGATCTTACAGTGGGAGATCGGATGGCGGAAAGGACGAATAGATGGTGGGGTTTTCGTGTGCGGGCCCGGCGGGTTTTAAAACACAATTAACTCTATTTAAACATCCCGGGGGGCATATAATAGGCGGAAAGGTTATTAATTAGTTCTGATAACTAATTAATCCCGTGGTTGGAAGTAAAGAATATCGCGTGCGGGTATTATAATGAAAATGTCGGGTGGGATGCCAGGTGGACGAGCCACGTTGGCGCGGGATTTTCCGAAGTTTTGCTTTAAAAATAAAACTTCAGATTTATTATTTTTTGGTATTAAACATATAAATCATATGTTTAAAGTTTTTCATATATATGTTTTTTTATTTTATTATATGGTAAATTAACAAATGTAATTAACTTACCATAGGGGCGGGTTTATGGTATAATGATAAATTTAACCAAAGGGCGTATAGTGGGTTTTTATGTTAATGCACGGGGAAATAATTACTTTGGTTAAACTTTATAATAGAGGGGTTTTTGGGGTATTTATAAAAAAGGAGTTATATACTTAGGATAGGGCATTTCACTAGGGATTTAGTAAATAGAGTTAAATGTAAGTATGACAAAGGGACAAGGGAACTCAAAAAAACTTTGCATATCTAAGAAAATGACAATTTCTGAAGTAAATTGCAATATCTCATCTTCAACATTTAACTTAGAATAGTAAGTTATTTTGAGGGATTTTTATGGAATTTTGCATAGTTTTCCTAAGTAAAATGGGATTTTACTTAGGACAAGGTTAAAGGTGAATGATTATAATGATGAATTATCTAGAGTACTTAGGTCTTTTTTATCATTAGGCCGAGGGTCCGGTCCCTCCAAAAGTCAAGGAAATGCCTTGAGCCCTTTTGATCTCCAAATACCTTAGTACTTTTGGGGGAAATTAGTAAAACCTTTGAGGGGAAAGTGATGAGGGAAGTTAATGAGTTTGACTTTGCTTGCTGTGATTTTCCAGTGTATTTCCTGCTTTAGTATTTGTGATGAAAGTAAAGGATCACAAAACATGTAGCAGCATCATTCATCAGATAACACTTTGCAGCACCATCTACCTACCCTATCTACTTGACACTACCATTTTCTCTTCTTTATTAGGGTGCATTTAGACTTGCAAACCCTTATCAATCTTTTCTTTTTTACATGATAAATCTATCTATTTCTACCCTTATTACATTCAGGGGCTCAGATTAAACTGTTGAGCACCTCTTATTAACTCTACCTATCTACTTATCTGCCAAGTTTAAACTGTTTGGTCAGATATTTATTCTCTAATCTACAACATGAAATTGAAATATGAGTAAGTCAAGTTTAAACAGTTTGACTTATTCATGAATTGTGGCAAAGGTTTGACAAGCTGCACACAATTGCTTTATTACAAAAATGAAATAGTAGTGGCATTTGAATTTGCACACTTTCCTTGGTCTATTTTTTGCTTGGGGTTCTTTTCTTTCACTTTTTTGACCATTTTATTTTTCTTACCCTTTGATTTTTCTTTTAGGGTATACCCTCTTTACATTTTTTAAATTATTTGATATTTTGGTTTTTCAAGAATATGGAACACCTTTGCTCAAGAAAAAGGTTTGAACATATTCCATAGTTCAATAAGACAATCATGAAATATGACACCTATTGGTATAGGAGTCTAACACTGGCTCCACTTGGGGATGGCTTTTCCTTGTGAAAAGTCAAGAACAGCAGGTCAGATGCCTAAACATGTCTTCAAACTGAATTATGTAATCTCCTTCTCCTGGTAGCTTTTATTTTACATATGATAGTGAAAATTTTGAAGCTTAGGGCCTTCACTTCGGGCTTCAACTTCAAGAAGTCACCATCCAATCCAAACATTGATCGGTCAAGGAAATGCCGAATTGCCCATATCTTTCAAAAAGTATGTATTGTTCCCTTGCAAGGCATGAATAATGTAAGGCCCTTTCCACAAGAAATCAAATTTTCCATGTTTCCATTTTTCTTCTCTTCTAGAATCCCATCTTAGGACTTTATCACCTAGCTGAAAATCTTCTGCTTTAGTCCTTTTATCAAACATTTTCTTTAGCTTTTCCTGCAAGACTTGTGATCTTTGGTATACCTCTTCCCTGGTTTGTTGCAGGTGGATTGGTTGATTAATTCTTCTTTGAATGTCATTTGGCTCCACTTGAGCCTCCTGACGTAATTTCATAACAGGAATTCCTAAAGATGATGGGAATCTTGCTTCAAGGCCATAAACTAACTCATATGGACTAGTCCCAATTGATTTCTTAGTTGTAAGTCTGTCTGCCCACAATGCATTGGTCAGTTTCTTGTGCCAATTCTTTTTGTTTTCTTCCAATAACTTTTTGATGATATTAATAAGGCTTTTATTAGAGGATTCTTCTAGTCCATTACCCTGGGGGTAATAGGCTGTTGAATGGCCTAAAGCAATATGATATTTATGGCAGAAACTAATCATTTTCTTTGATTTAAATGCAGCAGCATTGTCTGTTATAATCTTTTCTGGACAGCCAAATCTTGAAAGTATATTTGTTTCTAAAAACCCTATGATTATAGAATCATTGGCCTGTCTACATGGGATGGCTTCAATCCATTTAGTGAAGTAGTCTGTGGCAGTTAAAATCCATCTGTGTTGACCTGAAGAAGGGGGATGAATTTCTCCAATAAAATCTAATCCCCATTGTTGAAAAGGTCTTTCTGTGGAAATTGGTTTTAAAGGCAAAGGTAACAACTTTCTTTTACCTTCAAATATCTGACATTTATGACAAGATGTTACAAATTTCTTAACATCAGAAAATAAGGTTGGCCAATAATACCCAGCCCTTAAAATTTTGTCTGCAGTAGATTTCCAGTAGAGATGTCCTCCACAATCCCCTGCATGAAATTCATTAAGAACTTTATCAGTTTCATCTTTTAATAGAAAATTCAACAAGATTCCTTCATGATTTTTCCAAAATAGAGTGCTATCTAGAATACAATATTTCAAAGATGTCATTTTTAAAAATCTTCTTTTCGTTCTGGACAACCCTGGAGGAGCTTGCAGGTTTAATAAAACATGAATTATATCAGTGTACCAGGGTGAATCTAAGAAAGCTTGACTGATCTGTGGAGTCGCCATCTCCTGATTGTCATCCAGTTCATTAATGTCTAAGGCTTGGCAATTAGTTTCCGTCATGAGTTGTGCCAATCCTTGACCTTTTATGAGTTTTGTTGGTTTAATCTCAATATCATATTCTAAAATGGTAGCTATCCACTTACCTCTTTTACCTTCAATGCCATCTTGAGTCAAAATATCTTTAACTACCGCATTAGGCACATAAGCTATCACATGAGAATATAATATGTAAACCCTGAAATCTTTAATTGCTTTTACCAATGCAAAAGCCTGTTTTTCCATAATATTGTATTTCAAAGATGCATCCCTAAGTGCTTTACTAAAAAATGCTATTGGTTTTTCACACCCTTGGTCATCTTTTTGAAGTAAAACAGCTGCAACTGTATGTTCAGAAGCAAATGAAAAAATAATAAAATCTCTGTCAAATTTAGGACTGGTCAGAACTGGTGTTCTTGTTAAAGCCATTTTAATTTCTTCGAACGATTATTTGGCTTCTACAGTCCAGTCAATGCTTGAATCTTTCCTCAACATGTTAGTTAGTAATCTAAGTAACTCTGCTAAACTAGAAATAAACCTTCTTAAGAAATTAATCTTTCCTATGAATGCTTGCAATTCTTTTATGTTTCTGGGGTGGGGTATTTGCAAAATTGCTTGAATTCTTTCTGGATCAATCCTAATGCCATCTTTAGAAATAATATGACCTAAAAGCTTTCCTTCTTCCAATCCAAACAATGACTTCTTAGGGTTTAAAGAAATCCCATATTTTCTGCACTTTATAAATACTTGCCTTAGGTGATCTAAATGTTCTTGATCTGTTTTAGAAAAAACAGTCAAATCATCTAGGTAAATAACCAGAAAATCATGTATCTCTTTAGCAAAAGAAATATCCATTGCTCTTTGAAATGTAGCTCCTGCATTCTTGAGCCCAAATGGCATTTTGACATATTTAAACGTACCCCATGGTGTAGTGAATGTTGTTTTATCCTGATCATCAGGATGAACCAGAATCTGGTTATAACCTGAAAATCCATCCAGTAGTGATATTCTCGAAGATCCTACTACCCTTTGCAGAATGTGGTCCATTTTCGGCAGAGGATAGTTGTCTTTTAAAGAAACTTTATTCAAATTTCTTAAGTCGACACACAGTCTAATTTCTCCAGTCTTCTTTCTTGTTGGTACCAGGTTAGAAACCCATTCTGAGAATCTGATAGGAGCTATAATCCCTGCTTCAAACATTCTTTTGATTTCCTTTTCAATTGAAGGTAATAAGACAGGATTTATTCTTCTAAGCTTTTGTTTGAAAGGTTTCTAATCTGGCTTCAAAGGTATAGTGTGTTGAATGATAGATGTATCATAAGATTTCAGATCTTCATAACTCCAGGAAAAAACATCCTAGAATTCTCTCAATAGTTCAATATATTTGACCTTTTGATCTTGTGGAAGAGATTTGGACAACTTAACCATTTTAGGATTTTCTGGGGTCCCTAAGTTGCATTCTTCCATATCAGCCTTAACAGGTTCCATTTTAGGTCTGAATGGAATATCATTTGAGTCAAACAGATCTTCCAAAGGAGTTAATCCTTTGGGTAATTGATTATCTTTTAAATTGATGATTTCTGTCTCATCTTCTATGATCTCATCAAATTCCATGTGTTTCAAATTTTGCATGTCCTTTTCAGTGAATGTGGTTGGGTGCAGCATATGAATTGCATTTTCTCTTGAAATTTCTATTTTTTGTTCTTTTTCTTGATAAAATTCATCAATAGTTATGTCTTCATCTATATTACAGTTAGAAAACTCATTTTGAAGTGTCAAAAAGCTATTGATTTGATTGTTATTCACAAATACTTGCCAATTCAAAAGATTGTCTGGTATTGCAGGCCTGTGTCTAATCTCAGCTGAAAACTGATGATTAGGATCAAAAGGTAACTTACATGTACTAGCAAACATTGCCAGACTGTGAGCATGTAAATTTTGTTTCCTGGGAATCTTGGCAAGTTGAGCTTGTAAAAATGTGTTGAGAATTTCCACAACCGTTTCTCTGTATTGTTTCAATCTCATGTCCTTTGTTGAACATTCTCCTTTAATCTGTTGAATAATTAGCTCGGAGTCTCCTATGATTGATACCCTAATAGCTCCTAACTTCTTGACATGTTTAAGCCCTAATAAAAGAGCTTCGTACTCTGCCATGTTATTAGTGCATTTAAAATTCAACCTATAAGCATGACCCTCTGCATGATTATTCTCAACATTATGTAACCAAATCCCAGCTCCTGCCCCTAGTCTGTTTACTGAGCCATCAAACTCTAAATGCCATATAATTTCATGTTCATAATCTTCATCAATTGTTTTAAAGTGTTTCTTGACAGGAGCTAGTTGTTTAGTTTCTTCAGGTATTTCTTGATCATCTGGTGTTTCTTTGTTTTCAGAGATTTCTTCAATTTTAACAGTGGTTTTGTTTATAGTTTCCAATTCCGGAGCTTCTATTTCAGTAGGGAGATCTAACTCAGCATTGCATAAAATAAAAGAATCCATATCAGAATGTACAGAGTAAACAGGGAAGTTTTCAGGCTTCTCATGGCTATTGACTAAGTACTTCAGCAAGGTTTCTCTATATAACCTTTTAGGCTGACCAAATACTAAAATAGTTGCATATGACATGTCTAGTTGAATAGACCCTCCAAGTTTAGCACCCCAAGATCTAGACAATAACATACCATATTTAGGTGGAATATCAGCAACTACTATGTCCATTAAGACAGACTTAGCAGGGTATTGTACCAAAGTAACGCATAAATCTTTAATCAAACCTAAACATTTTACCTGACTAGAATCAAATGAGAACAAATCTTTGTACGGTCTGGTAATATCTAGATTCAATCTTTCCATTACTGCTTTTGGCATCAAATTGTGAGATGCTCCAGAATCAAGCATTGCATTATGGAGTATCTTGTCATGAACATTCAAGCTTACATAAAATGGAGGAGTTCCTCCACTTTCTGGTTTGCCATTAACCTCAGGGCCAAAAAGAAGTTTGGGTTGATCATCAAGAATGTTTACCGAATCATCCAATCCAGTAATGTTAATGTTTAGGGACTTGGTAATCTGACTTCTATAGACATCATGTTTAGCCAATTCTGATAAAGGAACAACTATCTTTAGTTTGCCTATTTCAGCCTCTAGATTGAAAGGTTTTTCTGTTTGAGTTTTAGTGTTTTGCACAGTTGGGTTTTCTCTATTTTTTGGGTCTTCAACATTTTTCTCTTTTTCATGAATGAGATTTTGTTTTGAAGGGGTATCTGAACTAACTTCTATTGTTTCTTCTACATTTCCCATAGGAGGAAAAGTATTAGATTGTTGTTTATTGTTTGGTTGGTTGTCAGAGACATCTTCAATTATTGGATTTGAAGGGTTGGGAGTTATCCTAGACATAATTTGTACTTGGGGACTGTTTTGTACAGGGGGAATGTTTTGTTTACCTTTGACATTTTGTTTTGTTGTTTTCTGTTTGGTATTCTCTGGCACATCAATCCGTCTACTTCTCAAGTTGTACTGTTTATGAACCTCATAAATTGCTGTGTCATAGCCTTCCTTGAAATCAAAAGTCTCACCTGAATGAGTTTGGAATGTTTCAAGGATGTGATTCTCTTGATCATCTTGGGATAGGAAGACTTCTGGTTCATTTTTGTCATCTGTTACATTGTTTATTTCTACATCTTCCGTAGGTTCTTCAGAAGTTGAACCTTCAACAAAGTTTTCTTGGAAAGGTGGCCTAATGTTTTGATCAGGGACATTCTTTCCAATATTTTGATTCAGATTTCTCCTAAAGTTTGGGTTTCTTGCAACATTCTGATTATCACTAGAAGACTTTCTTTCAATGGTTTCCACTCTGTCTCCTAATCTTTCCATACCTTTAATGATTGCATCCAGCTTCTTTTCAAAAGCTGAAGGTTCTTCATTCATAGGCATTCTTCTTTCTGCCCTAGCTCTGGCTCGTTTTTCTATCAGATTTGCTTCTACACTCACCACTATGCTTTGCATTTCCTCTAGTGTTTGAGGAGCTCTTTCCCCGAGGGAATAAGCTATATCAGAGTCAAAACCATCTGGAAACTTAACTAATACAGAGTCAGGTGGGGGTCTTAGGTTTTGAGGCACTGCATTATATGATTCATTGAATCTTATGATGTAATCTTGCACGGTTTCGTTAGGTCTTCTTCTTAATTTCTCAAACTCTGATAGGATCTGAAGCGGATCCTTCTTTTTCTCCCATCTGTTCAAAAATGCCCTATATAAAGCTTCTAAATCAGCAATACTGTTCGGGGTAAGAGCCCTAAACCAAGTTCTAACTTCTCCAGTGAGACTCTGAACGAAAATTCTCATTCGGATATTATCAGTATCAATCTCATAAAACTCAAAGTAATCAGTCATCCTTTTGGTGTGTTGTTGAGCTGTGTAAGTACCTGATCCATCAAAAGGTGTGATCTTACTTTGATAATCTTGAGGTAAAGCTGGAGGGTTGGCTGGTAACTGTAAAGGGGCATATCGATTAGCCATTGGAAGATAAAGTGGGGTAATAGGAGTTGATGGTCTGGCAGGAGGAGAGGGAGGAGTAGAAGGGATGACAGGTGTTTGAAAAGCTTGAGAAACAGTAACTGAACTTGGAGATGCTTCAGTAATTATAGAGATGTTTGAACTTTCTTCAAAGGTTTGGTCAGTCTGAATAGAGTTATGTAATTCTCTGTCAAGATGATGCGAAACAAATCTGTATTACAAATCTTCAAAGAACAATGGATCTGGAACTAATCTGGATAATTTGGTCTCAGAGAAATTCACAAATAAAGATGTTTCAAATCGTGCATCAAAAGGAATGTCATCAATATATATAATTTTCACAGGACAAGATGCAGATCTAGAAAGTGGTCTAGAACTTCCTGAACTCTCCTGACTTCCTCTTTCAGAACTTTCTTGACTTCCTTGTTTTCTAAGAATCCTAGGAATCAGATTCGGATTTTCAAATATTGGTGGTGGATTGGGGTCAGGGTTTGATCTAGTATGTCGAATCCTTTCTGAAGCCAGTTTTCCTAGACTATGTGTTTTTTGGATTTTTGATTTTAATTAAAAGAATAAATACAACTTCTACAAATTCTTTAAGAAATAATGATGTATGATTAAAATTTTCTCAAATATCTGTTAAACTAGAGAATCTGATTGAATATTTTGAAACTAAGGTTCAGTATATAAGCTAAATCAGAGATAGACTGAAGCAGCATTTATTTACTTTTGCAATTGCAGAGCAAAAGCAATTTCAAAGGCTACCTGGCTGATCTTCAGACTCTGTCTATAGCTTATAAGCAAACAATAGTATCAATAAAAATGATTTAGATCCCCAGTATGGTCGCCACTATGTTATCACTCAGGTTTTCCTAGAAGTTGTGTAAGAGGAAAGTATACCCGAGGTAACCACAAACCAACCTTCAGATGCATAATCTAGCCAATCTGCATCCAGAGAGGGCTCTCTCTTTATGATTTATCTTTGTTCTTAGAAGGTTTTAGGCTAGTTATAGATCCAAGAGTTTGTTTTGAAAAATGGTGGAATCCACAAACTAAGGGCAAGGTTGAAAGTTTTCAGTCCATTGGGCTATGGAGTCAAAGGATGGCTTTACTGGATTTCTATTCTACACACAAGATGGCTTTACAGGGCAAGATAGCTAGACAAAGAACAATCCTTAAAATTTAAAGTGGATGGGATGATCTTGAAGGGATGAAAGGCAGCTAAGAATCTTTCACCATGTTCAAAAGAAAGAAATGAGATGACTACAAATAAAGAGCAATGAAGAATTCTTTATTATAGTAATCAACAATGTTTAAATTAGCAAAGCAAAAGCATTTAAGAATTCATGCTTATAACTAATTTAGAGGAAAACATTAAGAACAATCACATTTGAAATCAGAGTACAATTAAGAAAATTCTGATTCAATCCTTTATGTAAATTATTCAGAAATGGACATGATGATATTATAAACTAATATAAAATTTTAGACAAAAGGGTAGAAAAACTTATTGAACTGTAGTCCAACACATGAATCCTGCAACAAGTCCAGTGCTTTAAATTGTCATCCAGTAAGCCACGAATAAATTTCTCCAAAATGCTTTTATTCCGAAAATCTCAATGTTACAACAAAGTAATAGAATCCACCCTCAATACTCTCTTTGAGGGTTTATTTATACACAAAATAATTGAAAATATCTCACACTATCCTAGCCCATAATTTGGGGTGACTAAGGAGTAATTTACAAATAAATAGGAGACAAATGGTCTCGTAGATAGAATAATAAGTAACTGCTGATGTGATGTTTCCTTTCTTTATGGATGTGCTGGAGGTAAGTGCTGAAAAAGGGCTTGTTGCTGTCTTCTGGAGTAATTTCTTTGCTTGTTTGATACTCTTTGTCTTTACGGATACTCTTTAACTTGTGTAACTGATACTCTTTCATCTGTACTCATTTTTACCATTTACTTGATAGTAAAGATAAAATTCTCATCCTGAAAATAACTTTTATAGAATTTCCAATAAGTCTCTCCACCATGAATCGTCTGGTATCACAGTCCTTTTGATTTTTCTCAATGTCTCATCTGCTTCTGTGAGTTTGTAAAAGGTGGGCTCATTAGGAAATAGATACTTTATCTCATGTTCCAAATGAAATAAATTCCTAACTCTATCATAGATATTTCTCCCTGTTGGTAATGTTGTTTCTGGTAAACTAGGAGAACAAGCAGCTGTATTTTGAGCATGAGCATTTATTTTCTTTACATAGGTTTCCAAGTCCATTATTTGATCCTCTAAGAGCATAGGACTTGGTAACCCATTGTCCAAAAAAGCTTGAAATTTCTCTCTGAAAATATTGATATCAATCAAAATATCTGAGCACTTCCTTTCTAAATTCTGCATGAAAGTTCTTTTGATGAAAACTCTCTTTATTTCCAAAACTGTGCCGGTCCTGTCCTCAATCCCTAAAATTGCCAGCTGTTGCTTTTTCCGGGTGTTCAAAAATTGAATAAGCTGATTAGCCTGCTTAGGCCTGCCTCTTAATTCATTTCTGGTTCTGTTTATTTCTTCTTGGGCTATTTTAACCAAATCATTTTGTTCAAAAATAGCTTGAATAGAGGGCCAAATACCCTTTATTAACTCAATGATATTACCCCAAAGAATGTCATTCATTTCCTTTAAAGGCTTTTCCAATGAAAGATATTTTTCCAAAGCCCGAACCAATTTTTCTAATATTTTTATTTCCCTGGTGTTATCAGCAACTGTCTTTTTAGATGTATCATATTTCTCCTCCAATTTTACTAATTGCAATTTCATGGTTTGAAGTTCTTTAATATTTTTTCACAGATGAAACCAAATGGGTCATAAGGAACCCAACGAAAACTTCTTTGAAATTTGCAGCGGTTTTGTAATATATCCTCTGCTTCTCGCTCAGCCTCTCTAGAATTGCAGATGTAGGGACCTAATTGGCTTTTAATCCGTAGTTGAGCTTTCTTTTTCACACTACAAAAATGGATCACATCTGAATTATTCATTTTCCTGAAATATTCCAAGGCAAACAGTCTCATGGGTACATACTTTGGTAACTTGAATGGATGTAATTCACATCCATAGATTCTGATGACTGTATGGTTTTGATACAAATACCAATCCCCAACTTTATAGGTCCTTGAAAGTTGCAAGGTCTTTTTTATTTCATTACTGAGTCTTGGGGGAGGAATCCCTGTCAACAATGTAGTTGCAGGATATACAAAAAGATCTATAAACTCAGAATAGGAATAAGGAGACTCATAAGAATGAATTATGGGAGACCAAAATATAACTGACCTTTGGTTTCCCTTGGCATCAAGTTTTTGAACAAGGAAAGGGAATTTGTCTGACTGATAGTAGATAATGAGATGATAGATGACTGAGGAATATTTAAAAACTTTTTCATCATCTAGCCTCATGAACTGATCATGGATCTTGTTGGCTATGAAGGAGGCAAAGTCATATTTAATCTCAAGAGGTTGCCCAGGAGTAAAAATGGATAGCAAAACCAAGGTTATCTCATCAACATATTCACTGGTGTTGAAGCCCAAGACAAAAGATATCATATTGAGGATGAGTCTTCCCAATTGATTGAAATAATAAAAACCATAGGGAGGAGGTCCTTTAGGTTGGTGTTCAGGCAACATGAAATTATGGCAAATGGACTCTAATTTCTCTGAGGTCAATTTATTAGACTTCTCAATCAAATCTTCCATGGACAAAGGTGCCAATTCTTGGTCAGGTTCAAAGTGTAGCATTTCATTGATGGCCTAGGGAGTAATGGGGAATAGAACACTTTGGTCAGGGGATATCACAGCTCGCTGAGTGGGATCATAGCTTGAATGGCAATAGTGGATAATTTCTGGGAAATTAATGACTGAGGGGATGAGATACCTTGGGAGATTGGATTCCCACAGTCCAATGACATCTTGCCCCTTTGAATAATCGTCTCTGCAGCGACAAAAACTCAGAAGGGGGCTTTCATCAAAATGCAAGTCTTTAATATGAAAATCTCTATCCACTAAGGGTAAATACTCTAATTCTCTGTGAGGGGCATTCAGTGGGGTCACATTCAGGGCTGCTGGGGCTTCCATTTTGGTTCTTGTGGATTCAAAATGGAAATTCCTGGGTTTTCTTCAAAGGCCGGGCGCGTTTTCGATTTTAATGAGGAAATTGGCACAATTGCCGGTTCTGGGGAACAATTTACAGTTTTAAATTTCAGAGAGTAATCTCAGTGATAAGATTTAATTATCAATTCACTGGAAAACAAGGAAAACAGATGTTCTATTGAAGTTCGGGGCGCTGTAAGATAAATACCTGTTCTTGGAGAAAAACTGTCTTTTAACAGGTATCAGGCGATGGCAGGAGGGTACTCGTACACAGGTGTCGTGGAATCTTGGAGCGAAATCGAATAGAACAGTGGATTTTAGTGGAAATTCGAAAATCGTAGCAGAAGGCGCCGTCGTTTTCAATAACGAAAATAACAGAAAAAACATGAAAATTGGCTTTATTTACAAGTTAAAAGGGTTTTTTATTTTTTCGAGGAGTGACGCCATCAATGTACGGGCTGACGTGTGGAGGGTTGAGCGGTAAGCAGTAAGCGGTAAGCGGTAATCCCCGCACCGCTTATGGACAAAGGTGGTATTAGTCGGGAGGGCAGCGATTCCACAAAGTAATTGACACGTGGACGGTGAACTGTTTCAATACCACCAATCCCCCGCTGGTTAAAGTTCTTACAAAGGATGGGTAGCGGGATTGACATGGAGCGTTAATCTGCGGAGGAGCGATCCGACGGTTGAAGAAACGGAAAGATAGTGGGATAGTTATTGCGCGGGCCCGGCGGGGTTTTAAATGCCATTAACTTTATTAATCTCCCCGGGGGGCGTCTGATAGGCGGAGGAGTATGGTTATTAATTAATTCAGATAATTAGTTAATCCCACTATATAGTGGAAATAGGGGTTGCGGTGGGTTTTAATCATTGGGGAAATGCCAGGTGGATGAGCCACGTTGGCATATGAATTTTCCAAAGTTTTGGCTTGAAAATAAAACTTCAGATTTATTATTTTTTGGTATTAAACATATAACCATATGTTTAAAGCTTTTCGAATATATGTTTTTTATTTTATTATATGGTAAATTAACAAATGCAATTAACTTACCATAGGGGCGGGTTTATGGTATAAAGATATAATTTAACCAAAGGGCTTATATAGTGGGTTTTTATTTGAATGCACGGGGAAATAATTACTTTGGTTAAACTTTATAATAGAGGGGTTTTTGGGGTATTTATAAAAAATGAGTTATATACTTAGGATAGGGCATTTCACTAGGGATTTAGTAAATAGAGTTAAACATTAATATGACAAAGGGACAAGGGAACTCAAAACACTTTGCATATCTAAGAAAGTGATAATTTTTGAAGTAAATTGCAATATCTCATCTTCAACACTTGAACTTAGAATAGTAAGTTATTTTGAGGGATTTTTTATGGAATTTTGCATGATTTTCCTAAGTAAAATAGGGTTTTACTTAGGATAAGGTTAAAGGTGAATGATTATAATGATGAATTATCTCAAGTACTTAGGTCTTTTTGATCATTAGGCCGAGGGTCCGGTCCCTCCAAAAGTCAAGGAAATGCCTTGAGCCCCTTTGATCTCCAAGTACCCTAGTACTTTGGGGGAAATTAGTAAAACTTAAGGGGAAAGTGATGAGGGAAGTTAATGATTTTGACTTTGCTTGCTGTGATTTTCCAGTGTATTTCCTGCTTCAGTATTTGTGATGAAAGTAAAGGATCAAAAACATGTAGCAACATCATTCATCAGATAAAACTTTGCAACACCATCTACCTACCCTATCTACTACTACCATTTTCTCTTCTTTATTAGGGTGCATTTAGACTTGCAAACCCTTATCAATCTTTTTCTTTTTACAAGGAAAATCTATCTAATTCTACCCTTATTACATCCAAGGGCTCAGATTAAACTGTTGAGCACCTTTTATTAACTCTACCTATCTACTTATCCGCCAAGATTAAACTGTTTGGTCAGATATTTATTCTCTATTCTACAACATGAAATTGAAACATGAATGAGTCAAGTTTAAATAGTTTGACTCTTCATAAATTGTGGCAAAAGTTTGACAAGCTGCACACAATTTCTTTATTACAAAAATGAAATAGTAGTGGCATTTGGATTTGCACACTTTCCTTGGTCTATTTTTGCTTGGGGTTCATTTCTTTCTCTTTTTTGACCATTTTATTCTTTTTACCCTTTGATCTTTCTTTTAGGGTATACCCTCTTTACATTTTTTAAATTTTTTGATTTTTTTTTTTGGTTTTTTAAGAATATGGAACACCTTTGCTCAAGAAAAGGTTTGAACATATTCCATAGTTCAATAAGACAATCATGAAATATGACACCTATTGGTATAGGAGTTCAACAAACCTGCATTTATGTCATCCAATATCCGACGATTCATGGGAGAGTCCTAAGGTACGGCTAACCCATTGACATCCCACCCCACATTTGGTAGGAAAGGAACCTTACCGTTATGCAAAAGGGATGGCGAACCATCAAGCGGCCATTTATGGTGTTTGGATCGTAACGAGCGATGGTGAGTTTTGCGCACTCGGCTACTCCACCCATTAAATAGCTCTAGACGATGTACAAATAGCAGGATAACTTCACAACAGGCTACTTATTGTCTCTACACCATGCCCCTGTTATCCAACGACTGGCTTATTTGGATCATTGACATCTCCTGGGATGCACGTCTTTTTGTTACCATGGCGGATCCTAACCTATCAAATGTTTTGGTCCCTAGCTGTTTAGCACCTGCAGACATCATATTGAGGGGACATGGATATGCCGAGTTAGATCAACTGAGTGAGCATTGGCCCCCTGCAGAGGGAATTGCCTGTGAATCCCACATGAAGAGGAAAATTAGCTGCTTGACAGGTAGTCCTGACCTTTGCACCTTAGGGATGACCGCGGGACCTAGCCAGGTGGCCTCGGAGGATACAACAACAAAAGGTATGCTATCCCCTACCAGAAGTGTCACACTCAGGTCAAGACTAATTCTACACCAGGAAGGAACAATGAGATACAGGGATATGTTGCGACTCCTCTGCAATTCCAGAGTACCGACCAGTAGAAGCCATGTTTGTTCGCTACCCCGCACTATCTTAGTTAACGATCATGTGCCAACCACTACGGACATCCAAATATATTTGGCGTAGCTATCCAGCGCGGCACTACAAGGATTATACATGGAGGTGTTGCAAGAGGTCCGTCATTGAGACCGGACTAAACGACAACAGGGTGAAATACCTCTGGCAGTACGGGCACAACGATTTGCATTGGTCGTTGACACAATTGATATTATTCAGGAGCAGCTTACTTGGGGCGTGCAGTTGGTTGAAATATCTATGCAACTCTGGACAGCAGTCAGGCACCATTCTATGCTTCAACATATCCAGAAGGAATTACAACAGGCGGAAGCTGCTCTTGATCAGGTTTGAGCTTCCTCACCATCCAACGTCTCCGCGCAGCGCCTAGCCGTCATGGACGTGATTGAGAACCTTCGCCGCACCAAGCATGTCATCCGAAAATGGTTGAAACCTTGGGCTGACACCGCACTCTAGCTCTCCCAAGATGCTCAGTCCACCATTGCGCGCCTCCACCAGATGTTAGAATGGGTTACCACAGCTCCAGATGGCCCCGCCTCCATGACACTTGTCAACATTGCACAATGAGCTACTGCCTAGAGTCAGGAAGTGCTCCCCCCTCTCGTCCGCGCCCTTGATACGTTGCATGCACAGATTGAAGCCGCACCACTGTAGTGACTCGGGACGAGTGACAAGATTGTGTTGTGGGACTGTTGGAACAAGGTCTCCTATAAGCTGTGAAACTGGTCCATTTTGAATATTTTTTATTATATTTAGTCTAGTGCAGGGGTTTTGGGGCGAGTCAAAGCCCCGAAAGCATTGTAATGGGTAAAAGGGTAAAATAGGGGTCTAAAAACCATGGTTTGCAGACCATAGGAAACTCTAGGCTAGATTTCTATAAATAGAGGGACACTTTGTATTGTAAAGGATAGGATTGATGAGCTATTGATGTGAGTTGTGGCTTAAGCTATCTGTTTAGGTTTTTGGGAAAGGACTCCTGTTGGCTGTGTGCACAGAGATCCAAGTCCAGTTGTGTGCGGACCCTGCTGCTGTGTGCGTAGGTTGGGAAGGGAATTGTAAGGAAGGATTGATGAATGAATGAATAAGAAAGATTGATAAAGAACTGGATCTATGAGTACTCTTGTGTGAATTGTTGGTAATTTCTGCACTATGTATTTTCTGTGTTTAAGCTGCGAGGATCTATGTAAGTGTGTTTTCGATATCTGGATTGGTTCTGTTCTGCTCTGTTCTGTTTATATAATGTTGTGTTACCTTGTGAAAAGAAAATTAATTTGGGAATTACAGGGCTTAGCGCAGCTCTAATTTCCTTACCTATCCTTTCTCAGGGTACAGAAACTTGGTTCTAGCACCCACCCATACTATTTCGAGTGAGACTTTGACCTGTGCAAGCAGGTCACTGCCGAAAGGGCCAGTAGTATAGGGGTTTGTTGGAAAAACTTGTGCTCCAAACCTGGGTCAAGGCCCCTCGAGCCAACATCATCCTTCGTGGTTAACCTGTAGACATGGTCAATATCATCCTCTGCATACTCATTTCACACCGGTTCTGTATACCTTGCTCCTCCTTCAGGGGCTAGGGGATCCACAACCCTTGTCCCATTATTCTCAAACACCATGCTCCTGCGCTTGAGGTTAATAATAGCATCCATATCAAAAGGCTAGTCTAGACCTAGCAGCGCAAGATATAGATTTGCATCATCAACAATTTCAATGACTTCAAAGTTAGCAAACACCTTGACTCCTTCAATGTAAACTAATACCATAGAGAGCCTACCCATTGGGATAATATTCTATTGGTTAGCCGTGCGCAGTTGAATTGAAGACCATTCCAGCTTAGGTTCTCCCATTTTATGCCATGTCTCTTTAGGTAATATATTTGCATTAGATCCCATATACAGAATAATTTCATCCATCTCAAAGTCTCTTATCTGAGCAGTTAACCGCATCTCTCATCTAGTTCTTCATTTATTGTTGAGGATTTTGTTGACAAACCTTTACTCAACCTAAGGTTGATCCTTCTTGGTGCAATAATCCATTAATGTTTGAAGGTTGTCAACCACCTTCTTATTGCGAAAAATCTTGATACAAGCCTACAGGAACACTTTCAGCTCAACTGGATCAGTCTCATCTGTGACATTCACAATAGGCTTAGTTGGTGCTTTTGATGTCGACACACTAGGGTCCATAAAATTATTCTTAGCTTCAGTAAAAGTATCCTTCTCCCGATGTAAGTTAAAGCCTTCCTTCTTCTCAGGGTCTTTCTGAACCTAGACATCTGTAACAGATTCTTTTCTTTTGGGTTGATCTACGCTAGTAGTTATACCACTTCTAGTCACAATATTAACGCTAGGTTCTTCATTTCCCAACTCTTCCCTCATCATCTGAACGTTTTGTGTAGGCGTTTAAGTCTTATTTTCATGCATTTTTGCAAACAAAATAGGGAAATATTCAATTACGTTGTCAAAATATTGACAATACTTACAATATGGGTGTGTCGAGTTCTGGAAGTTGCGCGCAAAGTGGCCAAATTCTCCACAATTATAACAAATAATCTAGCCTCTTCCATGACCAAATCCTTCTCCTCTTCCCCGACCTCGGCCTTGAAATACCCCTCACCAAAATGGAGACATAGGTGAATCTGGGCCTCTACCTTATGAATGTATTCTATAGGAAAAAACTTGTTCAATAATGAGGTCAAAAATATGACAGTTCTTATCATCATGGCCTACAGATCGAAAAAATGTTCAATACAACTGCTTGGGAGACTGAATATATTTCTCCAACGTGGGACAATAGTCTGTAGGGTTCTACCCAGTTACTTGACATAACACACACCCTATTGTAGGGCTACTTGGCCCTCCTACCCCTATATTAGGCTTGATCGGAGTTAGCCCTCCAACTGCTAGATATTCACCATATACTGGCATTGTTCCTTGTAGTGTCCTTCACCTTTTCAGTGCACGCACCATATCCCCACAAGTACATCCTTCCTATTCTCCTTCCATAGGATTTTCAGTTCTAAGTGTAGGGTGGCCAAATGGATCTAAATATGCTGAACCCCAATCTGCATTTCTTGAACTGGTGAGGCTTCCAGTTTCATTGTGATTCCCAAAACTTCACCCTGGGTTGCGATCTTATGTAGAGATAGAGGCAGGCGTAGATGTGGCAAAAACATTGAAATAAACCATTCCTTATTCTGATCATCAATAATAGTAAAGCATCCATCCATGATAATGAATTTTAACTATTGATCTGCCTCCCATACAGTTTCTTTTATTTCCTGGTGGATATCTTTCAATTCGGTAAACCATTGCGCATATGACTTTGGCTTTCGAAATTTCTCATTCAATGCTTTATTGAGATCATCTATTGTCATAGTTGGATTATCTGTTACATACCTCATGTACCATTCCAGTCCATGTTCTTGTAATGTAGTAGCAAGCTGCGCTTTCTTGACATCATCATCAACAATATGTTGTGCCTTCCACATAACCTCTGTGATGAATCAGAATTGCTCAATGTCTTCATTCCAGACACCATTAAAAATCTGCATCTTAATAGATTTATCCATATCGAATACTGGTGGTGGATGTGGAGGTGGAGGTGAAGTGGAGTGGAGTGGAGTGTGAGGTGGACTTGGGAGTGGGGTGGATGGGATCTGCAGCGCGACTGTGCTATTATCTTCTGTGTGCACCAAATCGCCTGAAATTCTTACCTCAGATTCGTCGTCACTACTATACTTAAATTTGAGGGGACTATACACAAAATATCCTTCCGGATCTTCTCTATAAAAAATTTCACTGCACATAGAGCTAGGTGGAACTCTTCTGAACATTCACTCAGTGTGGCTACACAAAGTACCTTTTTGACATAAGAGCATTTTAAGCCACAAATTCAAAGAGCACAAAAACTTACCTCGCAGACCCTTGAAAAACCTTCTTTCAGCTTCAGAGTATGACACAAAGGTATCAATGGAAAAATAAATGAAAAATCCACCCATAATGTTTTCGATCCAATAGTGTATTGTGCGAGTGATCCTACTGTTGGCTTTTCCAAACTGTTGAACTAATTTAGGAGTCCACTTGGTAATTGCATCATCCTTCCAACATGTCTGTGTCTTATTGAACCAAGATAACCATTCGTTTAGTTCTTTTGTGAAGGAAGAAAATGATATTTCACCCTATTTTGTATAAATTTATTTTTGTGCCCACTTTTCAGGAGATAATCGCGGGTTCTGGTTTTCTTGGATCGTGAACTCGCGCAACTTTCTATGTAGCCAATATTAAAATAATTTCTTAATTGGATGCCACATCAAATTTTACCTCAAAAAGATCCCAGTCTTGGTAGCAGAACTATTTTTTGGCTCAAGGGGTCCAGAACCAGGTTCATAGTGTATTCCCGCAACCAACAAAACCCTCCAACAACTGTCCCTTTCAGCAGTGATTTGCTTGCGTAGAACAAAGTATCACCAGAAGAAATATGGGGGGGGGGGTGCTGGAACTAGGTTTCTGCACCCTAAGGGAGGGATGTGATGTGGATCTAACCCTTTCTAATTTTATCTAATAACTACTATGCTGAACTATTTATCTTTAACCCGGTTCAAATCTTAATGCAACAAAACCCTTTACTTCTGTGATGTTCTTGCGCAAACACAAAGATCTATTATTATTAAGATTTAACTTAATAGAAACCCTTAATAATGATTTAAATATTTCGCAATTACATAGATATATGATTATATAGTTAACCCACACACATACATATCAAATAATGTAAAATACAATAGATCTATAAGAAAATCAACACATTAACACATAAGACAAATATCATGCAAGCAAACTAGTCATTTTTCCAAAACTTCTCTTTATTAAGCATATCTTCAATGAATACAATTATTTATATTGCACACATAGCTGTAGAGTCTTTTCATACAACCTAAGACTTATGTCTCCGTGCAAACATCCGCTGGAGCCTATCTCTACTCAGATTTATCACATAAAATTTTCAAAAATCACATTCACAAAAGATAGATCATAGACGATTGATTTTTAAACTTGAATCAAACATGCCCTTTTTATATGACTTAGATGTAAAAATCCATGGAATCAAACCATGGTCTGAGCCCCATGTTTTACCCATTTTTCTTGTTACAAAAAGAATGATATTTGACCCACTAGAAAGCCCCTTGACCTGTGCGATGCGTTTTAACAAAATTGACAAAATTGACTCAAGAATCAACGTATCGAGCCCTAGCCCAACACATAGATTAGAAACATATTCCTGGAAGTCACATCCATAAGGAGTGAATTCATCCATGTATATCTCAACAATGTCATGAAAAAGCTCAAAAAATATAGTCAGAACTCTATATTTGAGCATGGGGATACAATATGATATGCTTTGAGAGATTCCCATTCTTGATGGTCATGTTCCCATCCCATCAAATAATGTAGGCATCAATAGTGGCCAACCAGGTTATCCCTAATATGGGAGGGTAACCATTAAAATTGGTTTTGGGTTGGAGGACAAGGAAATATGTAGGATGCTCCTAGGATTTTATAGAGACCACCACATCCTTAATAACTCCTTAAGGGGACACTATGGACATGTCTACAAGTTTCAGTAATGTGGCGGTCTTCCTCAAAGCTCCTTTTTCATAACATTTATTTCAGCCCCAAGTTCAATCAAGGTATTAGGGACCACAATGCTATTAATGTGCACATCGACTACTAGGCTACCTAGATCCAAGTACTTTAGGGAGACCACCCTCACAAGAATTAGATCAGACAACTACCCAAAAGCATTGATAGTGGGGGTATATCTTCTTCTTCTTCTCCCATGAATTTTGAAATCCTTGATAAGATTTTGTAAATGGGGACATCTTTCATGGCTTGGAGAAGACCCTATTTTAACACATAAGTTCTTTAATTATCCTAGAAGTTCAACCTCTTCTAGGGTGTGTTGTTTAGGTTGGACCAACCTTTCAGGATAGGGAGGTGCACTGCCTAAGGGTTCTATATTCCTTCTCTTCTTCTAGATCTTCAGGTGTGTTAGTGTTAGTCATTTTTTCCTATCACCATTGCTCAAATGTGCTCTTACAAGGTTTTTTTTAGGGTTTCAAGTCAAATTTTTATGGTTTCAGTAGGTCTTCAAATAAAAATTTGGTCACTCGCTAGTGTGTATAGGTCTATTAGTAATCCTTTCAAAAAAAAAATTGTGTTGGCCATTTACATATTTCAGTTGGATGAATCATCATTTCAAAGTCTCCATTATCATCTCAGTCATACCACCATGGTCATCATTCAACTCATTTCACGAAATGTCACCATTAGGTATTAAGGTCAAATCCATACAAAATCTGTCATTTCATCAATAAATTGGGAAATGAAGGAGTAGCAATAGGGAAAATGATCAATAAAGTGTTTTTTCAAGTGTAATGTATTTCAAATATGGATGTAATATGTTTCTAATGTTCCAAAGCTGTAAAGTTTCAAGTCAAAGATGAAAAAGACATGGTGGGCCACCACACCACTATGAAGAAAAATTGATTTCCTCAAGCTACAAAAGACCCTTAAAACACTCCAATAACACTTTTTATTCATATTAAGCTCCAAAATATCAGTGAGAGCCATCCAAGAACACTCATCATCGAAATTTCACTCTCAAAAGAATTTTTCCTCTCTCACGCCGCGTTTTTCAAGAGCACAGTGCATTTTCATTGGCCTCCACATTTCATTTTCATGGTTTGGCACTTGTGGTTGACTTCCAACAGAAAAAACTAGTTTCTATACTCATACTACCCTTCCCTACACCCTACACACCTCCAAAAATATTTCCCTATCACTTCTCCCTCATTTCCATAATCCCTATACCTAACCCTAACTCCTACAGTGTGTTTTTTGTAGTTTTAGGGTTAGGACCGTGTTTAAATTATCTACACCAATCCATTCACTCATTTTATCATTTTCCACTTCCAAAATATTCCTAATACCCCTATCTAACTCTCTAAGTTTTCCTACGCTCATATATCGTCCCTAATCCCTTCATCCCCTCCCCTAACCTACTTATCCTGTTATTCACCTAGGGTTTTTCCTTGCAAATTGTAAACATGGAGGGAGAAAAGAAGCCATATAACAAAGGAGGTAAAATATCAAGGTTTGAGACAATTAAAAATCATGATTTGATGTTTTCCTCATTGGCCAAAATTTTTTTTTAGAATGTAGGAGGTTTAGGGTTTTGTGAGAAAATCCATCAAGTGAGATATCATGCCAAGTTTAACAAGTCTGTTTGCTAGAAACCTTAGGAGAGATAAGGTCACAATTGTAGGAGTGAGCTTCAAAATTTCAATTGAGGCTATAGCTACAGCTACAGGTATATCAAACAATGGGAAAAATTAGTTCAAGAACTCAGATTTGGATGTTCAGAATTACAACACTTTCATTAAAAGTCACTACAAAGATGCCATCAAGAAGATTTTTCCTTTTGGACAGCTGCTTGATAAGTTTTCTCCATTGATGAAGGACATTATGAGGTATTTTACATGTGAGGGTAGATTTTCAAGGTTGTACAAATATCATGTTAGATTTCTAATGCACTTCACAGGGGTAAAAAATCTCAACCTACCCTACTGTCTCTACAAAATCTTGGCTAAAATGGAAGAGAAAGTGCAACATAAAGAGAGTGATCACCAAGCTAGTATTTTCCACCATGCCCTCATCAAAATAATTTTCTTACACAAAATTGCACAGATGAACATTTCTTGGGAGACATTCATTCAATCCATTGTCTTTTTTCACTCTGCTAGTCAACCTACTAGCCAAAGTACACCATCAGCAACACCATTAGCACCATCCGAGCCAAGGGAGATTGGCTCATCTAGTAGAATTTCAGTCAAGAAGAGACCTAAGGATGAGGTGACTCAAACATATCAGAGAGGAAGGAGGCTTTTGTTTGCTCCAAACATTGTTGAAAGGGCCAATACTACATCAGTTGAACATGAATCATAATCACAACATGAGGCACCTTTGAAAGATGAGGAGCCATTCCATAATGGCACTGACATGGCAGACTTGGAGATGGATGAAGAGCACAAAACAACAGAGAAAATCATCATGGAGATATTTTGAGATCAGAGAACTCAAGGAAAAATTTTCAAAGGCCAACTTCTTTATTTCATTCCCGGAACAAGAAAATATGCAATTAAAGGTAAGTCAACTACTCTCGAATAGGCCTAGAGTTGATTTAAACAAAGAAGATGTAAAGGGAAAAGCAATAGTTGACATAGATGAGTCAGATGATTAGGAAGAGAATGTAAGAAGAAATAGGCTAAAGACTAGAGGCATTAAAAGGGAACTTTAGCAACAGAGATAAGCAACTCCACAAAGGATCCAAATGACATTCAATGAGCTCATATTGGCAGAATTTGACAAGGATAGGGAATATTGGCTTGATAGAGACAATGGTCACTTGGAGAAACTCCTGAAGAGGGAAAATAAGAACAAAAAAATACAAAGACATATGGCCATGCATTACTACACAAGAAGTCAAGTCTCCAAGGTAAGAATCAAGCAATTGAAGGCAAAACTCAAGGAAACCGTACTGAAGGAAAAAGAGAAGGGTAAGTTGGATTTACTTGTTGATGCTTCACTCATAGCATAAATTACCATCACAAGTATCCATGGAGAAATTCTGGAAGAATTTTGAGCAAATTTGGAGAAATCTTAACAAATTTTGAAGTTTTTTGACTTTTTGACAATTTTTGCACAGCTTTTGGTCAAAAAACACAGCGAGCCTCACATTGCGATTTTGTTGGGGGCATCAAAATGCCAAAAAATTTGCATTTTTGGTTTTATTTTGACCTCTACATTAACTTAAGACCTTGGGAGAGCCATGTCAAAATATTCTAGTGGGTGAAAAGGTCAAAAAACCACCTAAAAATCACCTTTCTTCCATGTTTTTTCAGAAGCTCTCTGTGATTTTGGAGTAGTTGTGGGAGAATTTCATTTTGGAGGGCTAAAAGTAGTCTTTTGCAGTGCTTGAGGATTCTATTATGTAGTAGATAGGCAGATATTTCTCCAACATCTTTCAGATCTTCATTTGGACCTCTAGAAGGCCTCCAAAAGCCATTTGTACCCAGCACACTGCACTTTCTCCTAGCACGTTGCACTTTTCTAATATTTCACTCCACGTCTGTCTGGAAGCCTGTTTTCTTAGTTGAATCAGTCTATTTCAACTTTTATTGATGTTATTACTCTTTTATGATGTTACAATGATTCATACTCATTCCAGTTCCCATGTTCTCCCCCTTGTCTTTTCCTCTTCTTTGGCTCTTGGTTTCTTTCTCCCCCCTTTTTTTATTACTATTATTACTATTATTATTTTTTATTTTTTTTTCATAAATTACGTAGATATTACATTATTATTTATCTTATTAAATTACCATTAAGTAAAGTTAAAATACCTATTAAGTAAAATAAATAAGAATATTTTTAATGATATTCAAATTACACAACATCTAATTATAAATGAAAATGAATTTTAATTATATAAAATATTATTATAAATATTTAAAATAAATATTAAAAAAAATTATAAATATTGAATTATATAACATTTAATTTATTCATAAAAAATTAATTAAATAATAAATTTTAATTTTATTTCTTATTCGAGTCAGACTAGTGGTTATTTTACAAACAGCTAGTTGGAGCTTTCCTTATTTATTTAAATGGGTTCCCTGATAAGATTTCTCATCTTAACCTGATGATGAACCACACTGGCTGGTTTGAAACACATCGACAAAATTTAGTTTGATGTGATTTTCACCGAAATTTTTTATACAAAAATAAAGTTCTACTCTAACTACAAGAATGAAAAATGATTACTCTACTTGCAGAAATGGAAAGTGGTATTCATCAAATGTAAAGTGTAACCCTAGTTGCAGGAATGTAAAGGATACGCTAAGTGCATGAATGGAAATTAATTTTCTGTTTAATGAATGCAAACCTTGTTCTACTTGCAACAATGTGAATCATTAGGCTAATTGCAGAATGAAAATTTTCTTTGATAAGAAACTAATCCTATGTAAGAACAATGCTATTGTAATTGAAATACTAAGAGCATGAATTCAAGAAATAGGCCTAATCTACTTAATATGGGAAATCACCCTCTTAATCACTGTGTTCAAATGGGCTTAGCTAAAGTAGCATAACTCATATTTATTTCATGAGAAAGCCATCATTAACATTCAAGTTAGAAATATGTCATCTAATCCTCATTGCGAACTTATGCTTGCAATGAGAAGAAGGTAGGTTCAAAGTGGTATTGGGTCTTCCTTAATAATGGATTCAGAGCCTAGGGGTATGTTTTCATGGTGACAAAAAGCCTCCAAAATTTTACCTACACTTGAATTTTGGAGCCTACTATGGATCTCGTGATTGGTCCTTCCATGGTCACTTCTTGATCGGTCATAACCACTTGCTCACACATGCTCATTTTGAAACAAGTTCATGAGCGCATTATTTTACAAAATCTTGAAAAGCATAGAAAATTCCATCAAGGCAGTGTATGTGAATGTTAAACCCATTTCGACAGTCAATGCACATTGCTATTTACAATCTCTTACTTTTGGTTGTGTTTTTACTTCTCTTTTGGTGAGTTTTTCAAACTGTTTATTTTGCGCATTTTCACGTTCGTGAGTGTCATTTTCATGCTTTAAATGTTTATTTTTCTTTATATAACTTTAATTAATTTATTTTTCATGTTATCTTCACTTTGGCATGTGTCACTTTCACTATCATTCACGCATCGCAAGTGTCGTTCACCCTTTTCTATTCATATAGGAAATGTCGTCTTTGGCATGTGGAGTGTTGCATAGGGCACGAAAACTAGTTTTGGTGTGTTTAAAGGGGTAATATTTGTGTTAATGATTTATAATTACCATGTAAAGATGTATCACATGCATTCCTAAAGTTTCAAGAACTGTCGCACAAGTGTCGTCACGGTCATCTCAAAGTGTATCTTTGGTCTCGCACTTGTCACAAGTTGTCACAAAGTCACCAAACTGATGGAAGTATGTTACTCATGTGCTCTGGATGATTGATGTTGTGTATTAAATTTTTCTAAGTGTGTGATCACAATCAAGTCTTGTCACTATTCACATTAGTTGCACGGATCCAAAACTTAGTTAAATTTGGAAAACTTCTCGACTGAAAAACCTAGCCTCACCCAACCCTCTTGAAATGCGCATTGCACAATCTGAACCCTCAAGCTGCAACCCTGCCTCTTGGTATTGTAAAATTCATAGATCTCTCCTTCAAGGACTGTGCACTACATCATCACAATGCTCAAGGCTGACCCCTGAGCTCCAAAACTGCGTAATCCTTCTCTCTAGCAGGGCATGAACTGCGCATTGTGAAAACTCACTGCCTCAAGCCAAACCATTGAGCTCTTAAACTATGCAATTTCACATTCACCTAGCTTCTTGTGCCTTCTAGAACTGCACAGAGGGAAAAATGAATATTCAATCCCTCAGCTTAGCTCCTTAAGCCCCCTAACTTCATAATATTTTTCTCAGTCCTTGTCTAAACTGCGCATTGCATAATCTCAAGGGTCAATCGAGAAGCTTAATCCCTTGAGTCCCTCAACTATGTAGATCCTCTATCCTGGCCTCCATAACTGTGAATTTTTCAGTCTCACAGCTCAAGCCTGAGTGCTTGAGTCCCTCAATTTCACAATCATTTAACCCTGGCCGTCTTGAACTATGCATTACACAGTCTCAAACCTAAGTCCCAGAACTTTACCTCTGGAACTATGCAATTCCTGGCACATTCACTCAACCAGTCAATAGTTCCATCCTTAAGAAGTGATTTCATGAAGAATCTTAGGCTAGGGCTTTATCAGACTAATGTCTTCTTATCATGGGTGGATTGCAGTCCGAGGTATTCTATTACATCATGACATGATGATGTTGAAGGAGACGGAGAAGGAGACCATGCTAGAAGACACCTAAGGAGTTGAGGAGATAAGATGATCATCAGTCACGAAGACGAAGGAACACTGGATTACAATAGAAGACCAAATATCAATACCACGTGAAGACTCCATCTGATTCACAACCCTTTGGAGTGCAGATATGGAGAACAAAGCATATCTATAATGAAGATAAAGCACTAAGAAGGACAACTTGTCACTGCCACATCATAATGCAGTCTGTTATCACTCTCTCCAACTTCCTAAGCTGAAATAGGAGTGAAGAAAGGTAACCACAAACAAACTTTTAGCTAGGTAGCTAGCCCTACCTAACTAAAGAGGGCTCTCTCTATGTCACTTTTTAAAATATTCAATTTTAGGATGAGTACCAGGTTTTAGGCTAGATATAAGTTAATATGATTTTAAATTTGTTTAATAGTTTGTTTGCTAGATAAAAATAAATATCAGTGAAACTAAAGATGATTTCAAAGACTAAATTACAGAGAATAGAGTGAGGCTAGGTAGGTAAACTATTTGAGCATACTTAAATTATCATTGTTTATAGTGGTAGAAAAAGGAAGGGGTCTGAATGAGAATTTTACTGAATTCGTTCATCAGAAGAAAGAAAATGAAAATCTTAATAAACAGAGCATAAAAGTAATGATTTTTTTTTATAGACTAAGAAGATTAGCATACAAAAGGTTGTAATGGAGATGAAATAACAAAGAAGAAAACCATGCTCAAAAGTAATACCACAAGAATCTCACAATAGTTGCTGCAACATCTTTGATTTCATTAAAATATGTTTACAATAGCTCCACAATAATAATCAGGGTCTAAAACTCAAATATCCAACAACAATACTTCATACAGTGAAGTATTTATAGAAAAAATAAATTACAAAATATTGCATTAACTTCTATCATAACATATAGTGCCTTATTTTCAAAATTAGCCTCTAACGATAACGTGGAAATAAAGTCGATTTGTTGTGATGGCGCTATTCTAACTAAAAATGGTTGTTGAAAGGAGATAATTGTGGGTTTTGTTGGTTGTTAGTTGACTAATGATCTGGCATAGGTTTAATTTTCTTCTTTTACCATTTACTCTTGAAATTCACACAATTTTTCCCAACGCTCTTCATCAGGGATGGTCAATTTTATTACCTTATGGTAAACTTCATCCATTTCAGTGTATTTGGAAAAAGTGGGCCTCACCAAAAAAACATGTTTTATCTCATACTGAATATAAATAACATTGTTCAGTGTTCCCAACAACGCCCTTCTTGTCATTGTGCCTTTGATGTTTGAAAATTTGGCAGTATTTCTTGAAATTTCTTGATGTCTTCTCCCAGAATCTTCTCTGGTCATCAATTTGTCATTAAT
Organism: Pinus albicaulis; assembly: GCA_034641835.2. Lineage (NCBI taxonomy): Eukaryota > Viridiplantae > Streptophyta > Pinopsida > Pinales > Pinaceae > Pinus > Pinus albicaulis. The sequence goes on along the minus strand of CM076570.1, from coordinate 13,825,124 downwards.
TACAAACATAGAGGGAAATACTTTCTGTGTCAGGGGCTCTATTCTGCTAAAAAATATCTAAACTATGATTTTCAGATTGTGACATTTCTCCTCAAGTTGAAGAATTAAATTCTTCTTTGTGAGAACCTTCTTTACTTCCAGGATTGTTTCTGTTATGTCATCTATGCTCAAATCATCCAACTCATACCTGTTATATGAATTCAAAAATTTGATAATATTGTTTTCTATAGCAAGATTATCTCCAAGATGTGCTTTAATTGTTGCAATGGCCTCATTTGATTTCTGTATCAACTCCTTTTGTTCAAATATAATCCATATACTTGGCCAAATTTCACTAATATATTCTGTGATATTTTCCTAGATTATTTCTTTTACTTGGCCCAAAGCATTTCCAATGGTTGATTCCTTTTGTTATTTTTGCAACCTATCAATTAAATTTTTGGATCTACGTGCTTCAGCTGCATGTGAACTTTCATCTTTATATTTCTGATATTGTAAAAATTTTACTTGATTTTGTAACTTATTTATCTCCTCTTCCTGAATTTACATATTCTGAAATGATTTAGTGAGTTGCTCAGCTCCATTTATAGTACTTGTTGTCGAAGGCTGAGATATAGGGATAACTGCAAGAGGCACTTCTTCTAAAGGAAATTTAGATTCTTTTGTTGTTTGTTCCTTTTCATTATCATTTTCTCTAGCTCTGATTACATTAGACTCTTATACCAATAGGTGTCATTTTTCATGATTGTCTTGATTGAACTATGGAATATGTTCAAACCTTTTTCTTGAACAAAGGTGTTCCATATTCTTGAAAAACCAAAAAATCAAAAAATTTAAAAAATGTAAAGAGGGTATACCCTAAAAGAAAAATCAAAGGGTAAAAAGAATAAAAATGGTCAAAAAGAGAAAGAAATGAACCCAAAGCAAAAAATAGACCAAGGAAAGTGTGCAAGTCTAAATGCCACTACTTTTTTCATCTGTTGTAATAAAATAATTGTGTGCAGCTTGTGAAACTTTTGACACAATTCATGAATAAGTCAAACTGTTTAAACTTGGCTTAGTCATATTTCAATTTCATGTTGTAGAATAGAGAATAAATATACGACCAAAACAGTTTAATCTTGGCAGATAAGTAGATAGGTACAGTTAATAAAAGGTGCTCAACAGTTTAATCTGAGCCCTTGGATGTAATAAGTTGAGAATTAGATAGAATTTCCATGTAAAAGAAAAGAAAATTGATAAGGGTTTTCCGGTCTAAGTGCACCCTAATAAAGAAAAGAAAATGGTAGTGTAAAGTAGATAGGGTAGGTAGATGGCGTTGCAAAGTTTCATGTGATGAATGATGCTGCTAAATGTGTTTAATCCTTTACTTTCATCAAAAGTACTAAAGCAGAAAATACATTGGAAAATTCACAAAAAGCAAAGTCAAAATCATTAACTTCCCACATCACTTTCTCCCTAAGAGTTTTACTAATTTCCCCAAAGTGATAAGGTATTTGAAGATTAAAGGGGCTCAAGGCATTTGCTTGACTTTTGGAGGGACCGGACCCTTGGCCTGATGATCAAAAAGACCTAAGTATTTGAAGTTATTTATTATTATAAACATTCCCTTTTAATATTTTCCTAAGTAAAATTTTATTTTACTTAGGAAAATCATGCAAATTTCCATAATAATCCCTCAAAATTACTTACTATTCTATGTTTAAGTGTTAAAATTGAAATGATACAATTTACTTCAGAAATCTCCACTTTCCTAGTTGTGTAAAGTATTTTGAGTTTCCCTTGTCCCATTGTCATATTAACATTTAACTTTAAATATTAAATCCTTATATAACTTACCTTTTCCTATATGTATAACTCCTTCTACATAAATATCCCAAAAAGCCCATCTTATTATAAAATTTCAACCAAAGTATTTATTTTCCAATTATTCATAAAAGACCCACATTATGTGCCCTTTGGTTAGAAATATATCTTTATAATCTATCCCCGCCCCTATGGATAATAAATTACATTGATTTATTACCATATAATAACAATATTGAAAAGGTTTTAAACATATGTTTTATGTTTTAAATAGAAAAAACAAATAAAACCAAAGCCCCGCCACAACCCCAACTCTCATTAAACCACGAGATTAATTAATCACCCGGATTAATTAATAACCAATCCCTCAGTCAATAAGACGCCGCCCGGAATAGTTAAATTAACATTAATTACTTTGGGCCCGCGTGTTAAATCCCCTACCTTCTTCACGTCATATCACCCGTCCGATCGCCCATTCCCGGATCAACGGCCCGCTATAATTCCGCCAGCCATCCATCGTCCGATCGTTAACGCGCGGGATCACGGTAGTTTCGAAACAGTGCACCCACCACGTGTTGATCTCCGAATGGAATCGCTGCCTCCCCGCGGAAAACCGCCTGCTCCCGAAAGCGGTGCGGAATTTACCGCTTACCGCCCGACCCCGGTGACGCATCCATCGTACATCAGTGACGTCATCCCATAAAAATAATAAAAATTCCCCCCCGTTTGACTTTGCCGATAAAACAAAACATTCACGTCTTTTTCATCATTTTGTACGCCAGTGAAAGAAAATGCCTTCCACGCAGAAAAATTCAAAATTCGAATTTGTGAAGTCCACTTACCTTATCCTTTCAAAGAAGATTGCAGACAAGCCTCTCAGAAGATTATCTACCTTAGCCGGCACCTATCCAAACGTTGTTTTCTCCAAAAATAGGTATTTACCCTAAATTCAAACTGAACTCTGTTGAAATCTCGGCTTTCCTTTTTTCCTTCACTGAAACAGAGTTAGAATTAATTACTCGTTCATTCCATGACCCCGAGAACTGTAATTGAATTACTAAATCTGCAAATGGACCTGTTTTTCCCGTGAATTTACTCAATTCCTCACCATTAGCCAAATTTCCATTTTTCCACAAGAACCAAAATGGGAGTTCCTGTAGCCTTGAATGATGCTCCATTTTGAACCTGGTCAAAACCTCACTCCCCTGTCCATTGGGGAATTGCTTGAAAAATCTACTCGGTTGTCCCCTGAAGAGGTAATCAGAAGATCACATCCTTGGATAAACAGTCTTAATACTAGTCATAAGATTTGTTTACTCCAATATTGTTATCAAATCTATTTAAACAGAGGTTAGAAAGCATAACAGCTAAAGAGTATCAGTGGTTAAAGTGTATCAGGTAAAAGTCAGTGAAAGTTAAAATGAAGTTACAGAGCAGTCAAAGGTAAATAGTAAAAGTAAATACAGAAGGCAGTAAAATGGTAAAAATAGATGAGAATACTTTCACCAATAGTGAGGTTTGTCTAAAGTGAAAGTAAAACAGTCAAAAGAGCAAGAAAGTAAAAAGATGAAAAAACATAACAAGAAGGAACATTTTTGCAGAAATTGCATATTTTAGTCATAGTTTTACATAAACTATTGTGATCAATACAAGATGAATTTTACAAAACTAAAAGATGTTTATGTTCTTACGAGGGCCATCTACAAAAACCTCTCTCACTTTTCTAACAGCCATTATTGTTTTGGAAATATTAAACAATGTTGGAAAGCACGTTTTGCAGAAAATTCCTGTTAAGTCATCATTTTGCAGAGAATATTGTGGCCAATCAGAAATAAATATTACAAAAATGAAGGAGGTTTTTGTTCCTAAGAGACCCATATACAAAAAAATATCTCATTTTTTGGACATTTATTTCAGACTGAGAGATACATGCACATCTTTAGAGGCTATTTTTCAGACTCTGTAAAACTCTGTTTTACACATCGTTTTTCAGAGCCTATTGTGCAAATCTGGAGAGGCATTTTAGGAAATTGAAAGAGGTTTATCTCACCAAAATATTTATCTACAATAACCTCTTTCAATTTTTACATATCTATTACGTATTGAGAAATATAAAGGTATCATTGGACCCCAAATTTGCAGAATTGTTGGAGCAGAATTGCACAAAGAAAGGAAGCAGTTAGTGACTTGGATGCCTCATCATCAACTAAGAGTTGGATAAAATTCGAATTATCCTCTTTGTCATCACCTATCCATACAAAATAGTGCCAAATATATGCATTATTTTGAATTTCCTTTACTTAAGTTCTATTTATGTAAAATAGTTGGAGATATTTGTGAACCAATTTTGATATTTTTTCAAGATATTTTAGTTTAGAATTTGTATAAATACTTCACTCTTGGAAGTATTTTGGTGGATTCTACTACTTGGCTGTGACATTGATATTTTTGGAATAAAAATGTTTTGGAGAAATTTACTTGTGGCTTGCTGGATGACAATTTGAAGCTCAGGACTTTTTGCAGGATTCATGTGTCTGACTGCAGTTCAATAAGTCTTTCTATCCTATGTCTTAAGTTTTATATTTGTTTATAATATCATTGTGTCCATTTCTGAATAATTGACATAAAAGAATAACTCAGAATTTACTTAATTGTACTCTGAGTTCAGTTGTGATTATTCTAAAATGTTTTCTTCTAGATTGGTTATAAGCAACGAATTCTTAAATGCTCTTGCTTCGCTAATTTAAACATTTTGATTACTATAGTAAATAATTCTTCACTGCTCTTTATTTGTAATCATTCCATTTCTTTCTTTTGAACATGTTGAAAGATTCTTGAGTGCCTTCATCCCTTCAAAACGCATTCCATCCACTTGAATTCCTTAAATTGTTCTCTGTTTGGCTATCTTGCCCTACAAAGCCATCTTGTGTGTAGAAGATTAATCCAGTAAAGCCATCCTTTGACTCCATAGCCCAATGGCCTGAAAATATTCAACCTTGCCCTTAGTTGGCGAATTCCACCATTTTCAAACAAACTCTTGGATTTATAACTAGCCTAAAAATTTCTAAGAACAAAGATAAATTATAAAGAGAGAGCCCTCTCTGGATGCAGATTGGCTAGATTCTGCATCTGAAGGTTGGTTTGTGGTTACCTCGGGTATACTTTCCTTTTCCACAACTTCAAGGAAAACCTGAGTGATAACATAGTGGCGACTCCACTGGGGATCTGAATCATTTTAATTGTTACTATTTTTTGCTTATAAGCTACAGACAGAGCCTGAAGATCAGCCAGGTAGCCTTTGAACTGCGTTCGCTCTGCAATTGCATAGTAAATAAATGTTGCTTCAGTCTATCTCTGGTCTAGATTATAAACTGAACTTTGGTTTCAAACTTTCAATCAGTTTCTCTAGTTCAATAAATCTTTAAGAAAATTTAAATCTCATATCTAAAGCCTCTTAAAGAAATCATAGAAGTTGTTTTGAAAATTCATAAAAAAACAAAATAATCATAAAATACTCAAAGTTTGGTTTCCTGAAGAACTAAATTTTTCTTCAAAATTGTTTTACAGGTTTAGATCTGATCTATGATGGTGGACAGGGATCAGACACACAAAGGTTAAAATCATCCACCTGGCGACTCCAAATAAATTTCACAATCAAGACCCCACTGGAGGAATGAACCTCAAAGGACAATATGGAAAGATCAGGCTTTCAACTTGGATCTTAATCCAAGACATTATGTTCTTTCTCATTAAGAAATTTTTTCAATGTATATTGTATTTTATAGAAGATCTTAGATTATTTTTTAGTTATTTTCCTTTGAAGTTTGTAAGTAATAATTCTCCTAATCTCTTTGAGCAGCTTTCTTATGAATCTAATGATGATCATTTTCCAATTGAGAAGCCTAAAATAATCAAGACTGATCTTGCAATCCCTGTACATATCCCTGTGCCATATAAAGTTCCAGATAGATATAAGCCCCTTATTTTACCTCCTATACTCCATGATTTTCCTAAAAAATACTACAAGTATCTTCCTAGATTTGATGGAGAGAATGGTATCACTACCCAAAAACATATTCAAGGTTTTGAAAATTATTTGGATTTATTTGAGATTGATGAAGATGATGTTAAAATCAGGCTTTTTTCTCTTTCTTTGCAAAATAGAATAAAGAATTGGTTCAAAAATATACTTAATGCTAGCATCTCAAATTTCCAACAGTTTATCAAACTTTTCCTTGATAGATGGATAATCAAAGTTAATCATTTTGTGATCATGGAAGAATATAATCAATTAAAAAGACATTCAAATGAAACAATACAACAATTTTCTGACAGATTTAATCAAGTTTATTATTCAATGCTAGAAAATATTAGACCTCCTCATGATTCAGCTCTCTTGCATTATCCAAGTGCCTTTGATTCAGAAATAGAATTTCGGTTAAGAGAAAGAGATCCAAAAACACTTGTACAGATGCAAAATATTGCAGTTGATGTGGAAGTTAATCTCCAAATCAAACACGAAAAGTTGAAAGTAGAAGAAGAGAAAAGGAAAAACATTGCAGAGGTAAAACTCAACCTTTTGGTAAGAAAACTAGATGAATTAACACAGGAGATCACTATGAAAGAAGAATTTTTTATTCAAAATCACCATGAAGAAATAGAAGAGGTTGATAGCCATGAACAAATTCATCTTAATTCAAATTATCATAAATCAGAAAATGAAATTACAAATCAATATGAGGAAGAGGAATCTGTTGTTCTAATGTGTATGTTTGATGGCATTCCTTATTTTGATGATTTGCCTAAGTATGATCATTATGATGATAGTTATGTTCTCCAAAGTCAAGCTAACTTTACAGAGATATCAGAAGCTAGTTTGGAAGATGAAGAAATGCAGTTTCAGCAGATTGAAGACAGTGATCAGCCAATACAGATCAGCCATGAGAGTGAGGAAGGAAGAGCAGAAAATGTGGAAATAAGTGAAGATTTTTTACCTCTTTGTTTTGCTTCATTTAAGTTCATTAGAGAAAACTATCATGCCATCAATAATCAGCAATCTTTAGGAATTGTGATTGACAACAAAGAAGATAATGAAACTATTGATCAAGATTTTTCAGTTTCACAATTGCAGTTATCAGTTCCCATTGAAATAAATGATCAAATGACACAAGAAAGTTCCATACCACTATTTTTTTAACCATTTCAGCTTTTAAAGGAAATGTGGTATAACATATTTAAAGAAAAGAATGGGAAACTTGTTGAAGTTTATGAAGTCCCATGGAATTTTATATGTCATAGGTTCCAACAATTTTCCCAAGATTTTCAGGATCCAATAGTAGATATGTTGAATATTGAAGGCATTCAAAGCATTCCTCTATTAACTAACTATGATTTTCAGAATCAAGATGATAAAGGATTCAACACTCAAACATTACAATCAGTAGGAATATCATCACAAATCTTATCTGAAAGTTTACAAGGAGATAAAGATGAAAATAGCATTTCATATTCATGGTATGGAGGCCATCCAGAACAGATGTATAGTTGTTCAGATCAGTTAAACATCAGTGTATATATTTTGGAAGATCCTTTTGTACAGTTTCTAGAGTCAACAAAGGAAATCAAGTGTTTCCTTATCCTCTCATTTGTCGACAAGTTTCTAATAGGTTGCAGAAGTACAATTTTGATAATCAACAAGAAAATGCAACAAAATCTATCAAAGTACATAATGCTTGAATGGTTGCATTGGCTATTTCATTTTACCTAACTAGCAGTTGAACAATAGATTGAGTAGGTAGATGAGTGCTAATAAGCTCAGAATTTTGAGCATTTTTTTTAGTTTTTCAATTTTCAGCTAGTTTTTCATTAAGTTGGTTTGAAAATTTTTGTATGTTGTTTTAGTTTTAGATCAGATTTCAGGTTGCAGAAAAAGGACTATATTCAATTCAAGATTTTCAACCACAACAAATTCATGTTTGGGATTGGAACAAGGAAGAAAATTCCTAACTGGGCAACAAAGTTTTAAGTTTTGAGTGGATAGTAACTTACTGGAGTTGAAGCCCGAAGTGAAGGCCCTAAGCTTCATAAGTTTTACTATCATATATACAATAAAGCTACCAGAAGAAGGAGATTACATGGTTTAGTTTGAAGACATTTTGAGGCAACTGACCTGCTGTTCTTGACTTTTCACAAGGAAAAGCCATCCCCAAGTGGAGCCAGTGTTAGACTCCTATACCAATAGGTGTCATTTTTTATGATTGTCTTGATTGAACTATGGAATATGTTCAAACCTTTTTCTTGAGCAAAGGTGTTCCATATTCTTGAAAAACCAAAAAATCAAAAAATTTAAAAATGTAAAGAGGGTATACCCTAAAAGAAAAATCAAAGGGTAAGAAAAATAAATTGGTCAAGAAAATGAAAGAAATGAACCCCAAGCAAAAAAATAGACCAAGGAAAGTGTGCAAATCCAAATGCCACTACTATTTCATTTTTGTAATAAAGCAATTGTGTGCAGCTTGTCAAACTTTTGCCACAATTTATGAAGAGTCAAACTGTTTAAACTTGACTCATTCATGTTTCAATTTCATGTTGTAGAATAGAGAATAAATATCTGACCAAACAGTTTAATCTTGGAAGATAAGTAGATAGGTAGAGTTAATAAAAGGTGCTCAACAGTTTAATCTGAGCCCTTGGATGTAATAAGGGTAGAATTAGATAGATTTTCCTTGTAAAAACAAAAAGATTGATAAGGGTTTGCAAGTCTAAATGCACCCTAATAAAGAAGAGAAAATGGTAGTGTCAAGTAGATAGGGTAGGTAGATGGTGTTGCAAAGTTTTATGTGATGAATGATGGTACTAAATATGTTTAATCTTTTACCTTCATCACAAGTACTGAAGCAGAAAATACACTGGAAAATTCACAGAAAGCAAAGTCAAAATCATTAACTTCCCACATCACTTTTTCCCTAAGATTTTTACTAATTTCCCAAAGTACTAAGGTATTTGGAGATTAAAGGGGCTCAAGGCATTTCCTTGACTTTTGGAGGGACCGGACCCTCGGCCTGATGATCAAAAAGACCTAAGTACTTGAATTTATTTATCATTATAATCATTCACTTTTATCTTTTTCCTAAGTAAAATTCTATTTTACTTAGGAAAATCATGCAAATTTCCATAATAATCTCTCAAAATTACTTGCTATTCTATGTTTAAGTGTTGATATTGAGATGATGCAATTTACTTCAGAAATCTCCACTTTCCTAGCTGTGTAAAGTATTTTGAATTTCCCTTGTTCCTTTGTCATATTAACATCTGATTCATTTATTAAATCCTTAATAAAAATATCTTATCCTATTGTATTTAACTCCTCCTATGTAATATCCCCAAAACCCTCTTATTATAGATTTTCAACCAAAGTATTTATTTTCCAATTATTCATAAAAGACCCACATTATGTGCCCTTTGGTTAGAAATATATCTTTATAATCAATCCCCGCCCCTATGGATAATAAATTACATTGATTTATTACCATATAATAACAATATTGAAAAGGTTTTAAACATATGTTTTATGTTTTAAACGGAAAAAACAAATAAAACCAAAGCCCGCCGCAACCCCAACTCTCATTAAACCAGAAGATTAATTAATCACCTGGATTAATTAATAACCAATCCCTTAGTCAATAAGATGCCGCCCGAAATAGTTAAATTAACATTAATTACTTTGGGCCTGCGTGTTAAATCCCCTACCTTCTTCACGTCATATCACCCGTCCGATCGCCCATTCCCGGATCAACGACCCGCTGTAATTCCGCCAGCCATCCATCGTCTGATCATTAATGCATGGGATCACGGTGGTTTCGAAATAATGCACCCGCCACGTGTTGATCTCCGAATGGAATCGTTGCCTCCCCGCGGAAAACCGCCTGCTCCCGAAAGCGGTGCGGAATTTACCGCTTACCGCCCGACCCCGGTGACGCATCCATTGTACATCACTGACGTCATCCCATAAAAATAAAAAAATTACCCCCCCATTTGAATTTTCCGATAAAACAAAACATTCACGTCTTTTTCATCATTTTGTACACCAGTGAAAGAAAATGCCTTCCATGCAGAAAAATTCAAAATTCGAATTTGTGAAGTCCACTTACCTTATCCTTTCGAAGGAGATTGCAGACAAGCCTCTCAGAAGATTATCTACCTTAGCCGACACCTATCCAAACGCTGTTTTCTCCAAAAACAGGTATTTACCCTAAATTCAAACTAAACTCTGTTGAGATCTCGGCTTTCCTTTTTTCCTTCACTGAAACAGAGTTAGAATTAATTACTAGTTCATTCCATGACCCCGAGAACTGTAATTGAATTACTAAATCTGCAAATGGACCTGTTTTTCCCGTGAATTTACTCAATTCCTCACCATTAGCCAAATTTCCATTTTTCCACAAGAACCAAAATGGGAGTTCCTGTAGCCTTGAATGATGCTCCATTTTGAACCTGGTCAAAACCTCACTCCCTTGTCCATCAAATGCTTGGAAAATTCACTATTGTCTCTCAAGATGACTAAGATCAAGATCCCCTCAATAAATGCAGCCTAGTTAATACTAGTCATAAGATTTGTTTACTCCAATATTGTTATCAAATCTATTTAAACAGAGGTTAGAAAGCATAACAGCTAAAGAGTATCAGTGGTTAAAGTGTATCAGGTAAAAGTCAGTGAAAGTTAAAATGAAGTTACAGAGCAGTCAAAGGTAAATAGTAAAAGTAAATACAGAAGGCAGTAAAATGGTAAAAATAGATGAGAATACTTTCACCAATAGTGAGGTTTGTCTAAAGTGAAAGTAAAACAGTCAAAAGAGCAAGAAAGTAAAAAGATGAAAAAACATAACAAGAAGGAACATTTTTGCAGAAATTGCATATTTTAGTCATAGTTTTACATAAACTATTGTGATCAATACAAGATGAATTTTACAAAACTAAAAGATGTTTATGTTCTTACGAGGGCCATCTACAAAAACCTCTCTCACTTTTCTAACAGCCATTATTGTTTTGGAAATATTAAACAATGTTGGAAAGCACGTTTTGCAGAAAATTCCTGTTAAGTCATCATTTTGCAGAGAATATTGTGGCCAATCAGAAATAAATATTACAAAAATGAAGGAGGTTTTTGTTCCTAAGAGACCCATATACAAAAAAATATCTCATTTTTTGGACATTTATTTCAGACTGAGAGATACATGCACATCTTTAGAGGCTATTTTTCAGACTCTGTAAAACTCTGTTTTACACATCGTTTTTCAGAGCCTATTGTGCAAATCTGGAGAGGCATTTTAGGAAATTGAAAGAGGTTTATCTCACCAAAATATTTATCTACAATAACCTCTTTCAATTTTTACATATCTATTACGTATTGAGAAATATAAAGGTATCATTGGACCCCAAATTTGCAGAATTGTTGGAGCAGAATTGCACAAAGAAAGGAAGCAGTTAGTGACTTGGATGCCTCATCATCAACTAAGAGTTGGATAAAATTCGAATTATCCTCTTTGTCATCACCTATCCATACAAAATAGTGCCAAATATATGCATTATTTTGAATTTCCTTTACTTAAGTTCTATTTATGTAAAATAGTTGGAGATATTTGTGAATATTGGCTAGGTTAGTGTGAGATATTTTCAATCATTTTTGTATAAATAAACCCTCAAAGAGAGTGTTGAGGGTGGATTCTACTACTTGGCTGTGACATTGATGTTTTTGGAATAAAAGTGCTTTGGAGAAACTCATTTGTGGCTTGCTGGATGACTATTTGAAGCTCAGGACTTTTTGCAGGATTCATGCGTCGAATTGCAGTTCAATAAGTCTTTCTAACCTATGTTTTAAGTTTTATATCTGTTTATAATACCATTGTGTCCATTTCTGAATAATTGACATAAAAGAATAACTCAAAATTTACTTAATTGTACTCTGAGTTCAGTTGTGATTATTCTAAATGTTTTCTTCTAAATTGGTTATAAGCAACGAATTCTTAAATGCTCTTGCTTCGCTAATTTAAACATTTTGATTACTATAGTAAAGAATTCTTCACTGCTTTTTATTTGTAATCATTCCATTTCTTTCTTTTGAACATGTTGAAATATCGTTAAGTGCCTTTCATCCCTTCAAAACCCATTCCATCCACTTGAATTCCTTAAAATTGTTCTCCGTTTGGCTATCTTGCCCTGTAAATCCATCTTGTGTGTAGAAGAGTAATCCAGTAAAGCCATCCTTCGACTCCATAGCCCAATGGACTAAAAATCTTCAACCTTGCCCACAGTTGGCGGATTCCACCATTCAAACAAAATCAAAACTCTTGGACTTATAACTAGCCTAAAAATTTCTAAGAACAAAGCTAAATTTTAAAGAGAGAGCCCTCTCTGGATACAGATTAGCTAGATTCTGTATCTGAAGGTTGGTTTGTGGTTACCTCGGGTATACTTTCCTTTTCCACAACTTCAAGGAAAACCTGAGTGATAACATTTTCATCCTCCAGTAAACTATACATTTCCTCCCATGAAGTAGTCCCGCCATAATTATTGCATTTTGTATCAGTGAAGAGTGGATGCATGTCTAAATCTTCAAAGGTGGTAGCTTCCATAGTCTTCTTCCCTTTCTTAGTCATTTTGAGCAATGTTTCCTTCTAAAATTTCCTGAAATTTAGGCAATGGAGAAAATGGAATGAAACGCAGAGTGTGAGTGACAGCGGAAATACAATAACACAGTAAATTCTGAAAGAACATAAGGATGAAGCTTTTATTGCAAACATGGGGAAAAAATATGAATCTTCTCAAGCATTTAAAAGAGTAAATGCGGCTTAACCTTATTCATTATGCATTAAGGCCTACGTGTGATTCCCTTTACATCTTATCAAAACATCGCATCGCAAGTTCCTAAATGATATTTCAAATTGGTGTGAATTTTAAGTTCGATACCGATTCTGCGATTGCGATAAAACGCAATATCAGAAAGACGCAGTATCGCAATATCGCAAAGTCGCATTATCACAATATTGTAAAGTCGGGAATAGGACAATTCAAAATCGTTTATGTTTTGCGATGTGCGATGAGCGGAATAATTATTTCTTTTTTGTGCGCTTTTATTTACGCGGAATATTATTCCATCAAGACAGACATTTGTTTTTATAAAGAATACTTTTAAAGCCTTTAATTTTAAATAAAAATGTTTAACACTATGTTCGGTATTCTAAAGGGGTTTCTTTTATCGCATTTCATGGATTCCGACTTACGACTAATCTTTGTTACTTTTGGATTCTACGATTAGCGATAAAGCGAGAATGCTTGGTCCTAAGTGACTTGGATCGATATCTTAATATTATCTAAGGTTTTATTATAAATGGTTTCAAAAGGAAAATTCTTATTTGCTAAGTCTTTTGGAAATATTTTTTTAAGGGTCCCCATTTATTACTACAATATTAACTATTTATAAAAATAAATGGGGGGTTGTTGAAGAGTACAACAATTGGAAATTCATTGGAAGAACCAGTTATCTCTGATAATTTTGAAATTTCTAAAACTTTCAAAATAAAAATAGTTCAGAAAAAAATATAAATTGAATGAAATTTAAGATAAGTAATATTTCTCTGAATAACAAAACAAACTCACCTAATTACAATTCATTTGATATCCTCTTAAATATGGAAATCCCTTTGTCTATATCATTCATTACTTAATTTAAAGATAAAGTAACGGGCTTTTGTAGATCATCTTTTAAATGTACTCATTTGTCACAGGTAGAGCCTTTGCTGCCAGCAGGCATCCATAGCCTCGACAGGGTTACCTTTTAATCAACAATGATTATGTGTCCCATCCAAATAAGAGTGTATTTTTTAGAGATAAATCCACAATCACATACTTATTCTCCTTTTTTTATTTTCTAAAATAGTTTTTTTTGCAAAAAAAAAAAAATCTTTGTATTGCTTAAAATCCATTTTCTTGGTTTAGGGGCCAAATAGTGACAATGCCATTCATTGGTTGTAATTCAACTGAACAATTTGGCTCGTGATGATACCCCTTGTATTTTGATTAAAATAATCTCAAGTCATTACCATGTTTTGGTATGCAGTATTGGTAACATCAGTCTATTATTTCCCTATGAATATGGTAAGTAGGCTCTTGATGAGACCTCTTATCTTTTAAGTTTTTGTATATTTTTTAGAATTACACTCTAAAAAGAGAAAATTTGACTAGATGGAGAGAATCATTGCCTCTTTAAGAGTTTTTTCTGATAGTTATAAAGTTAAAGATCTGCAAAGAGTCTTTTACTTGGTTAAAGATATTTTTCTTGACTGATCGTAGAAAAAAAAATTATAAAGTTGGAGTTTCTCAAAGAATAAATAATTTTGGTAGAAACAAGAAAACTTCAAAGAGACATAACCTAGTTACTTTTCAAATGTCATAATTATTTTCATAACAATCTCTATTTATAAAAGCGAAAAATCAAAATATTTCAAGATATTTTATTGCAAGGCCAACAGTTATATTATTCAAATTGTATTTTCTTAGGAAAAGTAAAGGCGATAATGTACAGGGGATAGAAGAATTTATCTCCTATGAAAAATATTTTTTCAAAATCTTCCCATTCACAGGCTGAGAATCTTTCTTGCCTGATAAATCTTGCAATAGAAACGTTGATGGGTTGATTTGTTCTGCAATCTAAAATGGTCCAAGCCACATTATTCGGAATTTGGTATTCTTACCTTTTTCCTCATGTGCTTTATCCCATTTCAATACAAGGTCTCCAAGTTGAAATGATTTTGTGCTAACAGAATTTGCATCAAAGGAAGATTTAACTAATTGTTGATGATAGGCATGTGTGATTTTGGATTTCTCTCTCTCTTCTTCGAGTTTGAGGATTTGGGATTTCCTTAATTGCAAAGAAGAAGAAGAAGAAGGAGTTTCTTCAATAAATTGAACCATGAATAAAGACGGAATAGCTATATGTGTAAGAAGACGACTTATTTTCCATAGACCAGATTAAATGGAGAAGTGTCTATTGATGCCTTATGTGTTATTCGATCTGCCCATAGAGAAAATGTTAAATATTTATGCTAGTTTCTATGACTCTGATCAATAGTTCGTTTAATGATCCCAATGAGGTTTTTATTGGTTGATTCTACTAAACCATTTCCCTAGGGATAATAGTTAGAAAAATACTTAAGTTTGAAACCTCTTTTGATAGAAAAATCTCTCATAGTGTTGCCTGTGAAATAAGATGCATTGTCAAACATCAAGGCAGTTGGTAGACAAAATCTGGTAATGATAAACTGATCAATAAATTCGATAATGTTCTCAGAATTAGTTACTTTTAGTGGAATTTCTTCTAACCATTTAGTAAAGTAATTAGTTTTTGTAAAGATGTATCTATGTTGCTTTGAATATTGAGGAATGATCTCACCTATTATGTCCAGTACCCATTGTTCAAATGGTTGTTCAATATTGACTGGCTATAATGGAAATGCAGGCTTCCTTTTTCTTCCAGCAGCAATTTGACAAGTTTTGCACTTCCTTACATATTCGTGAGCATATTTGAATAAGGTTAGCCAGTAGTAGCCAGCATGCAGGATTTTATGTGTTGTTGTGTCTCCTCCAAAATTTCCACCAGCTAGTCCATCATGGAGTTCCTACAAAACCTTTTCTGCCTCAAATTTTTCAAGGCACCTTAGAAAAATAGAGTCATATTTTTTTCTAAATAAAACATCATTGACAATTTGGTATTGCTCTTCTTTCAATCTCAACGCTCTTTTTCTTTTGTAACTGAGCTACATAGGGGAATATCCATTTTTTAAATAGAAAATCAGATCAGCATATTAAGATTTAGTATCGTTGAGGCTTCCCTGAGATATTTGTATATCATCACCTGAATTTTCTTCTACTGATAAGTTGGATCATCCAGCTAACATTCTGCAAAAACCTTGACCCTAACAATTTTAGCTGGTCTAATTTCGACATCATATTATTTCAATGTAGTTACCCAATTGGCCCTTTTTTCTCCTAATTCCCTTTGCAGCAGTAATTTCCTTACTGCTAAGAATGGAACGATGATTTTGGTGTGAGTTTTAAGGATAAATGGTCTGAAATTATTTATTGATTTAAAGACAGCAAATTCATGTTTTTCCATAGCGGATTAATTTAATTTGACGCCTTGTATATTTGAACTAAAGAATGAGATGGGTTCTTCTATCTGTTGATCATTAAGTTGTGTTAAAACGACAGCATATGATGTTTCTAACGCAAATGTGTATAAAAAAATTTGATTGGAAAATTTAGGGGTTGTCAGGGATGGAGAGTTGAAAATAGCTAAAACCGAATTGTGACCCCATTTGAAAACCGAATTTTTCTTAATCATAGAATGTAAAGGTAAAACAATTTGTGAAAATTCAGGGACAAATCTCTTTACAAAATTTATTTGATCAAGGAAATATTGCATTGATTTCTTATTATGGGGTAAGTGGATTTTCTCAATTTCCTTTATCCTTTCTGAATCAATATAAACACCCTCTTTTATACCAAAAATCCTAAAATATTACCTTCGCGTAAGGAAAAATAATACTTTTTTGGATTGAGTGAGATCCATATTTCATATATCGTTCAAATATCTCCTTAAGGTCGTTTAAATGGATTCTTATTTTCTTGGAATAAACAGTGATATCATCCTAGTAAATAACAATTGATTTGTTACTATATCCATAGCTCTTTGGAAAGTGGTACTTGCATTAATCAAATCGAAAGGAATTTTTTGATAAGCATATGTTCCCCATTTAGTTTTGAACATGGTTTTAAATCTATCATCTTGATGGACTAGGATTTGGTTATATCCCGAAAATCCATCAAGAAAAGACATGAGCTCAGAACCAGCTACTAACTGCAGCACTTGTTCCATGGTTAATAGACGAAAGTTTTCTTTCTGACATGCATTATTTAAATTTCTAAAATATATATATATATATACGAACTTTTCCATTCTTTTTCCTAACAGGCACTAAATTGGACTTGGGCTACAATAGCAGCAGGTAAGGCAAAATAGGAACTGCATTTAGTTCTCTAAGTAGTATTTTCTGTTGTTGCTTCAATTTGAAATTTTCATGCAAGGAAATATTGGCCCTAGATTTCTTCATATCTTCCACAATATTATACTCCATGGTATCAGTAACTACCAGGGTATCTGATATATATGGAAGATTTGATGGAGATGCATTTGGATGTGAAGTCTTAGGAGAGGCATTTTTACTAGTTGCTTTTTCCTTAGCAGCAGGAGTTGGAATTTTCTGCTTTTGATTTGACTGAGTTGTATCAGCATATCCTTTTCTTTTGGTGCTAATAGGCAAAGCTTCTTGTTCTTCTTCACTTGGAAGGATAAAGTCCCACATTCCATTTAATTCAACTATTTCTTCTTCTCCATTTTCTTCATCTTCAACTTCTTCTTCCTCTTCTTCTAAGTCAGACTCATCATTAGATATGGTATTTGGTGGCTAAGAACTAGAATACATATTCCTCCTAAAAGATCTGAAAGGATTTTTAGAAGGAGAGGATTCAGCAAATTGTTTCTTCATTTCAACCATTTCGTTAGACTTGGTTTTTAGTACTTTATGAAGGCCTTCAAGATCAAAAGGATCTTTCGGAGCTTTCTTTTTAGAGTCTGTTGGAAATACTGAGAGGGGGGTGAATCAGTATTTCTTTCAATTAGAGCATTAGTTAATCTTCAATTATTATTAGTTTTTGTACAATGATAGAAGAAAACAAGAGGAACAAAAATGCACACAGTTTTTAAGGTGGAAACCCACTCCGGGACAAAAACCACCTAATGCTTTTCTAATAATTCTTTAATATTCAACTCCAATTGAAAATAAAGCTCCAACTTCCTAGAATCTAGAAAAGAATTCTTCTCCAGCTCCCACTGGATGGATGCTCCAATGCCCGATATTCTTCATTAGTCAACTGAACAGATGCCCCAACACCCAATGAGCTACAACTCACCCTAGCACCACCCTACCACCCTGTAGAAGAATAAAAGAAGAATGGACTCTCGTACCAGGGAAAATGGTCCACTTTACAATGATATAGAATTATGTAGAAGAAGAAGATACACTAGAACATAACCCCAACTATGACACAACCACCTAATGATGATCCTTGACCACCTGACACTGCCTCTTCAACTCTTGGCAGATAGACACTAGTACAATTTGTACAATAATGTATTTATAATGACTTAGTACAATGATACCTTTACAATGATTGTATGCAGTGCTGCCCACTTGAAGAATTCATGTGATGAACTTCTTGTTGTTGTTATGTACCTTGGTTGCTGCTCTTGTCATGCTACCCTCTACTGCACCTTGATTTTCTTTTCTTCCCTAGAAATTCTGGTCCTTTACAGCCCTTGACAACACATGATCTAGCTTTTTCTTTGCCTTCTAGGAGCTCGATATTGATTCTGGTGTATCTCTGTTATTTCAGATCCCCAATCTCTGATTTTCGATACTGCAGTATTAATTTGAGTCGTCTTTCCAATTCCATAGGTTTTACCCAATTTGGTTTCTTCAAGAGAGAGTTATACCCAATCTCTCACAATTCCCTAATTATCGATTGTTTCCGAAGAGTGAACTTGTATGGCATGCCATGTGTCATTATTTCTTCATTTGGCTCTGAAATTGATATATAAAAAACTAAAGACTGTGCACTATCTACCACTTTTTATCAAATTCCAATCCGATACTCAAAGAGAGAGTTATGATTATTTTCCCAAGGTCACTTCTTTGAGATGAATTTCAGGAGCCTGCAAAAACACTGACTTCCACGGATCATATCTCCGAAAATATTACATACCTTGATCTGAAATTTTCACAGAAGCTTCCTCATGATTTCAGCTTCACCTCATAAAAATTTCAGCTTCTGAACCTTCGTAGAAAAAAATTTAGAGCGAAAATTCCATGATGACCTGTTTCAGATGGCGAAATCGCTTGCATGAGGAGGATATGAGGATCACAATTTATATAAATGCTTAGGTTGAGAGGGACTTCAACAAGTGAACATGGGAGGGATTTTAGGAGCTTAAAAAATATTAATTATGACTTTTAAATGACCTATGCCAAAACCCCATGGGGTTTTAGCCCACTAACTGGGGGTACAAACTTCAAACATGAATATCTCTCAAACCGTGAAAAATTACATGGTGTGCCATATATCAAGGGAAACATCTCGACAAGTAGAAACCATAAAAAGCATTATTGACCCAGAATATATTAATTTGGTAGGTCAAAATTCCCATGCAATATTGGGTTAGCCTCTGGTGCTGCTTGGGTTGACATCAATGACAACCGCTGATCAACAGAGTCATCTTTGAAAGTAACTTTCTTAGATTTTATGTCTTCCTGAGAACTTTTCTTTTCAAGGGTAATTGTGTGTTTCTCTACAGATAAGGCTTCCTTCGTGTTATTTCCTAATGTGGAAAACTTTTCTCTATCTACAAAAATTGCTATATTGGATGGAAGATAAGATATGTACCAGTAAATTTGAACATCAACACCAGGTAGTTTGTTGAACCTAGAGTTGAAATATTTGATTTTTTCTCTCATTTTAGCCTTTAGATTGAACAATTCATTAATGAGTGATGCAATGGTTCTGTCATCTCCAAACTTAGCTAATAATTTTTGTTCAAACATATCCTAGCTAGTTATGGAGCGAAGGGATAATGAAAAGTACTAGGATCATGCAGATATTGTAAGAGTATATGGGAATAATATGACTACACAGTCTTCTTCAGTAACTTACCTTAAATTGATGGCCAGCATATATTTATGGAGATGTTCTTCCGCTGGTAGGCCATCATCGGTTTTAAATTTGGGCAACCATTTTTCAGGATTTTTAGGAAGAGGGTGAAGAGGAGCTGGCATAGCTACAGCACCGAGATTATTACATGGTTGTACTCGCAGTGGTGGTTTTTGTCCTGCCATTAGATTTTGAGTGGATGAGATGATAGCAGTATGAGTGGATGAGGATTTGAATGGAGTTTGAATTGATGAAGAGTCAGGTTAGGTGCTTGGACTAGAAGAACTAGCACCAGTAGCTAAAATGGAAGTTGTTGAAATGAGTGGAGGTAATGAATGGGTTTGAGGTGGAGAATTGGATTAAACCTCACTAGTATATTTCTTTGATTTGTATTTCTTGGTATTATTTCCTAAAGAATTAATGGAAAATTCCAAAGGAGGAATTCCAATCTTCTCACTTTGAGAACGATTCAAGATTCGTCTTGGTTGTAGAACAAAGGAAACACTTCCTTCACATGACTGAGATATTACAGGCTTTCAGCTGAAATAGATATTTTCTCTAACTTCTCTATCAAAGTCTGAACTTCTGGTGATTCAGGATTGTATTTTGAACAAAGTATTCTCTGAGATTTACTAGCAGATTTAGGAGAGGTTTTTTCAACTTCTAATCTTAAAATTGTAGTTCTAGATGGCGATCCAGAAGTTAGAGGAGATCTAGAGGGAGAAAAACTATTAGGATGGTTTTTTATTTTTGATCAGTTATCTTTTCCATTCACACTTCAGGCCCTCCTCTTAGCGCCAAATTTTTGAAACCCTGGAATTCCATTGCAACAACGTGGGGGATAACCACCTGGTCCGGACCTTGGAAGTAGCTCCTTTTCCGTTTGGTATAGTGGCTCTGAATGGGGATAATGGGACCAATTTCCCAGCAAGGATTGATATAATGATGATTTTGGTTTGATATAAGGTGTAATGGAAAATGATTTTAACTAAAAGAAATAATCTATTTAAACAACAAACACATGCATCTATTTATCTTAATATATACCTGCGAATAACTTAAATCATGTGATCTAAAAAGATATCTTAGAGAAATAGGTAATAAATATCATTCAATTGCTATAAGAGATGAAGTCCCTGCGTTTGATTGCAGCAAAGATTCCTCAATCCGTGAGTTGGACCAGTTAGCTGGATTGTCGAACACTGGGGTTTCCTCTGCAATTGAAAATGTTACGTCTAACCTTACGCAGATGGAAGCATTGGTTGGAGATAGTGTTGCTGGCACGGTGCAGTTGGATTCGTTGATTGGCTCGAACGTTTGTTTTAGTCCATCGTTGAAAGATAAATCGGCAATCAATACTCGTGTGGGTCCAGCGAATGATATTCTAGAGAATGGAAGCGTTATTTCTCTTCCTCAAGCGCGTCTGATGGCTTCAGTCCCTGTGTTTGATTGCAGCAAGGATTCCTCAATCCGTGAGCTAAACTAGTTAGCTGGATTGTCGAACACCGGGGTTTCCTCTGCAATTAAAAACGTTATGTCTAACCCTACGCAAATGGAAGCATCGATTGGAGACAGTGTTGCTGGCACGATGCAGGTTGATTCGTTGATTGGCTCGAACGTTTGCTGTAGTCCATTGTTGAATGATAAATTGGCAGTCAATACTCATGTGGATCCAGCGAATGATATTCTGGAGAATGGAAGCATTATTTCTCTTCCTCAAGTGCGTATGATGGCTTCAGTCCCTGCGTTTAATTGCAGCAAGGATTCCTCAATCCGTGAGCTAGACTGGGTAACTAGATTGTCGAACACCGGGATTTCCTCTGCAATTGAAAACGTTACGTCTAACCATACGCAGATGGAAGCTTCGGTTGGAGACAGTGTTGCTGGGACGTTGCAGTTTGATTCATTGATGGGCTCGAACGTTTGTTGTAGTCCATCGTTGATTGATAAATCAGCAGCCAATGTTCGTGTGGATCCAACGTTTCCTCAGGTAGACGCAGGCTCTCATTTGAATGGTGTGAGTATTGGTAACTCGTTAAGTAGTATTAATAACATTAACAACTTGAATTATTACAAAATTAATAATGATAATAATTTTAATGTTAATGATAGGGATATGAGATTTGATAATTATATTAATTATAATAATAACAAGGATTGCAACAATAATAACTTTATTAATTATAATAATATTATTAATAATAATATTCACAATATTTGTAATAGTAATATTAATAATAATATTATTAGTAATAATATTCCCAATATTTGTAATAATAATATTGATAGTAATATTATTAATAATAATAGTCGCAATATTAATAATATTTGTGATTTTAATAATTGGAAGAATAATATTAATAATAATATTATTAGTAATGATAATTATGGTTATATAGTCTAAGTTTTTATTTTTTTGGGCGCGCTGGCTCTGGTCCTCCGCTCTGCCTCCCACTGCGCCCTCTGATCGCGCCTGGGCTGCTGGCAGCTCCAGCGTGCCCCAGCTTCGTCCTGCTCGGCCTGCTCTGGGACAGATCTAACCATGGATGATCGCAGGACTCCTGATCCCCCTCCGCCTCCGGAGGTCTCTGCATTTAGGGCAATGATTGCTAATGCTCCCAAACGCCCTCCATCTTTGTCTCAACAGAAATTTGTGAAAAAAATGGACTCAATCCCCACAATGGCTCTTCTCGAAGGAGACACCTGCAAATCGGCGCTAAATCTAGCAGAGCGGGGCCTCATAGGCCAGTTCACGGGCCTCTGGCCCTCTCCCAAATCTGTTGAGGACTGGACTCAAAGGAACTGGAAGCCTTTGATCAAGGAGGGAGTCAATAGCTACTTCGTAGGTAAGGGTTTCTTTGTGTTTGTCTTTGAAAACCCGGAAGACAAAGGATTAATCTTCAGAAACGGACCATATTTCATGGGCCCTCAAGGCCTTTACCTAAACAAATGGTCTCCTGACTTCGACCCCTCCCAGGATGTTCCCTCGGCTGTCCCAGTTTGGGTTAGACTCCCTCACTTGCCTCTCCACTGTTGGAATCCAAAATCTCTCCAGACAATAGGAAATGCATTGGGAAAATACATAGATCAGGCGGCAAGAAAGGATCAGTACTCATGCGCCCGCATCTGTGTAGAAGTAGATCTCGAAGAAGGATTACCGGAAGCTATCAAGCTCACTGTTGCTGGGTGGACGCATGTCCAAGAGCTGGACTATGAACAGCTGCCATTTAAATGTAGGCATTGTCACGAGCACGGTCACTTTGCAAAGCACTGTAAGAAGAAGGCTGAGGAACAGGCAGATAAACAAAATGGGGAACAATGGACCCTAGTCCAGAAAAACACTAGCTCAAAAAAAGGCGCAGGCAAAGGAAATATGACAGGAGGTCAACCAAGCTCCAAAAGCAACCAAGAAGCGAAAGCACCACCAAATGCACCAGAAAGAGAGCAGGACATACAAGCCAACCTAAATCAGGAGAATGAGGAACAGTCGGCCCCTTCTCCTCCAAATAAAGAGAGAGAGGAAACAACTCAGTTGGAGGAAAATCAAGGCTCTCCCACTAATCCTTCCTACGCAGAAATAGCAAGGAAAAAACTTGTGGTTAGTTCTAGTTCTTCCGAGGACGAATTCTACGAGCGCCCTTCCAAAAAAGCAGGAAGGAAATCTCGTAAAGAGAAGAGGGAAGAAGAGGCAGAAAGACTCAAGATTCAAGGAAGTCAATCCACAATAGAAATGTCTATTGGGCGAAATATCAGACCAAGGCCTTCCAAGGGAGGCCCCAACCCCCCTCTTTGTAAATAATGAAAATCGTCTCTTGGAACTGCAGAGGTCTGGGGAACCCCTCTAAAATAGAAGCAGTCAGGGACCTATTGAAAGCAGAACCCTCAGAAATTCTTATGCTCCAAGAGACCAAAATAGAAGGGCAGGCCCTTCTAGAGTTAGGCAGAACAAAGTGGAACAAAAAAGCAGGAAAAGCAGTCAGCTCAAGGGGAACCTCTGGAGGGCTGGCAACACTTTGGATGGACGACCTCTTTTAGCTGCTAATGTCCCATGAAACCCAGCACTGGATATACACGGAGCTGAAGCATAAGGCAAGTAAGTTTTCCATCTCTCTCTTCAATCTCTATGTTCTGGTGACTTATTCTGAAAAACGAGAATGTTGGGATACACTTGTCGCCTTTCTTGAGCAGACCAATCCCAGCAACATCATTCTTGTCGGGGATCTGAAAATTGTTCTGAAAGAAAAAGAAAAGAGGGGGGGAAACAGCTCCAGAGACCCTATGTTGGCCAGGGTTGAGGAGATCACCCAGCTCTGGGACCTTCTTGATTTCAGGCCCATTCGTGGCATTTACACATGGTCAAATAATCGGGTTGGTTCGGAGCACATTTCTGCTCGATTAGACCGTTTCTTGGTGCAAAGTTCCATTATGATGAACAAGAAAATATCCACCAAAATTTTGCCCAAGCTCTCCTCAGACCATAAACCCATCCAGCTCCATTTGGAAGATGAAGAAGACTTGGGTCCGCTTCCTTTTCGATTCAACCCACTCTGGATCGAGAGAGATGGATTCATGGAGACTGTCAAGGCAACATGGGCCAAACCAATCTCGGGATCCTCCAGCTACGTTTGGGAGCAAAAACTGAAAGCTACAAAGCAAGCTCTGAAGGACTGGATAAAAACATCGGATACCAACCCCATCAATCAGATAATGGAGGCTGTGCAGTCTTTGTCGGACCTACAAATAGATATGGAAAACAGAGATATCACATCAGAGTTGCTCGAGGAGGAAGTAAAAGCAAAAAGAGCAACGTATCAATCTTTTTGTAAGGAAGAAGAATACTGGAGGCTTAAATCCAGAAGCCTTTGGTTGAAGGCCGGGGACCGGAACACTCCCTTCTTCCACCGGAAATATAGAGCTAGACTATCAAAGAACTACATAGCAGAAATCAAAACAGCTGAGGGTCAAGTATGTAAAGGACTCAATCAAGTTAAAGCCGCTGCTGAAAAACATTACAGGAACTTGTACAGAGAAGAAACTCAAAGCAATGATGAGGAGGCGGATGATTTTCTCTCCAGTGTTCCCTCCCTTATCATTCCTGAAGACAACTTAAACCTTTGCAGACCCATTACTGAGGATGAAATCATAAAAGTTATTTGGTCCATGGAATCAGATAAGGCCCCTGGGCCGGATGGGTTCACAATTCACTTCTTCAAATCCTGCTGGCACATTATCAAGGCAGATCTACTTAAAATGACAAGAGGATTCATGCAGAAAGCCAAGATTGGTGGAGGAACCAAGTCCACTTACTTGGCTTTAATTCCTAAGGACACCAATCCTGACTCCTTTGCTATATTTAGACCCATCTCGCTGTGCAATTCTTCTTATAAAATCCTGGAAAAACTTCTGGCAAGTCGGATCAAGCCATTGTTAAAAAAACTGATCTCCAGCTATCAAGGTGGCTTTGTGGAGGGTAGGCATATTCTGGACAACGTGATCCAGGTTCAGGAGACAATACACTCAAGTAAGCAACGAAAGGAGAAAGGTATGTTGATTAAACTAGATATGGCAAACGCCTTTGATAGAGTTAATCATAATTTCCTATCTAAGGTCCTGCTCTCCTTTGGTTTTTCGATACATTTTGTCCATTTAATAAAAGCCTGCATTGATAGTCCTTGGATTTCTCCGTTAGTTAATGGCAGACCTGCTAACTTCTTCCAAGCTCAGAGAGGTATCAGGCAGGGTTGCCCACTCTCCCCCTTCCTGTATATCATAATGGCAGATTCCCTCAGTCGTAAGCTTACTGCTGAAAGAATAGCAGGTCATATTTCGGGCCTCAAACCTTCTAATGGAGCTGAACCATTGAACCATGCTCTCTTTGCCGACGATTCTCTTCTACTCGGAGGAGCCTCCATCAGAATAGCCAGAGCATTCGACTCAGTCCTCAGAAAGTACTGCAGAGTTTCAGGTGCCTTGGTTAACGAGAGTAAGAGCAAAATATATAGCTGGAACATAGACCAAAATGAACTCTCTGCAATCTCTGCTCTTCTTGGGTTTAAAGGTCAGGCAAACTGGGACAGGTTTAAATATCTTGGTCTTCCCATAACTTCTGGAGTTAACAAGAGATCGTTATGGAGTGACATAATCTCAAAAATTAAATCCAAAATTGTTGTGTGGGGAGGCAACTGGCTAACTAAGGGAGGTAAAGTAATCTTAATTAAAACTGTGCTGTCTGCATTCCCAATCTTCCAGACGGCTTTCCTCCTTGCAGCAAGAAATGTGATGGAGCAGATCTCCAAGTTGCTCAGAGATTTTCTTTGGCAGGGAGGGAAAGGCAACGAGAGAAAAATGCATCTGGTTAACTGGGATGTGGTAAAAAAGCCATTGTCTGAAGGCGGCCTGCAAATTAGAGATCCCACGCTTGTCAATCTTGCTTTGGGAGGAAAGATTTTGTGGAAGTTGTTCAATGAGCCCTCTCATCCAATCAGTGTTACCCTGCGCTCAAAGTATGGTCCCAATAACGCGCTCTCCAACCTACAGACAGCAAGTGCACCCAATAGCACGCTGGTCTGGAAATTATGTTGTAAAAGCAGCAACTTTTTCAAAAAATTAATCTACAGGATTCCAGGGAACGACAAGCGTACGCATTTATGGCTTGACAGTATAATGGGAAGTGATCCACTTGCTCAGATGGATGACATTGCAGACCTCAGGAATTGGCTGGAGCGCGCAGGTGTAAACAGACTGTATGACATCTTGACCTGGGACCAGCGTGGAGACTGGAATGGATGGGATTTCCATAGAGTGCCAGCACGGTTTTCTCATCAACAAGCACTGCTAGTCGAACTGTTGGATGATGCTGCACCTGTTTGCAGATCCAAAAAAGATAGCTGGGGCTGGGGACAGTCTGGAGTTTATACCACAGCAGCTGGGTATAATGCTTTACAGGTCATTAGAAATAGTAGTCAAACTAAGGAGTTTTGGAAGAATGTGTGGGATCCGCTTTCCCTTCCAAAAGTAAACTTCTTCTTCTGGACCTTAGTCCATAACAAGCAGCTTACGGGAGATAATCTGGAAAAAAGGAAAATAGTTGGGCCTCACAGATGTGTGTTATGCTGTAACAACTTCGAAACAGCCCAGCATCTTTTCATGGAGTGCAGATTTGCTGAAGAGGTTTGGGTTCTCACTCTACAGGACTTGCAGATTCCAGCCCCCTTGCAGAACTCAGTAGTAGACCTCTTTGCCTCTTGGAGTCAATATTATCCCCATCGAATCCCTTCCAAATATTTCTGGCGTAGAATCTGGATAGCGCTCCCCAAATATGTATGCTGGCAGATCTGGTTGGCCCGCAATCAGAGGATTTTTAAAGAGTTGCTATATACCCCTCTGCAGGTTGCTGCAAAAGCTAAGTCCTTCCTCCTGGAAGCGGCCCAATTTCAGTATTTTAAAGAAGATCATTTGCTACTGCCCGAAGAAAAGCGCTGGCTTGGTATGCTTGCAACCCATCCACGTAAGTACCTTCAACCCCCACAAGGTGACAATCCTGAATGGCGCATAAGAGATGAGGATGATTTTTTTCAAAATTGGTGGAGGTCCCAAAACATTTCCACTATCTTTTTCGACGGGGCGTCCAAGGGTAACCCCGGTGCTGCTGGTGCGGGTGGAGTTATTTACTCTCCCGGTGGGTCTTCCAAAGATTGTTTCTGTTGGGGACTTGGCAAGAAATCCAACAATCACGCAGAGATCCTTGGGCTCCTAAAAGCTTGTCTTATTGCAAGAGATAAGGGAATCAAAGTGCTCCAAGTCTTCGGTGATTCAGAACTGATAATAAAAAATATAAACACGGAGACTCCGTTCAGCAATGCCAGCCTCAACAAAACTTTGGACAGATTGAAGAGAGTCCTTCGAGACTTTGACAAGTGTAAAATTCATCACATTTTGAGAAAGTCAAACAACGAAGCAGATGAGATGGAAAACAAAGGCAGCTCGCTCATGAAAGGGCAGATCATTGTAAACAATATAAGCATTGTCCAAATGCCTTGAAAGTACTTATTGAATTTTAGATGCAGTAGATAGATCTCTGCTTTGTAAAAGGGGTTGCCTCGGCAAAGACCCATAATCTTTCTAATATAATAAAACCATATCCGTTACAGTTGAAAAAAAATGATAATTATGGTTATAATAATAATATTAACCATAGCAATAGTAATAATAGTAATAATAATGGTAATAACGATAGTAATAATAATAGTAATAACATTAGTAATAATAACGTGGGTAGTAATAATAATAATAATGATGGTAATAATAATAATAAAAGAGTTATTAATCTCTCTAAGTTTTCTTTTGATTCTTTTGTTTACTCTTTATTAAGTAAGGGTCTGAATTTTGCTCTAGCTCCTAGGAAGATTCCTCGTGATGATATTATTTGTAGTATTGAATATGGTATTAAAGATTTATCTGAAAGCGTGCAAGATGTCATTAGGCAGGATTGCGTCGTGGCTCTTAGGAAAGAAAAACCTCCGAGGAGCAATATTAGAAAATCGGAATTTTTGGCTCTTAGGACCCTTAATAAAAACCCTGATATTGTTGTCCTCAAGGCTGATAAAGGTGGTGCCATTGTTATCCTGAATAAGAAGGATTATAAAGCAAAGATGCTTGACCATCTTTGTAATAGTGGGAGTTATAAGAAGCTCTCTAAGAACCCTATTAATAAGGTCTCAAAGATGGTGGCCAATGCTATTAAGTCTAGTTGCACGGTGGGTTCTATGAGCTCAAAGCTCATTGAAAGCAATCCTGTCACCCCTAGGATTTATGGGCTCCCTAAGATTCATAAGGATGGTGTTCCTCTTAGACCCATTGTTAATACTATTGGTTGGCCTACCTATCTCCTAGCTAAGTATTTGGCCCGTAAGCTAAAGCCTCTTGTTGGTCAAACATATTCTTACGTGAAAGATTATGCTTCTTTTGTTCAAGAGTTAAAAAGCTGGGTTTGCGAACCAAATGACTCTATGGTTATTTTTTATGTTATTTCTCTCTATACCAACATTCCTATCATGGAGGCGTTTGGGGTTATCAGGCATATCACTGATCCTGATACTGCTAAGTTGGTGGAAATTTGCCTCACGTCTACCTTTTTCAGTTTTGAAGGAGAATTTTATGAGCAAACCTGTGGTGTAGCCATGGGTTCCCCACTCTCACCGGTGGTAGCCAAACTTTTTATGGAAGATTTTGAATCAAGAGCTTTAGCGACTGCTCCTTTAAAACCCAAGGTTTGGAAGCGGTTTGTTGATGACACATTCATCAATTGGTCTCATGGTCGTCTTGAATTAGAGGCTTTCCATCGACACTTGAATAGTTAGTCTGACTCCATTAAGTTCATGATGGAAGCTGAAACTGATGGGAACCTTCCTTTCCTGGATGTTCTCATCTCTAGAAATAATAATGGCTCTTTCTCACACTGTGTGTTTTGGAAAAAGACGCACACGGAGCAGTATCTACATTCTGATTCTCATCATTTTCCTGCTCATAAATTTGGAGTTTTGAATACTTTAGCTACAAGAGCTCTTAGAATTTCTGATAATGATCATTTAGATGAAGAGAAAGCCAATCTCCTTAAAGTCTTCGAAGATAATGGTTATAGTAGAAGTCAGGGTTTGAAGGCTTTCATGAATGCGAGCAAAGGTCCTAGAATGAATAAGATTTGTGATGATGTTGTTGGTAAAGTTCATTTACCTTTTATTCAAGGTATGACTGATAAGATCGCCTGGATTTTAAGGAAGCATAAGATCTCTTCTTCTTTTAAACCTTTAAACACCATTCAGAGCTCCCTTAAATTGGTTAAGGACCAGTTGGACCCTAAAAGCGTGAAAGGTGTTTATTTGATTCTGTGCTCTTGCAGGACTCCCTACATTGGTGAAACTGGTCGGTCAATTAATAATAGGTTCCAGGAGCATGCTGCGGATATTAGACATGGTAGAACCAAGTATTTTGCATTAGCTGAGCATGCAGAAAAGACAAAGCATCACATTTGTATGGAGGATGCTAGAATTCTTGCTAGGGTTGACCATTTCCATCACCGGAAATTTAGGGAGGCAATTGAGATTGAGAAGAGGTCTCGCACGTTGAACAGGGATGACGGATGGAAAGTTAGCAGTTGTTGGATTCCATCTCTTCATTCCCTGTAAGGATTCTTTGGTTTTTATGTTTTGGTCGTAATATTTTATTCTATTATTTGATTTTAATATTTTTCTTATTTATTAATTAAAATAAAATACATTATTTTATTATTATTATATTTTTTTTTAATATTTTTTTTATTCATTCATAATTTATTTATGATTTTATTTTATTTATAAATTATTTATTTTTGTTTAAGACTTTGACTTGAATTCTTTGTTTTATTTTACTTTTTAATGGGTCCTTTTATTCTTTAGTTTTATCTTTATGATTTGGTCCTTTTATTAGTATTATTTTACCATAGTATTTTATTGATTGGTTTATGTATGTTATTTATTTATTTATTAAATAAAATAATTTATTTTTATTTTATTTTATTTTATTTTATTTTAATTTATTTTTATTGTATTTTAATTCTTGTTTCTAATTTTATTCATTGATTTTATTTTATTTTTTCTATTTATTTATAATTTATTTATAATGTATGACTTTGACTTGAATATTTTTTCGCTTAATAAACTATTTATATTGTTTATATGGGGAGTTAGGTTGGTTTTTTTTTTTTTGGGGTTATTTTATATGAAGGGGGTAATTTTGTTTTATATTTTTAGTTTTATTTGTGACCATTTTTAATTTTAAGTATGTGTTAGTTATATTTTTGGATTATTTTGTAGTTTTTCTTATATTTTTTATCGCTTTTAACTCTTTGGGTTTTGACTGTTGCTTCTCTCTTATTGGTATAAATGGGTATGTCTGATCAGCCAATCCTCATTATCCTGATGATGAACTACAGTTGGTAGTTCGAAACGCGTCGGTTCCAAAAATTCATTATGTGATTTTCCGGAAGATTTATAATTAAAATTGTTATGGATCACAGAAGCTTGAACTCTCAAGAGATGAAGTTATTAACGATAATTATTTTAACTAAATAGTTAGGCAAAATAATTGTGAAAACTATATCACATATATCAATTATGTACTCAATAAGGAATTACAGCTGAAATATTATACAAAAGTGCTTTAATGAAAAATTGTAACTCAGATTTCATACATAATACACTATAAGAAAGATTACTGCTAATTCATAAACAAAACTCAATCACAAAGATAGAAGTACCAGATATGAAAGGTCCTACTCATGAAATCAGCAATGTTAATCTGCTTCTTTTCAACTAAATATACTCTAAGAGTAAAAAAATTAAAATTCAGTAGAGTATGCTTCAATTTCCAAGAGAATCAAGATCTTGTTCCAAGTATCTCATCAAAACAGTCACAAAATTACAAAATTGAAAGCTTTTGCTAAGCATTTATGATAAAATTTTGTACCCCTCTCTAAATGCATGAGAGAGGTTTAAATAATACAACATTTGTATCAAAAATAGATTATTACATAAAAAAATTAGGAGGTTTCAAACAACCTTCCTTAGAATACGAAAAAATAAAAAGATAGAAAATGAAATGATGACATGCTTCCTCAAGTTGAACGATCATTGTTAGCCATTGAGTCTTTGAGTTCACCGATATCTATCATTAATTTCACCTGGGGAGGCTGGCCGATTTTAGATCTTAATTGTGCAGCAAAAATAGCATCAGAGAGTGGTGGCACCATATTTTGTGTGGATTTTGTTAGACAGTGCAGAGGCATCCATTAACTGTATGGTTTCACAAAAAACTGCCAGTAATTTTCCCGGCCAAGCTTAGATAGTTTTTTTCTGCCTCAATTTGAGTTTCGACGGTCTCTTTCCATTGTTTCTCTAATGGTTTTATGTCTGGGAAAACTCCTAGCCTGCATGCTTTGATAAGATTGATATTGTGAAGGTTTTCATTAATAGCATCAATTATATTGTTTGTTTTACTAGTTTCTATGGCTGCTGCTCTTTCTGCCTGCTTCAACTGTATGTCCTAATCTGTGAATAAAATATCCTTGTGGGATTCCTCGATCTTTGGCAGATCATCTTTTGTACCTCCATCATATTCTTACCAAGAAATAAACTCTGAAATCCTTTTATCGACCTCTTCATACTCTAATCTCGGATCAAACATTTGATTGGCTAATGCATTACCTGTTTCACAGTATGGTTTGATCAACGAGATTTTTTGGTAGAATATTTATCGTTACTTTGACCACTGAGTGTTTAATTCAAGTGTCTCTTTAATGAAGTCCTTTGTTTGAGGGTGGTCTCTGAGTTTATCCATTTCATTATTTATTTGTTGTATCTGTGAGTCCTTCTCTGCGATGTCTTCCTGATGTTGTAGCCTCATTTTCTTAAACTCTTTTTGAAATTATGCCATTTGTAGCTCTACTTTCTTATTGGTAATTCGTTTTTCTTGTTCAAGCTTTTTTTCAACCGGATGAACTCTTTCTTCTTTTTATTTAAGCAGAAAATGAACTTTTGCTGCCTTATCCATTGTTGTAGTTGCATAAGCGCCTACAAATTGTGATAGCCTTGTAAGATTTTCTGATGGATCAACAGGGGTGTCTTTCCATACTACCTCCATTGATTCATTTTCTAGAGTTGTTGTTGTTGATGCATCAAGTTTCCTTCTCTTCCTTTGCCTCCTTACTACTGCTTTATATGATTGGGCTATAGAATATATCCAGTAGGGGTATCTCCTCAATCTTTAAAACAATTTCTGAAGTTGGGTAGGCCGGGATGATTTCAATATCTTGAGTAGTTGTAACTCCTTGTATTGTTGTTTCTAGATTTATAACCTGTTGATTCTATTCAGGGGTCTGGAATCCATAAGTTCCTTCAAGACCTGTCTTTGTCTGTTGCATTTGGAGCTTTTTGCTAAATTTCTCCTATTCTTCATTCAGATCGTTGACTGTGATATTTTATGTTTAAACCTGTGTGGAGTTAGTCTCCATGTGTTCCTCAGCTGAGGCCTTTGGTCATTTCTCCAGCATTTTCCTCTAAACTCTTCTCTAGATCTTTCTTGGGGCTTTCTTCATTATTCTGAGATTGATGTTCATAGTGTTTTGAACCTTGAACTAACTTTTCTAGAGATTCTTCACCATATTTTTTTATTGGAATTTCCCTCCAGGCTTACGCTGGGAGTGGGTTCTCTTATTTCTTCAATTTGTAATAGGTCCAAAGGGACCTTTGTCAGTCTTTTATTTTTGTATATGTGGAAGGGGTTAAGGTCGATTGCACTCAGTTTTATTGATGCTAAATGTAAGACCTGTGAAAATGTCTCAGCCTTTTCAAAGAGATCATCAAATTCATCTTTCTCATGAATAAATTGTCAAATTTTGACCATAGTAGTGAAGTTTTGGGCGACCTTGTCAGGTTCATACTGTCTGCCTGGCATAGTAGCCAAATTCAGGGATGTAATGTTTTGTATCTCTTTTACCACGTGCCTAAAATCATGTAATGCGAAAGCACCACATTGCACCGGGAATATTGGCCAAATGGATTTTTTCATCTCTTTAAGGGTTTTGGTAATACCATCCCCCATTGTTTGATAGGAAATATCTCTTGCCAATAGCTTATCAGGAACATAATATGGAAGAACATGTGGAGTTGTAACAGTCCCAAAAACTCTTATATAAGTAAATGATTCCTCGCCAAACCATCCTGCCACCGGCAAGAGGTCTATTTTTTCTTCCTTTGATAGACTGGGGGCTTTCACATCAAAAATGGGTTGGTAAATTGGCAACGTAATGCTCTGACAAATTTTGTAAAAATGGGGGTGAAACTATGATTCCCACAAAATTTTATGATAAACATGGATGGGAGTAGGGTCTTTTAGAGTCCATTTCCAACCCATGTTTGGAAAAATTGAACAAAAACATATGGCATCCATTACATATGCACTCATGTAGAAGGGAGGGATAACCCGAGTGGAGACAACTCTGTTGTGCTAGTATTGTCTAATGACCATAGCCAAATTGTCTAACAAAATATTTTTCTAGTTCATAATTGTAGCATTAACAGTTGCATCAATCAATGGAATCCATTTGATGAAAATTTTGGTATTGTCAGCCTTTCCAAATAGCCTACACATCATTGTAGTTGCAAAACTATGTGGGGATGATAGAGGTGAAATTAGGTTGATACCAAATTTCTCCCGCTTGAACTTGTTGGAGCCAGACCTCCAAGTCTGCATGGCATCCATCCAGTCTTCATTTTCTTTCATGAAATTCTCATTGAAAGCTTTATCATAGATATTCAGTGGTTCTGGTAGGTGGTACATTATACGTAAATTATCTAGAGTGAATGACCCCATGACTTCATGCCTAGAATTTTTTAATGCTCTATCTAAAATTTCCACATTGTCAATAATCCACCTTACCATATTTGTGTATGGCAAGATTTTGGGTCTTGCAGCTATCCTGTGCGGGAAAGAACATGTTGTTTCAAAATAAGAAGCCTCGGATGAGTCCTTGGCATCAACTGTTGCTTTTGTTTATAGTGCCTTTAGGTTTTCATCCTTCAGTAAATTATACATTGCCTTCCATGAAGTAGTCTTGCCATCCTTATTGCATGTTGTATCAGTGAAGAGTGGATGCATGTCTTAATCTTAAAATGCAGTAACTTCCACAGTCTTCTTCCCTTTCTTAGTCATTCCAAGTGTTGTTTCCTTCTGAAATTTCCTGAATTTTAGGCAATGGAGAAAATGGAATGAAATGCAGAATGAGAGTGAAAGTGGAAATACAATAACACAGTAAATTCTGAAAGAACATAAGGACGAAACTTTTATTGCAAACACGGGTAAAAACGATATGAATCTTCTCTAGCCTTTAAAAGAGTAAATGATGTTGAACCTTATTCATTATAGATTAAGGCCTACGTATGATTCCCTTTACGTCTTATCAAAACATCACATCACAAGTTCCTAAATGATATTTCAAATTGGTGTAAGTTTTAAGTACGATACCAATCCTGCAATTGCGATAAATCGCAATATCGGAAAGACGCAATATCACAAAGTCACGTTATCGCAATATTGTAAAGTCGGGAATCGGACAATTCAAAATCGTTTATGTTTTGTAATGTGTTGTAGTCTCATTTTCTCAAACTCTTTTTGAAATTTTTCCATTTGCAGCTCTGCTTGCTTGTTGGTACTCGGTTTTTCTTGTTCAAGTTGTTGTTCCAACAGTTGAACTCTTTCTTCTTTTTCTTTAAGTAGAAGATGGACTTCTGCTGCCTTATCCATTGTTTCAGTTGCATAAGCACCTGCAAATTGTGATAGCCTTGTAATATTTTTTTATGGATCAATGGGGGTATATTTCCATACTACCTCCATTGATTCGTTTTCTAGAGTTGTTGTTGTTGATGCATCAAATTTCCTTTTCTTCCTTTGCCTCCTTACTACTGGTTTATGTGTTGGGCTGTAGAATATATCCAGTGGGGGTATCTCCTCAATATTTAAAACAATTTCTGAAGTTGGGTAGGCCAGGATGAATTGAATATCTTCAGTGATTGTAACTCCTTGTATTTTTGTTTTTGGATTTATAACTTGTTGAGTATGTTCAGGGGTCTAAAATCTGGAAGTTCCTTCAAGACCTGTCTCTACCTGCTGAATTTGGAGATTTTTGCTAAATTTCTCCCATTATTCATTCAGATCATTGACTATGATGTTTTTTGTTTGAACCTGTGTGGAGTCAGTCTCCGTGTGTTCCTCAGTTGAGGCCTTTTTTGTCATTTCTCTAGCATTTTCCTCTGAACTCTTCTCAAGATCTTTCTTGGGGCTTTCTTCATTCTTTTGAGATTGATGTTTAACCTTGAACTAAATTTTCTGGAGACTCTTCACCATAATTGTGATTGGAACTTCCCTCCAGGCTTACGCTGGGAGTGGGTTCTCTTATTTCTTCAATTTTTAATAGGTCCAAAGGGACATTTTTCAGTCTTTTATTTTTGTATATGTGGAAGCAGTTAAGGTCATATGGGCTCAGTTTTATTGATGCTAAATGTAAGACTTGTGAAAATGTCTCATCCTTTTCAAAGAGATCATCAAATGCATCTTTCTCATGAATAATTTGTCTGATTTTGACCATAGTAGTGAAGTTTTGGGCGACCTTGTTAGGTTCATATTGTCTGCTTGGCATAGTAGCCAGATTCGGGGATGTAATGTTCTGTATCTCTTTTACCGCGTGCCCAAAATCATGTAATGTGAAAGCACCACATTTCATCAGGAAGATTGACCAAATGGATTTTTTCATCTCTTTAAGGGTTTTGGTAATACCATCCCCCACTGTTTGATAGGAAATCTCTCTTTCCAATATCTTATGAGGAAATAATATGGAAGAACATGTGGAGCTGCAACACTCCCAAAAACTCTTATATAAGTAAATTATTCCTCGCCAAACCATCCTGCCATCGGAAATATGTCTATTTTTGCTTCCTCTAATAGACTGGGGGCTTTCACATCAAAAATGGTTTAGTAAATTGGCAACGTAATGCTCTGACAAATTTTGTAAAAATGGGGGTGAAACTATGATTCCCACAAAATTTTATGATAAACATGGACGAGAGTAGGGTCTTTTAGATTCCATTTCTAGCCCATGTTTAGAAAATTTGAAAAAAAACATATGGCATCCATTACATATGCACGCATGTAAAAGGGAGGGATAACCCGAGTGGAGACAATTATGTTGTGTCTGTATTTTCTAATGGCCATAGCCAAATTGTCTTACAAAATATTTCTCCAATTCATAATTGTAGCATTCACCGCCGCATCAATCAATAGAATCCATTCAACAGAAAATTTGGTACTATCAGCCTTTCCAAATAGCCTACACATCATTACAGCTACAAAACTATGTGGCAATGATAGAGGTGCAATTGGTTACATACCAGATTTCTCCCACTTGAACTTGCTGGAGCCAGACCTCCAAGTTTGCATGGCGTCTATCAGGTCTTCATTTTCTTTCGCGAAATGCTCAATGAAGGCTTTATCATAGATATTTTTTGGTTCTGGCAAGTGGTACATTATGCGTAAATTTTCTAGAGTGAATGACCCCATGACTTCATGCCTGGAATTTTTTAATGTTCTATCTGGAATGCCCACATTTCCAATAATCCACCTTACCATATCTATGTATGGCAATATTTTGGGCCTTGCAGCTATCATGTGTAGGAAAGAACATGTTGTTTCAAAATAAGAAGCCTCGGATGACTCCTTGGCATCAGTTCTTATTTTTTTTTGTATTGCTTTTTGGTTTTCGTCCCCCAATAAATTATACATTTCCTCCCATGAAGTAGTCTTGCCATCCTTATTGCATGTTGTATCAGTGAAGAGTGGATTCATGTATGAATCTTCAAACGTGATATCTTCCACAACCTTCTTCCCTTTCTTAGTCATTCCGAGCATTGTTTCCTTCTGAAATTTAGGTAATGGAGAAAATGAAAATGCAAAGTGAGAGTGAAAGCGCAAATACAATAACATAGTAAATTCTAAAAGAACATAAGGACGAAGCTTTTATTGCAAACACGAGTAAAAAAAATATGAATCTTCTCGAGCCTTTAAAAGAGTAAATTCGGTTGAACCTTATTCATTATGCATTAAGGCCTACGTTTGATTCCCTTTACATCTTATCAAAACATCGCATCACAATTTCCTAAATGATATTTCAAATTCGTGTGAGTTTTAAGTGCGATATTGATCCTGCGATTGCGATAAATCGCAATATCGGAAAGACGCAATATCGTAATATTGCAAAGTCGTGTTATCACAATATTTTAAAGTTAGGAATAGGACAACTCAAAATCGTTTATGTTTTGCGATGTGCGATGAGCAGAATAATTATTGCTTTTCCGTGTGATTTTCATTACGCGGAAGATTATTCCATCAAGACAGACATTTGTTTTTATAAAGAATACTTTTAAAGCCTTTAAGTTTAAATAAAAAGGTTTAACACTATGTTCGGTCTTCTAAAGGGGTTTCTTTTATCGCATTTCGCGGATTCCAACTTACGACTAATCTTTGTTACTTTTGGATTCTGTGATTAGTGATAAAGCAAGAATGCTTGGTCCTAAGTGACTTGGATCAATATCTTAAGATTATCTAAGGTTTTATTATAAATGGTTTCAAAATGAAAATCCTTATTTGCTAAGTCTTTTGGAAAAAAAATTGCAGGGTCCCCATTTATTACAAAAATATTAACGATTTATAAAAATAAATGGGGGTTGTTGAATAGTACAACAGTGTATTGCTTCATCCACTCATACATAAATATTTTCTACTACCTTCCACATCCTTTTTTTTCAACATTTGTAGACCTTGCATCCAGATGCATATCAAATAAAGATGCCTTCATCTATTCTTAAATCAAACTTGTCTATATTATCTTCATTTATATTTGTATAACACTTGCTCCTAAATAATTTGAATTATTTGATTGCAGATTATCTACCTTTCCATAATTCATGAAGTGTTTTGTTTTAATTCACTCTAATTTGTGCTCTATTCCAAATGGAGATTGTTGTGCTAATTTCTTCTCCCAAAAATGTGTCTGGTAATTTGGATTAATTCAACATTGTTCTAGCCATTTCCTGTACATTTTTATTCTTCCTTTCTATAAATCCCTTTTTCTGGGAATCATAGTTGCCAAAAAATGTCTCTTGATTCCATAATTCTCACAAAATTCATCAAATTCATTAGAGGTAAACTCACCTCCTCTATTTCATATTAAGCACTTTATTTTTAAACCAATATGATTTTCTATGAAGGCTTTGAAAACTTTAAACTTTTAAAATGCTTCATATTTTTCTATAAGAAATGTAACCCGTGTCATTCTTCTGTGACCATCAATAAGCAACACAAAATTACTCTCACCTTTTAAGGTTTTTTTTATTGTTAGCCCACATAGATCTATGTGTACAAGTTCCACTGGTTTTGATGTTGAGTACTCCTTTGTTTTGAAACTAACTCTCATCTACTTCCCATGCTCACATGACTTGCAAATAGTGTTTGTGGGTTTTGAGATCCTTGGCATATCTCTTAATACATGTGTCTTATTGAGTTTTACTACATTGTAAAAGCTTAATGACCCATCCTTTTATGCCATAACCATCATTTGTTTACATTTCCCATGCGATATTTGTCTCCTTTCACTTCATCTAAGATGTATACATTGCTTAGGGTTCTATTTGAATTTTCCACTAATATTCGTGAACATGCTTGCCTTATCTCATATTCTTAAGAATGAAATGTGGGGTTGTAACCTTGATCACACATTTAACTAACACTTAGAAGATTTTGTTTTAACCCTTCATCTTATATGTTAATCTTGATAAATCTAACCTCCAAACACACTTCCTCCAATTTTAATTAAAAAAAAATCACATTCCTAACTTTTCTCTTCTTTTAATTTTAATATTAATTTCCCCATCCCTAACGTCTATCTTAATTTAACAGTTAACCTAACATCCTATTTATCCTAGTCTAACATTATTTTCTCTCATAAAAAAAATTATGTGTCTTTGATGATGGGTGAAACATCCACCCAAAACATCAAACTTTTCCTACATTTCACATGGTGTTTCTAGAAGAAAGATTAAAAACAACATGATCTCCTACCATCAAAACCACATACTAAGATGCAATCAACATTCAAAGAATCCTATTATTCACTCATAAACAAATCATATTACCATCAAGTACCACTTCCTGAGACAATAGGTAGTCAAACAAAGTGTCAATAATGCATTTCCACCAAGGAATAGGTTACAAATATTTTTACCAAACCACTTGCTAAATAATTATTTTAATTCCTTGGATAGAAACTGGGAGTGATATCCTTCTCATCTCGTCAATAAATGGAAACACAAGCTTAGGGGTAGAATCCCTTTTCCATTGATGTCAAAGGGGGAGAATTTTCACATAGAGGAAGAACTACAAACATAAGGAGAGTTACAGATAGAGAGAGTATTATAGTATTGTTGTACAATTGACTAAGTGTAACAACATTTTTTTTGTTACCCCCCCTTGTAAAAAAAATTATGTACACTTGTAAATAATTGTGAATATAAAAATTACTAGACGGAGAGAGGACAGTGATTCAGAGTTCTAGGAGGAGAAATTCTTGGGGAATTTCTTGGGGAAATAACCAAGCTCAAAAGTCATATTTAATTGGCCACCTATATCCCTAATGACTTGAATGAAAATATCACATAGGTATTAAAAATGTGTATGGGTAAGAGGATGAGTCAATCTTCTCTCATGAGATGTGTTAGCCTTGGTCAAAATGCAACAGAAAATATTGAAAATGAGAGTATGCTAATTAGACAAGGATATCAAACATATGACAGGTAGAGCCTGACAATGAAGAGAAATAAGGGAGAAACGAGAGAAAAACTCCTGCAAGGAAAGCACTTAGAGAGACGAGTTGCAAGTGTGATATCAACAAGCATGTTGAGGAACACACAAGAGGACCCAAGTGTAATATATCACAACAAAAAGGACGAATGCATGTTAGCAGTGTGCATGTGGCACTATAAGAGCTCAGTGGAAACTTAGGCTAAAGTTGCGGTGTTAATAAGGTAGAATGATGGTGTACTCTAGACTCCTTCTCAGCAAGTGGAGACATTGGGAACTCTGGGACTTCTATTGGTGTTTTCACAGGTGTACCTTATAGGTGGACTCTATTTTCCCATGAAAGCTATCAGTTGGAGGCATGGTGTGCTTTAGATTCTTCTCATATTGCAAGTGGAGGCACTACGAACTCTAGGTTCATATATTACGAATTGCATGGAGACATTTTGGGCTTTAGATTTGTGTAAGTGATTATTTGGTGGAGACACTGTGTGCTCTAGACTCCTGTTGGATTGTAGGTGGAGGAACTATATGCTTTGGATTCCCATAAGTGATTATTTGGGTGGAGACATTGTGTTCTCTGGACTCCTAACATATTACAAGTGGAGGCATTATGTTCTCTAGATTCCCATGTGTTTTGAATGACTAGTGTGAATTTTCCTTGGGCACTTCACTCCCTAGACTCTAATTTATTCTTAGGGAAATTAACTTTAAGAAATAATAGCAATGAAATTGGCCTACAATTAAGAGGACAGTTGAAGTCCCCCTCTCGGTCGTCATTCAATTAACTAATAAGATAAGTTTCTTACTTGCGCATCTGTGTATATATGTTGCACTTGAATGATAAATGTTGTTGTTGCATAACAAAGGGTGTATCAACATTGTTAATGAAGGAATAAGTATTCATGTATGTGTTGCATGATTGTGTTCAAGATATGAGGTACTTGTAGATCCTTGTAATTTTTAGTATACTTTTAGTATGGTGTGTGTGAAATTCCATGGTTGAATGTTAAATTTCCAAGAGCCTATGTGTTTTAAAATTAAAGGGTTTTATTGTTGGATGAGTTGTATGAGGCTTGTTATGAATCAACATGGATGTATGTCATGTTTGACTAGTTGTGTTTTGCCTACTCATGGAGTGATTAATGGAATAAGGCTATATACATACATGTGTAGCAAAGAAACCTAGTATTTTTTTGGTTAAAACTCACTGAGATTTATGGCCATGGATTGGTTGGGTATAAGTTCTAATAGTATTTGGACTTGCACCTTTGTGAGTGCTTTATATTAATGGTCAACAGTTGATTTTGTTGTGCTCAGATCAATTATATAGTTTACATGATTGTGTATGTTTTAGGTAGAACCATGTTCTCAGGAGAACCTTAGTCAAATCCCTGAAACACTTGAAGAAACCTAGAAAGTCATTTTGTTCTGTTGAGGAATAAAATGCTTGTATTTTGAGTTCATATTTAGGCTAGTATTGACAAGTTTGGGAGTTTGGGAGGAATATCAAGTGTTACATCACCATGGGACTAGATTCCATATGGGCCAAACATAGTTTGGTGCGCGTGTTAATTGGACTGGATAAGGAATATCTAGCGTGGGGAACTTTGGGGTTAGTGTGATGTGGTGTTCAAGGCCAAAGCTCATCACAATTATAATTTCAATAAAAGGTGGGATTGGGCCTATTGGAGCAGGGTCCCTTGGGACCGCAATTTTGGGCCAAATATCAGTATTTTTTTTAGTTTTGAGTCATGTGCACTATGAAAAGAAGAGTCAAGGGGCTTTGGGGCGATTCAGAGTCCCTTCATGAGTTTTAATAGGTTAATGAGTAAACTAGGGGTCTCAAACCACGGTTTGAGGACCATAATATGAGCACAAGAAAAGGTATAAATATAAGTCTATATCGATTCGGATAAGATATTGAAGTTAATAAGAGATTAATGATAGAGCTCTAAAGTTGAATCTATAGTGGTGTTTTGTGTCTAACAAGCTCCTCCTGGTTGTGTGCACAGAGACCTTAGTCTGGCTGTGTGCATACCCCGTTGTCTATGTGCGCGGGCAGATCTGGTGAATTGTAAGGATTTCTGTGAACTATAAGGGTTAATACTGATTAATAAAGGGCTTTTTGGAAAATCTATATTGAATGCATCTATACTTCACTCTTGTGTATGATTTTTGTTTCTGTGAATGATTTCTATTATCTTTAGTCGTATCAGTTTGTGTACATATTTATATTGTTGATGCGTAAGTTATTTGCATAGATATGTTACTTTAAAGGTTGAATATTACATTGTTAGAACTGTTAAAATGGATTCTAGATCTATTGTCTGTGGGCACGCGCAAGGTTAACCTGTGCTAGTTGACCTAGGGTTTCTAGTTAGGGTTTCTGGTGCGCAATATAGTATGTTTTACATTGGTAGGAACTTCTAAATTGACAATAAATGAAATCTTGGTTGGATCTACCATCAAACCTTGCTGACAAACAATATGCTCCAGCAAGATTCCAAAAGGAACACAAAATATACACTTCTTAAATTTAAGGGAGATATGATGCTTTCTGCAAGTGTCAAGCATCATGCGCAAGTTGGAAACATACTTCTTCAACAATCTAAACACAGTCCAATCATCAAAGTACACCTCCAAAAACTTTTGCATGAACTCCTTGAATACAGCTACTACTACGCGTGAGAATATAGCAGGTGCATTCTTCAATCCAAAGGGCGTGACTGTGTATTGGAAGGATCCCCATTCTATTGCAAAAGTGGTCTTACTTCGGTCTTCTAGCGCAATCCTGATCTGATAATACCCTGAAAATCCATCAATGAAAGAATAGGCCTCTTGTCCTCCAACATTGTCCAATATCTCATCTGAAAATAGGGTAGGGAATGGATCGTGTACTCATCCATCATTCAGTTTGCGCAGGTCCACACAAATCCTTATTTCTCCCTTTGTCTTCTTTTCCTGAACAACCATCGAACTTACCCACTCATAATCTTCTATGGGCTCAATGATTCCTACAACAACCATTTTCTCCAATTCTCCCTTCACTTTCTTCTTATATTTTGGATTTAACTGGTATGGCCATTGCTTTATGGGGCACGCATCTAGTTTCAGAGTGATTTTCATAACTTCGAAGTCTCCTACAATTCCCTTTAGCTCAGAAAATTTGTGGGGAATAGGTCCTGATATTTTGTCAATGGCTCTGCAATCTTTCCCATTGTGTCATCATCCCAATAATCTCTTATTTTGGACAACTTGGGTTATTCCTTCATCCCAATGTTTACATGCTTAAGTTTTAAGTGCTTAGTAACATCCATCATTCCTAACGAGGGGCCTTCAACTTCACGCTCCCCCTAAGACTCTAGGATATTGAAATTTCTTGGATCTTCATCGTTATCTTCTACTAACATATTTCTGTAATTGGCAATATCTTGCATCTGCGCATCCCATAGAGGTGGTTGAACCTCTATTGCAGTTTTGGTCGTGTCAAAGACAGCTCTTGGTATGTCGTGAAATACCTGGATAATGCCTTCAAACCCACTAGAAAATCTTAAAGTGAGGAGAAAATTTTCCTTTAGTGAGGCCCAACCTGCAGTCCCTCAGCGCAACTCTATTTCCAATTGCCAATTAGTGGGCAAATTTCCTAGAGTATGGACAAAAATATGCACCCATTTCGGCTGAGGTTCATCACCACAAGCAGTTGTCCATTTATCCAAGTGCCAGTGTGGGTCATCCTTTCCTCTGTATACTTCATCCAACTTGGTTACTAGATGAGTGAAGCACAACCTCATCATATAGGAGCATTCTTCACAAATTTCAAATTTCCCTTTGTGCGTATCCCACCAACGTGCTGGATTTGCACGCATGGCAAGATCGAGTGCCCAAAACCTTCGTTATTCGGGGATAGCCTTTTCCATTTCTTCCAAAAATAAAACAACATTACTAGAACCATCAAAATATGGAGATCCTCGTACCTCTAAGGAGATGCAACGTAAATTTTTAGTGACTCTGCGTCTGCGTAGCGCAGAAACTTCATGCAGGCGATTCTGCCAGTTTTCCATTTCCTCATCCGAATCAGAGAAGCATGAGCTATCCTTTTCCCAATTCAGCATCCCATCAACAGTTGGGTTGATCCAATCCTCATCTCGTGTGGTCAATTTGTAGATGTGGCCGACATCGCCTTCTTCGTGCACTAGTTATGTATATCTCTCCCCTTCTACAAGATCCAAAGGTGCTATAACCTGAGTAACATTGTTTTCAAATATCATACTCCTGCACTTCAAGTTGATGATGCCCCCCATGTCAATATCCCAATCCAGTCATAGCAGCGCAGGGTAGGGGTTTGTATCATCAAAAATTTGTATTACTTCGAAGTCTGCGCATATCTTGACTCTAGCAATATCTACCAGAACCTGTGGGAGTCTTCCTAATGGGATAATCTTCCGTTGATTGGCCATGCACAACTGAATGGTGGACCCTTCTAGCTTTGTTTCACCCATCTTCTACTAAGTCTACTTAGGTAGGACATTCACATTGGATCCCAAGTCTAGAATGACCTGATCCATCTTG
The DNA here is from genome assembly GCA_034641835.2 of Pinus albicaulis. Lineage (NCBI taxonomy): Eukaryota > Viridiplantae > Streptophyta > Pinopsida > Pinales > Pinaceae > Pinus > Pinus albicaulis. The sequence goes on along the minus strand of CM076570.1, from coordinate 13,780,490 downwards.
TATTCCCCAATCTACATGGTCATGCGCATCTCCCGACTGGTTCTCTTCTTATTCTTGTAGACCTTCTTTACATCCTTTCTTTCGGTCCGAGGTAAATTTTTATCCATGCAGCTATCTATCAGAGCTTGAAGGTTGTCTACTACTTTCTATTTACTTAATAGCTTGATGCACACTTACAAGAAAGGTTTGAATCTGTCATCAATATTTTCTTTGTGATTTACTTGGATGTGGAAACACCTACAGCAACAAAATCCTTTCTAGCTTCTACAAAAGTCTCCTTCTCCCTCTGTAGGTTGAATTATTTTTTTTCAGAAGCCTTCCTGATCCAGGTTTCTGAATCATATTTCTTTCCCTCATATTCTCCATTGGTAGCACCATTTCGTGTGCTTCTCCTGCATTCGAGCAATCAAAACAAGACAGTCTTCAATAAAATGATCAAATTGTCTACAATACCTGCAATACTATTGTGCAAGGTTCGAACAATCACGTGCAAAGTGCCCAGCATATCCATAGTTGTAGCAGATCATTTTTCCTCTTCCTCAACCTACACCTCCACCTCTCCCTCCTCCCCTTACTCTGGCTAGGGATCCACCACGCCTAGAGGGGGACACTAGTGAGGATGGGTCATCTTGCACTCTATAGAGGTTGGCATTGTCTATCATCAAATCGAATGTGTGGCAGTGGTGCTCATCATGGAAAACCGAAGAGAAAAACCTACACCATTTATGCTTTAGCTCTGGTACATAACTTCCTAACAGTCAGCGCACCACAACGTGGGAGTACCGCTCGGTCCTACAACGTCCATGGGTCGCAATGGATTTGGCCCTCCATCTTGCATGTAATCTTGAAGCACGAGACACTGATATTTTGTGTGACCGAAAACTTTACAATGTATACACCATACCTCTGCATTAACGTATTTCCTCTTGTCCCTATGCAGGTTCCGAATTTCCAAATGCATCGCTTCTAACTGATTCTGGATTTGTATAGTTTCAAATTGGTCATCATTTCTTGGCGCAGCTACCATCTTCATGGCAACTTCAAGAGCTTCAGCCTGAGAATCAATTTTATGCTAATTTAAAGGGTCGTGCAGATGTGGTAAGCATCGTAATAAACCATTCTTTATATTGCTTATCATCATCCACAAATCCTCCTTCACTGATAGTGCGCTTCAATCGTTGATCTTCCTCCCAGACCAATTTGTTTGGCTCTTTTCGAAATTATTTTAGCTATATTACATATTGCGATTAGGACTTTATTTTTCTAAATTGTTGCTTCAAAGCTTTCTTGATCTCATTTAGCTAGATATCCCATAAAGAAATCTAGTGCACAGCCCTCAAATTCCATAGCAAGTTGTGCCCTCTTGACAACATTGGTGTTGACGTTTTGCGCAGTCCATACTACATCTGCAACAAACCAGATTCTATCCATGTCTTCATCTCCCACACCCTTAAAGATGGGTGGCTTCATATGTGCATCCATATCACCTCCTAGCGGTGGTGGAGGTGGAGTAGGAGAGGACTTACCCCTATGCGAGTTCGATTGTGGGGTGGATGGAGGGTTACCTCTCACACGCGTAGCTTCACCACTCTTTGTATCACTATTAGGTGGGTTTCTCAGAGGGTTGTATATTGATCTGTCACCTCTTTGATTAACCCGAAAGTACTTTCCGCTGCGCGTAGTGATTTCCAACTCGTTTGGGGTCATTCACTCGATGTGACTGCACAGAACACCCTTGTCGCACAATAACATCTTAATCAGCAAAGTCATAGAGCATATGAACTTACCTCTCGGTCCTAAGAATAACCTCCTTTCTGCTTCAGAATATGACACAAACTGATCAACTGCAAATTCTATCACAAATCCACCAAGAATGTTTTCAACCCAATGATTTACAATGTGAGTGCTAGTGTTATCAGTCTTTTCTAATTATTGGATCAACTCAAGAATCCACTGAGTGATTTTATTTTCCTTCCAATAGGTTTGAAACTCAACTAACCTTAATAACCAATCCTGTAATTCGTGTGTAAAGGTCACAAAGAAGATTTCGTGGACCTCTGTGAAAATGTACCTCTATTCCCACTCTTCAGTAAACAATTTATTACTTATATTCTCCTTGATGGTGAATTTGGGTATCCTTTACTCAAACCAATCTTCTAATTCATTCCTTGATGGCTACCACAACATCTAATCTCTCTCAAAATGATCTTGGTCCTGAAAACGGAACCATTTTTTGGCTTGAGGGGTCCTGACCTAGGTTCATAGTTAGCGCGTAACCAACAAAACCTTCTTACTACTGGCCCTTTCGGCAATGACCTACTTCCGCAGGCCAAAGTCTCACCCGAAGAAGTATGGGGGGGTGCTAGAACCAAGTTTCCACACCCTGAGAGAGAATTAAATGAATTGGGAGTCCACATATCTATCTTATTAAACAAAGTGTCTTGCGTACACTAGTACATATGGTAATTTTCTGACACTTTAGTTCCGACAGTTTTGATGTATTGTCGGAAAGTTCAGAACTTTTTCTTAATTTTTTTAATCCTGACAAAAAGTGTCAGAACTACAGTTTTGAACTTGCGACGAAACACTCGAAACATCAGAATAGAGATGAAAGGGCTCCAAACTTCAGAATAGTGACGAAACGCTCCAACGTCGAGATTGCGACGAAACTGTCTAAACGTCGAAATAGCTATTATGCAGGAAAATCCTCTCTGCGGATAGAGACGATCCCTCTAGCTCTAGGATGGGTCTAGTAATAATAGGGAACAATTAGAAACCTAATTTCCTAGATTTTAAATTCATGCAGATCGTGAATAAATCACGACCTCAATCTGATGCTAATTCCCGTTTGAATCCTTTGGTACTTCGTGTTCTGTGGTCAGATATTTGCCACTACCGGTGCTTGGTTACCTACATAAAGGATCAAATGAAAACAAACGTGAAAGCATAACATATATAATGTATATACAAATTACTTATCTGATCAAGGAAAAATAAGAATTCAATCGCACATAAAAGAAAGAAATGGAAAGCACGAACCAATCGTATTATATTAAAATAGAGAGGGGGAGCTACAACCTGTGCCTTTAATGTCGCATCTCTCCTTAGATGAGTCTTGATCTAGGCACGTCTCCTAGGCTCTCTTTCAAATTGATGTGGAGGGAAAAAGGTCTCAACTCTCGTTCGATACCTATAGAAACAAAATGTCTCTCTGTTGTTCTTATCTCTATGTCCTAACTAGCAGAGCTATGGGAGATTGTCCATTATATAGCAAAGGAGGAGGGAGCATGGATCCACTTTAGGTGGGAAAATGAGTTATCCCTTTGGGTGGTTCCACTTTTTTATGAACAAAGAGCCCAAAGGGAGAAGCTCGGCTCTATCCCCATGAACAAACAACTATATCTCTGCCATGAAGCTTCCAGATCTCGAAGCTTCACTTCCATTTTTAAAAAACTTCCCAGAAGAGGATCGGCGTGAGTATGATCCTCATTTCAACGCCGATAGGCGTAGCCCTAGACCAAAGAGAGTCCATTGGCGAGATTAATACACGAGGAGTGTGCGCCGCTCTACATAATTAGGTTTTCAAGGAGATGCTTCAGCAATGGTCAACAGAGAGTTTATTCATTGTGCTGAAAAGGACATGAAGGCATATTTTCATGATGGAAAACAGGAACAGGGGTCACTGTCAGGGGTCTCCAGGATCAAGAATGGGACATTGACAATCTTTTGTGTAACAGATTCCCCCTAAATTATTAAGGTTGAACGAGAGTGAGGGGTGAAATTCTTTACAAATAAGTGCTAGGACCAAGACGTCATCGTCGGAAAACCTGCGCAAAAAAGCACACATATACATAAACTAATATCTCTGAAATAATCACATGACATAAGGTATGGATAGAGCCATCCATAAAAGTAATCATGAAAAAGGATCTGAGGTATGGTCACAGCCATCCAAGCAAAGACTATCAAAAATATAGACTCAATTAACAGTTATTTGAATGAAAGAGTCATGTATATGATCATGAATAATACATATCACCTCGCACCCTAGGCTTTATCAGAAAAATCCTAGGGTCTTGCACTCTGTCACGACCTGATCAAGTACAAATTCAAGCATGTGAATAAATGAGCTGAAGTTGAACATGCAATAAAATTGCCTGATTACCAACCAATGATGCAAACCGTTAACAGGCGCGAGAGAAACCACCAATGATGGCAATGCATCTCAAAGTACCAACAGTACAATCCATTAAATGTGAATGAGGAGTTGTCGTCGAACACTTGCAGAATCACCTGATCAAAGGCCAATGATGTAATCCTATCATCGGATGTGAACAACCTGTCATTAAGGCATGCAGGCTCTAAGGTACTGAAAATGGGATCTCTAGACCAACTTCTCGGATAATGTGCTCAAGTCAACAAGAAGTGATCCGTCGAAGGAGGGCCATAATGTATCCCACATCATTGACATGAGAAGAAGGCAATAAGATAATAATGAGAGTGATCATAGAACCAGGTAATGAATGAGACGCGGAAGGAACTTCTCTTGAACATATCATAGACAAGACTTTGGATTTGGCATTATTTGACTCAAATGGAATCAGAGGTCATGTGTGACAAGAATCGTGATAGCATGAGAGGAAAAACATATTTCCCAAACCCATGGAGGAAAAGTGATGAATGAAGGATATCCCCAACCCAACACAAAACAGAAGATGTGTCATTTTCAAGAGTGACATACTGCCAACACAACTGATTAATGATTTCCATTTTCCCCACCGTTTCTGGTGAGTACCCCAATTATTTATGTATACAAGCTTGAAGGGGATAGAATATGATTGTGATATAAGTTTTTCCTTCAGAAAAATCCATCCTAGTACATTTTACGAGCACTAGGAAGGACGAAGGAGGTGTCGCCATGATGACGGATCCAATGTCGTTAAATTTTAACGAGTCTGAAAAAGGTAAAACTCGGTGTCTTTTCATGTTTATAGAGTTTGAAAAGAGGAAAAAAGAAAACTCCATATGGCCCTTTGCGTAAATAGTCCCTCATAACCGAAAAGGTAGAAAACAAAGTGTGAGAGAACCTCTTAGTCACGATTGACTAAGGTATTCCTTTTTCGTAAATAATTTATCCTAGCCCGAAAAAGGGGTAAACGTATATTGGGTAAATGACATTTCTAACTCAAAACGACAAGAACTCGGCAATATTTTCATGTTTAGAGAGTCAGAAAAGAGCTGAAATATGACTTCAAGGGGGTTACTTTTTCATTTGTTTTTTAATCGAGTCTGAAAAGGTAGTAAACCAGAACACGTAAATGTTTCATCCATGAAGAATTTGAACCAGTCACTGCACAAGAACAAACCATAAACTTGTTTTCGAGGTAACATAATTAAAATATTATTAAAATAATGGTAAAAACCCTAACAAGTCATTGTGCATTTATAAAATATGGAAAAAGTAAAAAACAAATCATTTTCACTTTCACTTGGTTGAGAAGGATTTTTTACCCTAGTTTATCTCAAATCTTTAGGAACGCAGTGCGGAAGATCCAGGAGGCTAATCAGCGAGCCGTCTACGCCAGGTAAGAGGCGCTTTCCTTGCCTGAATTTTAATATTCATTTAAGTGTGTTTTAAGGAATATTTTTAATTTTTGGGAGAGGATTTAAAATTTTGTAACGTTGTGGATTGGCGCGGGTATCCCCTATCAGGACCGTGCTGACCTACCCTTTTTAAAACGGGCAGGTCTTCGATCGGTGTTGCTGTTTTTAAAATAGCCACGCCAACCGCGGAGTGGAAAATGTGTAGAAACTCTTAAATAAAATCATTTCAAGCCAATTTTTTGAGCCCAAAAATTGACAAGAGACTTGTTGAATGTTGTTGCAGGGAAGAAGAGTCAAAAATCATTGTGATTGAGTGGAAAGAATGAGATCATGATTAAGTTGATCAGGCAGCTATGCAAAACAGAGATTGCATGGATGCATTGAGGAACTGTGGGCTCCTCAAATTCTTTATGACCATGAGCATAAGATCCCAACCAGATCTTCTGTATTATCTGGTCAGTATCTGGGACACAGGCTGAGAGAGATTTATCCTTGGTGACCAGAAACTAGAAATTGAAGTGGCGGATATCTATTTCATCACTGGCCTCTCGCGTAGAGGGGCAAGAGGATGGTTTTCCGGAGCCCGAATCATGGGTGATATTATGGACATGCTCATTAGGAGAGCATGATTCGAGGCAACACGATTCTCGAGTGGAAAGATAGCCATAATCACAATAAATGATCTAGCACTCAAGGTAGTGCTATACACTATCACACACGTGGTTGGGGCACAAGCACCGCATGAGGCCACTAAGGCTCAACTGCAGACGGCGGTGGATTGCATGGCACCCACCGTATTCAACTGGTGTGAGGCCATATTGTAAAACATGAAGAAACAACTCACGAAGTGTAAAAACAGCAAACTGAAGCAATTTGGGTATGGTTCTATTTTGACAGCCTTCTTCTTAGAGCGGGTACCTCTATTGTAGTACCAGGGGATAGAGATAGAGGCACTAGTGCCATGAGAGCCATGGTTGGCAAGGTGGGTAGCATTGATGCCTCGCAAAGGAGGCAGTCAAAGGATGTCTTTCAGACCTACCTTATTCACATGGTTGAGGCTTCAACTGATCATGGTGGAAGACTGGCCATACTCCAGGACAAATTTCCGGGGTGACCCTGAAATGCCACTTGCAGCGGGCTAGCGCTGGGAGGTAAAAAAATGTTTTTGTTATTTTTGCATGTTTTATTTGATTGTGTGTGTGTGTGTGTGTGTGTGTGTGTGTGTGTGTGTGTGTGTGTGTGTGTGTGTGTGTGTGTGTGTGTGTGTGTGTGAACTGATGCAAAACTTTATGTATCTCAAATGTTGGACCATAGAGGCCAGCGGGGATGTCTCCAATCGCCAGGAGGGTGGCAAGAGATTTCGAGGGTGCCCATTATGTGGAGGGAGCAAACCTTGAAGAAGAGATTGCGTGAAACCTGGATGCCTTGACCACCGAGATTCCAGAGTATGCGCAGAAGGGAGACATTCCCCGTCAGTATCAGTGACATACTATCAGGGTATCCGATCGTATACGATCGACTTCTAACTCGAGTCATTCGAGCAATGGCCTACTATCGTGATCACCATGCAGATTAGATTAGATTCTCCTTTTCTGCATTTTTAATGAGACCTGCAAGTCTCGCTATGTACCAAAACATATATTATTTTTTGTGGGGGTTATGATGTACTTGTAAACACTATTTGCGAACCAATCGATATATGTGTGTGTGTGTGTGTGTGTGTGTGTGTGTGTGTGTGTGTGTGTGTGTTATTTTCCTATTCCGTGTATGCTATAATGATTATAAATTCCATAAATGTCTATCTAGAACATGGTTAGCCAATGCATCTGCTAATGTATTCATGTGTCGTGGAATGTGATGATATGTAATGTAATCAAAATTACTTTATAACAAACAAATACACAGATACATTCTCAATATTTGGGGGTGTCGATGGAATATTACCCATTAAGTTGTAGGACAACAAGTTGTGAATCCAGGTTAACAACCAATTCTCTAATGTCAAGAGAAATTGTTTCGAACAGAAGCTCAATAACTGCACTGTATTCAGCAATATGAGTAGTTGTACAACCTAAACATATACCTTGTAGATCTACTAACTCACCATTAGGGTCATAGATAACCCAGGTCGTAGAAGATATATTTCAGGTACTATAGTAGGCACCATCAACGAAACTGACATAAGGAGCCAAAGACATCTGCAAATCAAGTAAAACAAGATAAGCAAGAAAACTGCTTGCAAACACACACCAAACCAAAATGTACAAAAATGAAAAGCACACTAACGTACAAGAGTAGATACACGAGAAAATCATGCATAATATTTCTTTATAAAAATCCCATTTCAGGTTTTATCCAAAGGATAACCTTCATAATCAGTCATATCATAGCCCCCTTTCTGCAAAACACGTTTTACGATATATGGCCCATGCGACATGTGTTCGAATTTTTCTGCCCCCAGCTTGTTGTGTGCTTGGTCATAGAGAAGGACCAAGTCTCCTTCAGAGAAGGTACATGGAGAAACCATTTGATCGAAATAGGATTTGAACCATTTCTTTTGTGCTTTAGTAACTAAAGTGGTGAAGCATCGAGTTTCATCAAGTCGTTCCAAGAACAAGATACGTTCCTCATCTGGCGAGGTATTCGGAAGTAATTCGACATCTAACTTGAGCGAAGGAATTTCACATTCAATCGGCAAGGTTGCTTCAAGGCCATACACTAACTGAAATGGAGTGAATTTATTAGCATTCTTAGCTGAGGTTCGGTATGCCCAGAGAGCTGAAAATAAAATGAGATTCCAAATCGACTTGTGCATCCCAATGGTGTGTTGAAGCATAGTAACTAAAACCTTATTTACTGCTTCAACTTGGTCGTTGGCAGGAGGGTAATATGGATTTGAGTTGTCGTGATGCAAGCCCAATTGAGAAGTCATCTCAGCCATCATGTAATGGAGAAAATGAGATCCATGGTCGGTTACAATGGCCTGAGGAACACTGAATCGCGCAATAACATGATTGAAGAGAAATTGAGCCGTATTTTTACCATCGGCATCATATATAGGAATCACCTCGACCCATTTAGTGAAATAGTCCACAGCGAAAATGATATAATCATTCCCCTCGGCCGTGTGAGGGTTACATGTCATGAATTCAATGCCCCATTTGGAGAACGGGTCGATGGTAACAACTGGGTGTAAGGGTGCGGGTGGGGCGTGCATCTTGCGTTGATAAATTTGGCAAGCATGGCATTTACGGATGGAAAGGATGTAGTCTTTGAAAATAGAAGGCCATAAATAACTAGCACGATGGATTTTTTGAGTTTTTACAAAGTCAAACATATACCACCACATGCCCCAGAGTGGCAGTCATTGAGGACTCTCTCAGCTTCCTCGAACGTCAAATAGCAGCAAAGAATCGAATCGATGTCGACTCGATACTAAGTAACCCCAATGATACGATACGGTTGGGAATGATGTTGAATATGGCGATGATCAGACTTGTCCAACTCATATCGGAAAGTTTGGGTTTGGATATACATGATCATATCACCATACCATGGATCGACAGTGTTGATCATGAAGATAGTTTTTCCTAGAATGTGCTCATCAAGATCAGATGGAGCGGAGGCACAGGGAAGGGAGCATATTAATTCAGCGAAACCAATTATTTCTTTGATTTGGAAGCAGTGAATTCCAAATCAAACTCCTGTAAAATGACAATCCATTTTGAATATTTTTCCCACAACAACTGGCGGGTTAAGGTATAAGTCATAGGATTCCAGTCGAATATCACGGTAGTTGTGTGTAAAATAATATAATGATGAAAGCGCTGAACAGCCTGTACCGCAACTAAAGCCAATTTCTTGACATGGGGATATCGAGTCTCTATATCCATAAGGTTACGGTTGAGGTAATAGATGACATGTTGAGTACCATCGTCGTCGTCTTGAACGAGTACCATAGCTATGGTACCGAAGGAAGCTGCTAAGTACATAAAATAGTCATGATGATAATTTGGGGGATGCAATAAAGGGGCATTAATGAGAACCTTCTTTAAAGCATCAAAGAAGCATTGAGAAACTTCGTCCCACAAAAATGGGATCCCTTATTTCAGTAATCATGTAAAACCCTTAGAAAGTTCCACATAATTGGGAGCAAAATGACATAGGAAATTATCTTTCCCTTACAAACCCTGCAATTGCGATCAAGAGGAGGGAGAGGGTAAATTTACGATAGCCTCGACTTTCAAGGGATAGAGACGAATGCCTTCTTTAGAGACGACAAACCCGAGGAGTCTGCCAGATTCCACGCAAAAAACACACTTATTCGGATTCAAATGAATATTGTATTGTCGACAGTGTAGAAAAATCTCTCGAAGGTGCATGAGATGGTTGGGGCACTTAGATGAATGAGCATGGAGTCATCCATATAAGGCTGTACAATGTGCTTAATTTCATGGAAAGCATAGGACATCGCACGTTGGAAAGTAGTATCAGCGTTTTTGAGACCAAAAGGGAGCTTTTTGTAAGCAAAGGTTCCCCATGGACAGATAAAGGCAGTCTTGTTCTGATCAGTGGGAAAGATGTTGATCTAGTTATAGCTAGAAAAACCATCCATAAAGGAGAATATCTCACTCCTAGCGCATTCATTGATGTTTTGGTCAATAAACAGAGTGGGATAGTTATCCTTCGGGCAAGCCCGATTGATATCTCGGTAACAAAACAAACGCAAATGGTACCCTGTTTTTTAATGACGGGGACAATATTGGATGCCCAATCTGTCAACGGGATGGGATAAATGAATCCAGCCTTAAGAAGTTTTCCAACTTCTCCCTTAATGGCGGCAGCCTTTCTAGGGTGCATAGGGCAAAGTCATTGATGAATAGGGTTTGCGTCAGGATACATCGGTATTTCATGCACCATTATACTCGGCTCGATGTCAAGAATTTCCTCATAGGACCATGCAAAAACATCTCGAAATTATTGAAATAGACTAGTATAGAGCTTGACCTCATCTGGAGAGAAATTCACCCCAATATGAATATCCTTGACAATTCCTGGTTTCACAGAAATTTCGATAGGCATAATCTTAGTAATATTACCCATGTTCCCTTCAAAAAAGACCTCATGGGTTGACACCGGGGTCGGGAGTGGGTCGTGCGGAACATGGGGAGTGAGATCTTCATGACACGATGGAGCTACTCTAGGACTTGGGAGAAATGAACAACGATGATGGATATCATTCTAAGGGGTTTCCTCGAGAGACATAGTTTCCACGATACTCTCATTAGATGGAAATGTCTCAATTAGGGGATCAGATGAATCCGAGGAACCAAGCCAATGAGATTGGTTGTATGCATAAAAATACATGTTAGAAGTAGCATGTTCATAATTATTAGCCGAATCCGAAATGATTTCACAATAATAGACCTCTACTGGCCTTAATCGCATCACATCACCAAAAAAATCAGCCTGATCAGGTGAAGGGATGATCCAGGGATAAAAATAAGTGGAGATCATATTGACCTGAGCAGTTTTCAGTGGAGGAAGAGAAAATAGACCCATAAGGGTAGAATATTTGAAGAGCTCTGCCCCCACACTTTCACATGGCGTGGTGGTATGGTCTACATATGGAACATTTCCTTCAGAAGAAGTGGAAGCAAAAAAGGACAACTAATCGATAGTGATAATCTTTCCGTCGTGTGGGAAACGGAGAACACGAAAGAGATTGGATGGCATGCAAAGCATAACATGAGTCCAACTATGACCATGGAGAAGATTATAATTGAGCTTGGCATCAACAACTTCAACCTCAACGTTGACCTTTTTTCCTTCTAATGTGATAGGAAAATTTGGAAGAATACCAAAGGGATGATAATATCTCCCGTCAAAGGCCTCCAAAGTATTTGGAGACTGATTGAGAGTTGGAGAACCAATGTCTTTCCAATATGAAACATACATAATGCATGTGGATGCACCTTCATCCACAACTGCCTGATGGATATTCTTATCATTAATCCCAACTTGGATAATCAAAGCAAGTTTATGACGGAGACCTGGGATGAAATTCTCCAGATCAAAAGCAATAAGGCTTGAATCGACCGGATCAACTCTACCGATAGCGGATAACAATGCCTTCCATTGTGATGGACAACTCTGAAGCACCTCTAGCACGAACATAGAAGATGGCGCCTGAGCCAAATCCTCAACAATATTATAATGTTGAGTGGTGTGTGCGGTTGGATTATAGGAGGCCTTGCGGAGCACACCTTTAGAAGGTGGTCATATAACGGGATCAAAACTAGGCCTTTCAATGTGAAGAGGGCCAGAAGAAAGCAGGGGAGAAGGAGTAGGATCATCTGCAATTTCTTTCCCCACCGTTGGACACGATTCCGCATAATCTTTCGATCTACGGATATGGGTGCAATACCATTCATCATGAAAAATTGAGAACCAAAAGGGATGGAAGACTAGGGTTGATCCACCATTTGAGTCTGTTGTGATGGAAACAGTTATTTAAGAATAGTCGGAGTCCCTTGGCTGCCCTTCAGTAATCGACTCACCTCGGCCCATCGTGGACAGTCCTTGGTGTAATGCTCATTATCACATATCAGGAAAGGATACTTCGATTTACGTTTAGCTTCATCATCAGTGTGGGGTTTGGAGGAACCTTGTTTTGAAGCATCATATTTAGATTTATTTTTAGAGGACTTATCAGCCGCATAATACTGAATGGTGTTAACCTTTGATGTTTTTCTAGGATTTGAGGGTTTCTAAGGAACAGAATCGGAGAAAGAAGACAATTTTTTCTTAGAAGCAAAAGAATACTTTCGTGAATTCTAGGAAACATAATCAATGATGTCATCTACCGGTGGTGTCACCAGAGATTTTGAGGCTAAAGACTGAGAATTCATGCGCGAGGAATTAGGAAAATATCATATAACATGTCAGACTGAGAATAAAGCAGATCGAGATATTGGGCATGAGCTATGCCTTTATCTTTTGTGACAGTTGCCCTTATAGCGATGTCCTTAGCAATCTGATTGACAAATGAATTGGTAAACCATTCTATCAACAGTTGATCGGGAATGTCAAATTTGATCAAACAGCGAGCCTTCTCCATTCATGGATATGATCAGAGATATGCATAGCAGTATTTTTCTTTAAGGATGTCAGGAGGTAGGTTCTTGTTTCATAATGAACAGTCAACTGAAAATGCATGAGAAAGGCCATGGCTAAGAAATTGAAATCCTGAAAAGTCCCGCGCGGGAGTTCAATGTACCACTTTGTAGCAGCACTGGTGAACGTTCTTTGAAAGAGACATAAACAGACAGAATCGTCGACCCAGGAATTGGAGGAGCACCAAAGATGGTATGTCATAACATGTGCCTGGGGGTCTTCCCTAGATTTGCCTCAAACTTTGGGCAATCGCTCAGAATTTGGTTGGAATCAGGAACCAATACGGATTATGAATAATTGGATCGTTAGTCAAACTTAACATGCCAACCAGGTTGCGAGAAATTCTACCCCCAAGGGTGCTTCCCCCAAGGGTTTTTCCCGTAAGAATTTAAACCTTAGTATTGTCCATAAGGGTTGAAACCTTGTGGATTCTGAGCATATCTTGGTTGCTGACCCAAAAATGGATTATGGCCTACAGCAGACCATTGTGGTCCAGGTTGACCATAGTTCAGAGCATACGGATTTTGTGGCTACTGGAAGGTTTGGAAAGGATTTCCCTGGGGTACATACTAGATCGTACCCTGAGGTTGCTGAGGTTGACCAGATTGTGCCTGAGGACCAAGTTGTACCTGAGGATCAAGTTGTGCATGAGGACCAGGTTGTACCTGAGGACCAGGTTGTGCTTGAGGACCAGGTTGTGCCTGAGGGCCAGGTTGTACCTGAGGACCAGGTTGTACCTGAGTTCTAGGTTGCACCTGAGGTCCAGGTTGTACCTGAGGACCTAGCTGAACAAATACCAGATTCAGTTGAACAGAGGGTTTTTCTTGCTGGAAAAAAGGCTCGCACTGCTAAAATTAGGGTTGACCTGGTTGAACAGAAGGTTGTCCCTGATGAAAATAGGAAAATTGACCTTGATAGACAAAAGGTTGATTAGGTTGTACATAAGGCATTGCCTGTTGTACAAAAGGTTTCCCTTGTGGTCCATAAGGTTGATTTTGACCATAGTTAAAACCCTGCTGATGGATGTAACCCCCTAGATAGATGCCCGGTTTCCCCTGAAACCCTTGAGTATTTACTAGCCCAGTTTGAAACTGTTGGGAACCATACGGGAGATAATGTTTCTGGTTAAGGCTATGCAAAAATTACTGATATTGATCATATTTAGGCCCTATTGGGCCGAACAATCCAACAGGCATAGGAATGTTGCCGGCGACTTGAGAGGAATTCGAAATGTAAGCTGAAGATCCACTCGTGGATGGTCGAATTGTAGGCTAGGAAACGTTTGACAGGGTAGGACCTCCTCCAGAAACTGAAGTCGAGGGGATCAGCACCAGAGTACTAACAAGAGGTATTGAAACACCTACGCAATCAGTTGGTTTTGCGGAAGTAGGCGTGACTATAGTTCAGGCAAGCATAGAAACGGTTACATTGGAAACACTTGGACCAGGGGCAGATACTCCAGTATTCTGCCAAATATTATTGTAATACAAAGGTGTACCACTTGACATATTCGAGATCAGGTGTCCCAACGAGGTGTAATTTTGCAGAATGTACGGCTGGGAGGAAGGCAAAGTCGTTACATAAGGAAAACCCTCGGGAGGGAATTGGGGTCCCTCATACATAGTCTCATCTAGACCACTGATGGTGCTTGAAACCTCCAGGGGGGATGAAAATTCTCCCTCAAAAGCCATTGGGAATAACTGACGGGCAGCGCTTCGAGATGGACGCGATGAATTCACAAATGGTATGCCAGGTGTATCATACGGACTATTGGGTTGTTGAGAGGAGATTTCAATGGGATCAAATAATGGATTTAGAGGGTAAGCAACATAGCCTACCAGCACATTCGGAAGATATCGAGAGGCGAGAGGTTGAATACTCATAATGAGAGCGAACTCATCGATTTGAGTCCTAGTCGAAGGTGGAGAATCAGAAGAGACAGGTGACAATGTCCCTTCGGAAGGATTGGATGGAGAGGAAAGTGAACTTGGTGGTTTAGCCACGATGATCTTATCTCAAAAAGCAATAAAGGAGAAAGATGATTAATTCAAAGCTTTAAATTATATCTTTATATGGAGTTACTCATGATGAGGCCCACAAATATTCTAATAGGTAAGCCATGTGATCGTGGGAAATTAATTTTAGAAAAAACGAAATAAATCAAAAAGGGGTAAGCTAGGCAGAAAGGATTACCAGGTAACCGTGAACAACAATATACACCTTGGTAATCAAATGAAAGAGAAATGACCAAGGACTTAACGTACAGCATCCAATCTCCCTGAACATTGCATTCGGTGTATCACATCTACAAGGCAGCTAACTCAGTTACCTGTGGAAGGTTTGCAGCCTAGTGGTGTCTCCCAAAATATACACAACGGTATGTGGCATTCAAAATCTGTAGTAGTGTTGTCTGATGCATAGCCGTTCGATGAGAGCGTCCCAAAATATAATTTTCATACATCAATATACTTCCATACGCGGGATGAGATATCACCCCCAGGTTGTAATGCACGCTATTAGCGACAACTCCTATGCTTACCGATGCTAGAACACGTCTCTAGCCTACACCTCTAAATGTGATTTGTTAGGTTCCAAATTCTCCTTATATTGATTGAATAAATTTTACGGTTGATCTTGAATTATTTCTCGGTTTCAAAGCCCTACCGATGTCATCTGAATCCCTAAAATGCAGCTAAATGAGAAAATAACCATTCATTTCGATGAATCCTACGTTAATGAGGAAGAGAGAAACTCACACAATCAATGCAAAAACAAAACAAATGCATAAAACAACATTCACTTTTCTCTTCAACTGCAAAATTTTAAAGTGAAACAAAAAATTTACAATTTTCTTCCTTTCACTACATGCACTAAGAAGCGAATCGTAATGAAATTTTCATTTTCTAAAGAAAAATAAAACAAAAAATATTTTTGTATTTTTCTTATAAGCACAATGTGAATTAATCAACAATGCTTCGAGTTAATAAGATCTCTCAAACATGCATGCAAGAGGCAAAGATTTCAAAAATCAAAGAGAGACGTAAACCACTTTCTTCAAAACAAAGCACTCTTCATTCACACACTGATTAATCACTCAAAGAAAAGAAACTTCAGTCGGAAGACAAGCAATTGTAATCTATGGTTGATGGCGAATATAAACTCAAATGCATTTAGAGTTGACACTTGAAAAAAAAATACTATCTGTGAGAACCGATCGAAAGACGAAAACCAATCAAACACTAAACCTAAAAGGTATGACAAGACTTGATTCAATGAGAATTCTGGAAGTCAACAAAGTAAGCAACCACTTGGATGGCCCGAGGACACCTAGAAACCCTAGGAAGACAAGGATGCAACAGCTTTTCAAAAGAGACAACCAAAGGTGCAAAACTCGAACCAAAAATGTTACTGAACAAAGAAGAAACAGAGCTACTCAGACAAACAAGAACACTCAGAAGGATAAGACTCACTGGCTGACCAAATGAAAGTAACCCTAAAAAATCATACACAGAAATCGATACGACTGTTTAGGCCGCAACCCGCACTGGAAGGGTAAAAGCACGACTCTGTAAAACGCATAAGGCGTTGATCAGCGTGAATGTCAGAACAATACCAGTGCCAATCAAGGAAAATATTTAAAAATAAAAAGGTTTTCCAAACTGACACCAAGCTTATTACTTCAGCGGAGAGATAAAGGTTTGTAAGCAATTACAGGAGCTATAGAGACAAGGAGATGGACCCTCAATGAAAATCGAAGACAAGACAAGAAATCAAAAAATCGAAAAATAAGAGACTGAAAGGCTAGCACTCCCCAGCAGAGTCGCCAATTTATCATGCAAGAAAATCCTCTCTGCGGACAGAGACGATCCCTCTAGCCCTAGGATGGGTCTAGTAACAAGAGGGAAAAATTACAAACCTACTTTCCTAAATTGTAAACGCGTGCATATCATGAATAGATAACCTACCTCAATCTGATGCCAATTCTTGTTTAAATCCTTTGATCCTTTGCGTGCTGTGGTCACATCTTTGCTGCTACCAATGCTTGTTTACCTGCACAAGGGATAAAATGACAAGAAACATGAAAGCATAACATATATAATGCATATACAACCTACTTAGCCGATCAAAGAAAACTAAGAATCCAATCACACATAAAATATAGGAATGGAAAGCACAAACCAATCATATTATATTAAAATAGAGAGGGGGAGTTACAACCTACACCTCGATGTCACAACTCTCCTTCGATGGGTCCTGATCCAGGAACATCTCCAAAGCGCTCTTTCAACTTGATTTGGAGGGAAAAAGGTCTCAACTCTCGCTCAATACCTATAGCAACAAAATGTCTTTATATTGTTCTTCTATCACTTTTCTAACTAGAAAAGTTATGGGAAATTATCCATTATATAGGAAAGGAGGAGGGAGAATGGACCCACTTTAGGTGGGAAAATGGGTTATCCCTTTGGGTGGTTCCACTTTTGTATGAACAAAGAGCCGAAAGGAAGAAGCTCAGCTCTATCCTCAAGAACAAACAACCATCTCTCTGCCACGAAGCTTTCAGATCTCGAAACTTCACTTCCATTTATAAAAAACTTCCCAGAAGAGGATCGGTGCAAGTATGATCCTCATTCCAACACCGATCGACGCAACCTTAGACCAAAAAGATTCCATCGGCGCGAGCAAGACACGGAGAGGACGCGTCACTCGAGATAATTAGGTTTTCAAGGAGCTGCTTCAAGAATGGTCAACATAAAGTTTATTCATTATGCTAAAAAGTACATGAAGGCATATTTTCATGATGGAAAACAGGAACAAGGGTCACAGTTAGGGGTCCCTAGGATCAAGAACGAGGATTACAAGTATAGTGACAAGTTTTTGTGTAACAATAGCGACGAACTCGCTCTAAACGTCTAAATAGTGACGAAAGGTTCTAGTATCGGACTTGTGACAAAAGTGTCCAAACGTTGGAAACATCGGAATAGAGACGAAACCATGTGAGGTTCAGGTTAGGTCGGGTCAATTCGGGTCATTTCAAGTCAGTTCAAGTCAGGTCAGGTCATGTGAGGGCGCCCAAGGAGACTCGTTCGGGTGGGTCGGGTCAGGTCGAGTCATGTGAGGGCACCCAAGGAAATGTGTTTGGTCGGGTCGTGTCATGCCATGTCGTGTGAGGGCGCCCGAGGATGCGTGTTCGGACGGGTCGGGTTGGGTCAGGTGATCGTGTGAGGGCACCCAAGGAAACGCGTTTGGGCGGGCTGGGTCGAGTCATGTGAGGGCACCCTGTAAGGAAACATGTTCATGCAAGTCGGGTGATCGGGTCGTGTGAGGGCACCTTATAAGGAAACGTGTTCGGGCGGGTCAAGTTGTGTCGTGTGAGGAATCCCGGGGAAATGCATTCGAGCGGTTCGGGTTGGGTCGTGTGAGGGCGCCTAGGGAAACGCATTCAAGCGGGTCGGTTTAGGTCAGGTCGTGTGAGGGTGGTCGTATAAAAAATGCTAAGTTGTGACCACCCGTATGCCTTGTGCACGTTTGTGCGATCTGTTTTCCATTTTCTACCTCGTGCCTTCATTTGGGTGGGTCAGGTCCTGTCGTGTGAGGGCGCCATAGGAAACGTGTCTGGGTTGTATTGTGTGAGGAAGGCCGAATCAAAAATTCTAAGTTGTGACCTCCCTTGTGCCTTGTGCATGTTTGTGCGACCCATTTTCCATTTTCTCCCTCGTGCCTTCGACATTCAAGTGGGTTAGGTCGGGTCGAGTCGTGTGATATGCCCAAGGAAACGTGTTCAGGTCAGGTTGGGTTGTGCCGTATTGTGAGGGCGCCTAAGGAAACACGTTCGGGCAGGTTGAGTTGGGTCGGGTCATGTGAGGGCGCGCAAGGAACGCGTTCGATTCGAGTCATGTCGGGTCGTGTGATGGTTCCCAAGGAAACGTGTTTGGGTGGGTTGGGTTTGGTCCGGTCAAGTCGTGTCGTGTGAGGCCACCCAAGGAAACACGTTCAGGTGGGTCGGGTAGGGTCATGGCATGTGAGGGCGCCCAAGGAAACGCGTTCGAGTAGGTCTAGTCGTGTCGTGTGAGGGCGACCAGGAAAACACGTTCGGGCGGGTTCGGTTGGGTCATTGTTGAACATAAAATCCCCTCTACAGATAGAGGTAATCGCTCTAGCCCTAGGGTGGGTCTAGCAACAAGGGAAAATGACGAATTCCTAAATTCCTAGTTTGTAAATGAAATATGGACTAGAACAGATATTCTACCTCAGTCCAATGCTTTTTTCATGGAATGTTGCAGCGATCCTTCGATCCTTGTCTTCACGCCTTGCGCTACGTTAGTAGCGATGTTCACACGTGCACAAAGATCAAACAAACACTAATAGCATACAAACATATATATTCATCTACAACTATCCAACTATTCAAGGAGAGTTAGACACTTTGAATATAAATGGAAACAAAGTTGGAACCAGAAACTAGTCATGTAATATTGATATATGAAAAATAAGTTTACAACCTATGCCTTGACGTTGTAGATCTCCTTCGATGGGTTCATTCGGGCACGTCTCCAAGCATTCGTTCTTCGTTCGGCTCAATTACGCAGTGGGCTTAAACTGTCTCTCACAAAAATGGACTCTTCTCTGCTCTCTTCAACACAATAGCTATAACTATTGACTATTTAGCTAGTTGAATCAATGTGAGGAAGAAGAATTTATAGGAGAGGAGGAGGAGGTTTGGGATCCACATAAGGTGGAGGAGAGGTCTATCCCTTTGGGAAGTTTCACTTTTGTAGGAACTAATAAGCCAAAGGGAGAAACTCGACTTGATCCAGTCGAACAAACAACCATGACACTACCCACGAAGTTGTTAAATCATAGAAGCTTTGTTTCTATTTTTAAAAACTTTCCAAAATTAGCTCGGCGTGGGTGCCCTTCTGAGACAGAGTGACGATGGCACAAGGCTCAATGAAAATTTTTCTATGGGCACGAGGACATAACTACCTACCAACGTCGACCCAAAATAATAGGTTTTTGAGGGTCTACTTTAGGAATTATCAATAGAGTTCATGTTCCTGACATCTCAAGGGATGTAATGACATTTATGGCAATGTATGACAGTACACAAGGGTCACTGAAATGGTCCTCCAATCTTCAAAATGGGGATTGCAGGGACAGTGACAAAATATTGTGTACCCAATGCCCCCTAAAGCATGAAGTCCGAGAGAGAGGGATGAGTGAAATTCTTTACGAGAACATGCCCAAACCAAAACGCCAACATCGAAAGACCTGCAAGATCAATTATGACTAATATCTCTGATAGATAAATTTGTGGTATGGGCGCATCCATTCATAATAGAGAACATGTAATAATATCCAAGGTATGGACGCAGCCATCCAATGAGAAGGATCATCAAATATACTCAGGTATGGTCGTAGCCATCCAATAAGAAGAGTCATGCATATATTCATGATAAACCAAATCGTCCCGCAGCTTAGATTTTATCAGACAAAACGCAGGTTTTTGCGCTCCATCTCGACCTGAACAAATACAAAATCAAGCATGTGAATGAATGAGTTGAAGTTGAACATGCAAGAAAGTCACCTGATTACCAACCAATGATGAAAGTTGTTAACAGGCATGAGAGAGACCACCAATGGAAATGGTTCTCAAGGTATTGCAAGTACAATCCACGGAATGAGTTGGAGTCGAACACCTGTAATAATGAGAACCTGTCGTCGAATGCTAAGAACTTTCCATTTGAGGCATGCAAGCTCTAAGGTACCATAAGGGAGTCTCTAGATCAGCTTCCTGGATAATGAGTTGAATTCGACAGGAAGTGACCATTTAAAGGAGGTCCATAATGTTTCCCACATCATCGACATGAGACAGAGGAATAAGATGATAGTGAATCAACACAAACAAAGGATCAGGGGTTGAAAACTACAGAGGGAACTTCTTTTGAACATATTGGCAACACGACTCTGGAATTTGGTAGTATTTGACATCAAGGGATCTTATGTCATGGTGACGAGGCAAAGAGCAGATGAGAGGTCAAAACGGATAACCCAAACCCATGGAGGAAAAATGATGAATGCGGGATGTCCCCAACCCAACATGAATTGTAGACAAGTGTCATGTTCAAGAGTGACATACTACTGACACAACTGAGAACTGGTTCCATTTTCCCCCACCATTTCTAGCGAGTACCTCAATTATTTTTGGAAACAAGCTTGAAAGGGATAGCATATGCTTGTCATATAAGCTTTTCCATTGGAAAAATACATCCTGGTACATTTTACGAGCCTTAGGAAGTAGGAACTCGGTAACTTTATGGTGAAGGCATCCAATGTCATTTATTTTTAACAAGTCTGATGAAGGAAGAACTCGGCATCTTTTCATGTTTAGAGAGTTTGAAAAGAAGTGGAAAAGAAAACTCCAGCAGATCCCTTTTCGTAGGTAGTCTCACAGATCTGAAAAGGTAGAAAACAATACCTAAGAGAACCTATTAGCCATGTTCGACTAAGGTATTCCCTTTTTGTAAATAATCTGTCCCAGCCCAAAAAATGGGTAAACGTATACTGTGCAGATGACATTTCGCAGCCTTTAACAAGTTCAAAACGACAAGATTCTCGGAAATATTTTCAATTTTTGAGAGTTAGAAAAGAGTTTAAAGATGACTCCAGGGGGTGACTTTCTCATGTTTTTACTGAGTCCGAAAAAGTAATAAAATACAACTCATTTCCTCATCATCGTCATTTTTAGGACCTGTTGCTGCACAAGAAAAAAAACGTAAAACCCATTTTTCAAGAAAAATAATAAAATAATCGAAAAACTTGTCCAAAAGCCTAATTAGGGTTTAGAAAAGGTTATAAGACAATGAAAAATAGTAAAAACAATTCACTTTTTACCTTTTCACCTTCTTGTGAGAATTTTTCCCATCTTCTACTGTGAACTTGCAGAACTGACACCAGGAAATCCAGGAGGTCATTTGCGAATCCATTTTTTCCAAGTAGGAGCTTTGATATTCATCTACAATTTAAGCCACTTTTTATTATCTGCTTTCACGGTTTGATGCATTTTTGGGGAGGTTTTGTAAAACCTTGGCCGCAGCGATTGGCACGGAGTCACGCCCAACCCCGAATTTTTTGAACGAGAAGGCACCAGTCGATGTTGTTTTTTGCAAAACAGGGGCACCAAACGCCACCCCAATGTTTTAAGATTTTTCTCCTAAAATTGCCAGCTTAAACGTTCCAAATTTTATCCAGAGGCTAACAAAATCTCATTTGTTAGTTTTTGCAGGAAATTTAGTGGCTAAAATGGTCATACAGTGGAAAGAATGAGACCATGGGGAAGAGGATGAAAAGGCCATGGGAAATGATGCATGTATGGATGCCCTAAGAAACTGTGGGCTCCTGAAATTCTTCCTGACCCCGTGTTTGAGAGCTCAACTAGAGATTCTATAGTATTTGACTAGTGTGCGGGACACTTATCGAGATAGATTCATGATTCATGACCAAGAGCTGGAGATAGAAGTATCCAAAATTTACTTCATAACTGGATTGTCACAGAGGGGAGAGAAACCACTGTTGACAGGTACCTGGGCTCTTAGAGAGAGCATGGGCATGCTGATAGATAGAGTTTGTCCTGGAGCAAAGAAAGGATCTAATAACGGCAAGGTAGACATTCAGACAATGCCTGACTTGGTATTGAGGGTAGTGCTACATACTATAACTCGGGCCGCCGGATCTCAGGCTCCCCATGAAGCTACAAAGACACAGCTTCAACTTGCGGTAGATTGCATGGCTCCAACCATCTTCAATTGGGTGGAAGTAGTGACAATAAACTTGAAACGTCAGTTAACCAAATGCAAAAACGGTAAGTTGAAATAGTTCGGATACGGGTCCATCTCGATATCATTCATCCTGGAATGGTTGCTGATATTCCAACACTAGGAGGTGGTTGTACCTATGCCACCAGCACGAGAGCCATGGATGGTCCGTTGGGTGGATTTGGTGCCTTGATCAGGAGGTGGAAAACACATGTCATGAAGGCCAGAGTTTTTTGACTGGCTGTGCTAACAGCTCATCATGGTAGAGGACTGGACGTACACTAGCACTGATTTCAGGGGTGATCTAGACCTTCCATTCCCAGAAGGGGATGACTGGGAGGAGGATTTAGGTAAAAACTCATTTTTTGGATTTTTATGAGTATTATGGTTTTTTTTTCGCATATGTGTTATGATATTTACTAATGTGTTGCAGATTTTGGACCAAAGAGACCCGCAGGAATGTCCCCCATAGCACGAAGGGTCCCACGAGATTTCGAAGCAGCCCCTCATGGTGAGGGAAGCGAGGAGGAAGAAATCATGTGCAACTTGGAGGGACTCACAAGTGGGATCCCAAAATATGTGAGATTCGAGGACGTTCCTCGTGCTTACCAGAGGCACATCACAGGAGTGTCTAACCACATCCATCGACTACTGAGGCAGGTCATACGGGCAGTAACGTGTTATCATGAGAACCATGTGGATTAGATGCCTAGGTTTCATTTCTACATATTTTTTGAGAGACATGATGTCTCAGGATGTAACTAGAACACATATATTTTTTGAACTATGATGTACACGTGGATGCAAACAATCGATATATATATATATATATATATATATATATATATATATATATATATATTCTTATTTTCCTGTCTAAATATTAATATGTGATGATGATTTCTTATACAAATTTTGCAAATGTCTATCTAATACAATATTGGCTCCTACATCAGTGTTGGAATGAGGTTGCCTAACCACATTTTTGGTCCAGATTTGCAACAGTTTTGTAATATTTAGTCTAGCGCAAGGGCTTTGGGGCAGGTCAAATCCCCCGATGAGTTGTAAATGGTCAAAGAGTAGACCAGAAGTCTGCAAACCATGTCTGCAACCAATGGTTTGTAGACCATAGAATAGCGCAGGCTAATATGCTATAAATAGATAGATAAATCGAGTCTGGAAAAAGGCTAGGTGGTGATTAAGCTTGGATACGAATTTGTGTGATATGTTGTGTTGATTGTCTTGGTAAGGGATCCTGATGGCTGTGTGCGTGGACACCCCGAGTCCTGTTGTGTGCGGACCCCCTTAGCTGTGTGCGCACGCTGGTAAATAGAGTCTGTAAGTCAGATCTGGATATGAAGAAATGAGAAGGTTGTTGATGATATTTAGTGTTGTTGTGCTATGATTATCGACTATGCTTATGTCCTAATATTTTGTTTTCTTACTAAATATTGATGACATATTGGTGTGCATGTGGATGCGATATTATGAATGCATAGACCTGGCTTAGATACTCTGCTCAAGTTACATGTTATTTACGATCTGTGCTCTGTCGATGTACTGTTAAAAGGGTTTTGTATTAGGGATTCTCCTGCGCATGTCTGTTAGATCTTAAGGGACCCACTTTAATTAACTTTCTCTCTCTCAGGGTTCGAAAACCTGGTTTCAGCAGCCTCCCATACTACTTCGGGTGAGAACTTGACTTGTGCAAGCAGGCCATTGCTGAAAAGGCTAGTAGTACAGGGGTTTGTTGGCAAACCTTAAAATTGAACATGGGTCAAGACCCCTAAAGCCAAAAAATGGTTCCGTTGCCGGGACCCGGAGAATTTTGAGAGAGACATCGGGTAATGCCACAGGGTCATTGGCAGCCATTGAAGCCTAAGCTTGAGGACTGGTTCGAAATACAAATTCAGGAGTTTTCCCTGAAAGAGAATAGAAGTAAGAAGCTATCTATTGAAGAGTGGAAAAAAAATTATATTGTTATAGAAGTACACAAAATATTCTTCGTATCCTTCGCACACAAATTGCAAGAGTAGTTGGCACCGTCCTAGCAGAGTTCTAGACTTGCTGGAAAGATGATCAAGTCACACAGTGGACCCCCGAATTGATCCAACAATTGGAAAATACTGATAATAATATTACTAGGACTGTAGACCACTGGGTTGACAGTATCTTGGGAGGGTTGGTGACAGAATTTGTCGTTGATCAATTTGTGTCATATTTAGAAGCGGAGTGAAGGTTCTTCAATGGATTTAGAGGTAAGTTCATGAAAACCATGTCATTTTTTATTAAGATGATATTGAGTGAAAAGGGTGCCTAGTGTGGCCATGCTGAGTGAATGACCTCCAACCAGAGTGGGAGAAAACATGAAGCGGTAAATACTGGTGAGTTAATCAAGAAGGAGACAGATCGGTATATAGTCCCTTAAGGGAATCACCTGATTTCAACCAAGGGGGGGTTGTGCAAGTTGGAACCATCCCCTCGGCCACGCCAGCATCAAACCCACGTAAGGGTAAGAATTCTCCTACCCCACCTCCGCCACCACCTGAGGATGATATGGCTGCGCACATGAAACTACCTACCTTTAAGGCTATAGAAGATGAGGATATGGATCGATTCTAGTTTGTAGAAGAGTCTGTATGGACTGCACAGAACCTTAATAATGATGTTATCAAATGAATGCAATTATCCATAGCCTTTGAAGGAAGGGCCCTGGACTATTTTATGGGATACATTGGTCAACACGCGAACACACCAATACAAGATATTAAGGACGCCCTGAAGCAACAGTTCTGAAAGCCTAAATCATACTCTCAATGTGTAGTCGATGTGAATGATTTCAAACAGGGACCTACAAAGTCCGTCTTGGAAGCTGACCAACGATTGAAGAAGGCCATAAATGAAGGGATATTTATCTATGAGGAAAATCAGCACAAGGAATGGTTTATCGCTATGCTATTGCGACACCTATGTGCACCCATGGGACAGCAGAATATCAACTCCCAGGAAGAAGCTTTGGAGATTGCCATGAAGTTAGAAGTTGCACCAAAATATGATATGTAGTT
The DNA here is from genome assembly GCA_034641835.2 of Pinus albicaulis. NCBI lineage: Eukaryota > Viridiplantae > Streptophyta > Pinopsida > Pinales > Pinaceae > Pinus > Pinus albicaulis. Next base: position 13,754,833 of record CM076570.1, on the reverse strand, counting down.
CGCAGCTCTATAGATCCAGATCTAGCTAGAGTCAATGCACTTAGAAATTCAAAACTTACGAAAGGATCAGGGTAAGGAAGCTAGCCCGGATATTTGGTGCATCCATTGTAGGGTGTAGGGCCATACAAAGGATCAATGCCCTTTTTTTTTGGATTATATGCAGGCTGGGGAACCAAGAACTCTACGCCCTAGGGAAATGGCTGGCCCTAGTAGTCCCACGTTGTGGTGTGCTAACTTTCGGGTAGCAGGAAGACATGATACAGATCATTTCCCACAGTTAGGAGCCTATGTTCCAGAACTGAAAAAGCAGTGGTGCAGATTATGCTCGTTTGTGGGTCATGACGAGTGAAACTTCCGAACACTCAACCTCATGGTAGATAGGGGAAGCCTATACAGGGTGCAAGCAGACCCCTCATCACCACTATATGCTTCTGGATGGGGTGGATCTCCCACAAGAGGAAGGGGAGGAGGGAGACGGGGAGTGCGGGTCTAGGACGTGGACAGCTGATTTGCTACAATTATGGGGACGTGGGACATTTTGCACGAGATTTCTCAAACCCTGTGCGCCAGTCTTGCAGATATTGCAGGAAGTTCAAAAATGTCATTGAAGACTGCTCGCTGCTAGTAGAAAAAATGAAGGAGAAATAGCAGACACCCACGTAGAATGTACAACGGGTTAAGGGAGAGCCACGGGATGATGGACCATGTACCAATGTGATCACACACAGCGGCATTGCCACCGGAGGAGCCGAGGAAAAAGTTATGGCTGAGTCACTAATCCGAAAATCTATGGAAAAAACGGAAAGCTTAGATCTGTAAAAGGAGAGAGAAACCTTCATGGAAGCTCGGAGGGAGATGGCCAAAGATGAAGCATCCACTTCAAAAGGTATGGTAGATCCAAAAGTAGACGAAGCAGTTAAACTATTCCTCCATACATGTATGAATTTGTTGCGCAGCCAGAAGGTAGTAGAGAATCTCCAAGCATTAATAAATATTTGCACAGAAAAGGTTATCTCACAACCAGATGTTAAAAGTGCGAACAAGCTATACAAGAACAAAAAACGGACTGGACGGGAGATGCGCGTGACTGTGCAGATTGGAGACTACGAAATGGACCAAGGCATCCTTGACTTAGGATCAGACTCAAATGTCCTGTCCAAGAAAACTTGGAAAATAATGGGAGAACCTAAGTTGGAATGGTCTACTATTCAGTTACGGATGGCTAATCAACAAAATATTATCCCACTGCGATGACTAGTAAAGGTTGTAGTAGACATCGTAGGTTTTAAAGTGTATGCTGACTTTGAGGTGATCCAGATAGTGGATGATGCAGACCCTTACCCCGTGCTCTTAGGCCTAGATTGGGATATCGACATGGGAGGTATCATTAAATTAAAAAGGAGGAGCATGATCTTTGAAAGTGAAGTTACACGGGTAATAGTCCCTTTGGATCCATCAGAAGCGAGCGATACACTGAACCAGTACGTGAAGAGGAGGATGTTGATCAAATCCACAAAATAACTACCCGGAACAACGATTGGATCAACCCCATGGCTGATGGTATGTTATGTTGGGAAAAAGACAGCAAATGCTTATCTGACTCGGATGAAGAGATAGAAAATTGGCAGAACCAGTTACATGATGTATCTGCGTTGTGGTGTCTTAAGATCACAAAGAGTTTCCAACGCATCTCCTCAGAGGTAAGATAAATACCCTACTTGTATGGTTCTAGTAATGTTAATGACTAACTTAAAGCCATTTAAGTGGATGTACTTGAAGAACAGATATTTTGGGCCCTTGAATTGGCTATGCGCGCGACTCTCGCACGATGGTGGGGAACCCATAAGGGAGCTTTTCAAGACTGGGGGGAATGCCGAAAAATGATGATCCTACAGTTTGATCCTCTGGTCAACCCACCGATGGAACTCTTATCGGGACGAGGGGATCCGCGCAAGCACTTGATTCTCTGGATGGAAGTATGGAATAAAAACACATGGAATGAATGGGTCCATATGTTTATCCACACTTTAGGAGCAGTCCCCACCACTTGGCATTTGGATGCAGAACTACACCAACGTACCCGTCACTGGGTTACAATGACTGAGGATTTTGTAATGACGTTTGGATTGATAGGAGGAACTGAGAATCTTGATGAAGCCCTGCAAGATATAGATGCTCTGGTCTTTAAGGAGTCCCTCCCTAAGCAAGAGTGTACTGCGTCAGCCTGGGACACACAGATACAAGACATTGTAAACTGCAAAAAATTGTCAGTAGAAGTCTGTGATGAGTACCCCCGAAATATCACTATCCCCAAGTCAAAATGAGAACGTGTTGAAACTGAAGGAAGTCAACATTGGCACGGAAGTGCAGCTCAAGATGGCCAAAATTGGGGATTACTGGGATGATGACACGGTTGGAAAGATCATAGAGTTGTTGACCGAATATCACAATATATTCCCCACAAAGTTCTCTGAACTAAAAGGGATCGTAGGAAATATGGGTGTTATGAGGATTACCTTGAAACCAGATGCACGCTCTGTCAAACAATGGCCTTATCGCCTGAACCCTAAATATAAACAGAAATTCAAGGAGGAGATTGAGAAGATGGTGGCCGCATGTATCACTAAACTGGTGGAATAATCAGATTGGGTAAGCCCTATGGTGGTCTAGGAAAAGAAGGCTAAAGGAGATATAAGGATCTGCGTAGACCTACGCAAGTTAAATGATGCCTACGTACATGATCCCTTCCCTACGCCATTCTCTGAGGAAATTCTGGATAATGTGGGAGGTCAAGAAGCTTACTCATTTACTGATGGGTTCTCAGGGTACCATCAGATCCACATAGCACTTGAAGACCGCAACAATACAACCTTCGCAACTGAATGGGGCTCGTTCCAGTACACTATCATGCCATTTGGACTAAAGAATGCCCCTTCCATCTTTAACACACGTAGTTGCAACAGTATTCAAGGAATTCATTCATAAGTTTCTGGAAGTCTATTTTGACAATTGGATGGTTTTGGTTTAGTAAAGAACCATGTGTCAAACCTGCGCATGATGTTGGATGCTTGCAGGAAACACCAAATTTCCCTAAACATCAAGAGATGCATATTTTGTGTCCCATTCAGGATTCTATTGGGACACATGGTATATCAGTAGGGATTGATGGTTGACCCAGCCAAGATCGTGATTATCATCAATTTGGCAGCCCCCACTACTGAGAAACAGATGCGCTCCATCCTAGGCCACACCAGTTACCACAATAATTTTATTCAAGGGTACGCTTTGATCACCGCCCCGATGGAAAAGTTGTTGAAGAAGGATGTCTCTTTTTTTAGGATGATGAATGTCAAATAAGCTTTGAGCTACTAAAGGAAAAGATGGTAACTGCACCTATTCTTATATTCCCTGACTGGGAAATGGTATTTCATGTACATGTGGATGCATTAGGGATCACGTTAGGAGTTTTCTTAGCACATCCTGGAGAAGGGGACATCGATCATCCGGTTGTCTTTTCTAGCAGAAAGTTCTCTAGCACGGAACGTAACTATTTTACCATGAAGCATGAAGGGTTGGCAATGGTGTACACCCTATATAAATATATGCACTATCTATTAGGTGGACACTTCAATATGTTCACAGATCATTCAGCTTTGAAATACCTGGTCAATAAGCCTGTATTGGGGGGGAATATCTGTAGGTGTCTATTATTGTTTCAGGATTATGATTTTGAAATCATTGTGAAACCATGGAGGTTGAACGTCAGGCCGAATCACTTGTCTAGAATCAAGAATGGGGAAGAGCCAACTAACCTAGAAGAAGTCTTACCTGACATGCAGATGTTTGCTATCAAGGTGGTTGACAAGAATTTTGCCGAAGTTATTCAATTCTTGACCACAGGCAAGGCACCCGATGGTTATTCAGTACCACAGAAAAAGGAATTGGTCACCCGCGCAGTTGATTTTACCATAATAGCGAGACAACTCTACAAGTTAGGCGCAGATGAAGTTCTACAAAGGTATGTACTAGAACACGAAAGACAAGCTATCTTGGCTAAGGCCCATGGAGGAATTGCAGGAGAGAATTAAGCAGGTAAAGCCACTGCGCAGAAAGTAGTAAGGGCTGGGTTGTGGTGGCCCACATTACATAGTGATGCTCATGCGTACTGCCAGGCATATGGCGCGTGCCAACGAACTAGAACGCCCTCACATTGGGATGAGATTCCCCTGCAACCTCAAATGGCTCTGCAAGCATTCGACAAATGGGCCATAGATTTTGTGGGACCCATTAATCCCTTAGGAAAGAAGACAAGTGCCCAGTATATCATCACTGCCATAGATTATGTAACCAGATGGGCGGAAGCAAAAGCTGTCAAGGATTGTACTACAGATACTGCTGCACACATTATTTTTGAACATATTCTAACTATTTTTGGTTGCCTGAAGATCCTAATAAGAGAAAGAGTTATGCATTTTGCTAATGAAACTGTTGCGGCTCTGATTGAGAAATTCTAGATCCACCATGCGAAGAGAACCTCGTATCACCCACAGGTGAACAGAGTTGTAGAAGCCTTTAATAAAATTTTGGAACATGCACTCACTAAGGTCTATAACGTTGACTGAAGTGGCTAGGATGTACGCATTCCCTTAATACTTTGGGCCTATAGGACTACATGTAAGAAACTCACGGGAAAAATGCCCTTCAGAATGGTCTACAGAAGGGGGTTGTCAGGCCTATGGAATACATTTTTCCTAGCCTGCGCATCTCGAATTTCACACACATGGCGGAACCAGACGTCATGGAGGAGTGCTTTGCATAGCTAGTGGCCCTGGAAGAAGATTGTTTCATTGCTCAATTCCACCAACAAGTTCAGAAGGCTCGCGAAAAAGCGTGGCACGATCAACATATTCAGCAGAATATCTTTAAGGAGGATGAATTGGTATTACTTTACGATAGCTAGTTTGCGCTACACCCGGGAAAGTTTCGTAAGAACTGGTTGGGCCCATATATAGTGAAGGAGATTACCGATGGTGGTGCGATCATATTGGCTACACTGCACGGAGATTTCTTGATGGGGTACGTTAATGGAAGTCGTTTGAAACCCTATTGGGAGAACCCGGTGCCGACCAAATGACTATATGACTGGAGTAGCTGGGTAAAGGATGTTGTGCACGTCAGGCTGTGAAAATGAAGGGATGATAGACATATGCGTAGGGATAGTGCACAGGGTAGGAGGTGCAAAGGGGTGTGATGTAAGCACAAGGGTGGTACGCGGTGGAAAAAACTAGCCGTTGGAATGGGGTGGAGGGGTGGAAAAGCAAGTTTTCGAAAAATGGAACGGGAAATTGGCAATTAATGTGGCGATTTGAGAGGATTTTTTACCGTTTCCATAATGATAGATTGCAATTAATGCTATTCCAATTGTTTTCCATCATCGTTAGCTATAAGAATAGGGCCATCGGTCACAACGGGTTTGTTTTTTGTCTGAAACTCTCACGCCTTGGGCACCTCAGTGAATTTTGTCTTTTCGGTACAATTGCCACCCGCATGTCAGAGCGAGCTACCCTTTCTGATAGTAGCAACCCTCAATTTATCTTCCGAGCAAGAATGACTGCTACGAACCCTGAGTAGTCATTTCCTATCACGTCTTCCGTGGAAGTTGGATCTGACAAGGTATTATAAGTAACCCCTGAAATGGAGGAGGTCATGTCTACGCCAACAAAAAGGAAGGGAAAAGGGAAGGTGAAGGGCATAAAGAAAGGAAAGGAAAAATAGACGAAGTGGGTTGGGGTAAAACCACGCATGTCCCCTCGGATTGTGCATTCCCCCTGGAAGGTGCCTAAAGGTTGATCGCCTGATTCATCGAAGTGCCCTATGACGATTATGGAGGAAGCCCTGCATCCAACTCTACTAACTTAGCAGCCGCCTTATGTTAAGCCAAGCAAGCCAAAAACGCGTGCCCCTAAGAATTTTGATGTCATCCGCGCCTACCTCCAGATGCCTCTAGTCCCACAGGAGGTGCCCTTGCATGGTGATATGTTCAGAGGCCTCCCCCTCCTTAAATTTGATGATCATGATCTGGGAATCTGGATGCCTTCCCTATACTGGCTCCAGAACTATATCTTGAAAGGGTGATGTTCGGTAACGTACGGAAGGTAGAGCCAATGGCGTGGGAACGTGGATTTGCAGGTTCAGGGATCTTAAACTTGTTGTGCATCCCCCACTTTGGTCATTACAACATCACTGACATGGTTGTTCTCCAGCTGTTGGCGCTGGTCCATGATGGGTGCTTATGGATCTAGGGTCGCATCCCGATTGATGCTGGTTAATTCATCGAATCACTGGCCTCCCCATGCATGGACCACATCTTAAGGAGGGAATTGGTAAGAATTACAAGCAGCAGATTGTTGAAGACCTCCAGAATAAATACCACGTTGTTCGCAACCAAAGAGGGTTTCAGGTAGACACAATAAGTGATCTTGTGATGCACATGGGCACCTTGTTGCTTGCATGCAAATTGAAGTGCAAGTGTCAGGCATTGGTCGTCCCCGCTTATGTAATTCAACTCGCCGGGAGATGCGAAAAAGGGGTCTACTTCAACTGGTCGTAGTACTATGTCGATTAATTTTTAAACAATGTGTGTGAGGCCCAGGATCAAGGAGAGGAATTTTTCCACTTCTGGTTGATACTATTAATTTCCTTGGTTGTGTGGGAGGCGCCTGAGAAAGCAGTACTCCCCGATCTCGAGCCAGGTATGTGTGAAGGGGCACAGTTTGCAAACCCCAAGGATTCGAAGGATCCCAAACGGGTCGAGGAGAAAAAGGTCTTTTGGGTATTATTTGATCGAGCCCTGGCAAGGGAAATTCATTCCCAGCCACGCTTGTCACCCATGGTCTACGAAAAATAAAAGGATCTTGCGACATTCCAGGTTACCATGCAGAATGTGCAAGTTCGGGCCCACAGAGATCCATCTTGGTATAACCTTCCTTACATGGCCACAGAAGCAGAGATTGATCAAGTGATTCGAACTTGGCCACTAGAGTGGAATATTGGCGCCAAGACATCTAGCCCTGGCACAATAGGCACATCCATCCAAAGTGCAACCCTGAAGGATACTATTTTTCCAAATGCAGCAAAGGATTCCAAGGTTCTAGCCACCCCTAAGGACGCCACCATAAGGATAGAACAAAAGTCACGGGAGGATCAAGACCTCGAAGGGCTTGATTGCAATGATACGGCATTCCCACACTGTATCAAACACACCAGTGAACCTCCTAAAGGGCCCAGGAAGAAGCGTAAGGCTATTAAGCCTGAAACACATATTTCATTAAATTTGGAATTAAACAGTTGATCTAAAATTTCAAAGTAGCCATAAAACTCCCTTTTTATGTAGGCTAGACCCACAAGGGGGATTTGAAATAGTGACCTGTCACAAGGAGTACCTTAACAATGCACCCATTCACTGTCAATCCAAAGTCCTATGCACTAAAATTCCCATAAAACTCAATTCTAGTAATGTTCTTGTAATATAATTTTTCCAATTTTAGTGAAATATGTGTTCTGGCGCAGACACAGAGGTGACATTGATAGAGGATGACCTAGATAAAATTGTGGATGTCGTCACCATCGCCTCTGAAGATTGATGGACTGCTTTGGAAGAAGAGCACAAGGTTGGGGTAGAAGCTTTGCGGTCCGAGTTGCAGGCTCTTCAGCTAAAAGGAGACACACTTCAAGTGAGCGTGGATCAAGCGAGGCAGAATTAAGCGAGTGTGGATCAAGCGAGGCAGAATCAAGCGGGCCAACCAGCTACAGTTACAACTGTGACCACTGTAGTGGATCGTTAGATATGCCCCCTCCCAGGCACAACTTTTGCAATGATACCCACGGAATTATGCAACCAAGTCCGTGCATGATCTTTGGTTGACCTTAATGTTGGGCACTTGATGGGTGCACAACAACACGACCTGTTTACCTCCATATACAAGGAGATTCGGCACAGAGAACTACGGGTGCAACAACACCTTAGTGAGGTCAAGCAGACTATTGTGACTAAATATGCCCAAGCCAAGGTTGCACACATCACCTCCATCGTGTAGCATGAAGAATTAGAATATTTGATAGACTGACTCTACGAGGATATGCTAGAAGTAATCCCTGCCTTCTTTGCACTGCAGGCCAAGTTTGAAGGCTTAGTCGCTGCTTTGAAGGCATCATGGAATGAAGTGCATGTTGTTAAGTCTGACTTGGAGCTTTAAATAGCATAGCTGCAGGCCAAGTTACAACCTGAGACCCCCCCGGACATGCGTGCTCAGTGGGTTGTGCTCGACACGGAAGCTACAACCAATATTACCACACAAATCAATCAAGGTACCGAGATGTTTGAGATTGCGATGGAGTTATGGTCCCAGGTTCAGCGTGATCCCCTCCTTCGCTAAATCAATCAGGAGCTACACCAAAAGGAGAATGATTTTGAGCAGATGGAAGCCACTGTGACCACCCTCGTCCCAGTCGAGCGACTAGCGTGCCTTCGGACCAGCCACGCTCTTAGAAATGAAATTGTGGGGCTCTGACGCAAGAAGAAGGTACTCAGCAACCATTTGATGCCCTAGGCTGATGAAGCCCTCAAGCTTTCGTAGTAGTTAGAGGGGGTCGTGAAACAGTTGAATCATACCTTGGAGAGTGTCACTGCAGCTACTAAAGGATCGACTTCACAAAAGTTGGTTGACATTGCGCAGAATCCAGTCGTGTAGAGCATAGGTTTTCTTCCCCCATTGGTTGCCGCCATCATGCAGCTCCAAGAAACAATGAAGACCCAGTCGGCGTTGTGACTCGGGACGAGTCACAAGATTGTGTTGGGGGCCTGTTGGAACGAGGTCCCCTAATCGCATTTTTGTTCCAGTTTTGTAATATTTATTCTAGCACATGGGATTTTGGGCGGGTCAAAGCCCCCGATGAGTTGTAAAGGGTCAAAGGGTAGACCAGGAGTCCACAAAACACGGTTTGCAGACAATATAATATCGCAGGCTAATATGCTATAAATAGATAGATAAATCGAGTCTAGAAAAAGGCTAGGTGGTGATTAAGCTTCGATACGAATTTGTGTGATATGTTGTGTTTATTGTCTGGGTAAGGAATCCTGTTGGCTGTGTGTACGGAGACCCCGAGTCCTGCTGTGTGCGGACCCCGCTGGCTGTGTGCGCGGCCTGGTAAATAGAGTCTTTAAGTCGGATCTGGATATGAATAAATGAGAAGGTTGTTGATGATATTCAGTGATGTTGTGTTATGATTATCACTTATGCTTATGTCCTAAGATTCAGTTTGCTTACTGAATATTGATGATATACTAGTGCACACATGGATGCGATATTAGGAATGCATAGACCTGGCTTAAATACTCTACTCAAGTTACATGTTATTTACGATCTGTGCTCTATTGATATATTTTTAAAAGGGTTTTATATTAGGGCTTCTCCTGCACAGGTCTGTTAGATCTGAAGGGACCCACTTTAATTAACTTTCTCTCTCTCAGGATGCGGAAACCTGGTTCCAGCACCCTCCCATACTACTTTAGGTGAGACCTTGACCTGCCCAAGCAGGTCATTTCGGAAAGGGCCAGTAGTATAGGGGTTTGTTGACAGACCTTAAAACTGAACCTGGGTCAAGACCTCTAAATCCAACAATCAGTTAACGTATTCATTCTTCTGGGAATATGTTGATATGCGAGATAATCAAAATTCCTTTCTAACAAACAAACATGCAAATACACCCTTAAAATCTGAGGTTTCTAACAAAATAATTCCCATTGAGCTGGAGAACAACAAACTGAGAGTCGATCTTGATGATGAACCACAAAGGATTGATTCAAAACATCGATTCTAACAAAAAATGGATGCCATAAATTCGAAAGATTCTACACACAACACAGATCGCAGAGATAACCTTCATATGGATGGAAAAAACCCTTAGGGTTTCTGGTTTCATCCCTGTGACTGAACAACAAGAGGCGACGCAGTCTGAGGTGACAAGTGTACGTCTATGTCAGGTCCTAAGCAACAGCTGGACAGACGTTTTTTGTTCTCGAGGCAGCCAATTTGTGTCCTGAAACTTGTCTTCTTGTCTGGTCTCAGAATGGGGATTAAGGTTAATCACCATTACAATTTACAGCGACGGAGTTCTGGTGCTAGGGTTTGTGGAGAGGCACAGGGTTTCCGCTTTAGCCATGTCGGGATAAGAGGTTGTGGTTGTCTCAGATATGGGTTTTGACCATGATTTTGTAGACATTGAACCTACGCCAGAAGATCTCTTAACATGTTGGGGGCATGAAGTTTCTAACAAAAACTTGGAGCTATACTTCTTAAACAATGATGAGAATTCCCAAGCTCTTGGTGAGGCGGCGAGAGTCAAAGGTTTCGTGAATGGAGTGGCCTTGCTAGAAGAAATGATCCAGAGTACGTGGATGGGTTGATGGAGGAGAAGGATCCCTTCGGGTCAGGCTCAAGTTCAAAACCCTCATCATGGAGAAAGGACGGGACTGCAACACAAGGAATCCCTGCACATTCCATCATCTCTGGATTCAGGTATTCTAGTTTTCCCTCCTTTTACTAGTGGTATTGAAGATGTCGTAGTTAGCTATGGGGTTCATGGTCTGGTGGGACTAAAAGCACTAGGGGAAGGTGGCCAGAGTTGTAGAGCCTCCTTAGGCAAAGGGTATAGGGGAGAGAGTCCAAGGTTTTGGAATCTTGTGTTGAGTCAAGGCCTTCTTTCTTCTCGACTGTCGTTACCTTTAGCTTCACAAGCGCTAGGGGTAAATCAAGGTTTGGAAGAGTTCCTTTCTAGAAACCTCAAGTCAGAAGCCCTCGTACACATTCGTTCAAGGATGTCTTCAAATGAAACAGTAGACGGGAAGCCGAGAGGGTTAGGAGAAGGAAATCAAGAGCTAGGGCCGCGCCAAGAGGTTGTAGTTGGACCTGCAGGGGAGGAGATGGTGGTGAAAGAAGGCAATAGTGATCCTGTCGGAAGGAGACCTGGGTCGCCTGAGGCTATAGGGACTGATGCTCCAGTTATTCAGGATCCTGGTGTGGGTGAAGGAAAGAAGGAAATTGTGGGTGCAAAAAGGAAGAAAAACAAGCCTATTAGAAAGAAAGAAGATCGCCCAAGTTGCATACTTGGTGTGGATATTCGCATAGACGAGGCGATGGAAGCCCCTGAAACAATATTGGTTGGTAGAGTCCATGGGAGGAAATTCTCGGCGGACTACATTACGGACTGGGTTCATTTGGAATGGAAAGAAGCCCTTGGGTAGCCGAAGGAGATAAAAATTCTAGACAAAGGCTGGTTTAGTATTTGTTTTGACCAAAAGGATCACGTCGATTGGGTGATGGATCAAAACTGGTGTTTTGGGAAGAGGCTGATCTTGTTTCGAAGATGGACTCCTTTGTTTGATGCCCAGAAAGAGAAGATGGAAAAATCACCTGTGTGGGTCAAACTTCCAGGACTCCTCACACCATTCTAGACTAATTTGGCATTCATATCTATAGGGAACACTCTGGGAAAATTCTTAGAGGTTGACAGGTCCTATATACAAATAAGAGAATAGAGTGTGGCCTGAATTTTGGTTAGTCTCAACCCTAGAGAGGGTTTGGCGGACGTTATGACTTTGAAATATAGGGAGCTAGAGTTTCTGCAGACTCTGGACTATGAAAACCTCCCTTTCAGATGCCACAGATGTCACAAATATGGACATTTGACAAGGGAATGTCCTTTGGGTCATCGTCGTCGTCAAAGGCAAAAGAGGAACTTCATTGTTTAGGAGGAATCTCGTCATGAGGAAAAGGAAAAGGAGAAGGAGTCAGAGTTGATGAATGAATAATTGGGGGTAGACACAGAGAAGCCGGAGACAGCAGAGTAGGATCGGGTTGTAAATGCCTCCTCTGAGAGATTGTCCATCCCGGTATCCTCCCTGGTGCCCCCTTCAGTTTATGAGATAGCCGGGGCGTCTCAGGCGGGTATGCCTCTTACTCCTCTCTCCTCTCAATGTTCATGGTTTTTCTTATCTTAGTCAGATATTGATGTGCCTGGTCCTTCCAGGCAACTCTCGCATGATATTTTTTATTTAAATATGTTTCAAGCTTTAGTTGACAGTATCATTTTGTCTGTCCCGTCTCCCTCTTTGTCTCATGCCCCTCCTCAGAAGGGTGTATTCCTACCTGTCTCTTCTCGGGCCTCTGTTCCTGAAGCCCCCCCTATAACCTTAGACCTCTGGCCAATAGAATGGGGAAAGGGATTTTTCTAGGGGGACTTGAGTTGGATTCGGTGTCGGTTGGTCCGAGGAAGTTAAGAGGTAGGAAATCAAACCTTTCAAAGGCCCAACTGAAAGCAGTTATTGATATAGTTGATGGAAAGCAGTGGTCTCTCTCTGGGATGCTTAGAGCTGAGCGGCCAGCCCTCAGGGTCTCCGATGATTGTTATGTCCTACAATTGTAGGGGCTTAGCTAGCCAGGCCAAAAAGCTAGCTTTAAGGGAATTGGTAAATTCTCACAAGCCGGATGTAATTCTGATCCAAGAGACATTGGGGAAGGGGGAAAAAGTGAAACGAAGCCTGTCAAAACTATTTCTAGGATGGACTTTCCATGCTCTTCATGCGAACGGTCACTCTGGGGGGGTGGCTACAGGCTATAACTCAATAATTCTTAGAGAGATCTCCTCATGGGGATCTGAAAGTGCCTTGGTTGTGGAAATTTTTTCAAATGAAATTTGTATTCCTCTCCTTCTTCTGAATGTATATGGGTCGTGTTTGGAGCGTGAGAGATTCTGGAATCCCTTCTTCTCGAAATCGTTTCTTTCTCATCCAAAACTCATTATAGGGGGAGACTTAAACTTCTCATTGGGAGACTCAGAATCATGGGGTGCCTCAGTAAGATCGGACCCTCTCTCTGATTACTTTATGAACAAGTTGGTTGTTTCTCATCTGGTGGATACCTCCTTGCTCAATATGCGCCCTACTTGGAGAAATTGAAGAGTGGGAGAAGATTGGGTTGGCAAAAAGATAGATCGTTTTCTGCTGTGTGAAGATCTAGTGGAGAAGCTATCGGTTTTCAGACACTGGGTTGGGGAGGGGGGTCATTTGGATCACTTTCCTGTTTTTCTGGAAGTCAAGGGTGATTATAAGAAACCGGGAACCCCTTTCAAATTTAATTCCTCATGGCTAAATGATGATTCCTTCATTGCTCTGTTTCATGACACTTGGAGGAAGGATTGTTTTAGGGAAGATGAAAGTAGAATCCATCTCTTTATGGACAATTTAAAGAGAATGAAGTTAGCAACAAAAGAGTGGGATTTTCAAAAGAAATTGAAGGAGGAGGAGGTTCTTAAAAATGTGAACTTAGAGCTGGATTTCCTTGAAAGCCCAGAAGGAAATGGCTATGCAACTCTGGACTCCCGGGATAGAGTCAATGAACTGGAATCCATTCGGAGAAAAATTCTTCAGCTTAGAGAGGAAAATCTAGTTGTAGGCAGGGGATGAAAACACCAAGTTTTTTCAGAACTATGCAAAAGGAAGGAAAAATTCAAATACTAACTGGGAAATACAGAAATAGAATGGGAATATGGCTCGATCATTTGAGGACCTAGCCTCTCTAGGGGTAAACCATTTTTAAAATATTTTTAGAGCACCTGAGGAAGTCTCTATTGCAGAGGTGATCAAAGTGGCTCATTTTTTCCCAATATATATTGAGGAGGAAGGGAATGATTCAATCATGGAACCTATTTCTAGAGAGGAGGTTGAAGATATCCTCAAAGCAATGCAGAAGGATAAAAGTCCAAGGCCAGATGGCTGGACGGTGGAATTTTTCCAAAATTTCTTTGAATCCATTGGAGATGAGTTGGTAGCAGTGGTGGAAGAATCCAGGTGCACGGGATCCATCTATCAACCTTTCAACGCTACCTTCTTAGCTCTCATCCATAAGTATGATCATCCAGGTTTTTTTGATGATTTCAGGCCTATTTCCTTGTGTACTTGTATCTATAAGCTTATTGCAAAAGTCATCGCTTCTAGGCTAAAACCGTCCCTGTCCAAGAAAATTCCTGCTGAGCAATTTGGCTTTTTAGATGGCAGGAAAATTCATGAGGCGGTGGGAGTAGCCAAGAAACTCTCCACAATTTAAAAATAAGAGGGAAGAAAGGTGCTATAGTAAAAACTGATCTGTCGAAGGCCTATGACAGAATTATTTGGATGTACCTCAGACTCTTATTAACCCATCTTGGCTTCAGATTTGACTTTGTGAGATGGGTAATGGGTTGCATCACTTCGTCTTCCATTGCAATTCTGATCAATGGGGCTACTTCTATGTTTTTCAATCCTGAGAGAGGGCTCAGGCAAGCCTGTCCACTTTCTACCTTACTGTTCTTGTTGGTAGTAGAAGGCATCAGTCTAATGATTCATGAGGCAAAGAGACAAGGGAATATTAAAGGAATTGAAATGGCAGTAAACCTCTTAGTCACCCATCTAATTTTTGTGGATGATATCTTATTGTTTAGTAATGGAAGTACTGAGGATTACAGGGCCCTAAAGAAGATCCTGGATCTTTTCCTGAAAGCTACAGGTCTCTGTATAAATGAGAAAAAATCGACTCTAACGATCTTGGGTCTGACCAGGGAGGAAGTGGGAAGGGTGGAAGTTTTCTTGCAGTTTGAAGTCAAGTCATTGCAGGACAAGTTCAAATATTTGGGCTTCTTCTTAGAACCTAATAAGTACTGAATTCATGACTGGAAATGGCTCCTTGCGAAAATCGAATCAAAATTGAAACACTGGAGCTTTAAATGGCTTTCAAGAGCATGTAGGCTGGTCCTAATAAAATATGTGCTACTGGCAGTTCCTGTGTATTGGGCTGGCCTTACTTGGGTCCCCAAAGGTATACTGGCTTCCATTGAAAAACTTTGCAGCAGATTTCTGTGGGCAGGATCCAAGGTTGAACATGTGACCCCCTGGATAGCTTGGGATAAAATTGTTAGACCTAAAGAATGGGGAGGTATTAAAAAACTTTTCCCTTTCTCCCAATCACTTGCAGCCAAGCTTGCCTGGAGGCTCATATCGGTTGAGAACCTCTGGACTTCAGTTACTAAAAGAAAATATATTGATCCAGTTCCAATTCTTGAATGGATAAGACTGCCTCAGAAATCTTCCAAGAATGCTTCTGTGGTATGGAAGGCAATGGTAGCCTCCGTCAAAATTATTGAGCAGGGACTGGCATGGAATGTGGGGGATGGAACTCAGGTTAGGGTGGGACGTGATCCTTGGGTGGGATGCATAGAGAGGTTTGCACTATCTCAAGACCTGGTTGTCTTCTTAAATAATAGGGGGTTTTACAACCTAAACCATGTGGTTGATCACCGAAACACCTCCATTTGGAGACAAGGGTGGCTATCTGGGAGGGACCTTCAATTGGAAGACCATTGGTTGGAAGAGTGGGGTTACTATAGAATGGATCTACAAAACTCTTCAATTCGGATCACTGATTCAAGGGATGAACTCAAATGGGTGCACGCTCAGAATGGGTTTTATTCCCCGAAGCTGGGATATAAGTGGTTGATGGCTCAAAATGGGTGGGAGGTCCCGGCTTGGTGGGCTAAACCGCTATGGAAGCTAAAAGGACCACCTAAGGCCAAACTTTTTTTCTAGTGTATCCTTCATAAGAGAGTCCCTACATGGGATTTCCTACAAAGGAGAGGGAAGATCGGTCCTGGCTGGTGTTCTCTCTGCAAAGATAGTGAGGAAACTGTGCATCATATCTTCCTTTCTTGCCCCTACAATGTAAGCCTCTGGACTGAATCGTTAAGAATCATTAAAATTCCTTATAAATGGGAAGGTCAGGAGGTGCAGGAAGCATGGCACAGGTGGTGGCAGGAAGCACCCAATGATAGAGTTAGAACCATTCCTCTTCTGATAGCCTGGGGGACTTGGATTGCTAGAAATCAGGTGATATTCAAAGACTCGACCTTCCCAATCGGAAGATTGGCAGCGGAATGGGTTGCAATTTATGATAGCATTCCTATTCCAACAGATCCTCCTTTAAACAAAATTGTTCAACAAGAATCTATCAGAGAAGGTGTCCCGTGGGCTTATTTTGACGGGGCTTCAGAAATTAATGGGAGGTGTGGTGCAGGATTGGTTATCCATATTTCATCTGATAAAACAATCAAAGCATCCATTGGGCTTGGTCAAGGGACAAACAATTTTGCTGAACTGAAAGCTCTTCACCATCTCCCCTGTTGGTTAACTCCTAGGAATGTGAGAAAGGTTCAAATTTTTGGAGACTCTATGAATATTGTTAAATGGTTCAATGGGATGCAACATTGCAGGAACTATATTTTGCTTCCTTTACTTAATGAAATATCTCGTCTAAAATGTCACTTCACTGAGATCTTTGTTTGCCATATCTACAAGGAACGGAACCATGATGCAGACCGCCTATCTAAAGAGGGTGTTGAGCAAGATTTGGGGACCTGGTTAGTTGTGGAGGAGGAAAATGGGTTGGTTCGACCTATTGAACAGCCTGTTTTTGCCTAATGCCTATCAGTTTGCTTTAAATGGTGATCTCTGAATGTATATATTATGCTGTTTTTATTTTACCTAAATTTTTCATAAACTTCTTTTGGGTTCTAGGGTTGTTTTCCTATATAAGGAGGCCCTGGTTATCCGATAAAACTCTGATTTTTTGTATGGATAGAAACTGGGATAGTGCTTAGTGCTGGTTTCTGGATGGTTTCGGTAGCTTTTTTGCTCTGATAGACACAAAATTCTGTTTCTTGCACACCTCTGTTTCGGATTGTCTTCCTATAAAGGAACCTGGGAGATGTGCCAGAACAGGGTTGCTTTTGAACAATGATCTTTTTTTGATTGGGCTGTTAAAGCAAATACCTATGTGTATTTCAAAACAGTGGAGACTACTTTTCTTCCTCTTTTGAAGGAGAAAAGGAGTTCTTCAAAAATGCTCAGCATATACTATGTAACTTTCTATAATTAATAAATGGTTCGATTTTTTTCTGTGGAAAAAAAAAAAACCGAGAGTCTAGGTTTACAATTAATTCATGAATGTCGAGGGCAATAGCTTCAGTTAGAAGTTCGATAACTGAAATGTATTCAGTGACATTGTTGGTTGCATATCCTAGAAAAATTCCTTGAAGGTCTACTAACTCACCATTAGGATCATAAATTACCCGTTGCGGAGGATAGGTTCCAGGTACTGCGGGAGGCACCGTCAGTGAAACCGACAAAAGGAGTGACAGACATCTGCACAGTAAGCAAAGACATAATAAGCAGGAAAACCGCACGCAAAGAAAACCAAGCCAAAAATGTACAAAAATGAAAAACACACTTATGTACAAAATAAAATGCACGAAAAACTCATGCATAATATTTTTTGAGATACATCCCATTTCGGGGTTGATCCAAGGGATAGCCTTCATAATCAATAAGCTCATAGGCCCTGTTTTTCAAAACACGTTTGACGATATAGGGCCCATGCCACATGGGTTCGAATTTACCTGCCCCCAACTTATCATGAGCTTGGTCATACAAGAGGACTAAGTCTCCTTCTACGAAGGTACGAGGGGAAACCGTCTGGTCAAAGTGGGCTTTGACCCACTTTTTCTATGCTTCTATGACTAGAGCATCGAAGCGGTGAGTTTCATCAAGCCTCTCCAAATATAGAAGACATTCGTCCTCTGGCGAGGTATTCGGCAGTAATTCAACAGCTATCTTGAGTGAAGGAATTTCACATTCAATCAAAAGGGTAGCTTCTAGACCATAAACAAGCTGAAATGGGGTGAATCTAGTTGCATCCTTCATCGAGGTTCGGTAAGCCCAGAGAGCTAAAAACAACATGAGATGCCAATTGGACTTGTGCATCCCAATAGTACAATGAAGCCTGGTGACTAAAAAATTGTTCACGGATTCAACCCAGCCATTGGCCTGGGGGTAGTACAGCGTTGAGTTGTCGTGATGTAGACCCAACTTAGTAGTCAACTCAGCCATCATATAATGGAAAAAATGGGAGCCATGATCAGTGACAATGGCTTGAGGGACTCCAAACCTGGTAATCACATGATTGAAAAGAAATTGGGCAGGCATCTTCCCATCAGCTGTGAGTGTAGGCATTGCTTCGGCCTATTTAGTGAAGTAGTCCATGGCTACAATAATATAACCATGCCCCCCAGCCGAGCGAGGGTTACATGTCATAAAATTGATACCCCACTTTGCAAAGGGACCAACGGTAATGACGGGATGGAGATGAGCGGGTGGCGCGCGCATCTTGCGCTGATAGATCTGGCACTCGTGACATTTACGAACATCGAGGATGCAATCTTTAAAAACGGTTGGCCAGAAATACTTGGCACGAAGGATTTTTTTAGCGGTAGCATACCCAGACATGTGACCGCCACATGCACTAGAATGGCAGTCATTATGGAATTTTTCAACTTCCTCGAGGGACAAACAACGACGAAGAACAAAATCAGCTTCAATGCAGTATAAAGTATCTCTGACTATGCGATAGGGTTGTGAATGATGACAGATACGTCGACGAGCATCTTTCATCAACTCAGATCGGAAGGTAGAAGTCTGGAGATAAACAATGATATCACCATACCATGGATCAAGGGTGCTCATCAGAAAAAGAGTGTCGTCTGGAATGCATTCCTCAGAACCGGAGGGAGCAGAGGCAGAGGGTAAAGAGCAGATCAACTCAGCAAAAACCAATGACTTATTTGATTTGGCAGTAGTGAACTCCAA
The DNA here is from genome assembly GCA_034641835.2 of Pinus albicaulis. Taxonomy (NCBI): domain Eukaryota; kingdom Viridiplantae; phylum Streptophyta; class Pinopsida; order Pinales; family Pinaceae; genus Pinus; species Pinus albicaulis. Next base: position 13,736,046 of record CM076570.1, on the reverse strand, counting down.
ATCGAACTCTTGGAGGATAACTATCCACTTGGAGTATTTTCCCCCCAGCAATTGTTGAGTTAAAATATAGGCCATGGGGTTGCAATCAAAAATCACAGTTTTTGTGCGGAGTAAAATATAATGGTGAAACGTTGGACGGCTTGAACAGCTTCCAATGCCAATTTCTCTATATGAACATAATGTGTTTCAGTGTCGAGAATATTGCGGCTCAAATAATAAATGACATTCTCATCATCATTGTCATCGTCCTGTACCAGAACCATGGAAATAGTGCTAAAATAGGCAGCCAAATAGAGTGAATAGTCGTAATGATAATTCAGGGGTTGCAAAAAAGGAGCATTGAAAAGCAAAGTCTTCAGTGCATCAAAATATTTTTGGGCAATCTCATCCCATAGGAACGAGACGCCTTGCTTTAGAAATCGCGTGAAATCTTTGGCTACTTCAGCATAGTTTGGTATAAAATGATGCAGGAAATTAGCTTTCCCTTGAAAACTCTGCAACTGGTGTAAAAAGAAAGAGGAGGGGAGATTAAAAATAGCTTCAACCTTAAGAGGATTGAGACGAATGTCGTCTTTGGAAACAAAAAACCCAAGGAGTCTGCCAGAATCGAAGCAAAAGACACATTTGTGCGGATTAAGCCGAATTTTTTAGCTTCTACAGCAAAGAAATATTTGACGAAGGTGTTCTAGGTAGTCCTTACGCTTAGTGGAATGAGCCAGAAGATCATTCAGGTAAGGTTGAACAATGTGCTTAATATTGCGAAAAGCGTATGACATTGCTCATTGGAATGTGGCACCATTATTCTTAAGGCCAAAAGGGAGCTTCTTGTACGTGAAGGTGCCCCATGGAAAGATGAAGGTGTTTTTATTTTGATCAGCCAGTAGTATATTGATCTATTTTTAACCATAGAACTCATCCATAAGGTAAAAAATCTCACTCCCAACGCATTCGACAATGATCTGGTCGACGAAGGGAGTGGGATAGTTATCCTTAGGACAAGAAAGATTGATATCGCGGTAATCCACACAAACTTGAATAGTACCCTGCTTTTTATCCATAGGGACGATGTTAGAGACCCAATATGTCAATGGGATCGAATAAATGAATCCCACCTTGAGAAGTTTTTCAACTTCTCCCTTTATGGCAACTACCTCTCTAGGGTGCACGGGACGGAGCCATTGGCGAACAGGTTTCTCATTAGGGTAAATAGGGATCTCGTGCACGACTATACTCGGATCAATGCCAAGAATTTCCTCATAGGACCAAGCGAAAACTTCTCGTAACTCTCAAAAGAGACTAGTATAGACATCAATCTCATCAGGAGAATAGGTCACCCCAATGTGGATGTTCTCGACAACCCTCGGTTTAACGGAGATGTCAATAGGAATTTTCTGAGTGATATTTCCCATGTTACCTTTCGTGAAAACTTCATGTGTCAAGATAGGCATTTGAAGCAGATGGGAAGGAGCTTGGGAAGCAAAATTTTCAAGACGAGTAGACATGGCCCCAAGGCCAGGCATAAAGGAGGAACAATGATAACTATCATCCCGGGGAGGATCCTCAAGAGGCATGGTTTCCACAATGGCTTCATCGGTTGGAAACATCTCATTCAAGGGATCAGGAGAATCCGAAGCACAGAGCCAAGGGGATTGAGAATACGTGTCGAGAGACATACTAACTTCACAATAATAAATTTCTATTGGCCTTAGCGGCATCGCATCACCAAACGAATCAACTTGTTCAGGTGAAGGGATGATCCACGGATCAGGAGACGTAGAGATCATATTAACCTGAGCAGTGTTGGGTGGAGGAAGAGAAAAGAGACCCATAAGGGAAAGATCTTTGAAAATTCTCGGCCCCACACTTTCATAAGGTGTAGGAATACAGTCTATGTACTGAACTTTACTCTCAGAGGAGGTGGAAGTGAAAAGGGATAACTAATCGAAAGTAATTATCTTTCCTTCATGCGGGAACTGAAGAACATGAAAGAGAGTGGACGAGACACATAGCATGGCGAGAGTCCAACTGTGACCGAGGAGAATATTATAATTGAGCTTGGCATCAATGACTTCAACCTCTAGATTAACCATTTTTCCTTCCAACGTTATAGGTAAGCTGAGGAGAACACCAAGAGGGTGAGATTCCCTTCCGTCGAAGGCTTCGAAATCATTTGGAGACTGGTTAAGGGCCAAATAACCAATGGCTTTCCAACATCCAACAGACATGATGCAAGTAGATGCACCTTTGTCCACGTACACTATATGTATATTCTTACTGTTAATCCCAACTTGGATAATCAAGGCAAGCTCGTGAGGGAGACATGGAACGAAATTATCCAAATCAAAAGTGATTATGCTTGAATTGGTGAGGTCCAACCCTTTGATAGTGGATAGAAAAGCCTTTCGTTGTGATGGAAAACTCCGAAGCACTTCTAACGCGGACATAGCAGACAACGCCTGAGACAAATCCTCAACAATACTATAATGTCCAGCGACACGGGTGTTTTTATTATAGGAATAATTACGGAGCATGCCTTTAGAAAGTGGCCATATAATGGGCTTAGGACTAGGCCTTTCAATGTGAAGAGGGCCATAAGCAGGTGGGGGAGGAGGACCATCTGCTATCTCTTTCCCTACTACCTAACGCGGTTTGGTATAATCTTTCGATTTGGTAGCAATAGATATGGGTGCAACACCATTCATCATGAAAAAATGAGAGCCAAAAGGGGTGGAGGACTGAGGTTGCTCCACCATCTGAGTTTGCTATGATGGGAATGGTTATTTAAGAACAACCAGAGTTCCTTGAGTGCCTTTGAGTAGTCGACTCACCTCGGCCCGTCGTCACCAATCCTTGGTGTAATGCTCATCTTCACATATGAGACAAAGGTACTTCGGTTTTTGTTTCGAGCCATCATCAGCGTTGGGCTTAGTAGAATCCTATTTCTCGATATCGGCTTTGGCCTTGCCTTTACCCTTTTTCTTACCTTTGGAAGCTTTATCCGCTAGGGTGGACTCGACGAAATTCACTTTTGTGGTCTTGCCAGGATTGGGAGGCAACTAAGAATCAGTATCAGTGGAAGAAGTATACTTTTGCTTCACAATATTGGGAGAAGAAGAAGACTTATCAGAATTCTGAGAAACGGAACCAATGATATCGTCGACGCGATGGTGTCGTCGATGCTTTAGTAGTTCCAACTTGTGGAGCGTTAGGCAAGAGATTATAAAGCGTGCCAGACTGGGAGTACACGAGATCAAGGTACTGGGCATGGGCAACGACTTTCTCCTCGATGACACATGCCCCCATAGAAATGTCCTTAGCTTTCGGACCGACTGTTGAGATTCAACAAGATGATGAGCTTAGTGAAAAGTAAGCACCTTCACTAAGTGAGGCCTGCAGGATATTTTTAGGTGTATGTCTATTTTCAGACATGGTGAACATATTATATAAGTTGCAAGATGCTATTTATAGATGGTTGGTCAAATGTGAAAAATAGATGAAATTATATTTTTAGAATATTGGGCGAAGTCTATTTATAAATCGTCAATCTAAATATAGATGCATGTCGATTATTATTAGCCCTTAATAATATTCCAACAATAAATATCAACTTATTCTCTTGGAGCACTTTAGTTCAGTGCACAGATGTGGCACAATAGTTGACATAAGGAATTACGCTATTCTTAAGGGTTTATTGGAGCTATTGCATGGAGGACTCAGTTAGAACTCAACTGGCAGAGTTATGACACAGTTGGAAGAAGTAGTTATGGAGTTGTATTTAGTTTAACTTAGTTAGATTCAGTTGAACTAGTTGTATCTAGTCTAACTGATTGATACACTAGTGAGAGTGGAGTGAATTAATTAGTTAATTAATTCATAAATAATAACTCATTAATAAACTGAAGAATACATCAGTTAACTACAGTGCATGGCAGTTTCAATAGAGACCAGTGTAGAGATAGGTGAAAGGGAAAGATAGACTATCTGTTGTGACTATAGTGATGCATTGATTGCCTCCAACACTTAGTGGAGATGCCAATGAGGATTGCGCAGTCAATCCAAGATTAATTCGAATTCATTCAGAGCCATTCTTCAGCAGAGATTGCGCAGTGGAGGCAGGCTAGCAGGTGGCAAAGATCGGTGCATGGATTTGCAATATTAGGCCTGATTAGTGTATGACGATTGTACTATACTGAGAGCTTGTGATAATCTTTGTATGTTTGTATGAGATTTTCATATGATCTCCATGTTAAATAATATATATTTGGGGTTTTTAGCTTCCTGCTTTCCCGGTTAAAAACTGTGTTATGTGCGATTGAATATTTTTGTTTATCCTTCACATGTGTGTGCAATTAATTTTTCCGCAAAAGATTAACAAGTGGAATAGATTCAGTATCTTGCATAAATTTAAATAGTGTGAGATCAGGTGGATCTTGGACATATGCATGCTTAGTGCATATAATTTCTACATGGTATCGAAGCATTGTTGATTGAAGATTGCAATTGTGAAGTGAGTTTGTGCGGGTGGAAAATTCAAATTTTCTACAGAAGATTCTTGGTGCAAAAATCAAGTATACATTGAAATGTATTTCAACAGGTTGATATTGAAGTATGCCCTTGATGGGAGCTCGAATTACATAACCTAGAAGGACAGGATGGAGGCGGTGCTGGAGGATAATGGGCTGAAGGAGTTCATCGATAGCGATGTTCCTAAGCCGGGATCTAGCAATGCTACATTACTTGATGCATGGCAAAAGAAGACTGCAAAGGCGAGGAGAATTCTGTTGGAAGGTGTGAAGGTGATCCGGATTTATGCAGGAACGCAAAAAAATAAACATATAACCATAAATACAGAGATGTAGCATAAATAACACTTCATTTCATTAATATCAAAGAACTGAAATTTGCTTACAGATAGGATGGAAATAAAACTAGCTAGGGCGCTGGCAGTTATCTCTGAGAAGAGATGTGGGGGCTACAGGCCTCTGAACTGAGTTAAAATGAGACTCGAGGGCCTATTTATTATTGAGAAATAATGGAGAACCCTAAACATCCAAAAACCTAACCCTAGGAGATGAAGCGCCAAAACTATGGGCCCCGTTTGGGTAAATTGGTGTTCCAACTTCCCAAGGACGTAACTTTGGCATACTATCTCTGTTTGACGCACATGATACATCATTAGAAAGCTCTATCAGAGGACTAAAAATTTCACCATGAATATCATTCTAGAACATAATGATATTCATTAGAGGCACGATGCCCAAAAAACGTTGTTTAGGGCCTCAAAACGGCTCCAGAAGTTCAGGACCCGAAAAACTGCTAAAAATAGTAAGTTATGTCGAAACTGAAAAACTGAAAGAGACAATGGTGGGGGCCCAAGTGGAATAGGCGGGTGGCCACCAATATCCACCTGGATCATTCCTCCCCCCTTAGGAAGCAATGGTCCCCATTGCGTTAAGGTCCTCCATGAGATGAGGAAATTTCTGCTGAACTTGGTCCCTGGTGAACCACTTTCCTTGGTGCAGGAGTTGGCCAGCTTTGATAACCCGATACAGTTGGATCTTCTGTTGGCGAGTGTTCTTGATTTGCATGTCCATGATACAATCTGTGGTGGCCTGTTCCATGCATTCTGGGTTTAACTCTGTTGGTGTGAGTTGTTCTGCAATGTCCGAGGTGTCCAGTAGAGGTGGAAAGTAAGGACGAAGGCGATCCACATTGAAGACTGGGTGCAGACCAAGGAATGGTGGAATACTAAGCTTGAAGGCATTGTTACCTACAACCTTGGTGATGGTGTACGGCCCGTATCGGAGCGGGCGAAGCTTGCGGTGAGGTCCAGTGAGGCGCTCCTTCTGCAAATGTAGCCATACTTTGTCGCCCACCTGGAAGTGGTGTGGCACCCGGTGTTGATCATGGCGCTGCTTGTACTTCGCATTGGCTCTGTCCAATATATCATGAACCTGTTGGCGGATGTGTTGAATGCGCTCGATGAAGCTACTTGCTTTGTCAACTTCAGATTGGACATGAGCTGAATCGGCCTAAGCAGCTGCAAATGGCATGGCTACGTCAATGGGACATAGTGGCTGGAATCCCAAGCCCACCTGAAAGGGGCTATGGCCGATTGAACTGTGGAGAGCCCGATTATAACTATGTTGTACATAAGGGAGGCTCTTGTCCCATGTGCGTGGATGCTTTGAATTGTACATGTGCAGAATGTGTACAATCATTCTGTTGACGACCTCTGTCTGGCCATCTGTTTGGGGATGGAAAGTTGTGGACTTGGTGAGCTTTGTGTCCAACATTGACCAGAGGCTGGACCAAAATGTGCTAAGGAACTTACTATATCGATCTGATATGATAGATTGTGGGATCCCAAAGTCCACCCACACTCATTCAAAAAAGAGTTTAGCAGTGGCTTCTGCTGTGATATTCTTCTTACAGGCCACCATAATGGCCATCTTCGAGAATCTTTCAACGACCACGAAAACACAGTCATTTCCATTCTTAGTATAAGGTAGGCTCGACATGTAATCCATGGAGATAGATTCCCAAGGTCGACTAGGGGTAGGTAGTGGAGTATAGAGTCCTTGCTTCTTGATGGTCAGTTTGGCAATGGCACAAGCAGTGCAGGATTTTATGTGCTTCTTGACATACTTTCGAAGGTTCGGCCAATAGAAATACTTCTGTAGTATTTCTACTGTTTTCTTGACCCCGAAATTCCCAACGACTCGACTGTAGTGTGCTTCCCATATCATCTTGGCACGCTCGCTTGAAGGAACACAAAGGTGTCCTAGGTGACATAAAAGTGCATCTTGGAGGTGAAATTTTGGAACTTGCGTACCCCCCAAGAGTGCCTTGTAAGTGTGGCCGAATTCTGGGTCACTCTCATAGAGAAGCGGCCAATCAGAAGTCTCGTTCCCACAAGAGTTGAGCACGGTGGTGAGCGCCACGATCGGTGGTCGGGCGAAGGCGATCTACAACATTATTGGTGCTACCCTTCTTGTACTTGATGTTCAAATGAAAGCAGTTGCGGATATGTGGACCACTTCGATGGCAGTCATTCTGCAACTTCCCTTGTGTCTGTATGAACTGCAGGGGCTGGTGGTCTGTGTGGATGATTGTTTCCTTCCCCAAAATGTAATGCTTCCATTGTTGACAGGCTTGTACAATGGAATACATTTCTTTGTCATAGGTGGGATACTTGAGAACTGTCTCGGACAATGTCTCACTGTGATATGCCACTGGATGTCCCTGTTGAGTAAGAACTGCCCCAATAGCATAGTCAGAGGCATCTGTCTCAATCTCAAATGGATGTTGCAAGTCTGGTAATGTGAGCACTAGGACAGAACAGAGGCGATTTTTCAATTTTGTGAACGCCTTCTGTTGAGGTTAAAACCAAAATAATTTTACTCTCTCTCCTCCCTTGGTGAGAAGCAGCTCAAGGGCCAAGTGATATGAGAGAATCCCAACATGAATCTACGGTAGAAATTAGCAAGACGCGAGAAAGCTGCGAAGCTCTGTTATAGTGGTTGGGGCTAGCCAATCCCGAATGACTTGGATCTTGGTTGGATCCACATGCACCCCCCTTTCATCGATAATGTATCCTAGATATTGAACCTGGGTCATGGAAAACATGCACTTCTTCAAATTGGCACACAACTTGTGTTGCCGCAGTGTTTGGAGGACTTGTCGGATGTGGTGAAGGTGCTCTTCCCAAGTCTTCCTGAAGATCAAAATGTCATCCAAGTACACCACTACAAATGAGTTGGTGAATGGCCGCAAGATGTCATCCATCATTCTCATGAAGGTTGCGGGAGCATTCGTTAATCCGAAAGGCATGACTAGCCATTCAAAAAGGCCTTCCTTGGCTTTGAAGGTAGTCTTCCAGACATCAGAGGGTTCAATTGGTACTGGTGATACCCGGACTTCGAGGTCAATCTTCTTGAAATATTTTTTCACCTTCGAGTTGGTCCGGAGAAGGTCATCGATACTGTGGGATTGGGTACCTATTCGGACGATGATCTTATTCGGGCCCGATAGTCAATACGAGTCTCCAAGTCCCATCCTTCTTTGTTCAGCATGATCAGGCTCCCACGAAGCGATGAACTTGGCCAGTGTGACCTTTACGCAGCAACTATCCTAAATGCGCCTCTTGATTTCATCATTCTCCGAACGAGCGTAGATGGAGCTCGGTCCATTGGGTAGCGGCGCACCTGGGGTCAGATCAATCGGGTGCTTGACTTGACAGTGCAGAGGAACCCATGTGGGTGAGGTGAGGATGTCCCCGTACTCCTCCACAACCTTATCCATTTTTTGTTGTCATGCAGAGGGGCCCTGTCTGGAGGTCGTGGCCACGGTCTTCTTCTTTCCCTGGGGGCGGATCATCAGGAAAATGAAATTCCTGGTTTGGGAAATGAGCTTACTGTATTGTTTTGCAGTAACCAAAGAGATAGCCGTAGGAGGTGGTACTTCTGGTATCCTGTACAACTTATTTCCCAAAGTAATAATAACAGCACGAGGTCGAGACTCATACACAGCATGATGCTTCCATATGTATGGTTGACCTAATAATACATCACAACTTCAAGCAGAGCAAAATCACACAATACCTCATCTGTGAAAGGCTTGATGTTGTAGGGAAGGTGACACGACTAGCTAACACGAAGATCTTGTCCTTGGTTTAGACACTGATGGTGTATGGATGTGGGTGAGTTGTGATCGGAAATCTGGCAACTTCACGGCGTGCGGTGATATGAGGTTCTTTTGGCTCCCATTGTCGACAATGAACTGTACAGGGGAGCCCTTTACCCACATCTGGGAGTGGAAGAGACGTTCCTCCTCCTCTGGATCTTTCGGTTCCTCCTTCTGGATCTTTGTAGTGGCAACAGTGGCCTTGGGCTCCGCATCAATAATTTGTTTCCCTTTTTCATTCCCCTTTTCAGGTTCTGATTCGGAGTTGGAGCATGCATCTGACTTAGAAGCCCTCATCTTGGCCACTAGTGACTGCTTGGCCCGACACTCACTTGTGTTGTGAGTGGAGCTCTTATGGAACTCACACCACTTTCCCGTTGTTTTCAATCCTAGAGATAGCCTTGAGTTGTGAAAGACCAGTGCCTAGGACATCTTAAGCAACAAAGAGCAAAAGTAATATAATATAACGGGAATAACTAGCAGGACAGAGCTCTCATGCTATTCATTTATAAACAGGAAGTTCAGCTTGAATGGGACCAAAACCTTCAGAAGTTTGATGCATGAAAAAGGTATACTGCAGAAACAAGATGTAAAACTCTCACACAAAGGCATCCGACAATACAAAGGCAGTTCACGGTAAAGAGGGCCAGTTCAACGATACTTCACAGAGAATAGTAATATGCAGATGTACACTGTGTAAGAAGGGATGAGAGAATATCAGCTGTCGTATAGATAATATCCGGACACACATATCACCATGTAATGGGCTTATCTGTTTAAGAATCCATTCACAATAATAATGTATTCCAAAATAACATCACACTGAAACCAATATAGCAGAAGTATGGATGCCGTGATAATGGAACAATATATCATGCATGAGCTATATTTAAAGCGCTAGATTGATTCTAACATGAGTATCAACTAGGATAAATTCACATTAAAAACAATCAGCTGCTCGCATTCCAAAACATGATACAAGAAAAGCGGATGAAACAAGATGAACAATTAATCGACACATAAAGGAGAAGTTACGTTCTATTCGATATCAAAGACTAGAATCCTCCTTACAGATAAAACTCCTTTTCATTGAAACCCAACGGGCTCTGAACCTTCATGCAAGATTTAAACAAACATGCATACAAAATCCTCTTACAGCATAATTTTCTGATAAAATCTGGAACCATGTGCTCTCTTCTATTCTTGTTTATATAGGAACTTCTCTGCTCGGGCGAGAAGATATTTTGGGAAAATATCTTTCTCGCATGCTAGGAATTTGTTACAAGTCCTTGTTAAAATAACAAAATTATGATGAGGAATAACAAAACTCTCATCCTTTGCTGTTAGGTGCTCGGCCATTTAAAACCAAAATTGTATAACAGTCTAAGTAAAAGTAAAATGCTATGGTGAAATATGAATTCCACCTGAAACTTGAAAATGACTAACTAAAGTAAAAAGTAAAAAGGTCGCGAGGGTGGAATCATGAAATAACAATGCATCATTTGTGAGAAGGGGTCGAGGTTGTTGCTGATACTGGTGGCGGTTTCGCAGACAATGGCATTCAGCCGGCTCATGAGTGCACCTCTGTTATTTACATCATGGCCGAGCTCGAACATCCTTCACCAAATCCTTCTACCCTGATGAAGGCCTCAGTGAGATCACTCGGATTTTCCTCAGTAGGAATTTTATGCTTTAACAAGTGAAGGAGGGAAAACTCTGGGCGGAGTGATGCAATAATTATTTCGGCCTTTAGCCGAGTGGTTTTAGGCGAGCGACAGGACATGTTGTACATATTCCCTCCTTCATTTAAATATTGGCCACCGGTTCCTTTTAAATCTGTTTCCAATGTCTTTTGTGGTCAAAAACCCCCCATGATATGCTCGTCGCCACCTTCTCCGCTCCAAAATATATTATCCAAATGTTTAAAATCCGTTATTTAAAGTATATCAGGCCGAAGCCCCCAAGTCCTAAGCCCCTCTCCTTGTTGCTATCATACGACCCAAGCCTGAGAACCACAGGCTATAGGAAAAAGAGCTCCGTCATAAAGTTTTCAGGGGGCAATATCAGCCGTTCAATCCAATCCAAATCAACGGAGCGGACACCTTTTTATATGGCAGCCCCCACATATGTACCCCGCACGCAAGAAACCAGCAGTATACCCCCGCACCACTTACCCCAGGCTAGCGGTATTTACCGCGGGGGCAGCGATCCCATAGAGAAAGCGCCGCGTGTCATCGGTACGGGTTCTAAAACCGCTTCCCCCGCGCGTTAATGTCTGTGCAATCGCCGGGCAGCGGAATTCATGCGAATCGTTGGATCTCCCGATCTCTATCCAACGGCGGAGGTGTACCAGAACTTCTTGCTTGGGTGTATGCGTACGCCATGTCCTATGGCTCGCCAGGTATCGCTCTCACCACTTCCACCGAATTGACTCCACCGCCACGTTAGTCCTCCACCTGTTCTCAGGTGCACCCATGCGTCATGCCCCCGTGTATCCGTGACGTCACCTCACTATATATATATATATATGTGTGTGTGTGTGTGTGTGCGTGTGTTTCGTCCATATTTCCCCATTTTATTTATTCCCCGCCCGACCTAGCATTTCTGTTACTTTGTTCTCATATCTCCATCGCTTTTCTTCAGACACCCTGTGTGTTTCTGTCCCCTGTTCGTATCCACGACGTCGTCTTCATCTCCACCTCCATCATCCCCGCCTCCATCTGTGTCATTTTTTCTAATATTTTGTGGGTTTTGCAGGTTTTGATATAACGGGAGGGCGTTTTAATTCGCTGCCTCTGTTGCAAAGGTTCAGGGCCCATAAAAGAAGATTTCCTGGGGTGAAATTTAATGAAGAAGCTGAGGGTTGGTGTGAGAAATGACCGCCATTAAAGAAGACAAAGCTATGAACCTACAGAACCCTCCAAAGAAATTCGCCCTGCAATAAAGATCCAGGATTCGAATCCAAAATCAAGGGCCAAGAGTACAGTACCGAACTGCAGACTATCTCGGGACTCTTCTGGCAGCAGATTTTCCCTCAGCCGAAGGCAATGCACTGTATATATTTTATTAGTTATGTCATGTATATATGGGGATTTTCATCTCCCATCATTTATTTCTATAGATAGTTTGTTAAGTACATTCATTTATAGTTAGTCATTCAGAGTTGGGCGCAAATGTTTTCCGCCATCTGATTCAAAATAAGTCATTAAATGTTTCCTATCTGCCTCCTCCTCTAGAATTTTCTATCTTCTCTATAAAAGCTCAGAAGGAAGACATTGTAAGGGTTCCAGATTTCTATCAGCAAACTGTGCAGTGAAAAGGCTCTTGTATACATCTTGTAATATTTTCTGTATCAAGGTTCAGAGCCCGTAGGGTCTCAGTGAGGAGGGGTTATAACTGTAATGAGGATTCTGGTCTCTGGTATCTCACAGTATGTAATTTCTCTTATGTGTTAATATAATATCTCTTTCATGCTATTTATCTTCTCGTATCATGTTCTAGAATGCGAGTGGCTCACTAGTTTGCAGTAAGGATTCATCCTTGTTGATGCCCTTTCTGGAATTAGTCAAGCGCTTTAAATAGGCCTAGTCATGGTATACTGTTCCATGTTCACTCTTTCCATATTTTATGCTATATTAGTTGCTTGAGGAGGGTGCTTTTAAAACGCCATTGTCATATAAGGATTCGTAAATTGGTGCGCCCTTATATGGTTCTGTTGTGTATCTGGGTATCAGTCTCATGCTAACTAATATCTTTCTTATGTTTCCTCATTGCACTCATTATCTGATATTTTATTTCTGTGATATATTATCTGAACTGGCCCTCTTTACAGTAAGCGGTCTCTTAACTATCTGATGCTTTTGTATTGGAATTTTACTTGATGTCCCTACATTGTTCTTATCCTTGTACCAGCTTCTGAGAGAGATTGGTCCCATTCAAAACTAATTTCCTTGTTCAGACAAGAGATAGTAAGTGAGTTCTTGGACTGACAACCCAAACTATAAAGGGCTCCTTGCTATATTAAGATGTCCTAGGCACTGGTCTATGGCAACTCTAGACTGTCTCTAGGAGGGTGACAAAATCATCCACAACATCTTTATGGCGCCGTTGCCGGGGAACGAATTCAAGAATATCAGTTTCCCTGGGTTTCGACAAATTGTTTTCACTCTCTAATCAGGTGAGCACAGAGAGTTGAAGAGTTGCATATCTCTCACCTTGGCGACTCCACTGGTCTTTATTTGATAAATTTTATTTGTAGTCCTGGCTCCTCGTAAGCCACATTTGAGGTCAGATACATCCCAGCTGAAGACACCCTACGTGTCTGACCCAGAGAAGGTTATTCATAAAAAAGCTTGGAAGGAGAGGAAGTCAGCCCGTGCTGAAAATTCTGAATATTCCATTGAATATTACCCGCCCTCTTCTTCTCAAGAAGTTAGAACAGAAAATCCCGAGTTTTACTCGGAGACTCCACGTAGAGGAAGTACCTGGATTGAAGAAGATTCTCATCCTACGTTCGAGGCTGAAGAAATTAAAGAGGTCACAGAAGTTACTGCTGTTAACCGTGAGTTATTCCCATCTACACCTCAGACCTCTGTGCAATATATTCCCATTGTTATCCATACTCCACTTCCTCCTACTCCTCTCCCGTCATCTGTATCTCAAATTATTGTTCAAACCCCACCTCCCCCAATGGCCAATGTTCCTGCTTTTCTATTGAACAAATATGCTCCTCTGGCCTTACCCCAAGTGCTGAATGATATGCCACAAGATTATCTGAAGATTCTGCCGAGATTTAACGGTGAAAACGAAATTGATGCTCAGAAGCATCTTGAGACCTTCTTCTCTTTTGCAGAAAATTTAAATGTTGAACATCTGGATGTGGTCTTGAGATTGTTTGTGCAGTCTTTGGAAGGGGAAGCAAGAAAATGGTTTAAGACATTGGGAAATCGTTCTGTGACCACCTGGGACCAGATGGAAAATGTTTTTCTCAGGAAGTGGGGAGAAAAGAAAGATCACGGTCTATGTCTCACTGAATTTAATACTATGAAGAAGAAACAGAATGAAGGGGTTTCAGACTTTATTAAAAGATTCAATAAGCTATACCTGAGCCTTCCCCCTGAGATGAAGCCCCATGAAGCTGCTGCCAAGATAATTTTCATAGCAGCCTTTGAATCTGATTTTGGCTTTGCATTGAGAGAAAGAAAACCTGCCACTTTGGATGATGCACAGTCAGATGCTCTAGAATTGGAAGCAAACTTTGCCTCCACTGGAAAGTTAAAAGGAAAAATTGAACAGGATACTAGGAGGAGAGGCAAAGAAGAGGTCTCCACCTCTAACCAGGAAAAGGATTCAGATAAAATGGATGAAATAAGTAAAATGATAAAGAAAATGGTCAAGCTTGAACTGGAGGCAAAGAATGCAGCTCCCAAGAACTATTACAATGCTCCAAACAGAGGATATAATCCTCAGTACAGAAGGCCACCATTGCAGATACTGCCAAGAGAAACAAAGGAACAACAAGACTAGGTACCTCATCCCTTGTACCTTGAAGGACCAGCAGATGACTCCACTGGAGATGCAGCCTATGAATTAGAAGATTCAAATCTGGCTTTTTCAAATAATGATGATATGGAATGCCCGTTGCAAGATGAAGATGAAGAAGCAGAGATTGATCATTATTGCAAGCAGTTTGCTGATTTCATGCAAGCACAGTTCAATGTCAAATATGATCTCAGATCTTCAAGGAAGAGGACCAGAACTCAAGACCAAGAAGAAGAGCCACCTCATAAAGAAGCATTTGTTCAGAAAGAATCAGCAACAAAGAAGAACGCAGAAAAAGGTAAGAATCCTTTAAACACCCCCTTGCAGTCAAGTGATCAGATTCCATCCTCTTCTAAAATATTCAGTCCTCCTAATGTGGAGCCAGTGTCAAAAGAAATCAAGTCTTCAGCTGAAAGTAAGGAGTCAAAAGAAGTAGTGATAGAAAATCCCCCATCTGCTTTCAGTTTGCAAAAAGAGCTTGAGAAGATTAAGATTCCTGTCCCCTTGACTGAATTATTAAAGCAGCCTGCATATCAGTCTCAAGTCACTTCCTTTATACTTCCTCCTGAACTACCGATTGCACCTGATAGTTTAAATCTTCAAGAAGAAAGACCCATGGTAGTCTTTGGCCCACATGTTGAGGAGATAGACCCTTCTACTCCTCCTTTTTATGTATCCCTAGTCATTCATGACCTGCTGTTACATAACTGTATGTTAGATTCTGGGGCTTCCCATAATCTTATGCCTTTGTCTGTCATGGAGCAACTAGGACTGCAAATTACAAGACCATACAAAGATTTATATTCATTTGATTCTAAAAGAGTAAAATGCTTGGGAATGATTAAAGATTTAGTGGTCAACTTGGTCCAAATTCCAACAAAAAGTGTGGTCATGGACATTGTGGTTGCCGATATCCCAGCCGGCTTTGGCATGCTGCTGTCAAGGTCCTGGGGTACCAAGATTGGGGGATCAATAAAATTGGCTCTTACATATGCTAATGTCCTAGTCTTTGGAGGTCAAGAAAGGAGGTTATATAGGGAGACTAGATTTGTCAAGATGGTAACTAAGGCTGACTACTCAGATAATTCTCCAGTTTATAACAAAGAGGGAGACTTTTCATGTTTTATGTTAGAAGAAAATCAGAATCATGCTCATGAGCCCCTTTTTGGTCAAATTCAAGCTGAGTAGCCTAAGGGAGATCGGGAATCATAAGTATGGACTTTACATTTTGATGGGGCAAATTCAAGGGAAGGTAATGGAGCTGGGGTATTGTTGATCTCCCCTACCGGAAAATGGGTGCCCTTGTCTTTTAAATTGGAGTACGAGGCTAAAAACAACGTAGCCGAATATGAGGCACTATTATTGGGACTGCAAACAGCTAGAAACATGGGCATCCAATGTTTAAAAGTCCTGGGAGATTCTGAACTAGTAGTGAGGCAGATCAAAAATCAATGCCAAACTAAGCATCCTCGGCTCAGAGCATATAGAAATGAAGTATGGGACATGATGGAAAATTTCTTCTCAGCATTTAATATACAGTTCATGCCCCGGGAGCAAAACAGAATAGCAGATTCTCTTGCTGTAGCTGCCAGTACATTCCGTCCTCCTCAGAATCCGCTTTTAAGATATGAAGTGGAGGTACGTTACAGACCATCCATTCCAGATAATGTAAAGCATTGGCAGGTATTTGAAGATGATGAACAGATGAAGAGATTCATGGAGACAGTAGGAGAATTCACAAGTATGGAAATTGATGATAATGAGGAGGAAGAAGTTGAAAATATTGCAGAAAGTAAATGGGAAGAAAAGATAGCAGGAAATAGAGTGCTGCAGCTGAAAGGAAATGTCATACCCAGAGGGCTGGTGCCCCTAGAAATATTATTTAATAAAGATGATATTCCATTGCAGCCAAATAAAGTAACAGAAGAAGATCAAGTGAGAGATTTGAATCTGGGTACTTATGCAGATCCTAAAATTATCAAATTATCTAAGAGAGTCCCAGAAGATTACAAAGAAAAATATCTGAAGTTATTTCAATCTTACAAATATGTTTTTGCTTGGTCCTATCAGGACCTAAAAACTTTTGATGTAAATATAATACAGCATAAGATTCCAATGAGGGAAGATGCAAAGCCTTATAAGCAGAAGCTCAGACAGATCAATCCTCTGTTGCTTCCCTCCATTGAAAAAGAGATCAAAAAATTACTGAAAGCCAAGATAATTGTGCCATTAAGGTACTCAGAATGGATAGCAAATCTTGTTCCTGTGCGAAAGAAGAATGGAGAAATAAGGCTATGTGTAGATTTCAGGAATTTGAACAGAGCATCTCTCAAAGATAATTATCCACTGCCTAAGATGGACCACATCCTGCAGAAAGTGGTGGGAGCATCCAGAATGTCAATGATGGATGGATTTTCTGGTTATAATTAGGTAGCTGTATTTCCAGAAGATTAGAAGAAAACTGCATTTATTACACCATGGGGAACTTTTATGTATGCCAGGATGCCATTCGGATTAATTAATGCAGGAGCTACTTTTCAAAGGGCAATGGACATAGCCTTCATTGGAGAGCAGGACAAGTTTCTGGTGGTATATCTCGATGACATCACAGTGTTTTCAAAGAATGATGATGAGCATATTGAACATTTAAGAAGAACTTTTGAAAAATGCAGAAGGTATGGCCTTTCTCTAAATCCTCAAAAGTCTTTATTTGCATTAGATGAGGGAAAACTTTTAGGGCACATTGTAACAAAAGAAGGTGTGAAAATTGACCCTAAAAGAGTTGAAGTAATAAATAGCATTCCTCTGCCCAGGAATAAAAAGGAAGTACAGGTGTTTTTGGGCCGAATTAATTTCCTAAGAAGATTTATTCCTAACTATGCTGAGATAGTTAGGCATATAAGTGATATGTTGAAAAAGGAGAATGAAGTTAAGTGGTCCCAGGAGTCTAGAGATGCATTCACAAGGATAAAACAGGCATTTGCTGAAGCTCCTGTGCTAGCAGGGCCAGATTACAAAAATTCATTTATGATTTTCTCATTTGCTTCACCTCATACAATTGTTGGAGTGTTATTGCAGAAAAATGAAGAGGGATATGAACAGCCTATAGCTTTCTTCAGTCAAGTACTTTATGATGCTGAATTAAAATACAATATACTGGAGAAGCAGGCATATGCCCTGGTAAAGTCCCTTACAGCTTTCCGAGTTTATGTTTTGCAATCCCATATTACTGCATATGTCCCCACAGCAGCAGTCAAAGATATTCTTGTTCAAGGGGACAGCGAAGGTAGAAGAGGAAGATGGATTGCAAAAATTCAAGAGTATGATCTGGACATAAGGCCTAATAAGTTGATAAAAGGACAGGGACTTGCCAAGATGTTATCTGTATCCAATCACCAAGCTCTGGGCATTAACTTATCTGTGATAGCAAATGAAGAATCATAAAAAGAAGAGGAGCAACAAGGGCTAGAGATGGCTACTCAAAAGATACATGTGAAATATCTAACCAGTCCGTGGTATAAAGAAATTGTTGAATATCTTTTAACACTTAACCGTCCCCCAAGTTGTGATAATATAAAATACAGAGCTGTAAGAATGAAATCACAGAAATATATAATTGCTAATGGACAGCTCTATTGGAGAGACCCTCTAGGTATATTGCTGTTATGCCTCACAGAAAATGAAGTGCAAAATGTAATGACAGAATTTCATGAGGGGATATGTGGAGGACATTACAGCTGGAGGGCTACAACACATAAAATCTTGAGGGCTGGTTTTTACTGGCCAAAATTGTATTCAGATACTTTTTCTTGGGTCAGGGCATGTGACAAGTGCCAAAGGTTTGCAGAAAGACAGAAATTAGCAGCATTGCCCCTGATTCCCATTCATGTAAATGAACCTTTTCAGAAATGGGGATTAGATTTTATAGGAGAGATAAATCCCCCATCAAGTGGCCAACATAAATGGATACTGACAGCCACAGACTATTTTACAAAATGGGTGGAAGCCATACCTACAAGAAATGTTACAGATGTTGTAATAATGAAGTTTATAGAAGATAATATCATATCTAG
Organism: Pinus albicaulis; assembly: GCA_034641835.2. Lineage (NCBI taxonomy): Eukaryota > Viridiplantae > Streptophyta > Pinopsida > Pinales > Pinaceae > Pinus > Pinus albicaulis. The sequence goes on along the minus strand of CM076570.1, from coordinate 13,717,747 downwards.
GTTTGGCTGTCCAGCCAGAATTGTAACTGACAATGCGCAGGCTTTCAAGTCTGCCAGGTTTGTAAAGTTTTGTCAAAGGTATAACATTATCCTGACTCACTCCACAGCATACTATCCACAGGGAAATGGTTTAGCCGAATCATCTAATAAAACCCTGGTGAGGGCCTTGAAGAAAACGATAAGTGAAAATCAGAAAAACTGGGACTCTCAATTAAAATTTGCTCTATGGGCAAATAGGATAACCAGCAAAAGAGCAACAGGCAAATCCCCATATGAGCTGGTGTATGGAAGAGCTGCAGTGTTTCCGTTGCAATTGGCATTGCCAGTGGCATGTTTTATGCAGGAAAACCAGGAAGAACCAGATGACATGATCCGAAGAATTAATCAGCTGGTAGAATTGGAGGAAACAAGGAACCAGGTAGATCAGAGATTGATAGAATACCAGGAAAAAATGAAGAATGTCTTTGATCAGCATGCAAAGGATAGAAGTTTTCAAGTTGGAGACCTGGTTCTTAGATGGGATGTTCGCAGAGCAGAGAAGGGCAAGCACGCTAAGTTTGATCCATGGTGGTTTAGGCCATTCAAAATAGTGAATCTGGGAAGAAACAACACCTTTTCTTTAGAAAATCTACAGGGTGATTTGCTCGATGCCCCCGTGAATGGTTAATTCCTCAAGCCATATTTCCAATTCTGACCCAGGCTGGAAATGCCCTACTGTATATACTGTATATAAGATGTTTTGATTTTTATTTTTATAAAGGAAAGGATGCTGATAATTACCTGAAGCAGAAGCGCAGAGGAAATGGAGTAGCAGAATGAAATATTGAATGGTCTACGTGTTCTCGACATGCCCGAGGACGACCATGCCGTCCCCAGATGGAGCCGATGTTGTACATATTCCCTCCTTCATTTAAATTTTGGCCACCGGTTCCTTTTAAATCTGTTTCCAATGTCTTTTGTGGTCAAAAACCCCCCATCATATGCTCGTCACCACCTTCTCTGCTCCAAAATATATTATCCAAATGTTTAAAATCCGCTATTTAAAGTATATCGGGCCGAAGCCCCAAGTCCTAAGCCCCTCTCCTTGTTGTTATCATACGACCTGAGCCCGAGAACCGCAGGCTATAGGAAAAAGAGCTCCGTCATAAAGTTTTCGGGGGGCAATATCAGTCGTTCAATCCAATCCAAATCAACGGAGCGGACACCTTTTTTTTATGGCAGCCCCCACATATGTACCCTGAACACAAGAAACCAGCAGTATAACCCCCACACCACTTACCCCAGGCTAGCGGTATTTACCGCGGGGGCAGCGATCCCATAGAGAAAGCGCCGCGTGTCATCGGTACGGGTTTTAAAACCACTTCCCCCGCGCGTTAATGTATGTGCAATCGCCGGGCAGCGGAATTCATGCGAATCGTTGGATCTCCCGATCTCTATCCAACGGCGGAGGTGTACCAGAACTGCCCGCCCGTTAACATGCGTCTGCCATGTCCTATGGCTCGCCACCGTGTCGCTCTCACCCACTTCCACCCATTGACTCCGCCGCCACGTTAGTCCTCCACCTGTTCTCCCGTGCACCCATGCGTCATGCCCCCGTGTATCCGTGACGTCACCTCACTATCTATATATATATATGTGTGTGTGTGTGTGCGTGTGTTTTCGTCCATATTTCCCCATTTTATTTATTCCCCCGCGACCTAACTGTTTTACGCGTTGCGCCTGTTTACTCCATACCTCCATCTCTTTTCTTCCGCCACCCTACGTGTTCCTGTCCCATGTTCGTGTCCACGACGTCATCTTCATCTCCACCTCCATCATCCCCGCCTCCATCTGTGTCGATTTTTCTAATATTTTGTGGGTTTTGCAGGTTTTAATATAACAGGAGGGTGGGTTTAATTAGCGTCGCCTCATTGCCGGAGGTTTGGGGCCCATAAAAGACGATCTCCTGTGGGTGAAATTTAATGAAAAGTTGAGGGTAGGTGCATAGGCAACCACTATTAAAGAAGACAAAAATGCATTTACGGAGAACCCTCCCGAGGAAGAAGTCGCCTATGATAAAGATCCGGGATTCGCATACAAAATCGGCGGGAAGTCAGTTCAAATCAACGAGATTATCTCAGGGCTCTTACGGCAGTAGATTTTCCCTCGGCTGCAGGCAACACATTGTATATATTTTATTATTTATGTCTTGTATATAAGGAGATTTTTATCTCCCAGCATTTATTTCCATAAGCAGATTGTTAAGTACTTTCATTTATAGTTAGTCATTCAGAGTTGGGCGCGAATTTTTTCCGCCATCTGATTCAAAATAAGTCATTAAATGTTTTCTATCTGCCTCCTCCTCTAGAATCCTCTATGTGCCCTATAAAAGCTCAGAAAAAAGACATTGAAAGGGTTCCGGATTTCTATCAGCAAACTGTGCAGTGAAAAGGCTCTTGTATACATCTTGTAATATTTCCTGTATGAAGTTTCAGAGCCCGTAGGGTCTCAGTGAGGAGGGGTTATAACTGTAATGAGGATTCTGGTCTCTAGTATCTCACAGTATGTAATTTCTCTTATGTGTTAAAACAATATCTCTTCCATGCTATTTATCTTCTTGTATCATGTTCTAGAATGCGAGTGGCTCACTAGTTTTCAATAAGGATTCATCCTTGTTGATGCCCTTTCTGGAATTAGCCAAGCACTTTAAATAGGCCTAGTCATGGTATATTGTTTCATGTTCACTCTTTCCATATTTTCTGCTATATTAGTTGCTTGAAGAGGGTGCTTTTAAAACGCCATTGTCATATAAGGATTCCTAAATTGGTGCGCCCTTATATGGTTCTGTTGTGTATCTGGGTATCAATTTCATGTCAACTAATATTTTCTTATGTTTCCTCACTGCACTCACTTCCTGATATCTGATTTCTGTGATATATTATCTGAACTGGCCCTCTTTACAGTAAGCGGTCTCTTAACTGTCTGATATCTTTATATTGGGGTTTTACTTGATGTCCCTACATTGTTCTTGTCTTTGTACCAGCTTCTGATAGAGATTGGTCCCATTCAAAAACTAATTTCCTTGTTCAAAACAAGAGATAGCAAGTGAGTTCTTGGACTGACAACCCAAACTATAAAGGGATCCTTTCCATATTAATATGTCCTAGGCACTGGTCTATGGCAACTCTAGACTGTCTCTAGGAGGGTGACAAAATCATCCACAACAGGACATATGTCCGGTCCCTTTCTTTCTGCAGCCACACTTCATATTCTGGTAATGATCGCAGCATGGAAGGGGTGGTGGAGTCCCAACACGTCAGGAGCCCTGCTGTCGTAATCTCGACCCAAACTGCATCAAACCGGTCCACGCTGTATACCAACTGCTGCAAGGCCTTCGAAGCCACAACACAAGCCGATTCCTTATCAATGATTTTCTGGCATTCTAAGGCTTCCTTATGACGGCTGACTATGCCATGTTACTCTGCTTCATTAGCTCTCAGCCCTTTCAAGAATGACACATATTCCCTGGCACATTGAGCTCTGTTGATCAAATCGAGATCCCCTTCCTGAAGTCTCCTCCTGAGGTAAAGTGCTAAAGATTTCATCTCCTCGATGGCTTTCAGAAACTACCATTGCTCTGTTATGGCTTAAATGATCTCGGACCAAATAATATTTCTACTGTCCCTTAGAGTGAGGTTACCTTTTAGGCGTGCGTTGAGATCATTTATGGTCTTCTGCTATTCGGCCCTCGTTTTCTTTTCTTTTTCAATCTCTTTCTGCAATGCTTCTACTTTTCTAGTATTCTCTGACAGAGATTTTTCCAAATCCGTGATTCTTTGCCTTGCAGTGGAATCCTGTTTCTCCAGTATATCATTTTCAGCTTTCGTTGTGTTCAGCTTCTCTAAAAGTGAACTCATCTCAGGTGGTGTAGTAGCAGGCGCATAGCTGTGTGTGTCCCAAGTGTTCTGTAGCTCGGACAACCTACTCTGAAGGGTAGCGATTGTTTCTGCCAATTTCTCCTTCTCTTCTCTTTCTTTTGACAATGTGCCAGCCAATTCCATTTTTTCTCTCTCTACTTGCGCCAACTCGACTGTCTGCACATGCTGGGAGGCCGACATGCGGGCTTTTCTTTTCAATGAGGCAACTTCCTTCTGTAATTGGTCTATTAAAAAGCCCTGTGGGTTTGCTTCCCCGGTCTCTTTCCCTTTGATTTGATCCCGGAGGCCACGTATTTGATTTGCCTGGGCGCGGGTACTTTCCTGCTTGTTCTTCAGGGTAGACCTCACCTGTTCATGCTTTTTCTCGAGTTTTCTCAATGCAATGGTAACCCTCATTACCTCGTCCTTCAGCATATCGCCTACGACCTGAAACAGGTTACACATATCAATTGCTGGCACCTTAGCCATGTCAATTGCATGCTAGAGCACCCGGTAGCTAGTGGCACCTGTATCAAGGTCCAAAATGGCTTCAACCATAGACAATACCAGGTGTTCGGTATCCACATTCATGGTGGCTGAAATCCTGGTGTGTTATTTCTCTACATACCCTTCCAGCTCGGCTTTGTATTTATCTCTGATTATCCTATTTCTCTTGATCCTTTCGGCTACTACTGGTGAAGTATAGTCCCCAATGGCCTATGAGACCTTAGTGAAGTCAGAGGAGGTGGTGTTGTCTCTCAACACTTTGATTCTGGCCTTGCTGTTGTCAATTTGCGCATATGGTGTGAACGGTTCAAGCAGTTGTTCTTCCCCTATCACTTCGGCCTCACTTGAGACTGTTTTCTGCTTTTTGCGAGTAGGGGAACCTGCTCCTGAAGGACCCACTTCTTCTTCTTAGCCTTTATTGATGTCTTCCTCTTCCCCTGAGGCAGATGAATCTGTTTCCATCTGTGAAATCAAAGGCCAAATTTCCATGTTAGCCTTCCACTCTATAAATGGTCTTGATTCATGAACATAAGGGGTGGACCTGTTCCTCTTTCTTCTGTTTGAAATAATCTCCCGAGGATCATAGGCCCAAGCCTGCCCCTATCTTAGGTCCATTCCCTGCAACAGCTTCTCGACAATGGGAAGGGCGTGTCTTGAATTCACGACGAACGGGCCGATATGGGTAGGAATCCTCAGTATGTAACCCTTCTTAGCGGGGACAAAGTGGAGTTGGTCAGCCTTGAGGGCTTTCCGAATATACTCCAGAGCATAAACTCGTCGAGCGGGAAACACGGGTAGCAGGTAAAGGGAGACCTCGGCTCCATAGACCCGAATTTCAGTATAATTATCAGAGAGATACCAATCCCCAGTGCTCTGGGTTTTACCAGCTTGCAGCCAGTTCTTCATTTTAGGAAAAACCCTAGGTGATGGCGAATCATGAATGATGGTGTAAGAAATGGACATGAAATCATTTAGAAAACCTGAATAACCCACCCCTTTTGGAAATTGGCGCACTGTAAATTTCCAGTCAAAAACAGGTCGGGGTTGAGAATTGACCTCGTACACCCTATCCAAACCCAAACCCTCGAACCTATCAGCATGCTGGTACAAGAAAAGATAGAACACTATTGAACAGAAACGAAAGTGACTGGTTTCCGAAAGCTCTCGAAATTGGGTGTGAATGTTGGCAAACAAGTAACCCGGGATATCCAGGACGACCCCCTTATGAGACATTAACCACAGAAAGAAAACACATACTTTGGAAGTTTCCCCCAACTCGCCTATACCTAAAAGACCCGCAATGAGAGCGAGGATGGGTTGCACTTATTCCGTAAAAAGGCTTAATGGGAGAAGTTCCGCATCGGGAAGGGAAGTAGCCTGATTGCTGGTAATAGAAGCAATGAAGCTTTTCTGATGCTCCCATGGAAATTTGGTAAACTAGGAGGTTAAAGCTTCTTCTCTGAAAGCAGTGTAGGTGGAGCTGGTGGGAAAACGGAGGGCTTACCAGATGATGTCGAGCGAAAGGGAGAAAATCTTGTTCCCTTGAGCGGAGGTAAACGTGCCTTGGTTCTCATCGTAGGCCTTCTTTGAGCCAGCAGATAAACTCGACCACCAGGAAGACTGGGGTGTAATTTGATGGTAAAATCCTGATATGACCACCCGATATCGATCCCTATTCTGAACATGTCGCGAAAAAAGCTCAGGTATTTTACTACTAATGGGGAAAGGGTATTGGTGATCGCGGATTCCAGCTTGCTGGTCAATGAAAGGCTCGAACCCAGGAGGTTTTCTGGCTTCTCGGACCTGGGGGGTCTCTGGTTCATTTTTCTTGGGTGTGCCCCTTCCCATGACTGACATATGAAATTTGAAAGTAAAAACGAAAGGAAAACAGAGGGAATATAAGGGACAGAGTACCTGTATAGTAGGTAAATTTGCTTGGGATAGCGACGCAAGGCGACGTAGGTTCTCATCGTAGGCGTCTCTGAGCCAGCAGATAAACTCGACCACCGGGAAGACTGGGGGGGTAATTTGATGGTAAAATCCTGATACGACCACCCGATATCGATCCCTATTCTGAACATGTCGCGAAAAAAGCTCAGGTCTTATACTACTAATGGGGAAACGGTATTGGTGATCACGGATTCCAGCTTGCTAGTCAATGAAAGGCTCGAACCCAGGAGTTTTTCTGGCTTCTCGGACCTGGGGGGTCTCTGGTTCGTTTTTCTTGGGTGTGCCCCTTCCCATGACTGACATATGAAATTTGAAAGGAAAAACGAAAGGAAAACAGAGGGAATATAAGGGACGGAGTACCTGTACAGTAGGTAAATTTGCTTGGGAAAGCGACGCAGGGGGGTAGTCTGGCGATGATTGGGTAGTCCTGGTACTTGTTCCTGCTTGATATATATTGTAACTGGAAGACCTGTGACTTTTACTGCAGTAAAATATGGGAAACTGCTATCTAAGACTAGTAATTCTGGGATGAAGGGGCGTAGGGTGAAATAAGCAGGGTAAGTGTCGTAAGGACACTGACAAGGGGGCACGCGGCGTGTAGGGATTGGGCGTTAGTTGGGGACAGGTGAACACCGCGTGCCGGGTTTAATACTGGTACGGGCCTTAGTACCAGCTCATCTAGAACTTACCTTACCTCTCTGCCGCATGTGCCATATGATTCCTGAAACATATCATTCACAAAGCGAATTAAATACATAACCTACCAGTCGTAAGGGCCCACATTGCGTTCTGCCACATCACCGTAACTCTGTGATTTGCTCTTGCCACTTCATTCTGGCCTTGGGTCCCCGCCACGTCACGTTATTGCAACTCCGTGGGGGTATGGCTCTCTTTTCTCTCTCGCTACTCGACCCCTGCGGACATTCCCACTTGCAGTATTCCCTCGTGTGCATATTTGTAAAGCGGCAATTCTTTTAATATCTTTATTCTGAACTCTTCATACCACATGTTTGCACTTTTTATATTTCCGTTATCCTTTTTTACTTTATACCTCATCCTTTTCGTATTACTTCCGCCTCTAGCTTTTAGGCACGTGACTTATCTTACCTTGTTTCACTTCAACCAATTTTTCAAATATTTCACCCTTTTGATATAATTTTTCGATGCATGACTTATCAACATTTAATAAATCAATGACTTATGTTATATGGTGATCAACACCCGTGACCTTCTTTGGATTTGCGGTGTTGTTCTTTTCTTGTGGCTTTGATGGGTTGTCTTTAGCCACCATGCCTTGGCTCTGTCCTTTGTTCTACGGTTTGGAAGCACCTTTCCCTTGCTTTTGATTCGCAGATCCAAAGTCTCGCTTCTTCTGTTTGAATTTCTGCTCAATCTTGGCAGCATACCGGTATGCCGTACCAAGCGAGGAGATGTCGAGGAGCTCCATTTCCTCCTGAATGTATCTGTGCAGACAACTGCGATACTTTAGCACCAAATGTTTCTCTGAATCTTTGATACCCAATTTTGTGCGCAGGGTATGGAACAGATTCGTCAGCTCATGCACATCTTGATCCCTTTGTTGTCGCAGCGTGGTCCATTGTATGTACTTGTCCTCATAGCTCCCCACGGGATAGTATTGTTCCTTGACGGTGTCTCGGAAAGAATTCCAAGTTGGTACGGCCGAGAACAGAGAGGGTTCTGTCTGGTCCTTGTTCTCACAGTAGGTTTCCCACCAGTCCTTAACATGGGGGGTAGCTTTGAGGAGTGCAAAAATAATCTTCTCCCGGTCTGAAAAGTCATGAACGGAGAAATATCCTTCTAATAGATTCAACCATCTATCTACGGCATCTGCGTCTATTTGACCCTCAAATATGGGAATGTCAAAATTTGCTTGTACCTTAAAGGGAGTCGCAACTCCAGAGTGGCTACTGGATGCAGATGCGCCGCCGGTGGGCAGCCGTTGAAGGATCTGAGCAAAGCTATCCATCATCGCGTTCCTTTTTTTTTCGAGGGCCTCCTCGAGCAATATTTTGATAGGATCTCCTGCTCCCTCATCTTTCTTTTCGTCCCCCATGGGCGTCCGTTGAGGTTTGCGAGGCTGATCTTGCAAAGGTTCCACCAAATCAAGCCCTAGCTCCTTATACCCCGACCTCGTTGGGGACATGCAAAGAAGGATCGAGAAAAAGCAGACCGCTCTGATACCACTGATCCGGATTTATGCAGGAACGCAACAGAATAAACATATAACCATAAATACAGAGATGCAGCGGAAATAACACTTCATTTCATTAATATCAAAGAGCTGAAATTTGCTTACAGACAGAATGGAAATAAAACTAGCTAGGGCACTGGTAGCTATCTCTGAGAAGAGATGTGGCGGCTACAGGCCTCTGAACTGCTTTACAATGAGGCGCGAGGGCCTATTTATTATTGAGAAGCAATGGAGAACCCTAAACATCCCAAAAACCTAACCCTAGGAGATGAAGCGCCAAAACTATGGGCCCCGTTTGGGTAAATTGGTGTTTCAACTTCCGAGGGACGTAACTTTGGCATACTATCTCCGTTTGACGCACATGATACATCATTAGAAAGCTCTATCCGAGGACTAAAACTTTCGCCACGAAAATCATTTCAAAGGCGCGAAGCCCAAAAAACGTCGTTTAGGGCCTCAAAATGGCTCCGGAAGTTCAGGACCCGAAAAACTGCTAAAAATAGTAAATTATGACGAAACTGAAAAACAGAAAGAGACAATGGTGGGGGCCAAGTGGAATAGGCGGGTGGCCACCAATATCCACCTGGATCATTCCTCCCCCCTTAGGAAGCAATGGTCCCCATTGCGTTAAGTTCCTCCATGAGATGAGGAAATTTCTGCTGAACTTGGTCCCTGGTGAACCACTTTCCTTGGTGCAGGAGTTGGCCAGCTTTGACAACCCGATACGGTTGGATCTGCTGTTGACGAGTGTTCTTGATTTGCATGTCCATGATACAATCTGTGGTGGCCTGTTCCATGCAGTCTGGGTTTAACTCTGTTGGTGTGAGTTGTTCTGCAATGTCCGAGGTGTCCAGTAGAGGTGGGAAGTAAGGACGAAGGCAATCCACATTGAAGACTGGGTGCAGACCAAGGAATGGAGGAATACTAAGCTCGAAGGAATTGTTCCCTACAGCCTTGGTGATGGTGTATGGCCCGTATAGGAGTGGGCGAAGCTTGCGGTGGGGTCGAGTGAGGCGCTCCTTCTACAAATGTAGCCATACTTTGTCGCCCACCTGGAAGTTGTGTGGCACCCGGTGTTGATCATGGCGCTGCTTGTACTTCGCATTGGCTCTGTCCAATATATCATGAACCTGTTGGCGGATGTGTTGAATGCGCTTGATGAAGCTACTTGCTTTGTCAATTTCAGACTGGACATGAGCTGAATCGGCCTGAGCAGCTGCAAATGGCATGGCTATGTCAATGGGACATAGTGGCTGGAATCCCAAGCCCACCTGAAAGGGGCTATGGCCAATTGAGCTGTGGAGAGCCCGGTTATAACTGTGTTGTACATAGGGGAGGCTCTCGTCCCATGTGCGTGGATGCTTTGAGTTGTACATGCGCAGAATGTGTACAATCATTCTGTTGACGACCTCTGTCTGGCCATCTGTTTGGGGATGGAAAGCTGTGGACTTGGTGAGCTTTGTGTCCAACATTGACCGGAGGCTGGACCAAAATGTGCTGAGGAACCTGCTATCTCGATCTGATATGATAGACTGTGGGATCCCAAAGTGCACCCACACTCGTTCAAAGAAGAGTTTAGCAGTGGCTTCTGTTGTGATATTCTTCTTACAGGCCGCCATAATGGCCATCTTCGAGAATCTGTCAACGACCACGAAAACACAGTCATTTCCATTCTTAGTAGAGGGCAGGCCCGACATGTAATCCATGGAGATGGATTCCCAAGGTCGACTAGGGGTAGGTAGTGGAGAATATAGGCCTTGCTTCTTGATGGTCGGTTTGGCAATGGCACAAGCAGTGCAGGATCTAATGTGCTTCTCGACATCCTTTCGAAGGTTCAGCCAATAGAAATAATTTTGTAGTATTGCTACTGTTTTCTCGACCCCGAAATGCCCAGCAACTCGACTGTAGTGTGCTTCCCATATCATCTTGGCACGCTCGCTTGAAGGAACACAAAGGTGTCCCAGGTGACATAAAAGTGCATCTTGGAGGTGAAAATTTGGAACTTGCGTGCCCCCCAAGAGTGCCTTGTAAGCGTGGCCGAATTCTGGGTCACTCTCATAGAGCAGCGGCCAATCAGAAGTCTCGTGCCCACAAGAGTTGAGCACGGTGGTGAGCGCCACGATCGGTGGTCGGCTGAGGCAGTCTGCAACATTATTGGTGCTGCCCTTCTTGTACTTGATGTTCAAATGAAACTGTTGCAGATATGTGGACCACTTCTGATGGTGATCATTCTGCAACTTCCCTTGTGTCTGTATGAACTGCAGGGGCCGGTGGTCTGTGTGGATGATTGTTTCCTTCCCCAAAATGTAATGCTCCCATTGTCGACAGGCTTGCACAATGGAATACATTTCTTTGTCATAGGTGGGATACTTGTGAACTGTCTCAGACAATGTCTCACTGTGATATGCCACCGTATGTCCCTGTTGAGTAAGACCTGACCCAATAGCATAGTCAGAGGCATCTGTCTCGATCTCAAATGGCTGTTGCAAGTCTGGTAATGTGAGCACTGGGGCAGAATAGAGGCGATTTTTCAATTCTGTGAACGCCTTTTGTTGAGGTTCCGACCAAAAGAATTTTTCTCTCGCTCCTCCCTTGATAACTTGACTCAAGGGCCAAGTGATATGAGAGAATCCCAACATGAATCTACGGTAGAAATTAGCAAGACCCAGAAAGCTGCGAAGCTTTGTTATAGTGGTTGGGGCTGGCCAATCCCGAATGACTTGGATCTTGGCTAGATCCACATCCACCCCCCTTTCATCAATAATGTATCCTAGATATTGAATCTGGGTCATGCCAAACATGCACTTCTCCAAATTGGCACACAAATTGTGTTGCCACGGTGTTTGGAGGACTTGTCGGATGTGGTGAAGGTGCTCTTCCCAAGTCTTGCTAAAGATCAGAATGTCATCCAAGTACACCACTACAAATGAGTTGGTGAATGGCCGCAAGATGTCGTCCATCATTCTCATGAAGGTTGCGGGAGCATTCGTCAACTCGAAAGGCATGACTAGCCATTCAAAAAGGCCCTCCTTGGCTTTGAAGCTAGTCTTCCACACATCAGAGGGTTCAATTGGTACCTGGTGATACCCAGACTTCAGGTCAATCTTGTTGAAATATTTTGCACCTTTGAGTTGGTCCAGAAGGTCATCAATCCATGGGATTGGGTACCTATTCCGGACAGTGATCTTGTTCAGCGCCCGATAGTCAATACAGAGTCTCCACGTCCCATCCTTCTTCTGTACCAACACGATCGAGCTCCCACAGGGCGATGAACTTGGTCTGATGTGACCTTTCTGCAACAGCTCCTGAATCTGCCTTTTGATTTCATCATTTTCCAGAACAGAGCGTCGATAGATCGGTCCATTGGGTAGTGGCGCACCTGGGGTCAAATCAATCGGGTGCTTGACCTGGCAGTGCAGAGGAACCCCTGTGGGTGAGGTGAAGATGTCCCCATACTCCTCCACGACCTTATCCATTTGTTGTTGTCGTGTAGAGGGGCCCTGTCTGGAGGTCGTGGCCACAGTCTTCTTCTTGCCCTGGGGGTGGATCATCAGGAAAACGAATTTCCTGGTTTGGGAAATGAGCTTACTGCATTGTTTTGCAGTAACCAAAGAGATAGTCGTAGGAGGTGGTACCTCTGGTATCCTGTACAACTTATTTCCCAAAGTAATAATAACAGCACGAGGTAGAGACTCATACACAGCATGACGCTTCCACAAGTATGGTTGTCCTAATAATACATCAGAAACATCAATAGGAGCAACATCACATAATACCTCATCTGTGAAGGGCTTGATGCTATAGGGAAGGTGGCACTGCTGGCTGACGAGGAGATCTCGTCCTTGGTGAAGCCACCCGATGGTGTATGGATGTGGGTGAGCTGTGGGTGAGCTGTGGTCGGCAAGCCCAACCGCTTCACGGCGTCTGCTGAAATGAGGTTCCTTTGGCTCCCATTGTCGACAATGAACTGTACAGGGGAGCCCTTTACCCACATCTGGGAGTGGAAGAGATGTTCCTCCTCCTCTGGATCTTCCGGTTCCTCCTTATGGATCTTTGTAGTGGCAACAGTGGCATTAGGCTCTGCATCAATAATTTGTTTCCCTTTTTCATTCCCCTTTTTAGGTTCTAATTCGGAGTCGGAGCATGCATATGACTCAGAAGCCCTCATCTCGACCACTAGCGACTGCTTGGCCCGACACTCACTTCTGTTTTGAGTGGAGCTCTTATGGAACTCACACCACTTTCCCGTGACCTTCTTTGGCTTTGCGGTGTTGTTCTTTTCTTGTGGCTTTGACGGGTTGTCTTTAGCCACCATTCCTTGGATCTGTCCTTTTTTCTGTGGTTTGGAATCACCTTTCCCTTGCTTTTGATTCGAAGATCCAAAGTCTCGCTTCTTCTGTTTAAATTTCTGCTCAATCTTGGCAGCATACCGGTATGCCATACCAAGCGAGGAGATGTCGAGGAACTCCATTTCCTCCTGAATGTTTCTGTGCAGACAACTACGATACTTTAGCACCAAATGTTTCTTTGAATCTTTGATACCCAACTTAGTGCGTAGGGTATGCAACAGATTCGCCAGCTCATGCACATCTTGATCCCTTTGTTGTCGCAGTGTGGTCCATTGTATGTACTTATCCTCATAGCTCCCCACGGGATAGTACTGTTCCTTGACGGCGTCTCGGAAAGAATTCCAAGTTGGTACAGTCGAGAACAGAGAGGGTTCTATCTGGTCCTTGTTCTCACAGTAGGTTTCCCACCAGTATTTAACATGGGGGGTATCTTTAAGGAGTGCAAAAATAATCTTCTCCCGGTCTGAAAAGTCATGAATAGAGAAATATCCTTCTAATAGATTCAACCATCTATCTACTGCATCTGCGTCTATTTGACCCTCAAATATGTGAATGTAAAAATTTACTTGTACCTTAAAAGGAGTTGCACCTCCCGAGTGGTTGCTGGATGCAGATGCGCCGCCGATGGGTAGTCGTTGAAGGATCTGAGAAAAGTTATCCATCATCGCGTTCCTTTGTTTTTCGAGGGCCTCCTCGAGCAATATTTTGATAGGATCTCCTGCTCCCTCATCTTTATTTTCATCCCCCATGGGCATCTGTCGAGGTTTGTGAGGCTGATCTTGCAAAGGTTCCACTAGATCAAGCCCTAGCTCCTTATACCCCGACCTCGTTGGGGACATGCAAACAAGGATTGAGAAAAAGCAGACCGCTCTGATACCACTGATCCGGATTTATGCAGGAACGCAACAGAATAAACATATAACCATAAATACAGAGATGCAGTGGAAATAACACTTCATTTCATTAATATCAAAGAACTGAAATTTGCTTACAGACAAGATGGAAATAAAACTAGCTAGGGCGTTGGTAGCTATCTCTGAGAAGAGATGTGGTGGCTACAGGCCTCTGAACTGAGTTATAATGAGGCTCGAGGGCCTATTTATTATTTAGAAACAATGGAGAACCCTAAACATCCAAAAACCTAACCCTAGGAGATGAAGCGCCAAAACTATGGGCCCCGTTTGGGTAAATTGGTGTTTCAACTTCCCAGGGACATAACTTTGGCATACTATCTCCGTTTGACGCACATGATACATCATTAGAAAGCTCTATCCGAGGACTACAACTTTCGCCATGAATACCTCTCTAAAATGGAATAATATTCACTAGAGGCGCGATGCTCAAAAAATGTCGTTTAGGGCCTCAAAACAGCTCCAGAAGTTCAGGACCCGAAAAACTGCTAAAAATAGTAAGTTATGCCGAAACTGAAAAACTGAAAGAGACAATGGTGGGGGGCCAATTGGAATAGGTGGGTGGCCACCAATATCCACCTAGATTAGAAGGACCATATTGTGTCCAGCCTTCACAGGAAATCCACTCTTTTCTTAACGTGGAAGGCTTTGACGGAATTTTTCCAAAGCAGAAGTGACCAGAGGAAGTTGGTGCTTAAATACAAGCTTAGAAAAATAAAAATGGAGAAAGGCGACAATATTCCAAAATACCTCACAAAGTTTGTCCATTGCAAGGATGAGCTGGGAAGTGTGGGGGTTACTGTTGATGAAGAAGACTTGGTGAGCTTGGCTCTCCTTGGGCTTCCGAAGAGTTGGCATAGCTACGAAGACTTTGTCAATGGACAGGAGAAACTGCCAGGATGGGAGCGACTTTGGTCGGATCTTGTGTAGGAGGAGATAAGGCGGGGTACCAGGGATGGATCTTCATTGAAGAATGAAAATGAAAAGAATTTCGCTTTGGCTGCCAAAGCAAGGAAAGGGAAGGGGAAGAAAAATCCTTCTAAATCTGGTGCGAAAGGCAAGAAGCAAGACTTGTCCAAAGTGAAGTGTTTTCACTGTCACAAGCATGGACATTTCGCCACTAACTGTCCACAGAAGAAGAAGAATAACCAGGCTGCTGGATCTGCAGCTGGAGAGGTCTTAGCCTCGCAATTTGAGCTGGATTTTTCCTTGATCGCATGCTTGGTTTCAAGCTGCATGGGATCCGTGTGGTATCTTGATAGTGGTGTGTCTTTCCATATGACGAGAGACAAAGATTTTTTTAGTGACTTAGAGGAGAGGGACCTCCAGATGCATATATATATGGGCGATGATGGTCGGTACAATGCGACTGGAATTGGGACCATTACCTTTGAGAGGGAGTCTGGTAATCCATTCTTTTTGAAGAATGTCATGCATGTTCCAGGTCTAAAGAAGAACTTGGTCTCAGTCGCAATGCTGGAAGACAGGGGTTATGATGTTGTTTTCAGTGAGGGAAAATCCTTCCTTCGACATAAAACAATGGGTCAAACCAAGAAGATATGGGTTCAAATTAAGAATCTCTACAAGCTAGAGGTAGATGGCTACACTGCAATGGTGGGAAAAGAAGAAGAAGTGGTGAGTCGGGATGAGGGTGAATTATGGCACAGGATATTAGGCCATCTTCACCATGGCGCTTTGAAAATTTTGCAGCAAATTTATACTGGACTTCCCAAGGGTACTCTTGCACACTTAGATCAGTGCAAAGGATGTACAATGGGTAAGTTTGTGAATACCACCTTTCATGAGAAGGAGAACCGTGCTTTGGTGATCTTGGAGAGAATTCACACAGACGTGTGTGGACCATTCTCGGTTGCTTCAACAACAAAACACAGGTATTATGTGATATTTTTTGATGAATTTTCTCGTAGATGCTGGATCTATTTCATGCAGAAGAAGAGTGAAACGTTCTCAAAGTTCTGTTAGTTCAAGGCATTGGTGGAGAAGGAGTCGAGAAAGTAGGTGAAAGCTCTAAGGAGTGATAATGGTGGTAAATACATCTCTGGCGAATTCAAAGAATTCTGTAGCAAAGAAGGAATTCGAAGAGAACTCATAGTGCCTCATAACCCACAGCAGAATGGGGTCGTAGAGAAGAATAAAAGAACGATCATGGGTGCTACACGAGCGATGTTGCATGACCAGGGCCTACCGATGCACTTGTGGGCAGAAGCATGCAACACTGCGGTTTATGTGCAAAACCATTGTCCTCATAGATTACTTGGCATGAGTACTCCCGAGGAAGCTTTTACTGGTAAGAAGCCTGATATTTCTCATTTGAATATTTTTGGCTCACCTATTTACATTCATGTGACGAAGGATGCCAGGAAGAAGTTGGAGCTGACTGCAGAAGTTTGGATATTTGTGGGGTACATATAAACACCCCATAACTATCGTGTGTATTTTCCAAACAGTCGGATGACTGTTATGCAACGGGATATAAAATTCAATGAGGCGAAAGCCATGAATTTGTCGCTTGAGAAGGAGCTACACTTGCATGCGGAAGAGGAACTTCTTGTTCCCAAAGATGAGCCTCTAGATGTGGATCAACCACAGGAGGAGATTCATGGAGTGGAGTCCACTCATGCAAAACCAAACATCAAACAAGGCAGGAAGCGTACCACAGAAGCTGAGAGACTGAAGGTGGATGCGACACATAATGTAGGAGTTCCTACATCACAGCGCAGACAGAGACAGTCACCTGACCGATATACTGGATACATGGCTCTTATGAGCAAGTGTATTGTGACAGAGCCATCTTCTTTTGAAGAAGCAGCATAGGAGCCCACATGGTTAGATGACATGGTGGAGGAGTATGACTCCATTGTCAGAAACAGTGCTTGGGAGATTGTTCCAAGGTCGGTGGGAAAATCAGTTGTAGGATCAAGATGGATCTACAAGGTAAAGCAAGCTGCTGATGGGAGCATCGAGAATTATAAGGCAAGATTTGTTCCCCGGGGCTTCTCACAGATTTAGGGGATTGACTATGAAGAAACTTTGCACCTGTCACATGGTATTCTTCCATACAGACCATCCTTGCTCTCTCAGTGCAGATGGGTTGGCACATTCATCAGATTGATGTGAAGACTACGTTCCTTAATGGGATCATTGAGGAAGAGGTGTACATTGAGCAGCCAAAAGGATTTGAGATCTTCAGCAGCGAGTCGCATGTGTGCAGGCTCAAAAGAGCCCTACATGAGCTGAAACAAGCACCCCGTGCTTGGTACACTTGGATCGACAGCTATTTCACTGGACTTGGCTTCACCAAGAGTGAGGCGGATGCAAACCTGTACCAGATTGTGGTTGAGGGTAAGCTTTTAATCATTGTACTTTATGTTGATGATTTGATACTAACAGGTGATGAGCATTTGATACACTCATGCAAGGCTGATCTTGCAAAGGAGTTTGAGATGAAGGATTTAGGCCTCCTTCATTATTTCCTTGGATTGGAAATATGGCAGCGGGAAGGTGAATTGTTTGTGTCTCAAGGAAATTATGCTCGGGAGATACTGGAGAAGTTTCACATGCAAGGCTGCAAGCCTATCAACACTCCTCTTCCAAGAAATTGGAAGAAAGAGGATGCTACATCGGCAGAGGTAGTGGATGGCACTGTTTATCGACAGTTGGTGGGTTCGCTCATGTATTTAGTCAATACAAGACCGTACATATGCTATGCGGTGAACCAACTTTCACAAGCGATGGTTAAGCCTACCAAGATCTTTTGGAAGGTGGGCAAGCATGTCATGAGATATCTCAGGGGCACATCTGAGTATGGTTTATGGTACAGACAGATGGATGAGGTGAAGTTGCATGGCTTCAAGGATGTAGATTGGGCAGGAAGCCCAACAGACAGAAAGAGCACATCAGGAGGGATTTTCAGTATCGAATCTACAGTAGTTTCTTGGTACAGCAGGAAACAAAGGTCTGTGGCACTCAGTTCAATGGAAGCGGAATACATGGCAGCAAGTTTAGCTGCATGTGAGGCTATCTGGATGAGGAAGATTCTGGTTGGTTTGTTCGGTTCACATTTAGATCCCACGGTGATTCATTGTGATAATCAAAGTTGCATTAAACTCTCGGTTAATCCTGTGTTTCATGATAGATCTAAACATATTGATATCTGGTATCATCATATCGAGAGATTGTGTGCGAGCGGAAGATCATGTTATGAGTACATTCCCACGGAGGATCGGGCGGATATTCGACGAAGGCGCTCACCAGGAGCAAATTCGAATACCATAGAGCGAGGATCGGGGTGAAGGATAATCCCTATCTTGCTTGAGAGGGGGAGTGTTGAGCTTCAACATGATGATGAGCTTAGTGAAAAGAGTCGCCTTCACTAAGTGGGCCCGCAGGCTATTCTTGGTGCAAGTCTATTTTTAGACTATGTCTATTTTTAGACATGATGATCATATTTCATAAGTTGCAGGATGCTATTTGTGGATGGTTGGTCAAGTTGGAAAAACAGATGAAATTCTATTTTTAGAATATTGAGCGAAGTCTATTTATAGATCGTTGATCTAAAAATAGATGCATGTCGATTATTATTAGCTCTTAATAATAATCAGACACTAAACAACAACTTATTCTCTTGGAGCACTTTTTTTCAGTGCACAGATGTGGCACAACGGCTGACGAGGAAGGAATTACGCTATTTAAAGGGGTTTCCTGGAGCTAATGCATGGAGGACACAGTTAGAACTCAAGTGGCAGAGTTATGACACAGTTGGAAGAAGTAGTTATGGAGTTGTATTCAGTTTAACTCAGTTAGACTCAGTTGAGCTAGTTGTATCTAGTCTAACTGATTGATACAATATTGAGTGTGGAGTGAATTAATTAGTTAATTAATTCATAAATAATAACTCATTAATCAACTGAAGAATACATCAGTTAACTATAGTGCATGGCAGTTTCAGTGGAGACCAGTGGAGAGATAGGTGAAAGGGAAAGACAGACTATCTGTTGTGACTATAGTGATGCATTGATTACATCCAACACTCAGTGGAGATGCCAATGAGGATTGTGCAGTCAATCCAAGAGTAATTCGAATTCATTCAGAGCTATTCTTCAGCAAAGATTGCGCAATGGAGGCAGCCTAGTAGGTGGCAAATATCGGTGCATGGATTTGCAAGATTAGGCCTGATTAGTGTATGACGATTGTACTGTATTGAGAGCTTGTGATAATATTTGTATGTTTGTATGAGATTGTCATATGATCTCCATGTTACATAATATATAATTTGGGTTTTCAGCTTCAGGATTTCCCGGTTAAAAACTGTGTTATGTGCGATTGAATATTTTTTTTTATGCTTCACATGTGTGTGAAATTAATTTTTCTGCAAAAGATTAACAAGAGGAATAGGTTCAGTATCTTGCATAAAGTTAAATAGTGTGAGATCAGGTGGATCTTGGACATATGCATGCTTAGTGCATATAATTTCTACACCGAAAAAAGAGGTAGTGAAAAATTCAGTCAGGAGCTCATCAGGGATTTCAAACTTGATCAAACAACGACGACGTATCCATTCATGAATACGATCAGAAATATGTGTGGTTGTGTCTTGTTTCAAGGACGTAAGGAGGTGTGTTCTTGTTTCATAACGAACGGGCAATTGAAATTGTGTGAGTAATTCCATTGCGAGAGAATTGAAATCTTGAAAGATACCACGAGAGAGTTCAATGTACCACTTTGCAGCAGCACCAGTGAGAGTCCTTTGGAAAAGACGTAAATGAATAGAATCATCAATATAGGAGTTAGAGGAGCACCATAGGTGGTACGTCATAACATGCACTTGGGGGTCTTCTTCGGACTTGCCTTCGAACTTGGGACAATTGCTAGGGATTTTGGTGGGAACTGGGGGCCAATATGGATTATGAAGAATGGGATCATTCGTCAACTTCAACACATCAGACAATTCTAGCGTAGCAAGGAATGGAAATTTCATATTAAAAGGAATTGCAGGCCTTTGATAGAGACCAGTGTTATGGTTATAACCGGGTCAGGAGAAATTTTGAGCCCATATGTTCTGTCCCGGAGGATTTTGTCCATAGGGGTTAAAATTTTGGTAATTCTACCCATATCCCGATTGAGGACCAGGGTATTGATTCTGAGTGAACCACTGAGGTCCAGCTTAAGCAACGTATGGATTTTGTTGCAGGATGAAAGAAGTTCCTTAGGGTGGACCTTGTACCATCAAAGGTTGACCTTGGGAGACCATCGGCTGGCCTTGAGGAATGAAAGTTTGGCCCTTGGGCTGCACAAGTTGTCCCTGGGCTGCAGGTTGGCCCTGGTACTGTGGTTGAACAGGCTGCCCCTGAAAACTAGGATGGCCTGAAGGAAGTGGACCAAGTTGTCCCTGAAAACTAGGTTGACCTGATGGTTGTGATAAGCTAAGTTGTGCCTAAAGACCAGGTTGACCCGGCTGACCAACAGAAGTTTGGCCTTGTTGTACAATAGATGGGCCCTACTGAATGTAAGGCTGGTTCTGTTGCACAAAAGGTTGTCCCTGAGGTGGATAGGTTTGCCCTTGAGGAACATAAGGCACTCCTTGCTGAACATAATGTTGACCAGTAGGACCATAGGTTTGTCCCTGTTGGACCAAAGGTTTTCCCTGAGAGGGTTGTCCTTTTGGACCATAGGTTTGTACCTGTTGGTACGTTAACTGGTTTGGGCGAACCAAAATTTGTGGCATTTGGACATACAATGGACCTTGTGGAAGAGGCCCATGGTAATAAACATGATTCCCATACTCATTAAAGTACTGTGGTAGATTTACTTAAGTCGGGATCTCCTGAGAACCCTAGGGGAGATAATTCTGATGTTGAATAGCCATGATATATTGGTCGTATGACAAACCTTCTGGAATAGGATTTGAAGAGATAGGCGTATTACTAATAGTTTGATGGATTCCCGACAAGTGAGGTGGTGATCCACTCACAACGGGCCCAACGAACATCGCGGAAGAATTGGGATGCATCCCACGAATAGTAGAAGATGATGACAATGATGGAATCACACTAGGGGATGGAGTGGAGGAATCCACACAAACATTGGGCTGGGTTGGGACAGACATGACCATCATTGAAACAATGGGAATCGAAGAGGATGGACCTGACACAAATGACCCTGTAGAAGGAGCCATCATACTTGACCATAGCGGGTTCGAGTACAAAGATGCAACACCCGAAATTATCTGACCCAAAGAATGATATCCAGCAGGGAGCGATGAAGGCTGAGAGGAAGGTTGAGTTGTCACATAAGGAAAATTCTCAGGAGGGAATTGATATTCTCTTGTAGATACAAAAGTCTCTTCACTACTAACAGGACTCAAGGAATCCATGTCGTATGAAGACATGTTGTCAGGGAACAGCTGACGAGCTGTCGAAAGAAAATCACCAGAAAAAGGTGTCACGGGAGGGTTAAGGAGGATCTTGTCTCAAAAATAAAAAAGCATCTAGGGGCTGCCAGTTGATGTCAAATGGCTCCTCAACGGTAGACCGAGTGGTGATAGGTTGAACACTTGGGAGGATAGCACCCTCAAGGTTTTGGATCCCAACAGACTAAGGTGTCTTCTAAGAAACTCCGAGGGGAGACTCTTCAGTACGAGGTAATGAAAAGGATGACGAAATAGGTAGTTCCGCCATTGTGACTTTTTCTCAAAAATAAGGAGAGAAAAGAGATGATAAATTTGAGGCTTTAACAACAATCACTAAGGAATTACTCATGAACTAGCCAAGAAAATAACTTAATGGGTGTGTGATCATGGGTAATTAATTTTATGACGCTGAAACAAAACTCTACTTTTTCATGTTTTAAGAGTTGATAACAGGACAAAAGGTGACTCTAGTCACTTTTAGTTTGGACAAGCTCGAAACGACAAGTGCTTGATGATCTTTTCAAATTTTAAAGAGTCGCGGAAAGATCAAAATGAGTGCTCAGGAACTCTAAGCAAGAGGGTGTACCAAGCTCCCGTGAATTGCAATATACACCTTAGTGATCAAATGAAAAATAAATTACCAAGGACTTAACATACGTGCAGGCAGTCTCCCTGAATGCTCTGTTCGGTGTATCATGGTTACAAGGTGGAAAACTCGGCTTATGGATAAAGGATTGCAACCTATGAAGGTGTCCTTTGATATACACGACGGTACAGGGAGCACAAATCTGTACTAGCGTTTTCTAATGGAAGATTGCGAGCGACATTTACTAGGTTTAACGACGCCGGAACACATCACTATCCTTGACCTCTAAGTGTGAGCGTTAAATTTCAATGCTTCCTTGGGTTGATTGAGTTAGTTTTACAGCTTATCTTGAAATTATGTTTTAGTTTCAAGGCCTTACCAAATGTAATCTCAAATCTCTAATGCACAACTATATGAGAGAAAGAATACCATTTCAATTCGATGAAAAGCTAGCTAAGAGAGGGATAGAAGTTCGCAACAAAGAAGCAATCAACCGAATGCAAGAATGACAGTTTCCTTTATGCTACTAACACTGCCAAAGCAAAAAATGAAAAATTATTCTCTTGTTTTTCACTTTCTAATGAAGAAGAAACCTGCTAATGCAAAAGAGTACTTTTCATTTTCAAACAAAAATGAAGAATTCAAATTTTTGTTCTTTTGTATGGGTGAGGAGCAATAATGCAATGCTACAGTAAAAGGAAAAAACAAACACTATCTTTGAGCAAATTTGAATGAAATGATCAAAACACAAAGAGACCAATTCCAAGCGAATGTAAAACACACTCAAAACCAAAAAAGCATTCCTTCATGCAAAAAAAGGATTTTCAAGTCAACTCAATGAGAAATGTGATCTATGCACGGGGCAATGGAGGGAGAGTCAAACGGACACCTGGATGACAGTTCGATAATCCTACAATACGTAGAATCAAAAGAAAATACCAAGCAATCAGAAAATAGGTTAAAAATATGAACGACTAAACCGAATCATATACGCTCGGAGACTCAACGAACATGTGACCAAACAAACGATTCAAAACACCTAGAAGCCTTAGGATGAAAAAGCCACACTGATCATATGAGAGACAACCAACTGAAATGAACAAGATAGGCAAGTCAAGAATCAATCCAAGGAGAAAAAACCAAGCCAGAGGGTAAGATACACTAGACACTCAGTAACGAATTCCAAAAACCAATCCTACAGGAATCGGCGCGACTGTTCAGCAGAAATCCGCGTTGAACAGGGAAAATTGCACTGGTGCCAAAGGAAAATCATGCTAATGGGCGCGACAGTCAGGAAAATAGTAGCGTTGAGTAATGAAACCAAGGAAGGAAGAAAGGGCAGCTGAGAAAAAACCGGGCTTATCACTCTGAGAATAGGTGAAGTGCCTTGAAGCAGTCAAACAAGCAAAACAAAACAGAGAAATGACAATAAGACCAAAGTTGGATAGACAAGAAAAACTTCAAAAGGAACAATGAGAGACGACAGGCACATTGATCCCTAGTGGAGTCGCCAACTTTTTGAGTAAGAAAATCCCCTCTGTGGATAGAGGCGATCCCTCTAGCCCTAAGTGGTTGTAGCAACAAGGGAACACGTTGAATTCCTAAATTCCTAGTTTGTAAATGAAATATGGACTAGAACAGATCTCCTACCTCAATCCAATGCTTTTGTTGTGGCATGTTGCAGTGATCCTTCGATCCTTGTCTTCACGCCTTGTGCTCCGTTAGTAGCAATGTTCACACCTGCACAAATATAAAACAAACACTAACAACATAAAAACATATATATTCATCTTCAACTATCCAACTAGTCAAGGAGAGTTAGACACTTCGAATATAAATGGAATGAACTAGAAACCAGTCATGTAATATTGATATATGAAAAATAATTTTACAACCTATGCCTCGATGTTGTAGACCTCCTTCAATGGGTTCAGTCGAGCACGTCTCCAAGCAATCATTCATCGTTTGGCTCAATGAGGCAGTGGGCTTAAACTCTCTCTCACAACAATGGACTCTTCTCTGCTCTCTTCAACACACCAGCTATAACTATTGATTGTTCAGCTAGCTGAATTAATGTGAGGAAGAAGAATTTATAGGAGAGGAGGAGGAGGTTTGGGATCCACATAAGGTGGAGGAGAGGTCTATTACTTTGGGAAGTTGCAATTTTGTAGGAACTAATAAGCCAAAGGGAGAAACTTGACTTGATCCAATTGAACAAACAACCATTACTCCACCCATGAAGTTGTTAAATCATAGAAGCTTTGTTTCTATTTTAAAAAACTTTCCAAAAGTAGCTCAACGCAGGTGCCCTTCTGAGACAAAGCGATGACTACGTGAGGCTCAGTGAAAATTTGTCTATGGGCACGAGGACATAACTACTTACCAGCGTCGACCCAAAAGCATAGGTTTTTGAGGGTCTACTTGAGGAAAGATCAACAGAGATCATGTTCCTGACATGTTAGGGGATGCAATGACATTTATGGCAATGTATGATTGTACACAAGGGTCACTGAAATGGTCCTCCAATGTTAGCAATGGGGATTGCAGGGACGGTGACAAAATACAGTGTAACAGTCGTACCGTGTGAGGGCACCCGAGGAAAATCATTCAAGCAGGTCGAGTCAGGACAATTCATGTGAGGGCACCCAAGAAAATGCGTTGGAGCAGACTGGGTCAGTTCGGTTCAGGTGTGGTCGTGTGAGGGAACCCAAGGAAACGCGTTTGTGTGGGTCAAGTCGGGTCGTGTGAGGCTAACACCTGAGGAAACGCGTTCAAGTGGGTCAGGTCGGGTTGTGTCGTGTGAGGGTGCCCAAGGAAATGCGTTCGGCCATGTTGGGGCAGGTCGGGTCAAAGTGTGTGAGGGCACCTAGGGAAATGCGTTTGGGTGGGTTGGTTCGGGTCTGTTCCTGTGAGGGCACCCAGGGAAATGCACTCAAGTGGGTTGGATTGGGTCAAATCGTGTGAGGGTGCCCAGGGAAATGCACTCAGGCAAGTCGGTTCGGGTCATGTCGCGTCTTGTGAGGGCACCCAAGGAAACGCATTTGGGTGGGTCAGGTCCGGTTCAGTCGAGTCGTGTCGTGTGAGGCCACCCAAGGAAACACGTTATGGTGGGTTGGTTGGGTCGTGTCGTGTGAGGGCACCCAAGGAAACACGTTAGGGCGGGGCGGGTCGTGTTGTGTGAAGGTGCCCAAGAAAACTCATTCGGGCAGGTCGTGTTGAGTTTTGATGTGTGAGGGTGCCTAAGGAAACGCATTCGGTAGGTCGGTTTGGCAGTTCAAGTCATGTGAGGGTGCCCAAGGATTAAACGTGTGAGGGCAGGCTGGGTCGATTTGGGTCGGTTTGTGTGAGGGCACCCAAGGAAACGTGTTCGTGCGGGTCGGGTCGGGCGTGTGAGGGCACCTAAGGCAACGTGTGAGGGCAGGTATGGTCGAGTCGTGCCATGTAAGGGCGCCCAAGGAAATGCGTTTGAGCGGATCGGGTTGGGTCGTTTGAGGGCACCAAGGGAAACACGTTCGGGCAGATCAGGTCGGGTCGGGTCGTGTGATGGTGCCTAGGGAAACGTGTTCAGGCAGGTCGGGTTGGGATGGGTCGTGTGAGGGTGGCCATATCAAAAATTCTAAGTTGCGACCGCCCGTGTTCCTTGTGCATGTTTGTGTAATCCGTTTTGCATTTTCTCCCTCGTCCCTTCATTCGGGCGGGTCGGGTCATGCCATGTGAGGGAGCCACAAGAAACGCGTTTGGGTCGAACCGTCATGTGAGGGAGGTCGTATCAATAATGCTAATTTGTGACTGCCCGTGTGCCTTGTGCACGTTTGTGCGACCCGTTTTTCCTTTTCTCCCTCGTGCATTCGACATTCGGGCAGGTCGAGTTGTGTGAGGGCGCCCAAGGAACATGTTCGGGTCAGGTCGGGTCGTGTCGGGTCGTGTGAGGGAAACCAAGGAAATGCATTCGGAAGAATTGGGTCAGGTCGGGTCATGTCGTGTCATGTGATATGCCCAAGGAAATGTGTTTGAGTTGGGTCGGGTCCTGTCATACTGTGAGGGCACCCAAGGAAATGTGTTCAGGTGGGTCGAGTCATGTACTGAGGGCGCCCAAGGATCATATTGGGTTCATGGTTGTGGTTTCCTCTCTTTAAATCACTGACATGTGGGATTTCATCCATACCTGGAATTACCATGAAAGAAATCGGTTTAAATTTAAACTCCCTATTTTACCACTCGTATTTTGGTCCTGTGAATCACTAATGATGATCGAAAATTCCATTGGTAAATTTTCTTTCCTGGTGGAATCAAGCCTATTACAGAGAGATAAACATATCACATGGATTTTGGTGTAGGTGGACTTCCCTGTTGGCCTTTATGCAGAAGTGGAGCTCAATTAGGGTTGCTTCTCTAATAGGCAACGAATTGACTATTAAGTCATGTGAGGTCTGTCGTGTAAAAAATGATAAGTTGTGACCACTCGCATGCCTTGTGCACAAATTTGTCCAGCACGTTTGTCATTTTCTCCCTGGTGCCTTCGTTCGAGCAGGTCGGGTCATGTGACAGCGCCTAAGGAAATGCATTCGGGCGGGCTGGGTTGGTTCGGTTCGGGTCGTGTGAGGGCGCCCAAGGAAATGTGTTCGTGCAAGTTGGGTTGGGTCATGTGAGGGCACTTAAGGAAACACGTTCAAGCGGGTCAGGTCGGGTCATGTCGTGTGAGGGTGCCCAAGGAAATGTGTTTGAGCAGGGCAGGTTTGGTTGGGTCGGGTCGTGTGAGGGCACCCAGGGAAATGCTTTCACGTGAGTCAAGTTGGGTTCTGTGAGGGCGCCCATGGAAACACGTTCGGGCAGGTCGGGTCAGGTTGGGTGGGGTCATGTGAGGGTGGTCATGAGCGTAGCCTAAGGAAACATGTTTGGGCGGGTTGGGTCGTATGAGGACACCCAAGGAAGGCATGAGGGTCGAGCCATGTCTGGTCATGTGAGGTCGACGAAGGAAACATGTTCGGGTGGGTCCAGTCGAGCCGTGTCTGGTCGTGTGACGGCGACGAAGGAAACACATTCGGGCGGGTCCAGTCGAGTCTGGTTGGGTCATGTCATGTGAGGCTGCCCAAGGAAACGTGTTCGATCGGTTTAGGTCGTGTTGTCTGAGGGCGCACAAGGAAACGTGTTCGGGTGGGTCGGGTCGTGTCATGTGAGGGCGCCCAGGAAAATGCATTCGGGCAGGTCGAGTCGTGTCGTGTGAGGGCACCCGAGGAAATTCATTTGGGCGGGTCAGGTAGGGTCAGGTCGTGTGAGGGTGCCCAAGGAAATGCATTCGGGAAGATCGAGTCGGTTCGGGTCGTGTGAGGACACCCGAGGAAATGCATTCATGCGGGTCAGGTCATGTGAGGGAACCTAAGGAAATGTGTTCAGGCAGGTCAGGTCAGGTCGTGTCATGTGAGGGCGCCCAAGGAAACGCATTCAGGCGGGTCGGGTCGGGTCGTGTGAGGGCACCCAGGGATGTGTTGGATTGTCATGTGAGGGCGGGTCGGGGCGTGTGAGCATCACCGAACATCTCCAAGAGGGATGTGTTGGATTGTAAGCACAATCACAAGATATAAATGTGAAAAAATACGCAACTAGATACTTGCAAAACAAGAAAGAAAAGAGAATAAAATTGTTGATAAATTGAGTAATAAACCAAGGACACTCTCTAGGATGCCAACTAATTCAAATTGGGTTGGGATTCCATGTGCAGGCACTTGGTATATCTGAAAGCACTTTCCCTAGTTTGCAAATAAGTCAACTTATATTAGGAGACCCAAAATTAGCAAAACACTCTAAAATAGAGTGAACTAGAAGTAAGTGGAGTTATAAATCATTTAGAACTAATTAATGACTCTCGCATGCAAAATAATAACTAGTTAAACTTAGTTGAACTCCAAAATAGGAATAAAAGTCAACTTAACATGGAGAGGAGAGAAAAATGGCGGCTAACTGCTGCAAAGTCGGGAGGAAGTGCATACTCACTCTAGGAAGGTCTTTGAATTAGGTAGTATGAATCTATGGAGTGGAATTATCCATTTAATCCTCCAACTAGAGTCTACTTAGTGCCACATCTCATCCTAGCTGGTGGCACCCCCTATTAAAATAGAAAACCCTAAAAATAGAGAAATTGAAAATTGATAGGGAATGCCCAATAGTGAATGAAAAGTTTTCATATGTGCCCCTAATAATTTATATTGGAAGAGGGTCTAATGATGGCCAGAGTGTGTGCCTTAATGAACTAGTGAGTGTAATGTACCCCAACACCACCCCAAAACCCAACTTATAAGGAGTATGTTATTGAACGAGTCCCAGCAATTCTCAGCCATGTTAGGTACTCATGTACAACAAAAAACATTAAATGAGTCACAATAATTTGCGACCATTTCATGTACTCATGAAATAAATTATACAATACACAATGTTAGAAGAGTGAGGTAAAGAGGGACAACCTAGTGGAAAGAAAACCACTCTTCAAAATACAATGCATACTATGTCAACTATGTAGTTTCTATGAAGAAGAGTGGTGTTGTGACCCGTTTGTGGTTTTCTCCCTCGTGCCTTCATCGTTTGGGTGGGTCAGGTCTGGTCGAGTCGTGTGATGGTGCCCAAGGAAACGTGTTCAGGTTAGGTCAGGTCGGGTCGTGACATGTCAGGGTGCCTAAGGAAATGCATTCGAGTGGGTCGGGTCAAGTCAGGTCGTGTGAGGGCGCCCAAGGAATGCATTCGGGTCGGGTCGTGTCGGGGCGTGTGAGGGCGCCCAAGGAAACACGTTTGGGCGGGTCGAGTCAGGTCGTGTCGTATCCAAGTGTCTACTTTGCTTGGGGTTATCCTTAGTTGCTCCATAGGATCTGCATTGGGTCATCATCCTTTCTTGATGGGGATCTTGATGCCCTGGGATATTTTTCTCTTTTTGGAGTTAGCTCTAGTATAACTTTGGAATCCTATATCCAATGGGGTTTGTCTATTGGTAAAGGTATTTTTAGAAAATTCTTCCGAACCATTAAGTTTTTTATGACTCTATATTTTTCCATGGAGCTTGAATCCTTAGCCACAATTACGAACCCCTAACCCATTTAACCCCCTAAACCTCTAAACCCCTAACCCATTTAACCCCCTCACCCCATTAACCCCCTAACCCCTCAATGACACAAGGGAGTAAATGGCTAAGGAGTCGCATGAACGTGCACAAGGCACACGGGAAGTCACAACTTAGAATTTTTTATACGGCCTCCCACACATGACCTGACCTGACCCTACACAAACGTGTTTCCTTGGGCACCCTCACACGACTCGACCTACACGAACGAAGAAACAAGGGAACAAACGACAAATGAGTTGCACGAATGTGCACAAGGCACACGGGCGATCACAACTTAGCATTTTTTATACGGCAGCCCTCACACAACCCGACCTGACCCAACCTTCCCGAACGAAGGCACAAGGGAGCAAATGGAAAACCAGTCGCACGAATTTCCACAAGGCACACAGGCGGTCACAACTTAGCATTTTTTATACGTCCTCCCTCACATGACCCGACCCAACCCGAACGCGTTTCCTTGGGCGCCCTCACATGGCACAACCCGACCTGACCCACCCAAACGTGTTTAATTCATATGAAATTTAATCCTAAGCCCTAATTCCTCTAAAAATTATAAGACCCAATCGTTATAACCCCTACCACACTTGATACCTAAAGCTTACAACCCTTATCCTCTAAAAGAATTTACCTCTCTAACATCCAATACATATAATCATTGACACCTGACCGCTATACTCTTTAACACATATAAACAATAACCATAATACTATAACCATTATATCTCTTAACATTTTACCATCATAAACCCTAGACTTTATAACATTTAATCTCTATCTCTTTTTAAACCCTAAAACCCCTAATATAACCTTATAACTCATATTTCAAATAATACCTAATATTTACAACCTTAGTCCTTATAATCCTTGCATTAAAACCCCTAACCTTATAATCCATATTTCCAACAACGCTTAGTGGCCTTCACATCCCTTACAATGCTTCATTATTAACTGCTAAAAAAAACGCGGGTTGCAGTTTACCCCTAAGCCTTACAATCCATATTACTGCCTTTTTTTTTTAATTTTGGCTGGCCACAGTTTCTTCAACCAGACCGTGAGCTCGACTCGCGATTTTTGTGGTCAGATTGGGGTTGGAGCACGAAGCCACAACCTCTACCAGTTCTGGAGAGGTATTTATCATGTGCTTGTATCTTTTTGTGGAACCCTAAAATTGATATCCTGAATGCAAGTAGTGGAACGCTAAAATTGATTCGGATCTCAGCTTTCATGGTATCACTTTTTATTGCAATTCATTTTTGATCTGACACTCTACATGGATGTAAGAAAATTGCTTGTTGTTCAAGGAAGGAATTTTGTCTCCTACAAGACTACACAATGATCTGATTTTATGGTTTCCAAGAGAAGCCAAAATCATTTCCAAGATTCTTCACTCTTAGAAAATTCACATTTGAACCTATCAGAGAGATATTTATCAATGATTGGTTACATTTTAGATCATGGAAGGAATCAATCACATTTATTCTACCATGGGAAATTGGTTTTTTCATAGCCAAAACTAGGAAAACCCAAGAGAAAGTGTAGAAGATGCTAGAAGAATTACAATTTTCATAAGGATCATAATGGATATATAATACCTTAGATCTTATTTACATTCATATAAAATACAAAGATAGAGAGTCACACAGACACTAGTCAAATCCCATCATAGAGCAAGCAACCAACATACTAACTTTTGGAGAAGTTAAGGAAATACTCCTTCCAACATACTCTGAGATTTCTAAGTCGTATGGCACCAAAATAACTAAGGACGATGACATGGAGATAGAACAAGAGGGAGATTATAGCTCTAATATGCCCATAATAGAATAAATAGAAGAAGTTGGTGATGAAGAAGAAGGGTTGGATAAAGATCCAAAATTAATTGGAGGCACTACAATAGGCTCTTCAAGCAATATCATGATATCAAAAGGTCCACCAATCCTGTTGCAACAGAAATCAACAACCTTGACATCTTTATAGGCCATGGACAAATGTGATATCTAGAGTAGTAGGGAACCATCATCCATCATCGTAGAATTTAAAGATACAAAAAAAGGTCCAAGCTGGAGATGAATTGAGAGCTTCATCTTACAGAGATGGGAAAGATGGTGGACACTTGACTGCTAAATCCCCTGCATAATAAGGGGGATAAATTGAACTTCACAACCTTGAAATCCAAAGAAAAATAAGTCATTTATGTTAGATATTACGAAGCTACCCATATAACCTTGGACCTATGAGAAATACCTTTACCTGATACATACAATTTTTCCAAGGCCTTTAATTATGTTATATACATTGTGGCTCAGAAGGCTCTCTCATCACTCAAAAGATTGAGGGAATACTACAATAGAGCTGATAAAAATATGAAAAGGAGAAAGTTGCAACTAGGGAAATGATGTTGAAAATTCAAGCATGGGAGAAGGTAATTTTGAAAATGGATGTCTCGGAAAACAAGTTCCAAGAATTTAAGAAAGTACTAGATGAGAAGAAAAAACAAATCAAGCTCATAGAAAGGCAGGGAAAATGGGAGGCATGTCCATTGCAATTAATGGAGTTAATGGAAGTATGAGAATAGAGGGAAGAGATGTTCAAGAATTTGTACAGTGTCATCCAAGAGGCCCAAGCCCAGCAATACAAAGACTAGGTTCTATAACTCAGGTCATAAGTGGCTAATCTGAAAGAAAAAAGTAGAGCGGAAATTGTCATCATACAGTCTTCAACAAAACATCTAGCCACAATAGTAAAAAATATGTCAATTAATGAAATAATGAATAGGAAAAGGACCTTTTTACCTGAAATGGATGAGTAGTTGGATAAGAGGCAGAAGGAAATCAAAGAATTAAACAAAGGGGCTGAGGAGAGAGAGGAGTCGTATAACCGAGTCCAATGAGAGTTGGATACTGCCCAAAATAAACATGCTTCCAACGCTAATCTAAAGGTGAATTTGCACACCATATAGGTTAATATCATTGAGTATATATTGAATGAGGAAAACTAGGAACAAATTTAGTTTTTACAACAAAAATGAACTTTTTTTAGAGGCCAAAAAAGAAGCGAAAAGCTTAAAGGTGCAACTAGAAGAAAAGTAGAAACAATGCAGTTATTAATCCAATTTATACAAATGAGAACCAAGAAGGCTTTGCCACTTTGGGACATATATTTTTTTTTTTATAGAAATGCAGCATCATCTTTCAAAAGGTGAGGCCCATAGAATTAATTTAGATCAAGGAAAAGGAAATGTCAAGTGCACTAATGAAGATCTTGGTATATTTTGAGCATTTATTCAGGAGGGGCTTATCGAGATTTATTGTCACAAGGGCGGCTCAGGTTGGGTATTATTCCCTTTACATCGATATTGTAGCATTAGATTCAACCATGTCATGCTCATAAAAAATTGTAAAAGAATGATAACTTATCTTTGTACTCAAAGATAGAATCTGTAACATATCATTCTTTTTGTCTAAAACGTAGTTAATTGTACTTCTTAGCTTGTTTGATAAAACAAAGAACTGGTGATTCTAACCCAAGTTATAAATATCATTAATGAGGTTTTCAACATAAACCCTCATTGTTTGGTTTCCATAAGAAAAATATTATCAATTTTGTCGTAAATAAAAAG
Source organism: Pinus albicaulis (assembly GCA_034641835.2). Taxonomy (NCBI): domain Eukaryota; kingdom Viridiplantae; phylum Streptophyta; class Pinopsida; order Pinales; family Pinaceae; genus Pinus; species Pinus albicaulis. The sequence continues at coordinate 13,685,181 of CM076570.1, read as the reverse complement.
CATACATAATTATATAGTTGTTAAAAAAGTGTACACTACAATAACCAAGTTTGCATTGATGACCTCAACAGACTTGGATATGGGGTCCAATATTCAATTTTTCACATCTTTAATTGAATTTTAGTGTTTACAACCATGATCAATTAATTCCAAGTTAAAACGTGACTATTGGAAAAATGTTGCATATGTGCCAAGAAAGGTTGTCTTCTTATTGGATTAGACCTTGAACATTTGTGAGTTTATAAATTTTCTCCTTCTTGTTCATGGTTTCATCCATCACACCATGAAACCATATTTTTTATGAAAAAACATTGTGAGGTCCACTCATAAGCCATTTCCTAAACTCAATACTTTATAAAAAAACCTTAAAAGGAAACATTAATGTAAAAATTGACATGTTTCCAACAGAAAATGTTGAAAGGGGGAGGATTTTGGGTAATCATTAGATATCAATTTACCTCCATGCATGTCTCTTCAAAAGTTGCATACATGTAAGAGATTAAGAAAAAGGTTTATGGCTACAAAAAAATATGCATGTCGAAGAGCTCAATAATGGCGACTGCAAGAGGACTTTGTTGACACATATGCATGAAGCTAGTTACTAATTTTCATTCTTTGTTGCCTTTCTAGTGGGTTGTAAAATAAAGCATGCTCCTCCATTTTTACCATTCCTATATTTTTCAAGGTTGTAGTGTTAGTCAATTGAGTCAATTTTTCGTTTTATTGTTGTTGTTTTGAACCATTGACTTCCCTCTATCCCTTTATATTGAGTCTTTAGGAAAGAAGAGTTTTGAATATTTGTTACTTTTGCCTTGAAATAGATCTTTCCAAGAGGAACAAATTGACTAAGTAGTTGGTTTTGAGATTACCAACAATCATAGAAAGGTATAATAACATTCATCATGTGCTTGATTTAATAATATTATTATTATTTTCCTTTCCTAATGTCATTTCCCAAGTGGATGTATATTGCTTTCTTGACATTGGGTAAATTTGGTTCTTTTAATTTTGGTTTTTTTTAATGTACTTTTGCGAAAGGAGATTAGTCGGGAAAGGATTAATGAAGTGAGGATGAGAGAGTTAGAGAATTTGAATGGGAAAGGTGATTTAGTTAGCAAATGGTTGTGAAATATAGGGTTTTTGATAGAATATAGCTCAATAAGGACTAGTAGTCAAGGCACTTTAATGAGGTATGATGAACATACTATAGTGGGGTTATGAGAGATATGTGATTATAAAGTGACATGTTTGATGTAATGTAGAATGAGATTGTGGATGAGAAATAATCAAATTAACTAATGAGAAACCATATCCTAAGGCCAGCAGATGTGTTTGAACTATTTAGGGAGTATGAGAACCTCGTGTACTTAAGAGCACCTCAGAGCACACACAATATGTTTGAATCCGGATCAACTTCTCCATTTTATCAGACTTCTAAGGTAGAAAAATTCCCTCTGAATATTGGAAAAGAAGCCTTACCCAAAATGTATTCATCGAGTTGTTTGCATCTTGACATTACTTCAAAGATTTTATAGTTCTCACTGAAGCCTTGCTTTAGATGATTTCCAGAGTTTCCACGAGGCATCTACAACAATAAACTTTTAATACAAGTCAAAGATTAAAATATAAAAAATATAAAAATAATAATAATAATAATAATAAAATAAAAATAAAAAAATAAAAAATCCAATCTGAAACATCCTTTATCGGTTTCTTATCAGCTTATCATGCTTGACAAGATTGTCATACAATTTCATCAAGACACCTTTGTTTATAGATACAAAGTACTATTCCAAAGTGTTATGCACTTCTTCTCCTAGATGATCTTCAAGAATGTAGGCTTTAAGTGAGATGCACTTATTAAAAAAGTTTTTGTAATTATTTAATTGACAGTTCCATGTAGCTTCTCCCAAGTGGATGATCTTTTAAAGATATCGCCTTACAAGATTATAACATATCTCCATTGCTACTGAACTTGAAGCAATATCACATGTGGTGTTGAGTTGTAAATGTTGAGATGTCATACAGGCAATGCCACACATAGTAGGTTTAATGCCTCATATAACCAAGGTTATTTACTGCACAGATAGTTATAGGTCTTCGTACTTTCAGGAAGACCCTTTGAAGCAAGATATGTTCCTAATCTGAATGATATAGCCTCTAACAAGGTTACACAAATAAATTGCAGATGACATGTATCAGTGATATAACCTAAGGACAAAAAGGGAACCTTTACTACTCATCAATATAGGTGATCATATTGCCATGACACCTTTGAATTTTTGTCATTGATGAACTATTGTCACTGATATGCTTTCCAACTGTCTTTCTATTCAACAAGTTTATACCTCTGCCTTTTAACTTCATTTCAACTTGTGCTTTGAATGATGTCATATTTCAAGGAGGCCAAACAGATTTGAAAACCAAGAGTCACACTTCCATAGTATGATAATGATACTGATAACAAGATCGAAGAAAGGGTTAGGGTATGGTTGACAAGGCATCAATGAGATGCTACAAAACTATTGAACCCTAATGGATTGCCTAATAGATCAGATCTTAGGCATAGCCCAAAAAACATTTTCATATCATATGGATATAAATTATAAGGTAGACAACTATCACTTATCCAAGGTTTGAAGAGTGCTTTAAGATTCCAAATAATGAGCTGAGATATTGTCACTTGAATAATGCCAATAGGTCTGAAATTGCTCAAGTATTCAATCATAAAAGAGTCTTCAAATGAAATGTTGCCATAATTATATCAATGTTAGAGTTTAAGTATCTTCGGTGCTTACACGGACTTTTCATAAAGGTTAACTCTAGACTGTGACATATGTATGTGCAGTTTAGTATGAATATATATATCCCCTAAAGACTGTTGCAGGAGATAGTGCGATTCGGTACAAGCTTTATATTACACCCAAATATGGTTGTCTGTTCTGAGAGATTGTCAAAATGAATGCTGCAAAGGGTAATTAAAGCCATCCTCCTCTATAGCTCAAGTCAACAACAATTTCCAGAAGAGAGAGAGGCATAAGTACTTGAATTGAAAATGCATTAGCAACCTACTGAAACTTCAAGTTTTCACTGAGTTTGTCAATGTGATGCCACAGGTATAATCTTACAGTGAAAATATCACATACAAGCATTGAAAATATACACGTTGTCTCTGAATTAGATATGTTGTAGAGGGTAAGTCACCAAGTCCGCATAGGAGTCACACTTGCACGCTGATTTTCATACTTGGATCTACCTCATAATTTTAGATATTTTATTTTTTATAATCAGTCTCCAAAGAAGGCTGATAGCCTATACTCAGCGCAGTGTGAACTTGGACGCATGTAAATGATTTTAATTCGGACTTCTAATATCAATCGCATCATTGATCCCATCACACACTAGATTGATGATCACATCAGTGCTTTCAAGCTCTCACGATATCTGGGGAAAGAATACTTCAAAATTTTGATTATGACACTAACACCCTCTAATTGTGCCATCATGTTATCGTATATTTATATGTAGATCAGATTAAAATATCCAGAGCAGATTCAATTCCTAATTAAAATTTGAGTTGCCTCTAACTGCTAGACTCATGCAAGATCATGTCATTATGAAACCTTAAGTTTTAATGCAAAAATTCCATAGAAAAAAAAAATCTCTCATGTGCTATTCCTAATGAGTCATACCTTCAAAGAAAAATATCTCACTTCTCAGTTGCATGTATTCTCTTCTTACTTGGGCTTTTCCTCACCTGAGCTATGATTCCATGATAATTTTAACATGTTCTTTGCATAGACAGTTAGATCCATATGAGCCCAACTATTTATCCATAATATTTACAATTATAATTGAAGAAAGAACATGAATCATATTTGCAGAAGACAAGCCAAGACAAGAGAAAACAAGGATTGGCACAAGCCAAGGAAAAACCCCAAGATGGGGAAAACCCTTAATCAATTCTTCTTATTATTCAATTGTTCAGCAGAAGGAGAGAGAGAGTACATCAACCAAAGTCAAACTTGACTTGATAAACTTCAGATTTTAAGGAAGAGGATGGCCTGCAATAATGTCTATTGAATTTGTTGTCATGAACTGTTTGAGATAGAGTTAGGGCATCATAGTGACCTTTACACAGCTCCAAGACATACCATTTTAATGCAGCCTGCAACTCTATCCAAACTGATAAGGTAGTTCAGCCCAACAATGTTGCCTCAAACTGATAGCATAGTCCAACCCTACAATGCTGCCCTAAACGAATGACCTTCCAGTGTTGCCTTCTCCAAATCTAATGCATAGACTACCTTACTACCCTTTTATCAAATGTGGTTAGCTAAGGGTTGATTGCAGCTAGGATGAATGATCAAAGCAGAAGGCAAAGTACTCAGATTGACACTTGACTGTGATGTTGGAGTAGCCCTGACCTACAGTCCATAGATCTGAGATGATAGTCCATGAAATGTATATCCAACTTACCTCTGATGCAGCATCCTAAAGTGGCCAGAGATCCACAACCCTATTCATCATAAAACAATCTTGACACTCCTCAATGCTAGCTTAGATATTTGTTGCGTAGACCTCTGCATTCTTCTCCTACATCCTACACTAGAAGCCTTCAAGCCCTTGCCATAGATCCGTAGCCCTATCTCAGATATGAGAAGTCGATGTGTGAGAATGGGATGAAGGGTGTTCCTTATATACAATGTAGAAGATGAATCTGATCTTTACTTTTGGAGGCAAAATTCAAAATTCAAATTTCAATTTTCCCTCCAAAACAACATCATTACTTAAGGCATTTCTTTTGAATAAGAAAATATTTCCTTAGCCAAATTTGACGATATTTAGATTGATTTTAGTCCTCTTGAAAAGAGGAATCCAATAAATTTATAATCTCTATCAATCGAATATGCCAAAGTGGAATTTGTCCTAGTTTCCAAATTTAACACCGACATTATAGACACTTTTAGTTATTATTCATATTGGAGTTGATAGTAAAATAAGTTTCATTTATCTAAGGAACATTGTAAAGGCATCAGAGTTTGAAGTAGATGAACTTTAATTTATTTTCCAAAACCAAAGTTGAAAGGGAGCTATACTATGAAAACTTTGTGGTTATTTATTTGGACATTTGTATATAGGGTGTTTGTGACTTGTTGCCCCATGAAGAAGAAGAAATTAAAAATTCAAATATACCTAGAAATCAAAATTCAAATCCATGACCTAAATTCCCTTCACAAATATAGTGAAGAATAAATCCATAGAGGACTTGAGTATGAATATATGGGTTTTGAATTGATAGACACATTATCTGCCTCATGTTCAAATAAAAAAGAAATACACCCTGAACAACTTGTGGTAACTGATTGAAATCCTACCATTTATTCCCTTAGTGATGCAGCCCCTATGCCTAAGGAGAAGATCGAGTGTTGTCCTTTATTACATTCACGTTCTCTTGTTTTCCATCTATACATTCTTAGGTGGGATGTTTCTGGTTTCATTCAAGTTGAATATACGTTCATCTCTCTTATGAGATAAATGTTTTTGGTTCTTTGTAAATCTGTGAGTTAATGAATATCTGATATCCTAGTTTGTCTAGGGTAATATGGCACATTGTGATAATGTGGTTTGTTTCTCTCTTGTTCTTGTGAGGTTTTAAGGTTCTAAACTATCATATTTCAGAAGAAAGAGTTTGATCTTATTTTGTTTTCTTGGTCTCTTTTTTTCTTGTCTACCTATGTTGTTTTCGAAGATTTAACAATCACATCAATTCACATCTTTACTCAGATTATGCTCATTTATTCTAATCCAATTATGTTGTTTTCTTTGATACACTATTGTTGTTTTACAAGTTTTGATTTTGAAATCCCCCAGCTGAGCATTGGAACAATGCTGAAAATGGTAACATTGGGCATGATTTGTGCAGAAAAATATTGATTTAGTATAAAAATTGTGGTCTGATATAGGTGTCCCTTATTGCGGTTGCTATTAATATGTTGATAAGGTAGATGACATGATGAAGTCAAATACCTTTTGGTAACTCTTCCTTAATAAATTTAAGAGAGAGGGTGAGAATGGTCGGAGTTTTTTTAGTGAAATTTTTAAATTTTAAAAGTTTATATGTATACAAATAAAATCCATATAATGATAATGAAAAATCATACATCGTGGATCCAAGGGGTGGCCATATTGGTTTCCCCTCCTTATAAATGTGCCTCTAACTTGATGTGTTGTATGCTGATCTTATCTTAATATTTATGATTTACTGTTTATTCTCTTTAAACTCGAATGCCATTTGATGGTAAAGTTGTACTCTTTAATGCACAAAGTTTATGTATTAGAAGGGTAAATTTAGAAATTATTTCAGTTTTCATTTTGTGTTTTCAAGTTTTCACATTTCTAATTTTATTTCAATGTGGCAGACTGATCATGGCACGGGAATAACCTCATGACAGGTAAATAAATAACAATTTTGCTTTCAGATTAGTTTCTTTATCTTTAACAAATTTTTTAATATATTTCATGGTTCTTATTATTTTATAATGTGGCAGGATGATCGTGGAAAGGGGTCAGCCAAAGAACATGTAAAGTGCCAACCTTGCTCTATATTCAGGTATTTTAATTGTTTACATAATTGAAATAATATTAATTTTATTCAAATATGCAGATTCATGGTCATGGTGCACATCATGATTGCCTCAACGAGGAAAATTTGTATTCATCCCCAAGTCCAATTATTTTGTTGCGAAAAAAGGTTCAAAACGCAAACAAGGAACTTGAGCATTTGGTAGACATTGTGCCTCAAACACCTAAATTAGAAGAAAGGATATTACAAGTTATGACCCAACTTCAGACATATGAGATAATAAAAAAAATAAAAATGATATTTTTATTGCTATGCATAAGATCAATTGTGATAGATTGATTTATAACTTTTACATTAACTAAACTAACAAAAAAAATATTTCGTATGTAGCATTTTCTGCAACCTGTTGTCCCCGGCGTTGGTGGTAGTGGCACACAAAGGCAAGAGATTCCCGAGGAACCCCCTCGTACACCACGTACTCCTTTAGGTAGCAGGCAAGAAACGCACCCCCAAGAAAACACATAGCCAACCATTGAACGTGGTGGTAGTGATGAGGGTGATATGGCCAACTTTATGATTGCATTTCCTGGAGCTACACATGTCACCTCCACGGGGACCATTCTAGGCACGTTTTTGGTGAACAATGAAGGTGTTCCTATAAAGAAATTACAACTCCTAGGTAAGTTTTAATATTTTAATTGTTTCATGTACTCTATCTAAAACATATTTTATCATAATTATTATTTTTAAATTAATGATAATATCTTTTTCTATGTAGGAAACAATGATTTCTATAGGGCCTTGGAGAGAAAGGCGTTGGTAATTTTTGGCCCAACCATATGCACAAGGTGGAATTTCCATAATTCCAACCTGAAAAAAAAACTTCTAGATTATCTAGAAGGCCTTTTTGGGGTGGGCACATTTGATAGAACAGCAGTCGCCCGAGCAATTGGCAAATATCTGAAATATACGCGAGACACCTATAGGACGTACTTAAAAAATAATTCTAGATATGAGCGTCCTCTCATAATTCCAAAGAGGGAGTGGAGAGCACTTATCGAGGATGGAAAAGATAAAAAGACCAAGAAAGAAGGAAAAATGCTAACTGGACCCGTAAGGTAAATTACAACTTTAATTCAATAGCTTTAATTTTCTCTATGTCTAAAATAAAAGTGTGATACATAACTAACTTCAAGCTTTTGATGATAGTTTGTCTGACACCTCAAAGGCAGTCAAAGCTAGGATTGACAAACAGGGCCAGCACAAGCTAGGTCAGGGTAGCTACTTGAAATTAGCCACTCGAATTGTAAGTAGCTCAACGTCTTATTAATTGTATCGTCTTCCAACATTTTTGTAATCCCATCAAATAACATAAAATATAAACAATCATATGCAATGTAGGGTGACGACTTTGGAACAGAAACCACAAAGGAAGACAGAGAGATCGCTTTTCATTCCGCCTATCAAGCCATATTTGAACGTTGTAAATTCTTGGGACAGGTCCCAAGATCCAGAATTCCTGATAAGGTAAAGCGTTAATATTTCAATATGTTTGTTTTCGTCTATAAATTTAATGTCTAACAACTTTGTTTAAATCAGGGGAGAAACACTTTCCAGTTGTAGAGCAATGCGTTGAGAGTAAAATATTTCCAGAACATGGTCCTCACGTGCAATCTGATCATTCCAGTGGAGACCAGACCGACAGTGTTGCTATCAATGAGGCCCACGATGGTAATTTATTTCAACTTATATTTTTTTCTAATTATACATTGAGGGTTGTATCCTTATATCATTTGTTGTGTAAATGATAGATAATGTTGTACTTGAGCATCCTACCACCGTAGAGGAACACCGGGAAACGGTTCCAATGGTGACAACTTGTGCACTAGGTAAATAATGTCATTGCAAAAAAAATTTATTAATATTTCCGAATTACTTCAATGATATTTAAAAACTAGCAATTTAAATTTAATATTATTTGTTTTTGTAGGCAATGCCCCTTCATTGCATGAGACCAAACATCGTGAGTACCCAACTAGGTCAGCTATGCGGTAAAGGCACGAAACAGAAGTAGAGAACAATGATGTAGATGATGTATTTAGGAGCTTTAGAAATAGGAAGAAGAAAAAGAAAATTTGATAGTGTAAAATATTGTATTATTATAAGATAGATGATGAATGGCGTACCATACTTGGAAACTTTTTGGTGATATATAAAAACTCATTTATCATGCTATTTTTATGTCATACACTTTCAATGTTTTCTTGCGTAATTTTTGTTGCATTGCTTTTTAATTAGTTATTGATTTTTTTTTTTGTGCTCATGTTCGTAAAAAATGAAACATAGATTGGGTATTGGGGAATTGAGAGTGATGTGAGGGGGGGGAGGGGCCATAAGGGCTTCCACCTTCACGTGGTTGGCCATGTTTAGTAGAGAATAATTTATTGGAGTGATTTAATCTTGGAGCAAACCTCCCATGATCCAACGTGCATCATAAAAGTCATTGTTGACTTAGTTGCTACTCTTTCAAATCATGGGAGGCTTGTTCCAAGTTCAGGCGACTCCAATAAATTGTTATTGAAATGAAGAGGAGCTTATTCAGGTATGTTTTGACATTGTCAACATATTTTCTATCATTATTATATGAATGCATGTTAGAGTAAAAAATACTACAAATATTACTTTTATTTATTGTATAGAAAATTATGGATTTTGAATGACTTGGCAGCGCAGGTACAAATCCTCTTTAATCATGAGCAATACAACCTGTCAACCAGGGTCATGTCCAAGTCTTTTTTTCTTGTGTGCTTGACCAGGTTCGTAGTGTCACATTTTGTAAGTTCCTTTACACTTCATAATTCAAGATGAAGCTTGTTCATGATTATGATTTGGTTTTCTATATGTGTTTTGTCCTCTATTTGATTGTAAGTTTGAACATGCTTTTAAACATTGAAACCCTTTTTTGTTTTTATACTATTAATATATTCAAATATACCATAGTTCATGAATTGAAGTTTCATGTGAATGAATAACATATTTTTACAATCATATTTTAATATTTTAGAGCGTGTAAGGTTTTAGCACCATCTTGGTGGTTTACATCATATTTTGACTTAGCAGCATGCATTCTTCCTGTTTCAACTATGTGCAGGAAGAATGATGCTAGAATCATGTACCCATCAAATGTTAGTTTGGGACTAATCAAATAATCTGGTGACATCATGGCATCATGGTATGGTGTCCCTATAATAGGAGACCGAGTTGGTGACATGACAAAGTCTAAACCTTCCATATAGTTGGGTAGCTGGAGTGCAATTCCTTGTTGCAACATCTTGTCATTCAAATACAAGGTAGAATTACCAATACCAGTAGGAGACAATTGGCCAAGCATGATGTTTTCTGTAACACCGTTGAGATTCTTCTTCAGTGAATATAGCAGGATCCTAAAGGATATCCATAGTCTCCTCAAATGAACATCTCATTATTGGTCCTGTGTCATTACGATTGATACCATGTCGAGTAATAGCCATCAAATGACCTCGATATGTCATTATGTCAAATAGAATGGCTAGATGCTTGTAGTTCACATATGACCCATCAAAATATATCACAACTCGAAGCTCATCCAGAAGAGCCTTCCTCACAGCCTCAATTCCAAGCACTTCAACAACGTCAATCAAGTGATTACTAGTTGTTCTAGTAGCATCCACATCTTCATGGAAAATCACAGCTAACATATTGACACCTTCTGTGTCTAGCATCCATTCTATCTCAGTCTGGAATCCATCATTCTCGTCAAACTTGTTTATTTTTTGAGACTTGATAAACACTTTATTGATATCTGGAATTCCCCTTAGAGAAATTTCTTTAAGCATGTGACTTTCATTTTTTTTCAAAAACACATCATCTTCAGAATTTTCATTTTGTACCTCTCCTTTAGGACCTTCTTCATTCATAATACATAAACGTAGAATAAGTTTTCTGCATTATCGTCATTAAAAATGCATCTCAAATCATCATCAAACTCAAGGTTAATCTTTTTTTGCAATGTCTTCCATACTTAGTTTTTTATCAACCATCATCTCTCTGTTCAATTCTTTATGGAGCAGCCATCAAGATATTTTTTCTGGTGCAATATCCTCATCTGGAATTTCATAACAGGATTTGACAAAGTCAACATCCTCCTCAATGATGGTACTCATTGGATCTGGATCATACCACACTTCAGTAGCCTCTGTAACACTTCTCAAGGTTGTGTACTCTAAAGCACACTACACATTTTTGGCCCTTTCCTTTGTCATGTTAACCTCAGGTTTTAGGTACACAGACAATTATGGTGTTTTAATATTCTTTGCCACATTTATGATTTCCCTCAGCCTGGGGACACCGAGAGTAACATTTTTTCACTGACACCAACATAATGAAAAGCATTCAGTGTCATCTGAGTAGGTTATTCACCAATGGATTGTGCTACAACACAGTCAATCATCTCACCTGGAGCAACTAAGGACTGCAGAAAACAAGATTCTATCTCACCAATTACCCATTCAAATACTTCCCTTGTAAGGTGGTACTCCTTCAGCACATGCTTACTATAAAATGTACTACGAAGCATAATGTTGAAAAACAGAGTGGCATTCTTTTGTGCTTCAATACTCATGGAGTCATCACCAGGAACAACCTTGAGTCTTTCTTGAAGCCTATCAATTACCTCTACAATCTCCATGGGATGTATATATGATGGTTTTATCATATCAATTTTGAATGTATTTTGGTTGTTCCAGATGAGCCTCTTAAGATTTAAAGGCGGAGGCCACGCGTTATCTCCAGTGGTTACAATCTCTATACCTAGTTATCGTCCATCTAACTCCAGTTTTTTCATTTCCGCATGAAAAACATTCTAGAACTCCTAGATTTTTTTCAAATCTTTCACATGGTCTGGTAACATGTAACTAGGATTCCAATTTTCTTGATCAAGTTCATATTTATAAGCATTTTCAAAATCCTTCTTTTTCATATTCAGAGAATCAAGGTTTTCTAACTCGATCCAAATAGCATCCATACCACCTTCACCATATATAAATTGAATAACATCACCAAGTGAGTTCCTAACAGTCCCATCATATTTAACTGTGATATCCTCCATAGCTTTTACAAGACGCCTTTGTATGTACCCTGTTTCTGAAGTCTTCGTAGCAGTATCTATCAAACCTTCACTAACACTTTAATTATAATACCCACTCTTCTTCCACGTAAGCCATTCATATCCAAGGATAGGGAATTCCTGGGCACATCCGTAACTCTGATACCTTGTTGAAAAGTGATGCAGGAGCATCAAGGCCATTTTTCATTTGTAAATATGTAGTAAAGGGGGGTGTGACATTTTTATTATTTTATTAATTAATTTGTCATTTTTAATAAAATAGGAGATAAAGTGAGGATTTTGTAAATATTCTTTTAATAATTAAAAGGATATGAGAGAAATAGATTAGGAGCAAAATTTGGGATTAGGATTTCTATGTATGGGACTTTGTTGAGTCCACATCTCAAATATAGATTTAGTTGAGGATTAGGTGGAGTGATTTTTGGAGTGAATTAAATTCATTATTTGTGTATAAATATGAGTGGTTTTTGTGAGGAAAATACACTTGAAGAGTTGAAGAGAGAGTGAGAGTGTGAGTAGAGGTTAGGAGTTTCTACTTGGAAGCCTTTGGACAGTTTGTAAAGGGCCATCGATCTCGAATATCAGGCCATAACAAGAGTTTGTAAGTACTTTTGGTTTGTTTATATGAAAGTGTTTTTCCAAAGTTATATGTGTGGATCGATTGATCAATTGCTGACATTGAGGGTTCAAATAAAAGTGCGCATGTGAACTGTTGATGTAATTATAGATTTAAAATCGATTTTGTGAATCTAAGTGAATGAATGCGAACTTTCACTTCTATATGGCAATACCATGTTTGAATTTGGCAGGAAAACGTTGAATAAGCTTTGTAAACAAAACTCTGCACATAAGTTAGAAGATTCGATATTGTTAATATCGGCATTCAGTTGTAATGATTCGCAGATAGTGTACAGTTCGAATTGAAGGTAATTGCCAAGAAAACCATTAATTAGTAATTGTGAGAGTCACGTTGAAATTGCTGGTATGGACAGCGATGAATTGAATTACTAGCACGGTGGAAAAGATAGTGGAAGCAGTGGAACGCTTTTCTTGAAACTGAAGAATGCATCGATTTGATGGAACCAGTTTCAAAGTTTGAAAGGACGTACAGTCAAATGCGTTCAAACGAAGCACAATGAGACGTGGAGAGAGCGACTGGCAGTAAATTAAGTTTGCGCCTTTTCCAAAGGCCTGGAACTTCTGTTTGTTTTCTTCAAAGGTTCAATTACCTATTTATTATATTAAATTAAGTTGCAGCGTTGAAATAACGTGATTACAAGGAGAACATCGAAATTGTAGAGCGTTGGAGGCAGTAATTGACTATAGAACACATCTGATCTGACATGCTATGTGGGGTTTGTATATTGGAAAGGCACCATGTAGAAATCGATTGAAGGTTTTTTTTTTGTGTAACTGTTCTGCATGAAGAAGAGTGGAACAGAATGGTGATAGTTTGCCAGGTCTAGGTGCAGTGTAAGGGCGGAACGATGGTGGAGCGCTGGAATTAAAACAAGCTAGTTCGAATCTAATGCCTGAAAACAATAATACAGTGTTAATATTGATGAATTTGATCAAATGTTGAAAGCGCCAGTTGTTGAATGGTAAGTAATAAACGCATGGTTGTTTATTGAGTTTTTATCAGACCGGTTCATGTATTTAATAACTGAATCGATGGCTAACACTTGGTGAATAGTGAGCACTGTAATGGAATCTTAAAACAAGTATCGAAACCATGAACATGTATGAAATGGGCGCATTCATTTATTGAGTTTTGATTACAGGAACTAGATTGAAAAGGGGTCGAATGCTCATAAGGTAAGAGAGGCTTATATTGAATTGATAATATGGAATTCGCTAGTTCTTTACATGAAAGATTTGGAATTGGGAATTTGGGGTTTCGTAATCGACAAATGTTAAATTGAGCACATTGAAATGAGGACAAGTCTTTGGTTACGGGAGCATTGGAATGTTAAATTGATTTGATTTCATTTGATTTGAAATGAGGGTTAATGCATGAGTTTTAATTTGGAATTTGAAGAACCTTGTGTGATGATAATATGGTTTTCATAAACCATAAAGAGATGAACCAAAGGTTATTAGCTTCAATTTGTAAGAATGGTTGTGTGATCTTATAATCATAATGAAATGATTGTTAAGATGAAGCTTTTAGAAAAGAGTATGAAATTTCCTAATGAATGGAATGATTTGAAACTGATTTGGAATTACATTTTGTATATATCATCAGATGTGAAACTACAAGCTTCCGCAAAAATTGTGAAATTTTCCAGGTATTGAGGTTTTGATTTGGGAAAATGCTGAGATGCATGTTTATATGCATGGAAGTAAAGATTCTGGGTATTGCAGGTTGGCCCTGCATCATTTTTGGTATCAGAGCTTGGCTCTGTTGAAATTGAAGATGTTTGTTTTGTTGAGAACTAAAGTGTGTTTCTTTGAATGTATGATGAATGATTGAAAGGAAGATCAGATTTTTAAATTTGATATGCAAGCTACACAAATGCAGTGAACAGGATGGCAGAAGTGAAAGGAGGACAAGATCATGCAAGATCTTAAAGGTGAGATGATTTTCTGATTTGAAATTTATGATTGAAGTTTATGGTTGCAGACAAGATGATGGCAGTGAACCTGAAATTCAGCTAAAGGCTGGATAGGGAGGACAATTGCAGTGTCCTGAAGAAGAATGTGAGTTGAAGAGATAGCCTAGAGAAAGAGCAAAGGATAATGCTCAAGAGGTTACAGAGGCAGTGAACCAGTACTTACCAAAAGACTGAGTGAGGAGAGCTTGGTGAGGTAAGTAGCAGCAGAAGAGATTGTTGTTGTAGAGGTTAGTGCAACTCATGGTGAGTGAGAAACTCATGGAGAAGATGATCATGGAGGATCAGAGAAGAGGTTCAGAGGAATGCCATAGAGGTGAGATGACTGATGAGGTCAGAGAAAGACAGATTGCAGTAATGAAGGTACAATTGCAGATACTAGAAGAATGGCTGCAAGAGTAGGAAAATAAGAAAAGAGGATGGATCTTCCCACTGAAGGGAAAGAGAGTGATTTGGAAACCATTGCAGATGAATTTGAGGCAAAGTGTGATTGCCTTATTGAAGAAGGAACTTAGAGTTCTTGAGCCGGAGATGGAATTTGAAGATTCCACATGCAGATCTGTTCAAAGGAAAGTGTTGGAGGAAGCAGTCAAGACTGAAAAGTCTTGTGGTTTTAAAACTAATAAGTTGTGAATGTTTGCAGGTACAACACAGGGAGGTGAGCAAGCTTTAGAGTTTGCTCAAGAAGAGTTGAATCTGAAGGTTGTTCAGATCGAAGCTAAGATAGCAAGATCTCAGAAAGGAATGAAGACGAAGGAGTCTAATCAAAATATTAGTGCAGAGAGAGAAAGACCAGCTGATGATTGGTTAAGAGCTAGTGAAGGTATGGAAAATTGTGTGAAGTTTCCATAACAAGAGTTTGTAAGTACTTTCGGTTTGTTTATATGAAAGTGTTTTTCCAAAGTTATATGTGTGGATCGATTGATCAATTGCTGACATTGAGGGTTCAAATAAAAGTGCGCATGTGAACTGTTGATGTAATTATAGATTTAAAATCGATTTTGTGAATCTGAGTGAATGAACGCGAACTTTCACTTCTATATGGCAATACCATGTTTGAATTTGGCAGGAAAACGTTGAATAAGCTTTGTAAACAAAACTCTGCACATAAGTTAGAAGATTCGATATTGTTAATATCGGCATTCAGTTGTAATGATTTGCAGATAGTGTACAGTTCGAATTGAAGGTAATTCCCAAGAAAACCATTAATTAGTAATTGTGTGAGTCACGTTGAAATTGCTGGTATGGACAACGTTGAATTGAATTACTAGCACGGTGGAAATCAAATGCGTTCAAACGGAGCACAATGAGACATGGAGAGAGCGACTGGCAGTAAATTAAGTTTGCGCCTTTTGGTGAATAGTGAGCACTGTAATGGAATCTTAAAACAAGTATTGAAACCATGAACAGGTATGAAATGGGCACATTCATTTATTGAGTTTTGATTACAGGAACTAGATTGAAAACGAGTCGAATGCTCATAAGGTAAGAGAGGCTTATATTGAATTGATAATATGGAATTCGTTAGTTCTTTACATGAAAGATTTGGAATTGGGCATTTGGGGTTTCGTAATCGACAAATGTTAAATTGAGCACATTGAAATGAGGACAAGTCTTTGGTTACGGGAGCATTGGAATGTTAAATTGATTTGATTTCATTTGATTTGAAATGAGGGTTAATGCATGAGTTTTAATTTGGAATTTGAAGAACCTTGTGTGATGAGAATATGGTTTTCATAAACCATAAAGAGATGAACCAAAGGTTATTAGCTTCAATTTGTAAGAATGGTTGTGTGATCTTATAATCATAATGAAATGATTGTTAAGATGAAGCTTTTAGAAAAGAGTATGAAATTGCCTAATGAATGGAATGATTTGAAACTGATTTGGAATTACATTTTGTATATATCATCAGATGGGAAACTACAAGCTTCCGCAAAAATTGTGAAATTTGCCAGGTATTGAGGTTTTGATTTGGGCAAATGCTGAGATGCATGTTTATATGCATGGAAGTAAAGATTCTGGGTATTGCAGGTTGGCCCTGCATCAAAAAGCTAAACAAGGAATCAAAGGCAAAACCTGCCCCTGGCTGGCAGGATGCTCTTCTTTATATGGCTCTCATTGCAGTAGTACTTCTGCCACCTGCAACATTGCTAATGGAACTTGATGTGCTTGGGATAAATATCACACTTGCAAGGGAGGATGTGAAAATCATATACTATCTTCTTTTCATTTTGGCCCTAACATATTTTGTCAATTTGACCAATTTTTTGGTCACTAGGCACACTGGTCCTTTAACTTTCCAGGTATGTTGCCCCATTTCATCTAAACTTGTTCTTTTTTAATGATTTAAAGTTAGTAATGATGTGGTCTCTTGTTTGATACTCTACATGGAAATGTAAGTGATTATGTATGATGGCATTAACAATCACTTTCATATTTATAGATTTTATTATGTGGCTTTAGATTTATACTGTATGAGCTTTGTTAGAATGGTTTCATGGAATTTTTTAAAAAATGCATATTTTTTAAACTATCAAAATATCTCATAGCATCTCTTGCCTGAACTGAGAAAATAGGTTGTCCTTCTGATAACACCAGGAGTCTGTCAAACATATGAAAAGCCTGCTACTTGGCTGATGTATTTTCATCAAACATATGAAAAATCCTGCTACTTGGTTGATGTATTGTAGTAATTCGCTTGTTAGACAATTCTTCAAATTTGACTATTACCATAGTTGTTATAGTCAATTTTAATGAACAATACCAATATTAGATTATAATTTTATGACCTCACTTCCTCTTCATCAACTGAAGCATGAGATTTTATTCGTGCCCTATAATGTTGAGGATGTAGATTTAAGAACAGGTTATCCAGATACTCTTCCCCATTGCAACGATCTTCATAATCATACATAGAAGTGTCACCAAATAAAAAATGTAAGAACTGATTGTTGACTTGTACATTGATGTTTTTCTCACTGGAAGGATCACAAGGGTCAGCGTTTAATTTCCTGGCTTCCGAATACCCTTTGAAATCGTCAAACTCAACTTCCAAGATATCAAAGAAAAAATGGCATTCGTCTTTGTTTGTTGATTGACCTCTTAGCATAACACAATTTGGTGTTGGTTGTTGTGGATGTTGTCATATGTTCTTCATCTTCCAAATTGAGGATGGCCAAACCTACATTACACTCTTCATTAATGGATGTGTTGGTGTGCCCTTCATTTTAAAAGGAGTTAGGAACATAG
Source organism: Pinus albicaulis (assembly GCA_034641835.2). Lineage (NCBI taxonomy): Eukaryota > Viridiplantae > Streptophyta > Pinopsida > Pinales > Pinaceae > Pinus > Pinus albicaulis. Next base: position 13,667,567 of record CM076570.1, on the reverse strand, counting down.
TTCTTATCCTCCAAGCTTGTGAAATTGTCATGTAAAACAGTGGGGTCCACATCACCACAGGAAACCATCTCTGTGTCATATTCTTCATTTTTCAAACCATAGACATATATATCATTATATACCATGTTTTTGACATCAACAAGTGTTTTTGTTGGGCTAAACATAGCCATGGGCTGCTCACAAAACATTTTGTCTATGCCAATGTTGCAATTTGAATCCATAATATTATTCACTTCAACAATTGGTTTGTCTTCTTCTGGATTGCCCCATTCCTCTGCTATGTCATGCTCCAGCAACTCCCTATTCAAAATGATTGCCTGATCACTATTCAGGGGGTTTTGATGAGGGATCATTTTCATTCTCTTATTACAATACTACTTTTTCACATCAGTTAATGCCTCATACTTTTCAACATGATCTAGATCAACTACACAGTATGTTCATTATTTGGCTCCTCGCCCACCATAGGGAGAAGTGTCAACATCCATAGCTTTTGATTAGGCAACAATATACAACACAAATGACAATGTTAATAATGGAACACTAATGGTGTTCCCTTGGGTGTAATACCTAGTTGTCCAATGCCTTTATTGACATCTAATGGTGGATATGGCAGGGGTATTTTTCCTGCAAACCATGATGGTATCATGATTGTTTCTTCTTGGCTTGATGGGCCAATAGTTTTAGACAGTCAATATAGATCTCCCACAAGTAATCTATTTCCATCAGTGGTTTCGCGGACTACATCTCTTGGTCCACTTGGGAAAAATTTGCAGCCTTAACCTCCTGTAACGGTATGCTAATCAATGTTACTATCATTTTTTCTTTGTGTTTTGATATATTTAGGATTATTTGAGTTGTAAGCTTCTTCATGAATAGAGGTACCCATCTAAGAGACTCTATTATCACAATTGTACATCTGGTATATAAGTCTTGTTTTTAGGGAACATGGGTTTGAATCGAGAGGAAATGAACAGAATTGGAATGTTTTTGACAAGGGGAGACCAAGGGGACGAGGTAATGATGCAATGGTGAACAATAATGAAAATATTGATGTCCTAAATGAGAAAAATCAAATACTAAGATCTGCAAGGTTTAGGAATCAATGGGTTACTCTAAAGGCGCAATGGAAACCTTATAGTGAAGATGACATTAGCAAAAGTATAAAATATAGTGTATTCATGTTATATTCTTTTTGGATATGATAGCTTGTGGAATGACAATCCTCATAAGAACATTTTCAATGAGATTAGTTTCTTACCTAACGTGATCATTTTAGGAGTCACACCTTGGGTATATATTGTGGAAAAAAATTATTTTAGAGAGTTCTTCTTTTAGGCATTTTGGCCATTTGTTCATTATTCTATCTTCCTCGTGGATCCACTCCAAGAGAAATTCCATTCCACAAAATTCCCACTGAGGCCTGGAATCATCTTCTACAACAAGAATTCCTAGAGAAAGTTTATTTTTATTCCCTTGAGACGATTCTTCTTTTCCAAGGAGTCCTTGTAACAAACTTTCCAATGTTATAGGTTTCTATGATGTCTTTCTGGTAGCCAAGGAAGCACTCGATTGATTTATCTCTCCTTGTAAGCATGTTGGATAACTCTATTATTGTCGCAACATATTGTTGGTCATTATATGTGTTATTCTTAGTGTGTTGTGCATATCCCTCCTTCACTTCACTCGTTAAGAATTCTTGGCATGACCCAACCATTTGCAAAGTTTGTGGTGAATGTGGGTCTTGTATCTTAATCTCTAAAACATTTGACCCAACCTTGTTACAAGTCACCAAAGCATTTAATCAAGTCACCTTCTTTTCATAGTATTCTACGAAGTGTTCTTCTCAACATAGACGACATCTAATGGAATCACCAAATTTCTCAACTAGACAAGGTCGTTCCAAGATGATAAGGTTATTATCCTGGCCATCTCCTATATCAATCATGTCCAAGGATGACATTTGGTAGGCTTCAATGTCAACAATAAAATATTTTATGCAACTCTCCTATGACATATATCATGCGGTGATATCAACCATCCTTTTTAGACTTTTGTCCACTACTTCTATCTATACTTGTCATTCTTTGTCATCAAGATGATACTCAATTCTTGCTAGACTCATATCTCCTATAAAATTTCCATCACTTGTCTCACATATCTCATAATATTGCACATATATATGTAAATCTTCCACAAGTTTGAATATTTCAATGTTCCATATGGAATAGGAAAATCATGTCACATCACAATACTCATCCACATGTGAAGCCAAGTTGACCTAGCATTTGTGTGGTCCAACTTGGTGATTTGTCCTGTGCGGCCTCCTACAGATATCATGTCAAGAAATGCATATCATTTCAAATTGATGTTGACCTATTTGTCACTTGCTCAATTGCAATACCACCTAGTCAAACTATCATACATAGTGATAGTGAAGGATATATGATAGTTTTGTCTGAAGTAAGAATGGAGAGTATATGATAGTGTTCATAATTTTTGATAGGTGGGAGCACAAATAAAGATAGAGTTGAAGGAAAAGAAGTTGAGGGTGTAAGATGCCTTGAATGCAACAAAGGTATGCATGCAGAACATTGTGCATAATCAATTATGGAATCTTATGTTAATCTGCAAAAACATGTTGTGATCTGAAATAGGGGTGAATAATGAATTTTTATTGAATCTTGTCATGCATGGAGCTACTATTATATCATAGACGGGGTATAACAAGCACATAATAAATTCATCATTGAATTTTATCTATTTGACAAGGCACTTCAAAATAATATGTTGTTTGTAATCTGGGAGTTGAACTTCTGCATATAGATTCATATTTTTTATTGTGCTTAAATGCTGGAGGAAGTTTCAAGTTAATTTACAGCCATTACTATATACAAGCAGTTGTTGAGGAATGCATCGTTGTTGGTGGCGGGTGTAGTCTCTTGAGACTTGCTTCAAAGGTTGATGCAATAAGAGATACACTTGAAAATGATGATCAAAAGGTGTGATAGTTGTCTCTGTCATTCAGGAGCGAACACAATGGGTGTGGCCCATAGCTATGTCTTATAGTAGAAATATGTGTACACACAGAGTTCATGCTTCTATCTTCTGCCACTTGTTATTACACAGCCTTTAAATTGTGTTGGCCTTTTTGGTGCTTGTAGATTGGTGCAAGCATTGTTAAACGGACTTTGAGCTACCCATTGAAATTGATTGCAAAGAATGCTGGAGTGAATGGAAATTATGTGGCTGAAAAGGTCAGGACAAAACCTTGCCATATTTTCCAATTAATTTTAAATATTACTTGATTGCTCCTTTAAAAGCTTACTTTTAAAGCTTATTTGATTACCTTTATTTGGAGGCAGCCTAATTGCAGATTGTATTTTTTTTTTTATTGTCTTCACTTTTTAATGCACATTGGATTTAAATTATGTGCTAGATTTCTTGGCTTTATCAGGTTCTTTCCAATGATAATCCCGAATATGGTTACAATGCTACAGGAAAATATGAAGATTTGACGGATGCTGGAATCATTGATCCAACTAAGGTATGGTGTTGGTTCCTTCTAGTTTCTGATATGTGGAGTTGTACTAGAATTTTCATAATTATATTTGTCAGGATTCTTGGGTTTCAGTTGGCTATAAGAATCTTGTGAAGCTCATTCAACCTTTTTTATTTCATCATTAAGGTTCAATAGTTACTCGAGTTGTTGTTTTCGCTTCTTTTAAAAAATAGGAAGGATTGGAGTGGTTGCCCAGCACTATCTTAACTCTAGGTCACAGGATGGAATGTGAGACATTGTGATGATATAAGCATTGTATATACAAGGTGAGCCTCAGAGATAGACGAGTTATCATAGAAACCTAGGATCATATTTATGTTAAAATATTATTTTCAGACTTTAGGTAGTCTTCATAGATGTAGTTATTCCTACTTCCACATATATGAATGCTTCAAAAATTTATCACCACAAACAACAAGATAAAATTTGAGCCATTATGAATACTATGCAATTCATTCAAGCAATGTGATCCATTGAGAAGGAGAAATGAGCCACAATGCATTATAGTGAGCCATGTTGACATCAAATGCAAGTTATTAAACGATTCACTATAATTGCAATCGATATGTGGAGAATAGTGAGCCACCATAGAATCGAGCCATAGGTAAATATGACATGAGGCACAGTAATAAATTCTAAGCCATAGAAACAAATCCAAGAAATAGGTGCAATATGAGTAAAAAAATATGGGCGATCCTTAGACAAAATAGCAAGCCACAAAAGATGATCAAGCCTCAGAATAATAGACATGTGTGTCACTGTATAAAATTCAATGCCATAGAGGTTGTAATGATTACATTGTGATGTCATTATATATAATTTGATGCCACAAAAGTATATTGTATAAAATTCGATACCACGGGAGTTGTAGTGATGCCACTATGATTCCACTATATATAATTTGATGCCAATGAGTATTATAATACAAACTTAATAGAGATGTGATGTGATATAGGGACTATGGAAGAAGATATAGTGTGATCCAAAAATGTATGTGGGTCACTTATAATTGTTTATGCTTGTTTCTTTAACTTGTATGTGATAGTACATCATGTTCTACATCTATATTCGTATTTCATAAAAATATTGCCACAGGTCCTTATGCAAAGAAACTTGCATCATAGGAGCCCGAATCATGTAGAAAATACCACTGATATTGTTTTTAGGTAGCCTTAAAAACTTCAGATAGTGTAATAACTCATGGAGATGATATTCAAATTATTAGAAACAAGGAAAATCATTCTTCTGTCATAATTGTTACTTTCAGAACTTATATCTAAGGTTCTGTTGAGTTTTTGCACATCATTTATTTTTTAGAGTTGTGTCCTCTTCTTCATACTAGACTGAGTGTGAGAATACTCAAAGTGAGTGTATACTAGAGTGAGTATATCTATAATATTTTTCTTGAGCTCGTATATTGAATATAGAGAGTATATGTTTCAGGCCCTTTGGATGTTGCAATCTTCAAACATGATGATGATCTCCTAATTACTGTAAGGGACGCACAGGGGCGATCACAACTTAGCATTATACCTCGGTGCAAGCTTTGACATTGTCTAGCAAGAAACTTCATTGTCACGAATCAATACATCTTTTTAAGCAGAATGAAGAACGACATTGGCTCTGGTTTATCTTTCTATTTACGATTCTACCAAAGGAACACACACTATATTTGTGTGACATATACTCTCAGCTTGGATTTGGAGATTTTTTGGAATCGTTCTTGCACTCTAATCCTTCATTTATATTTTCTAGTTGATAATACCATGTCCACATAATAACCATATTATTTGCTTTCCTAATTTGAATCGGTGCCAAGTTGGTGGCTAATCATATTTATTATTCATTGAGTTCTCTGCATACAACAATGGAACTTGCAAAATTTTAACATGGCGCACTCCTTTGCATAGTTCCATCCAACCTTTCTCTTCTCAAAGATACTTCTAGGAGAACATTTTTCTCTATTGCATAAATTCAGCTAAATTGTGTCAATGACAAAAAATGTTATAATTACATGGCTAAGGGACTGTCACTGTGTCTCGTTCCCATCAACAAAGGAAGCATATCACAGAAGGTTTAGAATCGTGAAGTTGCTTCTGTGATGATGTGATGCAGACAAACTGCAATATAATCATAATACGCGTGGAATCAACAAACTATTACTTTAAAATAGATTGCACATAAACCCAAATCACTTACATACATGCAGAACTTCTTTCTGGAGGGTCCCACAATAGTATAAACCAATCAGAAGTGAATCGCACTTTGCAACTTAAATGATTTACCACCCCCGCAACTTTGCACTTTTAACAATTTAATAAACTTGTGATTTTGCGATTTCGCGATTTCGCACTTCTCATACTATAATACTTAACTTTAACCCTTATTCCATGCAAGCTGCGATAATGCATAATGTCGGCACGTGGCCCTTCTCCTCACTGCATCGCATACAAAATAACTTACCATGCGACGACCTTAACACTAAACTCTAAACTTTGTGATTTGCGAAATCACTCCCAGTGCGATTTGATCTCCGTCTTTGGTCTTGTTTGGATCTGATGGTCCACACTGTATCTTTGCCGATCTAATTCGCTTCGCAAATTAAATAACTTATCTTGTGAAGTCTTAAACACAAATACTAAAACCTGTGATGTGTGAAGTCTTCACTGGTTTGCAATATGATCCCTACCGTTGATCTGTGCTAGTTCTAACGATCCTCGCTACTGCTTGCAAGTCTGATTGCCTTTTGTTGTGCGATCAAGGCAATATTCAATTCAACAGAGAAATAGAAACGGACAATTTAAAACAAGTAACTGAATTAAAATACAAAACACTTTGAATTAAATCAGAAATTAAATACACAGAGCGAAGCCCTTGGATGGTTGGTTTTTACATTTACTTTTACTCTCTGTTCACTCCTCTCACACTCTTCTCTCGCACCTATTCCACACTTTTTCCACTCTACTCTCTCACACATATTCATGTATATATATATCTACCGGAAAGCGACTCTTCTCGTATTTTAATATATTTCTGTATGAACCACTCTAACAAACAAATGCTATCATATCCTCATGATCTAATATATTTGGTTTAATCTCCTTGCAGGGAGAAACCAATTTGCTATTTTATTCCTAATTAATTTTGCAAATCAAAACAGACTAACTCATCTCATTTAAAACTAAGTAAAATATTAATAACCAATGTTTATCCACCTCTTGTTAGCCACAACATGTGAACACGCAATCACATTGCTGGCTAAATCTAGATGCTCCTGCATCAGACTCCCAGGGAAGAAAATATTGATCCATCAATGTTTTAGGATCTACATTAAACTTTTGTAACTTTTCTACTGTCATCCAACTGGAATATTCCACTGGGTGTCCTTTCCATTTGACTAGATACTGATAATAGTTTTGTCCTCTGGTCTTCTTTGTTGCTCTTTTCTCCAAACTGGCTTCCACTTCTTTCTTTGTTGTATTTGGCATCTATTCCTTCCAATTCAAAGTTTGGTCCCCCTCTTCTGTAGATTCTTCTTGTAGTTCTTCCTCTGTTCCTTTTTATGGGTACAAATATGCAACATTAAATATGGGTGATATTCCAATTCGTGCTGGTAATTCAATCTCATATGCATTTGAGGAAAAATTCCTCAAAATTCTACATGGCCCTATCTTTTTCATTTTTAGTTTGTTATAAGTCCCGACTGGAAACCTTTCCTTCCTTAGATAAACCATGACTAAATCATCTACTTGAAACTCCCTTTCATTCCTCTTCATATCAACTCTTTGTTTATACTTTTGGGTATTTTTTCTTAAGCTTTGATTGACATCTTCCTGTAACTTCTATATCTGTTCTGCAAAATCTTCAACTTTTGCACTCCTTGTCTCTTGTTTGCTCAAATCTCTAAGTTCATACACCCCTCTTGGATGCATCCCAAAAAAAATCTGAAATGGACTCATTCCAGTACTTTGATTAGGAGTATCATTATAGTAAAATTCAACCTGAGAAAGTGCTAAGTCCCACTGCTTTGGATTTTTGTAAACCAAACTCCGTAATATATTTCCCAGGCTCCTATTCACCACATCAGTTTTTCCATCCGTCTGAGGATGATAGGCTGAACTGAAACTGAGGTTTGTACCCAGCTTCTTCCATAGAGTCCTCCAAAAGTGTCTTACGAACTTTGTATCCATGTCTGAAACAATACTCACAGGAAGTCCACATAATCTTATAACTTCAGAGAAAAACAAATTAGCAATGTGAGTTGCATCACTAGTTTTTTTACAAGCAATAAAATGAGCCATTTTAGAAAACCTATCTACAACAACATAGATAGAATCATGTCCTATTTGAGTCTTTGGAAAACCCAAAACAAAATCCATGTTGACAACATCCCAAGATCTATTGGGTATTGGCAATGGCTGATATAACCCAGTGTTTTGGTTTCTTCCTTTGGCATGTTGACAAATCTTGCACTTCTCAACAAAGTTTTTGATATCATTTTTCATTTTTAACAAATAATAAAAAGCACTTACTTGATAAAATGTTTTGTCTTGTCCAAAGTGTCCATACAGTCCTCGACTGTGTTTTTCCTTAATCAGATTTTCCCTCATGGAACACATAGGTATACATAGTTTAATATTCTCGAACAACAATCCTCCTTGAATCAAGTAATCTAACCACTGGATTCTATTATGAATCACTGGATTCTTAATAGTTGCATATATTTATTTGAAATCAGTGTCTTCCTCATACATGTCAATAATCTCTTCAAAACCCAAAATGCCAATCTTCAATTCCTACAGAACCATATTTACTTTGCTTAAAGCATCGGCAACTTTGTTTGACTTACCACTTGTGTGTTTGATTACAAAGGTAAAACTCTGCAAAAACTCCACCCACTTTGCATGCTTTTGGTTCAACTTCGGCTGATTATTTATAAACTGAATTGCATGGTTATCTGAATACAACACAAATTATTTGGGCAAAAAATAATGCATCCATTTCTTCAAAGCCTGCACAATAGCATATAACTCCTTATCATAGGATGAATACTTCTTCTTAGCCTCAATTAACTTTTCACTGAAATAAGCTATCGGTCTCTACTCTTGACTCAAGACAACTCCAATTGCTATCCCACTGGCATCAATCTCAACTTGGAATATTTTATCAAAATTTGGCAATGCCAAAACAGGTCTTTCAGTGATCTTGTTTTTCAAAAACTTGAAATTATGATATGTTGTTTCTATCCATTTAAATGGTTGGTTGCTCTCCTTATTGTTTCAATTATTGGTGCACATATCTGACTAAAACCTCTTATAAACTTTCTGTAAAAACTTGCAAGACCATGAAAACTCCTTACTTCAAATACACTTCTCGGAGTTGGCCAATCCAGTATTACCTGAATATTTTCTGGGTCCATCTTCAAGCCTTCTTCTGAGACTATAAATCCCAATTAAATGAGCTCCTTCTTCATGAAACTAAACTTCTTCAAATTTATGATCAACTTATCCTTTTGCAAAGTACTTAACACCAGCTTGACATGCTCCAAATGCTCCTCCTTACTCTGACTGAAAATCAGAATGTCATCAAGATAGACTATCACAAAATTTCCTACATTCTCTTTCAAAACCTCATTCATTAGTCTCATAAATGTGCTTGGTGCATTAGTGAGCCCAAAAGGCATCACTAACCACTCATACAATCCATTGTTGGTCTTAAAAGCAGTCTTCCATTCATCTCCTTCTCTAATCCTTATTTGATGGTATCCTCTCTTCAGATCTATTTTAGTAAAATACTTTGACTCACTTAAAAAATCCATCAAATCGGCTATGTGTGGCAATGGAAAAATATAACTGATAGTGATCTTGTTTATGGCTCTGGAATCAGTACACATGCGCCACTCACCTCCTTTCTTTGGACTAAGCACGGCTAAAACTGCACATGGACAAAGACATTCTTTGATTAGTCCTGTATCTAACAACTCTTGTACCTGTCTTCCAACTTATTCATTCTCCCGAGGGGTCATTCTATATTCTTCTTTGTTTGGTAAACTTGCACCAGGTATTAAATCTATGTGATGACTAATACTTCTGATTGGTGGCAATTTACTTGGTAATTCATCAACAACTATATCAGCGTAATCATCTAACAGATTTTTAATTTCCACAAGCAGATTGTCTAAATTTGTAGAAGTCAAAATTACCTTGGGTTTACCCACAACAGAAAAATACATTTCTTTCTCCTTTTTGGCTTCTTGCAGCAACTCCTTTCCACTAATCAGCATAACATTGTTCTCAGTTGTTCCTTTATCTGCTTCGTCCTTCAAAGGTAGCAATGTGTGCTTCTTTCCATCCTTCTCTATGGTGTAGGTATTCCTTTTTCTATCATGAATGGCTTTTTTGTCAAATTTCCAAGGTATTCCCAGCAATACATGGCACACGTCCATTGGCATCACATCACACAATATGACATCCTTATATGTACCGATCTATATCTCTACTTTGCACTGTTCTACTACCAAAATCTGATGTCCCTTCTGTAGCCACGACACTCTGTAAGAAGTAGGGTGTACCATCTTACTCAACCCCAATTTCTCAACCATCTCTGTGGAAACAAGATTATCAGTGCTTCCACTGTCAATCACATCTTTGCAGCACTTTTCTTTACACTTGCATACAGTCCTGAATAAGCTCTTCCTCTGTGTTGGCTCATTTGCTTCCTTCTCTACCTTAAGCAATACTCTTTTGAGCATTAAAGACTCTCCTGCCTCAGGTGGTTCTTCTTTTCACGTGACCTGAGGATTTTCTTCCTTTGCTTTAGCTACATTCACATTCCATTGATTTGTTGGTTTTTTATGAGGACAATCCCATGATCTGTGTCCCCATTCTCCACATGTGTAGCACCAAATTTCTCTTCCTCGACCTCTGCCTCTGCCTTTGGGTGAAAATCTCCCTCTAACAAAGTCTCCTCTTTGTGGCAGTCTATTATTCGAACCTCCTGTTTCATTTTGAGAGTGCTAAAATCTTGATATGAATGTTCCTTTTCTTCTTGTTGGACTTTTACCTCTATTTCTCTGACTTTGCTTCCTCAACATTTTCTCCTCTGCCTTCAAAGCTGCTTGGTATGCATCATCAATTGTCTTCAGACTCAACAAATTGATTTCATCTTGTATGTCATACCTTAAACCATTGTTGTATCTGGCTATTTTCTCCATATCATCTTCAGCATGTCCTACTCTAATGCTCAACTTGTAAAACTCCTTTATATACTCCTTGAAAATCATTCCTTTCTGCCTCAAATTCTACAATTGCTTGAAAAGATTCAATTGATAGTCCTTTGACATAAACTTATTCTTCAACTTCCTTATCATTTTATCCCACTGCTTGATCTTAGGCTTTCCTTTTCCTAACTTTGGATGTTTGTAGTTCATCCCACCAGATAGATGCATGGCCCTTCAACTTGGTAGTTTCATACATTACCTTCTTCTTATCTTCAATCTCTTCCAAGTTGAAATACGTATCGATTGAACTGATCCAATCCATCAGCTCATCCACATTAAGGTTCCCCTCGTATGAAGGAATCTCCATTCTCGATTTCCCGCTAACCTTTTCTAATATCTTGAAAACTTTAGCTGCCTCATCTTCTGCTACTTCTTCTTCCTCAGGAGTTTCCTCTATTGCGTTGACATCTCCTTCATCAAGTTCTCTCCTCTGAGCAACCTCTACTATCTCCATCCTTGTACGAAGATGTTGAATCTCATATAGCAAAATTGCATTAGCTTACGGCCTTCCCTGACCTATGTCGACTCCTCTCATGGGTGGCATATTTTCTCCAACCTTTGAGAACAAAACTCAATTTCTGCTCTGATACCAAATTATGCAGACAAGCTGCAATATAATCAGAATACGTGCGGAATCCACAAACTGTTACTTTAAAACAGATCGCACATAAACCCAAATCACTTACATACACGTGGAACTTCTTTCTGGAGGGTCCCACAACAATTTAAATCAATCAAAAGTGAATCACACTTCGTAACTTAAATGATTTACCACCCCCACAACTTCTCACTTTTAACAATTTAATAAATTTACGATTTCGTGGTTTTGCACTTCGCATACTTTAATACTTAATTTAGTGGTTAACCCTTATTCCATGTGATCTGTGATAATGCGCAATGTCGACATGTGGCCCTTCTCCTCATCGCATCGCATACAAAATAACTTACCATGCGATGACCTTAACACTAAACTCTAAATTTTTTGATTTGAGAAATTTCTCCAGGTGCGATTTGATCTCCGTCGTTGCTCTTGTTTGGATCCGACGGTCCACACTGTATCTTTGCTGATATACTTCGCATCGCAAGTTAAATAACTTATCTTGTGAAGTCTTAAACACAAATACTAAAACCTACGATGTGCAAAGTCTTCACTGGTTTGCGATATGATCCCCACTGTTGATCTATGCCATATTTAACAATCCTTATTGCTGCTTGCAAGTCAGATTGCCTTGTGATGTGTGATCAAGGCGATATTCATATCAACATAGAAATATAAACAGACAGTTTAAAACCGATAGCCAAATTAAAATACAAAACACTTGGAATTAAATCAGAAATGAAATACACAGAGCCAAGCCCTTGGATGACTGTTTTTACATTTAATTCTGCTCTATGTTCACTCCTCTCACACTCTTCTCTCACACCTATTCACACATGTTCCACTCTAATCTCTCTCTCTCTCTCTCTCTCTCTCACATATATACCTTAAAGCAATTCTTCTCGTCTTTTAATAGCTTTCTGTTTGAACCACTCTAATAAACAAATGCTATCTTATCCTCATGACCCAATCTATTTGGTTTAATCTCCTCGCGGGGAGAAACCAATTTGCTATTTTATTCCTAATTAATTTAGCAAATCAAAAAATACTAACTCCTCTCATTTAAAACTAAGTAAAATATTAATAACCAATGTTTATCCACCTCTTGTTAGCCACAACATGTGAACACACAATCACATTGTTGGCTAAATTAGGATGCTCTTGCATCATTATGACATGAGTGAAGACACACATGCATGCCAATATGGGACTTTTGAGTGCTACTTCTTACCCATTGACACCATTGACAAACTGTGCTCAATGGAAAACACCAATGCCAGAACCTTGTTTCTCATCTTATCACTATAGTATGATCACCCTTTTGACTAATTTAGTTATTTTGATTTTGATCTAGTAAAGGTACTAGCTTAAACATAACTCTCTACCTTTGAGGCACCAACACAAGGCTTGGGATGTCTCCACTAGCAACATACACAATTTTTATCATAGCAGTTTATCTGGCTTGATTTGGGGACTGTTTTAATTTGGGAATTTTTTTAATCACCTTTAACAAAGTTACTGGAAGTGGGAATGACTTCAAATGTCCATTAGTCTATCAACTAGTTACTTAGTGTCTCTTATATCCCCTGAAAATAAAGTTCTCAAAGGCAGGGACTTTGACCAGAAAAGCTCATTAGTTTATCCTTTTGTAGCCTGAATAGAAGGAGGGTCCCTAGTAGTACAGGCATCGACACATTTCTCTTCAACAAGTCAATGACATTTGGATGAAATAACCTATCAAGTTGAAGCAGAGCAGGTGTGTGTAACTGTCTTCCAAATTTCTGCATCATTACAACACCAAACTGAACCATTTTTCCGAGCGTTATTAGCTTGATTTTAGTATTGGCAAAAGTTTGAGTCCAAGAATTTAACAGGTTCAGATTTTACAAAGACATCTGGTGTGTGTGCGTGCCTGGGTGTCATAAGATCATCACTCTTCAAAAAACAGTAACACTAATAAGCCAGTTGTTTGTTCGTTCCCTATTCCTATGGTCGGTTTTGATCCTTCCATAATAATGTCTAAAGTGGGGTTTTGAAGAATTGCTACAAAATGGATTGTTATATTCCAACCATCATGATGTTCTGCTATGTGGATAAAATATTTGTTCGGTTCCTCTAAGGTATAAAATGCCTCATAAATATTTCTACAGACGTTTAATTGACAACAATATCATAAGGAGAATTGAGAAGATCCATTGAATTCCTTTGTGTGTGGATCAATCTTAAACCCAGAGAAAATGTAGAGATTATCTTGTTTTCAAAGAGGGAAATCAACCAAGGTGGTATATGGTCTTCAATTGCTACTAGGAGTGCTAGTAGTTCTCAGTTTGACGAGCTTATTGAAACTCTACTCTTCAGGTTTCTTTGTGAATGATGCAAAAAACTGCAAATACCTTTACATCCATAAAGAATATCCAAATGTTACATCTACATAATTATCTTCCAAACTCCACGAAATTAAGAAAAAAGTAGATGGAATTCAAAATATGATAGAAAAATCCTTAGAGGAGATGCATGGCGAAGGATCTGAAGGCCCAAAGACAGTTGAATCAGAGCGTTTGAAATTCAGCACAGTTCTGGCAGAAATTCTTGTCCTTGTGGATTCTATTAAAATTTTCCTAGATCAAATAAGATATCATGGGGTGCATTTGGTACCTGAAAATGAAGATGTCAATACTCATCTTAAAGATCCAACGGAAGTAGCAGGAACTAGCAATGAGAAAGCCAATCCACTGGCAGATTTCTTCTTTATAGAAGAAGTTCGCAAGTATATTATAGTAAAGGAAAACAAATTGGGTAAGAAGAATTTTCTTAGAGCAAATGGAACGTTCCCAAGCATTGGTCATGCTTGCTTTTCCATGAAGGAAGAACTTGAAGAATACATGGGCTATGACATTGGTGACTACTATAAATATGACTGGAATATAGCTAAAAAATTAATTGTTTTGTTATCTCTAAATTGGTATGGATGGGCTGCTCCGCCAGACAACTTAGAGTAACTCTTTCAAACCAACTTTTGCCTGAGGATTAACCTCTTCAGCCTGAGAGGGCTCTCTCAATTTATCTAATTATTTTCTCAATTAGGTCTTAAAATAGATGGATAAATCTGTGAGTGTCTTAGTGTATTGATTGCAGGTGAAAAATGGGATAAATTTCACTACCTTTGGGCTCATGGAGTCAGTATGGAGTCAGTGATAAATAATTATGCTTGTGGAAGCTCAGGCTTCTACTGTTCAATGGAAAAAGATAATACTAACAACATAAATTATTCAATAAACTTAATGTCAAAAGGAAGTCATAGCATGATGGCATGAATTCTGAGTAATTTAACATCAAGACATTGAGAAAAGATATTACGCAAATATAAGGTATAAACTCATTGCAACAGTCAAAGAATCTCAGGTTGAGCAAAAAAACACCATCACTGTCTATTACTGATATTCAAGATTTACAATAATAGTGGTATCAAAGAAACATTCTCCAACTCTTTCTGATTCGATTTTCTGTCTATAAATAGACCTTTGTTGCTTACATAAGATCTGCCCAACTGGCTAAATCATTGAACCATAACTTTGACACCTAACATAACTAAAAACTACATTTTTGGAACTAAAAAGGACACCTAGTCTCTAAAGACTTACACTTCTAATAGGACTCTGCTTTACATTTATTACGTTCACTTCTTCAGTAGTGGGACAATTACATGGATAAGGATTAGATGCTCGAGTAGCATTCACCATCACTAAGACATTAATATACCCCTTATATTTAGGAAACAACAATCCTATTTTTTAGGAAAAGATAAACACCACATTAATATTTGTCTTCATGCTGAGCTAGATAAGTGACACTTCTGTCGAGTTGTGAATCTATGCTGGGGTGGCCTACTATCAACTTGGATGTCTCCAGGTGGCTATTTTTTCTTCAACACGCCTTTCAAACCTTCAAAACCCATTAAAAGCACTTCGTTACAAAAACAGAGTGACCTTAGGAAGTTTTGTATCGAAATTTAGTAGCATCTTTACTTCTTCCATTTAACCTCCTTTTTTGCCTTCTCTGCTGCTCAAGATATGTTTTTCATGTCATATGAGCTAAATACCATCACTTTCCCTCCTTAGATCTCCATCAAAACTAGTTTTTTTAAGTAAAGAACATCCTACAAGAATTTCGTAGAAAATTTCTTCCCTCAAGCCTGGACTTCACTACAAAACTGCCTAACTTGGCTGAAAGTGTAGATTTGTCACTTTTCTTCAAAAATTCAGTTTCTAAACCAAAATTTGTGTTTCCTGCAAGTTGTAAACTTAATCAAAAATATTTTAGACCAACCCTTCAAACTTTGGGTATTTCATCTTCAGCAACAGCAGTTTGAACCTCTTCAAGTTCATTTAGCAATCTAATCTTCAGCACTCTTTTCTTCAGTTCTTCTTGGATCATATCCATTTGTTCTTCCAACTCTTTAACCTACCCTTTCAGATTTTTTCTCTCAAAATGCAACCACATATTTCTCTTTCTAGTGTTCTTCACCACTTTCCTCACAGGAAGACTTCCCTTCAGCATCTTCTTGGCATTTGATAGAGTTTTGTCATATTTATCCAGTTGATCCTTCATTTCTTTTTCAAATACTTTCATTAGCTATCTGTCTACCTTGGCCTCTTTTAATTCCAATTTGAATTCAATTATTTCTTCCCTAGCCTCTCTTAATTGCTCCTGTAAAATTTGTACTTTAGTCTTTTCCTCAACTTGTTTTGTTCCTTTCCTTTGTGAAAAGACCTCTTCTGCGGCTGGAGATAGGTCTATAATGTTCTATAGTTGCTTGCCTTCATTAATCCTTTCTGCTTTCTTGCTTTCCCTGGCACCCTTTGCAAGTTCTGACCTGGTCATTGGTTTCCTTGGCTGGAAAATGAAATCAACATCTTCTCCTGCAAAATCCAAATTTTTGACAGATTTACCTTTATGCTTCTTCCTTCTATCCCCTTCAATGTCTTCTACCTAGACAATTAGAGATTCTTCAATGTCTATTTCCTGGAGGATTTCTTCAATATTTCCTTTAGCAAGAGTTTGGCTCCTTGTTATCCTCCTGCTACCATGTTTACTAATTTTATGTTTTTGTCTTGCAGGTGATGGCTGTGGAATATCAGCCTTTGGCATAGGATCAACTTCAATATCCATTGGTTCCACAGTAGGTTGTCCTCCTTCTTCATTAATTTCTTCTATCACCGCTGGAGATGAAGTGATCTTTGGCTTTGAAACCTTCTTAGGTGTCATTGAATCTACTTCATATCCACTCAGAAAGAGAAAAGATGCCCAATCTCTATTTAACTTTTTTAATTCCTCCAACACTAATAATTTGATCAGGCCATGGTGAAAAACTGATGTTTCACTACCCTCATCCTTGGCTTGGACCTTATCTGACATCTCCCCCAAACCTCTAAATAAAAAGAAAGGCAAACCAAGTAGTTGCTTACCAATGAAATGCAAAAGGAGCCTGAAGTGATAAAAGTAGACCATGTGAAACCTCCCCTCGCAGCTAAAATACTTATGGACCACAAACAACAGCTTTGAATAATTTTCTTTCATATAACTCCTGGGGATGCCACTTACCATGTCAGCCCCTATGTGCTCCTGTTTGAAAAATTCTTCACAACTCTACATTTTGAATTTTGTACCTTTGAACCATTCCTCACCTCCTCTGGGTATTTATGTATCTTGAGAGATAGTATCAAATGACACTGTGAAATTCAATTCCCCAACCTTTGAAGCTATCCCTGTGAAATTAGCTGTGAATTCTTTAGATATTTGAGCATGAAAACCCTGCAGCTTCTGAAAGAATTGTAGACAACCGACATTCTTGAAGGCATCCATGACACTGGGATCTTCATTCAATAGTTTTAAATCCATAGGCTCGTACCTCACACAGTAACCTCTTTTATTAACTTTCTTCTTCGTTGTCATTGCTCCTTTATACCCTCGCTGCCTCTTAGCTGTGACACTTGCAGATGAACAAACCTAGACAACAAGTTGTTTTGCGCTGTGAACCAGCCCTTCAAGGATGACACTGAGATGCTTTACATGCAAGATTTTGAACGATGAATGACAGAGAGAAGCTTAGGGGCAAGATTTAAAATTTAATTCGACAACTTGAGGGATAATGATGACACATGTGACCACAAAAAGCAACGATGAGAGAAAATACGATCTTGCATGCTTGGTGATCATGGTAACTAATTTGCTGACGTCACCTCTACCCTTAACCATTAAAAAATTGACACCTCACACTGCTCTGTGTTTTCTGCAGAAAAACACAGTTTCGTAGCGAAAACAGTTAAATTTTTTACAGATATGCTACAGAATTGTCAGGTAATATCGTAGGGAAATCCGTTGTTCTGCCATTGTATTCGCTACGAAAAGGTGAAAAAACAGACAAGTGGCTCATTTTTTGATTTGAAGGCATGGGTGCGAAAACTGAATGATATGGAATGGATTTGACTGATATGACAAGATTCATGGTGGGTTTAGACTTAGGGTAAACCTTGTCACATGTGTATTTTTTATAAATTTCATGAAATTGACTATGAAAACAACATGGAAGCTAGGTGAATGATATGTAAGACCCTATCAATGAAATCGTTAAAACTTATGAGGGATAACAGGTTCATGGATGTGATCCTTTACCAAGAATAAGATGTTTTGCAAGAGCTCCTAAGTATTACCAAAAACCATTTCCCATCAATGAATCTATTTGGAAGCTCCCGGATGATAGGAATGTTCGTGGGAGTCATTACCAGTGCAATAATTTCACATATTTAACAAAAAAATAGGACTTTTAAAGGATTTTTCAAATGTTTTGAATGCTTTAAACTTACTAGTCATGAATTTCCCAGATGGATGCAAATGCAAAACTCTTCCAACAATCCAGATTTTCTTATTGCTGATGTTCTGAGCATTAAGCTTGGGGAGATACGTATTGGGTTGGATTTCAGTATCATAACTGGGACATCTGCATCTAGAATGAGATATTTTAATGTAACAATTGTTTCAGCTACTATTAATCTTGGTGCTCCTTTCAGTGAGACAATTTCTCTTGGAGGACTTGTTCCTATTTATCTAACAATCAATCAGAGGTTACCCTTCTTTGACAACGCAATGTATCTCATCCATACTACGTGGTTTCTGGATGGTTGGATAGATCTTCAATTCTTGGACTATGTCATCTTCGACTGGGATAGAGTTTTGAGGCCCGGAGGATTTCTATGGATCAACAGCTTTTTCTGCACCAGAAGTGATTTGGATGATTATCTGTATATTTTTCTTTAGCTTAGGTACAAGAAACACAAATGGTGGTGGCTCCCAAACTAGATAAAGATGATAAAGAGTTGTTTCTTTGTTTTTTTTCCGCAGTTTTAAAGAAGCCTCCCTCGCCATTCTGATTCAAATTTCAAACACCTTTCTTTTTTGGTATTGTTTCGTTCTTTCACTTAGCAACCCTCTGTTTTGTTCAAGAGTTTTCTTCTTAGGATCCTAGTGTGTAAGAAAAATTTTGATTTAGTTTTGTGTTGGTGTGCCCCTTTCTTCTTTCTGAAGTGGGTTATTGAGGTTTTCCCACCCGAACTGTGAATTCTGAGTATTCCTATAAGATTTAAAGCAACTATCATCTAGGAAAATGGTTGTTAGAGCACAGAGAAACTTCCATAAGCATCACGTTGTGAAGCACCATAATATTTTGTAGACTGCAAAGTTGAGTGAATCCTTTTAAACTAATATATATCATAGTTCATGCAATATTACTGAATTGAATAAATTACCATGATTTGTTGCATCATCAATGGGGTTCTTAGCATAGATTTTAGTTGAGATGTAAGACATCCTTGAAAATTGGCTTTAATTCATCTCTGCATTGTTTGGCATTTCTCCACATTGGGCAAAGCTATTGGACAATTTTCTACACTAGATTATTTTTTGGTTAACCTTTATTTAGAAATTGTACGTTCTTGCATCAACAAAATCATATACATAATACAATATATTGACCTACATAAGTTTGTAATTATTGTTACAAATGGGGCAAACATTGATAAAATTTATAATGACAGAGAAAAATACTTTAATTATTTAGATCAAGAAAACTATATTATCATAATCAATCCTATGGAGAAACTTTATATCAAAGAGACTATAACACCATAAGATAAATGGCTATTTCAGATTAGTTGTTTTCTTCATGATCAACTCTATGTCAGGCTAAACATGAGTAAGGTTGGATAATATGTTGGAATATGAGCTCAATGCATGATCTTCCCACATGGTCACTTTAGTTGTAATGGCCCAAATAGCACTGAAAACTCAATTTTTTCCTCACCTCTGGGAAATATCCTAAGATCTACTCCTTGTGGCCTTCATTGTTGTTACATTTTTTTGAGATTATGAGCATTATTCTTTTGCCTTCTTTCTTAGTAATCAAAGTGTTGTTGCAGCATGTTGGTATCATCTAAAGTAGAATTCAGACTTGGTTGACAAGAAAAAATAGATTTAGGTGGATACTCATCCTCATGCCCAAAAAGTTAGACACAATCGTCAACCTCCATAAATAGCATTACTATAATTCTATATTTATCAAACCTAATTACATGCACCAACACTATAAGTGTTATTGGTGAAATAAGCGAACTTTACAAAACTTCACTGAGGATGACATTGTTTAGAGCTCCATTTATGTTGAGATGTTTAATTGTTCCAGTATGTCGCATGTATTTTAATCATTTTTGGGACGGATTTAATCAAGAAATGTGTGCACTAAAAGGGAATTCTTGAGCTATGTTGGTAAATGGTTAAAAATAATAGGTTCAATGACTAATCGATCTGTTGGTTGAGCTGCACATAAATTTATACAGACAAATCAATGGTAGGTGCAAAATTGGCTAAATGTTGCAACAAAAATATTTGGGAGAAGTGAAAGATAGAGTCTAGGCCGTATAGGTAATTTTTGATCCTGGTGGCCCCATAGCCCAGCCTAGGGGAAACCTACAAAACAACTTTCTTGGATATATTTCAATAAAATATCATATTCATGTCTATTTTATATTGTTGTGCTTAATTCCCTTAAATATATTTATATAGGAATTTGGTGCATTAGATGATATAAGAGTTCTCATGAACTTGCAATTAGGCATAAAAATATGTAATTGCTATTCTTAGAAGGTGCAATTTTATATGTAATTGTTATAGTATTTGGTTGTTTTTTTGTGTTTGTGCAAACCGTGCATATAAATATTACTTAATGAATGTAAACGAGTTTAAATGGAGATTTATGCTAGTGAAAATGAACTCTGCATAAAATATGCATCAGAAATCACATGCAGTTGGAATTCTACTCATAATTATTTTAAGCCACAAATCCATCACTGGTAGAAATTTCATATGGATTGTAAAAGGGAAGTTTGAGTTCAATACTACACTCGCCAAGGAAAGGAAGATGAGTACATAGAAAACTCTACACTCTTTGTAGGTATGTTCATTATGTTGGGAAAAATACTGAGAGGGGGGTGAATCGATTATTCTTTGCGAGACAATCAAACTTTTTTTCTTTTTCTAAAAACCCATACGCTACTTTCTTTGAAGAAACCGTATATACGCGAATATCAGCACAGAACTCGCGTATGTCCAGAATCTAATTATGTGTTTGAATCTTAACTGAGATCATTGAATTATTCATTCATCAGATATTTCAGAAACAGTAAACAGGTGCAGACAGAACAGAATAATCATCACACATATGCAACACACATGAACACCGAGATTCTTAGGTGGAAACCTAATTCGGGAGAAAACCACCGCTGTCGTTGCTTCAGCCTTCAAAATTTATTATTAAGAAAAATTCTTACAATCATGTACTCGTGCAGACTCAAACCAGCACGCAGGCACCCACCTGCAGAAGGCTAAAACCTTCTCTCGTTTACCAGCCTATCCTGGAAGGGAGCTACGACCCCTGCCTTTAGTTTACCGGCCTCTCTGGAAGAACTACCCCCTGATATGGTGCAGCTTCTATGGCAGAAAGCTCCACTTTCATGCAGAAGGCTTCCTGAGGATCCACTTCCAGGACACATTTCATCAATTTTCAAAGCCCAGTTCATCTGACAGGCTCCAACACAACCCTTTACTTGTCAATAAACAACCTTTGCCCAAAGCATCAAACAGAACAGTGAAACCACTGTAGCCAGAATATCAGATATAACCCAGACTTCAGAATAGATATGCAGAAACACATTCAACCTTCAGCTACCATTAGATCAGAAATCATACGCGCTTTTATTTAATTAGACCCGTGGATATACGCGCTTTCCATAAGACGAACCCACGTATACTTCAGTACATTTTCAAAGAAAACCCTAACTGCGCATACGCGCTTTTCTTTCCATAGTCCCGCGTATACACGCGCTTTTCATGAAACAAACCTGCGTATAGATCTATAAAAGATAAATTTTGTAGTACAGACTAGATCTATAAACTTACCCAGATTTCTTCAATCTCTTCAACAGGATTGCGCCAGGTCTTCTTCACTTCTTTTGAGATCATCCTTGACATTCACCATTTCTAGATCTAGAGATCTTGAGCCTTCATCATGTTCATAGGAGCATCCTAGATTAAGATCTATCAATTAGGAACAGGGTTCACCCATACAGATATACTTCAGAGTGAAGTATTCATCAAAGCCCAGACTCATGCACACACCATGCACAATGATTTTCTTCTCCTTATATAGGTTTACCCTTTTTCAATACCATGAGCCAAAACCACATCTCATCCGATGGTATTCCTGGACGGGATCAAATAGACAACCCAGCGCTCAATACAATGGGTCAATACCATGGTAGTAACCCTTGGTTTTACAAATTTAGAGCGCAATTGAGCATACATGACTTGGTACGTACTTTTCCGCGTGCATACGCTACTTCTCCTAGACAAACCCGTGTATGCCTTAAGACACGCACTTTTCATCATTATTCTTGCACATGCTGATATTTATTTTTCTGGTACTTCTGCCCTTCTTGTAGAACATCATATTTACATCATTAATACATCAATAACAACTTCATTAAGTAGGTTGCCATCATCTTCATCAAGTGGGTTGCCATCAAGGACAACACTCTGCATCATATTGCCAACAATCTCCCCCTTTGGACTTGATGGCAACCACGAAGGTGTTTGATCACCACAACAGATAGATACATTGATTATAATCATTACACAATAACCATGTTACTCTCCCCCTTTGACATCAAGGGCAAAGGGCGGATCAAAACCAACACAAGGTTTTTCTCCTCATGTAGAAGGAAGCGCTCTGCAGATCTGATATGCACTGAAGTTACCATGCTCCCCCTGAGTTCATGCTGGAAGTTCAAACATATTTTTCAATGAAGTACATGACTCTATGACCTTCCTATCACCAAGGACTCATACATACATCAAAGATCCAACCAAGTGGATTTACATAAGAGACTCAAATACCCAACCAAAAAGGGTTTACACATTTTGACTCAACTACCCAACCAAGTGGGTTTACAAATTTGAACAAGTCCTCACATGACTGAATATTACAATTTTACATCATAGGTCTCAACATGACCTTTTTCATCAAAATACAAATATGACCTTTTATGACCAATATCAGAAAGACCTCAAGAGAGATCATATTTCAGAATCATAAGCCAACAATGCATAATACCCAACAAGGCTATTGCTCCCCCTGAACCTGTACATCAGTTTACTCCTTCATCTCCCCCTTAGCTTGTGCATCTTGAACACTTTTCAACAAAAGATCATCAAGGCATCTTTACCCAATATCAAAGAATGAGACAGAAATATAAGAGATAAAACTTCACCAGAGATACGATACAGCATCAGAGATATCAAACAGTGCTGCAGATGTGCTGTAAAATGCTGACCCTAACCAAAAATTGTCAGCAACTGACCATACGCGGGTTTATGTGGATAAACTAGCGTATATATGCGATTGTCTTTCAGGAAACCCGCGTATCCAATTTGATCTTCTAAATTTAAGCAGTTCTAATTTTCTTCACAGCAGAGACTACTCCCAGCTTCTGTCTGAGATATTCGAACGCTTCCCTGGGCAGAGGTTTGGTAAATATATCAGCAACTTGTTCTTTGGAGGGAACATACTCAACCTTCACCTTTTGTTCAAGCACTTGTTCACGTAAGAAGTGATACTTGATGGGAATGTGCTTGGTCTTTGAATGCATAACAGGATTATTTGAGATACTGATGGCACTTGTATTATCACACATAATGGAGATAGGAGGTGTACATTTGATTTGAAAATCTTGCAAGGTTTGCATCATCCAAAGGAGTTGAGTGCAACAAGACGCGGCAACCACATATTCTGCTTCTGCTGTAGATAAGGCAATATAATTTTGCTTCTTGTTGAACCAAGATACCAACCGGGGCCCCATATAGAATGCACCACCACTAGTGCTTTTCTGATCATCAACATTTCCAGCCCAATCTGCATCCGTGTAAGCATGAAGAGTAAGATCAACATTCTTTGGATACCATAGTCCAAAGTCTTGAGTTCCTTGTAGATATTTGAATATTCTTTTGACGGCCTGAAGGTGAGACTCTTTTGGATTAGCTTGGAATCGTCCAACAATCCCAACTGCATGCATAATGTCTGGTCTAGTCCCCGTGAGATAAAGTAGGCTTCCTATCATTGATCTGTATTCTGGTTGATTCACCGCGGGAGAATCATCATGAGAACTAAGGTTACATCCGGTTATCATTGGTGTACTCACAGGTTTGCATTCTTCCATGCCATACTTCTTCAAAATTTGCTTTAAGATATTTTTCTTGTGATAAGAATATTCCATCTGCATTTTGATGCACTTGCAACCCAAGAAAAAATGTTAGTTCTCCAAGTAAGGACATTTCAAATTCTTGCTGCATGACAGAAGCAAATTTCTTACTCATAGATTCTTCATTACTCCCAAAAATGATGTCATCAACATATACAACCACAATCAATAGTTTATCATTTTCAACCTTTGTGTATAAGTTGCTATCAACAGACCCCTTTTAAAATCCTTGTTGATGAAGATATTTGTCAAGACGATAATACCATGCCCTTGGAGCTTGTTTGAGACCATATAGAGCCTTTTTAAGTCTACAAACAAGATTTTCATCATTCCCAAAATGAATCCTTCCGGTTGTTCTATATATACTTCTTCTTCTAGATCACCATTAAGAAAAGCAGATTTAACATCCATTTGATAAACTTTGATTTGATGATAACTTGAAAAAGCAAGAAACATTCTTATGGCTTCAAGTCTAGCTACATGAGCAAAAGTTTCTTCAAAGTCTATACCTTCTTGTTGAGTATACCCCTTGCAAACCAGTCTAGCTTTGTTTCTTATAACATCCCCATTCTCATTTAACTTGTTCTTGAATATCCATTTAGTTCCAATGACATTTTTATCATGTGGTGTTGGCACCAATTCCCAAGTGTGATTCTTTTCAATTTGAGCAAGCTCTTCATTCATAGCTTGAATCCAACATTCATCTTTGCAAGCTTGATTGACACTGTGTGGTTCAATTGTGGATAGAAATGCCAGATAGCTAGAAGATCCCACAAGAGTCCTCCTTGTTTGTACACCTGATTCCTTGTCTCCCAAAATTTGAGATTCAGGATGATTCTTTTGAACATATCTGGATGGAGCCTTTTTAGATAAATCATCTTCAGGTTCTTCATTGGATCCATTGTCTATATCATTTCCATTTGATGTAGAAGGACAAAAATCACCATCATCTTCTTCTGTTGCTTGTTTTTCTTCTTTAGGAGCTGCAGGAGACTCATCAATAACAACATCAATACATTCAACAATCTTTCGAAGCCTTTTATTGTAACATTTGTATGCTTTGCTTGTAGATGAGTAACCAAGAAATATCCCTTCATCTGATCTAGGTTCAAACTTGCCAAACTTTTCATCATTATTTTTGATAAAGCATTTACTTCCAAAAACTCTAAAATGCTTCACAGATGGAGAATTACCATACCATAGTTCATATGGAGTTTTGTCACTATTTACCCGAACATGAGCCTTGTTGAGAATGTTAGCTGTTGTATGTGCTGCTTCTCCCCAGAACATGTCAGGAGTTCCAGAATCATCGAGCATAGCTCTAGCCATTTGTTGAATTGTTCTATTCATTCTTTTTGCTACGCCATTTTGTTGTGGAGTACCTGCTACAGAGAATTGTCTTTTTATGCCATGCTGTTCACAAAATTCAAAGAATTCATTTGATGTATATTCTCCTCCTCGATCAGATCTAAGGCACTTGATTTTTAGATCTAATTCATTTTCAACTAAAGCTTTGAAGATCTGAAATTTTTCAAATGCTTCATCTTTGTGTTTAATGAGCCCGATCCAACACATTCTAGAGTAATCATCAATAAATAAGATACAGTATTCTTCCCCACGTGGTGACTTTTTCCTCATAGGTCCACATATGTCAGTATGAATGAGTTCAAGAGGCTCACTTGATGATCCTTCTTTGGCATTAAATCGTACTCTAGTCTGCTTACCGAATTGACAAGATTTGCATATGATACTTTCTGGTAGATTAATATTGGGAAGACCACGAACAGCTTGAAGTCTACTTGCTTTGTTGATTTGAGAGAAGCTCAGATGCCCCAACCTTCTATGCCATAGCCAATTTTCTGAAGATTTTCTCAAGTAACATTGATCTTTGCAGTTCTTCAATACATACAGGTTGCTTGGAGTTCTTTTCCCTTTTATAATAGTTTTACCTGTATCAAGATCACGAACCACACATTCTTTTGAACTAAAGACAACTTCTATTCCTTGATCACACATTTGACTTACACTTAACAGGTTATGCCTTAATCCATCCACATACATGACATCATTAACCTTCACCTTTTCTTTTAGAAACACGGACCCTTTTCCTTTAATTACAGCAGGAGTATCATTTCCAAATGTAACTTTCTTTTCCTTTTCTAGAGCATTATATGCAAGAAGTTTGCTTTTGTCACCTGTCATATGTCTTGAGCACCCACTATCAATGTACCATTGATTTTCTTCACCTTCTGCAAATAACGCTATTCCACAATTTTCAACCTGTAATTCCTTCTTTTTCCATACATTGGAACTTGAAGGAGAATGCTATTTTGGCTGGACTTCGCTCCTGCATTCAGATTCTTCATGGCCAAAGTTATTGCAATGAGCACATTCAACTTCATTTTGAAGAGGAGAAAATTTGTTATAAGTGTTCTTCTTTGGTTTAATATCCATCCTTTTCTTTCTTTCTTCTCTTGTCATGATGGTTTTATATGCAACACATTGAACAACTTTATGACCAAAATTGTGACATGAGAAACATTGTCCATTGAAGTAGAAATTTCTGCGATCATGAAATCTTCTGTTTGAATTTACCTGTTGATTTTTGCTTCTTTGAGAGATATCCCTTGTATTGTGATGATCATGCTTTACCTGTAAAGATTCTTTATTCCCTTGCTGAGTGGTTGAATGAAGTAAACCAGTTGTAGCTGCTTTTGGATAATTTGGTGTAGAATCCTGAGAAGATTCTCCGGTATTTCCAAGACCTGTCTTAATAAGAGGAGAACGTTGAACCTTGATAATATCATCTAAGGTTTCAGATCCTTTAGCAAATCTAAGATTCAGAGTCTTTACTTTCTCAAGTTATTTTCTTAGACTTACTACTTCACATTCTAATTTTTCATTATGTTTCTTTACTTCTTCATTCTGCCTTTTCAGAGTCTCTATGATTATTTTACTTTCTTCCAAGCATATTTTGAGTTGATTGTTTTGATCAAGAAAATCATTGTCATCTAGAGCATCCACAAAAGCATCCTTATCGTCTCTAGAATTATTTTCAAATGCCATGAGAAGTCTAAGATCTTGTTCACATTCTTCCTAACTATCAGATAACCCATCATTGTCTTCATTTGTATAGTAGCTTTTCTTAGAGCTAGATCGGTTCTTATTCCTTCTTGCTACTTCTTTCTCTTTAGCAGATGTTTCTTTATAAGGAAATTTTGCAGCATAATGACCAACTCTTCCACAATTGAAACATTTGAAAGGAAGCTTACCTTTGAATCTTCTGGTTCCTAGTTGGAGTCTTCTCACAAAATTTGCCTCATCTTCTTCTGAGATATATCCTGATCCTTCCGATTTTTGAACTTCTTTCCCTTTTGTAGAAGCTTTAAAAACAGCTTCTTTGACTTCAGATGGTCCTCCTCTCCTCATTTCATAAGCAGTCAATATGCCATGAAGTTGCACCACGGAAAGATTTTGAATATCCTGTTTTTCTTCAAGGGCGGAAACTTTTGATTCAAATTTTGCCATTAGCGATCGTAAAATTTTCTCAACCAAAGTAGTGTCAGATATTGTTTCACCCAGATTTCTCATACGATTTACAACATCATCAATACGTAAAAAGAAACTGGCAATACTCTCATCACCATGCATCTTTAAATTTTCACATTCAATTCTGAGAGTTTGGAGTTTTGCACTTTTTACCTTTGCGTCGCCTTCATAACTTAGAATGATTTTGTCCCATATTTCCTTTGCTATATTCAGCTGCATGACTTTGACAAATTCTGATTCAGTTAGACTTCCTGTTATAGCATTGACCGCTTTTGCGTTTGATTCATAATTCTTCCTTTCAGTTGGATCTGTTGGTGTAGCAGCTGGATATTGATATCCTTGTTCAACAATGGCCCATACATCAGCTCCCATAGACTGAAGATAGGATCTCATCCTTACTTTCCAGAAGATTAAATTGCTTCCGTTGAAGAGCGAGGGCTTGATAGATGTTGTTCCCTCATGATTGCTCATCTTGCTTGATCTTCCTTCTAGCGGCTAAGCTTTTTCAGAAGGACCTGCTCTGATACCAATTGTTGGGAAAAATACTGAGAGGGGGGCGGGGGGTGAATCAGTATTTAGTGTGGTGTCAAAATTTCATTTTCTTTTAAACCCATCACATTGCTACTGAAGGAAACTGCATGCTATCTGCTTCAGATATCCTTTGAACTCGTATGTCTGAGAATCTAATTATGTTTGAATCTTAACTCGGGATCATTGCATTTATTCCATTCATCAGGATATTTGAGAAGCTTGATGCATGGTCTGAGACACCTTAGAATAATCATACCTTAACAAAACACCTAGACAGCCGGGGATTTTTAGGTGGGGGCAATTGGGAAAAATATGGTGATGGGCCCCCTACTCGTATCAGAGTACATTATTAAAAACTTCTTACAATCATGTACTGGTGCAGACTTATACCAGCACGCAAGCCCCCACCTACAGAAAGCTACAACCTTCTCTGGTGCACGACCTCTCTGGAAGGAAACTACAACCCCCCGCCTAATTTACCGGCCTCTTCCTGGAAGGAGCTGCCACACGATATGATGCCCCCGGCTCTCTTTGACGACTTCCACTTTCATGTTTGACTTCAACTGGATCTGCCACATACTACGTTTCATCAATTTTCAAACTGGATCAAATAGCTCCAACACAGCCTTTGCCCGATAAATAAACAGCAGCACATCTAAACATCAAGCAGAGCAATTGAGGCTCTTTGTGGCTTGAGGAATCGTCAGATATAACCCAGACTTCAGAATAGATATGCAGAAACACATTCAACCTTCAGCTCTGATGGATGGAAATCTCCGGTGCTTTATTTAATGGGACAGCGTGTATCTGAACGCTTTCAGGAAAACCGAACCCGCGTATACTTCAGTACATTTCCCAAAAAAAAACCCTAACTGCGCATACGCGCTTTTCTTTCCACAGACCCGCGTATACACGCGCTTTTCATGAAACGAACCTGCGTATAGATCTATAAAAGATAAATTTTGCAGTGCAGACCAGATCTATATACTTACCCATATTTCTTCAATCTCTTCAACAGGATTGCGCCAGGTCTTCTTCACTTCCTTTCAGATCATCCTTGACATTCACCATTTCTAGATCTAGAGATCTTGAGCCTTCATCATGTTCATAGGAGCATCATAGATTAAGATTTATCAATTAGGAAAAGTGTTCACCCATATAGATATACTTCAGAGTGAAGTATTCATCAAAGCCCAGACTCATGCACTCACCATGCACAATGATTTTCTTCTCCTTATATAGGTTTACCCTTTTTCAATACCATGAGCCAAAACCACATCTCATCCGATGGTATTCCTGGATGGGATCAAATAGACAACCCAGCGCTCAATACAATGGGTCAATGCCATGGTAGTAACCCTTGGTTTTACAAATTTAGAGTGCAATTGAGCATACGCGACTTGGCACGTACTTTTTCGCGTGCATACGCTACTTCTCCTAGACAAACCCGCGTATGCCTTAAGACACACACTTCGCATCATTATTCTTGCACATGCTGATATTTATTTTTCTGGTACTTCTTCCCTTCTTGTAAAACATCAGATTTACATCATTAATGAATCAAGAACAACTTCATTAAGTAGGTTGCCATCATCTTCATCAAGTGGGTTGCCATCAAGGACAACACTCTGCATCATATTTCCAACACATTATTTTGTAATAATGTTATATACCGACTATAAATTCAATGAATAAACCAGACAAATAAATATAATATATTATTGTAAATTTAACTTGATAGTGCAACCCAACCTGTAGCTGAAATTTATTTATTTCCGACAGAACCTCTGAATATTTTGATCTACACTTGTTGGTTCACAGGAGAAAAATACCCTATGTAAGGACCCATTTGAGCTAAAATTTATGTTCCCAATAGAACCTCGGAGTATTCTGAATTAATACTTTTTTTTTTTTTTTTTTTACAGAAACAAGATTCTCCATCTATCGTTAGGTGGGGACTGACTTGGTCGAACAACAAACGATTTTTTTTAATCTACCCCAATGAAGCGTCGGAATAGCGATGCCATGCAGCTTCAAAATTGTGACTTTAAGAAGCGTGGGTTTTGGTACAATGAATCATCGGAAAAGTGACACTATTAAGCGTCGGAAGTGGCACTATTAATTGTCGGAATAATCATCAGAATTGTGACACTCTGAAGAGTTAGAAGTGGCACTATTTAAAATCGTCGGAAGACTGACCAACACTTCCCCACATCGGAAGATCGACAACCATATGGAACCGTCGGAAAAGCGATGACTACCTCGAAACATCGGTAGAGCGACGAACTTATGGAACCTTCGGAAGAGCAACAAATGCTTCCCAACGTCGGAAGAGCGACGACCACCTCGAAACGTTGGAAGAGCGACGAAAATTTGGCAATATCAAAAGAGAAACGAATAGTTGGAAACGTTAGAAGAGCATGACCACTTCGAAACGTCAAAAATAGTGTCGCTCTACCGACAATTACTAGAAGTGTCGAAATTGTGATGAGACAAGAAACGACGTTTTTCCCCACCTTAAAATGTCGCTCTTGGGATGCCCATGTGTCGCAAGAGCGACATTTTGGCCGTCGGAAATTGGGCCAAATGTGCTAGTGGCACCAGAAACCCTAGGTCAACCAGCACAGGCTAACCCTGCGTGTGCGCACAAACAATAGATCCATAACCCATTTTAATTGTTCTAACATGTAATATTCAACCTTTAAAGTAATAGATCTATACAAATAACTTACGCGTCAACAATATAAACAGATACGCAAACCGATCCGACTACAAATAATAGAAATCATTCACAGAAATAGAAATCATACACAGGAGTGAAGTATAGATGCATTCAGTACACATATTTTTTGAAACAATCCTTTATTAATCAATATTAACCCTTACAGTTCACATAAATCCTTACAATTCACCAGATCTACCTGTGCACACAGCCAACGGGGTCCGCACGCAGCCGAACTAAGGTCTCCACGCACATAGCCAACAAGAGCCTTTCAGACACAAAACGCCACTATAGATTAACTTTAGAGCTCTATCATTAGTCTCTTCTTAACTTCGATATCTTATCCGACTCGATCTAGACTTCTATTTATACCTTTGCTTGTGCTCATACTATGGTCCTCAAACCATGGTTTGAGACCCCTAGTTTACTCATTAACCCATTACAACTCATGAAGGGACTTTGGCCCGCCCCAAAGCCCCTTGACTCTTATTTGCGTAGTGCGCATGACTCAAAACTAACAAAAATACTGATATTTGGCCCAAAATTGCAGTCCTAAGGGACCCTGCTCCAACAGGCCCTCTCAATGAAAGGTGGTGTAGGGTTGAACTTAAATCGAATTAGTCTGGAGGTCTGTGACATTTGGGGAAAGCACAGGGAAGTAGTGCTAAAAGGTTTAAATGTGGGTCAGGCCCCAATACACTCATGGTGAGGAGATAGTCCAATAAGTACAAAGGTCCACAGTTCCATATCTCTTGTCAAGCATGAGTCTACAAGAACTTTAGATTCCTTAGGAGTCGGATATAATGTGACTTAGTGTGTTTGTGTGCTAAGGGAAGGACTTGTGGGCCCGTGAGCGAGGTGACGTGGCATATTCCACTTGGGATGAGCTATGTTCACGATTGGCTTCATAATGATGTGGAACCACCTATTATGGTGGGGTGTCCATGTGGAAATTCCTTGCTTATGTGGTGAGAATTAAATGATTAAACTTTAAATGGCCATAACTTTTGATCTAATTGTTGGATCGAGATAAAATTTATATTGTCGAAAATATCTCATCGATTTGAATGCGATGATATTATCCAAAATTGTTTCCACAAACTTTGGATGAGGAGGAATTTTGTAACCCCATTATTGTGAAGATATAATGGATGTTGGGTTATAGCAAAGTAGCACCTCCCATTCGACCTAGAAGGAGCTATGGGGTGGGAGGGAGTATTACACTAAGGGTTACAATCAATGGAAAAAGGGCATATTGTTTCCAATATTGTTTTCGTTGATGTCAAATATAGGGTGAGACTAAATATGTCAAAGATAAAGTTTGCAAGATGAATATTGTTGGAAATATTATTTGGATACCCAATTTCTTTTATGCCCAATTTGGATACCCTATCTTTGACATAATTTTTACTATAAATACCTAGCTCAAATGGGAGCATATAATATATTTTTGAAAAACATGTACTGAGGCCTTTCCAACAGTAAATGGCACTCCCTCAAACTCCATATCAATGAGAAGATATTAAAAATTATGTCAATTCAACCTAACTAGAAAGTATAAGTTGGCCAAATGAGTTTTACAAGTAGACCCCATAAAGTGAATGTTGAAACACTATAAATAAAGTATAGATGTGTGCATTTGAATATCATCCAAGTAAGAAGAGATCCAAGGTGTGTAAGAGAAGTTGGGGAATACTCTTGGGGTTTTAAAGGTGGAGAAAAAATGTGATTTGTGTAGTGAATGAGACATCTTGGAACGTTCGCTATAACTTTTCTTCTAGGGTGTTGATTTGTAACTGATCGAATAAAGTTCTTAAGCAGTTTGATTAGTTTGTCCTTTAGATTGACTAATAACTGAAGTATGCTTTAATGAAACATGACATAAAATAGTAGCATAAATGAATTAAATAACAGCAATAATCAGAGAGAAGAAGAGGCAAACAATTTGATGACGGAGTTCGTCCCTCCTGCTGCAAACAAATTCACCTCTAACCTTCTAAAACTGAACTCAAAATACTCATGTCCAAGATGAACTTCATGAGCAAATTCCATGGCTTAAATAGAACTGATTGAACCTATAAATGCCCAAAAATAGCAATTGGTTGAAGATTTTAAGTGATTGGGTATCGAATCCCTATCAATTACATATGCCTAGGGATTAAGTCCCTAAATCTTAGCCCATAATTAATTAAAAAAACCCATTTTTAAACTTTATAATAAAGTTTATCCCGACGGTCAGCATTACCGCGCGGAAACTGTTAACTTCCGACATGTTACGGCTACATCCGGCGGTTCCGGCTTACCCTTAGCCACCGCCACGTTCACATAGGAAACTACCCAACGGTTCCGACGCAGTTTCCTTGGCGGTTAGCGTTGCGGTTTTATCAAACATTGTCAACTAACATATCCGCCGGGGTCTATTTCTCTGCTCACATGCTGGCTTGAAGACCTCCAACACGGTTTCATAAACCACGTGGTTATCATAACGCTGTGGGTTTTAATTAAAGTTTTTTTTATAATGTTTCAAAATGCATCACCCGAACCCTATTACATAACCTTTGCACTAGGACTTTGAACATATATCTTTTGCGCTAGGATTTTAATGTTTTAGTTTTAGGTTTAGCATATGGTTTAGGACTTAGGGATAGGTATTTATACTGACAGAACTCTGGATTTGGAAACTGAACTGGACATCGAACAATCTGGAACTCCGTCAATTTTATACTGATGAAGATTCTCCTGGATCAGGTGTGATTGAGAAATTTGAGGATATAGAGGCGAAATCATCATGTACATGTGGTGAAAAATTTAGGCATTGATTCTCTATACTTTGGATATATTCTCTAATGAATTTAGAGCTCTTGAATGCTCCTGAAATTTTCTTCAAAAAGGTTAGTTCGACATTTTCTTTATATCTTATTTTATGAGATGAATATATATTTGAATGTTGCTTTTCTCAGTACAGAGTTTCCACAGCAAAGCTAGTGCTTATTACGTGTATGTTTCTTATGTTTGTTGTTTACCTCTCTATGGACTTTAATATGTGATTAATGTAAAATATAAATCCATATATTAATTCTATGTTAACCTGTGAGCACAATGACCTCCAAAAAGGCCTTTTTGGGGTCCTTTACTTATATTGGTGCGTTATGGTCATGGAACACCCTATGTATTTAATGCATATATTATCCCATACTAAATTGGAGTGCCACGTGGAAGGCAATATAAAAATACACTATAAACATGTGCAAAATGCCTCAATAGTAAAGAAGTTTGGAAAAGAAACCTTTGGTGATCACCTCATCCTTGTGATAATATGTTGCATAGCTTCTATGATTTGGGTGATGTTAAGGATGCTTATTATCATCCCTAAATTCTTTTATATTTGAAGTAAGATTTGGATGCTTGAATTTTTAGACATTTTTTTCTTTGGTCTCTTAACTTGGAACATCCTAATCATTCAATATGTTTATTTTAGTGATTGTTGATTTTTCAATTTTTGGTTTTTTAAGCATATATTTTTGTAAGAAATAAATGTTGTCATATTTTATAACAATATGTATTAATTATGGCCTTATCTTCTTCCTTTTGCCATTAATATTGGATTGTTGCAATTAGTGGGTTTTATGTGACTTGATTCTTTTATTGATTCCTAGTTGAACATAGTAGGTAGGCCATTGCTTCTAGATAAGGTGCACCTTTCTATGTGCCATCTAAATTTCATTGATTTTTCTTTGAGATTGACAACTTGCATGTCTAACTTCATTAGCCATTTAACATGTAAAATTACATCTATTCCACTAAGAGGAAGAGCATTGAGTCATGCGTTTTATTCAAATTTATGTATTCATAAAAGGACCTTACGGTATCTCCCTATTCTTATAATTCCTTGGCTATTGACCATCGTGCCTAATAGATCTTTTATAGGATAAACAACAAGATTTTCTTTTTTCTAGATATTGATGCCAATGAAATAATGCATGTTGTCAGTGTGATATGGATTATTTAGAAAATGAAATGAAGGAAAAAATATTAATGGAAATAGACATGGAAAAGGGCACAATATGGTGAAACCCAAATTATAGTAATGAATAAAATAGAAAAGACTATAAAAATGCAAATCAATATAAACTAGCTAGATTGGTGGTAGCTTATCTCTAAAGGGAGATGTATTGATTATGTTCATTTGCAAGCAAACATTACAAGAGGCCAATATTTCTTTTTAACATAAAATATCAAGCACTAAGAAGAAAAAAATTTAAAGATCCAAAACCTTAACCCTAGGAGACGATGTGGCAAAAAGATGTGGGTTCCAAGGAATCAAGTTAATATTTCAACATCCTTAAGTTGTAAATTTTGCATACAAACTCCATTTGGGGCATTTCTTGGACTACAACAAAGCTTAATCCATGCTCTGTGTGTTTGGAAAGACTACGTTGACTACAAAAATGCAATGGAAATGGACTTAAAAAACTATAATATAATTGCCAAGATGTAGAATTGTTACAAGTTAGTGGAACATGTGGGTGGTCACTAGGATTAGTCAGCCCCCTTTAGGAAGAAATGGATCGGTTGCATCAAGTTCCTTTATTGAAGAAGGAAAATTTTTCTAAATTTGGCTCCTAGTAAAGGAGCTTCCCTGTTTTGATGACTTAATAGAGAAGGATGTTTTGTTGGTGGGTGTCCATGATTCAGTGGGATATGGCCTACTTAATGTAGTCAAAATTGAGTTATGTATGGACCAAGAATTCAACCACCTTCTAGGTGTCTAAACATGTGGAAAATATGTTTAAAGCGAATCCACATTAAATACAAGGTGCAACCCAATGAAAGGGAGAATAACAGATTTTGGGCTTATGTGATATGTTTTTGAAGATAAATAACTCGGATTCTTGGTAATGATGTTTGATGATGTTTGAACGTCGTTAATGTTTTGAATCCATAAGAGGATCCATCTTTAGGACAATGGTCGAAGGGAATAGGAGGCAGAGATAATGAATATGTAAATGTAAATGTAAATGGATAGGTATAAGGGAAGGTCAACATGGCGGAAGATAACAACTAAACATAAATATTTTTTAATATTACAAGACAATAACATATTAATTACTATTATTGATAGTTAATAGCAATATCAATAATATAAAAAGTACATTATTAACAATAATATTAAATAATATTGATAAGACAATATTGATCATCATTAACTTAACAAAGTCTACAAGATAGATTACTCCTTTAAGTTAATGATGATAAATATTGTATTATCAATACTATTTAATATTATTAATAATAATGTACTTTTTAGATTATTAATATTAATAGTATTAATATATATATGATTATCCTCTAATATTAAAAAAAAATAGGTTTGCTTTTTATTTGTTGACATGTCGACCTTCCCTTTACTTATACCTATGCATTTACATTTACATATAGAAATTCATTCTCTCTGCCACCTCTTCCTATGACGATTGTCCTGAAGATGGATCCTCTTTTGGATTCGAAACATCGACAACTTTCAAATATCACTGTGGAGAATCTGAGTTATTTATCTACAAAGGGAGAATACTTAATTCAAAAGCATCTTCATCCATAACCTTGATCATGGTGTGAGGCCCATATTGGAGTAAGTGAAACTTTTAATGGGGTTCTATGAGGTTTTATTTTATAAATGCATCCACACCTTATCTCCCACATAATTATTGTGTGGAATACATTGTTGATTATGGCTCTCCTTGAATTTGCCACTACTTTTAAAAAAATATGATGAACTTGTTGTTGTATGTAACAGATCTATTTAATAAAATTTTATACTCTATTAATCTCAATCTGAGCATGAGAGGATTATCTGTAACAAACCACTCCCCTCATGCCTACCCGAGTAACCAGCCAACAGGGGTAAACATGAGATGAGAGGTCGTTAAGATAGATTCAACCTCCTTGGTGACCTTAAGGAAGCGAAATTGAAGCGGAAACTATAACATAGACCTTTAACACCTGATGCAAGACCCCCAGAGGCAGGTATCATCAGGTATTCCACCTGACCTATCCCTGGGTCTCATTGAGATTTAAAAGAGAAAGCCCCTTGGGCGCATGCACAAGCATACATCCATGTGTCTGGGAGGCTCTGGACACACGCATCAGCCTGCATGCCAGCATCTTGGGACTAAATTGCCTAGAACTGTGCCTGCGTCCGCAGGATTTAAGGCACTTTTTAAGCCCATAATACTGGACTCTACCCAAAACTCACTGTAACTTCCAGGAACCATTAAATACACAATGAAAAAACTAGTAAAGCAAAACTTGACTCCAGGACTAAGCCCGCCCATCCCCAACTGGGACTGACATTATGTCAAACACATGGCATGAATGTAAGCTATAGGTATAGGATACAAGATAAAGCATAAATGACTGAAAGCACATATGAAACATTACAATAAGGATCACCACCTTGTTCCTTAACCATATATAACATCCATTAGGTCTTGCATCCATCATTTTAACAATTACAAGTGAATACATGAATTAACCACGACAAGAACGAATCATTTAAACATGCTTATAACCAGCATAAAACCATGGAAATAACAGTGAGAATACAACCATTAAATCCACATAATAATAGGTACAAAATCAAGATAACTTAGCTTCCATTAAACATAGGCAAATACCGACCAGGTTCGGGACTTCCACGTTTCACCCGACTATAGACATGGTTGAGCCAAATCTCTCTTCAGCCAGTCACCCCCGTGCCATATTCCAAGCATGAATGTGGGATATCATGGATAAACTCATCAAAAAACACAACCAATGGAATCCAGAGGTTAAACCACCTCCACCCTCACCATACCGCGGTCACACCCAATCGATGCTTCGATCACAAAATCGAGTAGAACATGGAAATGCCATCCAAAACCCATCAATATCCTTGAGGAATTTTACATCTCTTTGTCTCTTTAGATTTACTGCAATCTAATCCCAGATCACTAGGCCCTAAACCGAGACACTTCCCTCAGGCTTTACCATGTATCTTGCCAAACTGGTCAAGGGATTCGTAGGCCTTTGGGAATGAACCTTGAGACCACCCCCGCCTCGGATTCCAAATCCATTCGGAAAATCCATAGCTCAAAATTGAGATCAAAATCCCAACACAGCATGGCATCCGAAAAATGCAAGGCAAGGCTGAAAACCACTATCATAACCCGGCATAACCATGCCACCGACAACAAAATAACCAAATACCAACATGCATAAGCCATGCATGTCCAAACCAGCTAGGAAATCACACATGCAATATGTTACCTGCAAGTATTCCAACTGAAGTTGATAGATCCTGCTTTTCCTTGATTGTTATTTTATTTCCATTCCTTTCTTGTCCTTCCTTTGCTTGCTTCCTCCTCCTTGGCACAATGTTGAATTTCTCCAAGAAAACTCTAAGTATCCAAGAGTGTGTGAGAGAGAGAGAATAATAAGAGAGCTCTGAAACTGAACTAACAAAAGCTTACAATGAAAAAAGGTACCAATTTATCCTCATAAGCCTTTTTATTAATGAGGTCTTTATTTTCTTCATTTTCCATTATTTTCCTTCATTTTCCTCCTCACATGGAACTTGTGACCTTTTACCTTCCTTTTCTCTTATTTTCCTGTATTTTCATAAATAAATGTGCCAAAAATATTTTTTGCCTCTTTAATTCCTTTTCCTTTTCCATTTTCCTTGGCCATAACTACATATCCAGTGGTGCCCCCTAGGATATTTTGCCCAACATTCAACTTGGAATAAGTGTCCCTTGAAATGTGTTCTTGTTTTTTCCTTTACTAACTTTTTATTACATGAAATTTTTCCTGGGTCAGTTACAGAACCCTCCCCCTTGGGGAACACCGTCCTCGGTGTTAAACCACACCTACACCTCAACAAAACTGTTGAAAAACAAATATACTGCTCATGGAGCTTTATAACTTAGCTTGATGCAATCTTTACAATGAGTGGCCTTCTCAAAAGCAAAACCATGATAACATGACCATATAACATCCATACCTCTTATTGGAGCTTTATAACTTAGCTCATGGTGGTATTTACATCCATATACATAAGTACATATACCAAATCATCATCAAAACATATGCCAAACATATACCAAATACCAAACCAAAACTACTTTGCCTCAATCGGAAAACAATGAACGATACATGTCTTGCATCTCATCCACCATCTCCCATGTAGCTTCATTGGGCCCAAAGTGCTTCCATTTCAGTTTAACTTGCTAAATGGCTTTGTTCCTAAGCGTGAGCTACTTCTCCTACAATATTCACTGAGGTTTCGGCTAGAATTATCCTTCTTGTTCCACCTTTAATACAGACCAATCAATAACATGATAAACATCCTTTATATACCTTTTAAGTAATGAAACATGAAACACATCATGGTTGTTGGAGGCAGTGCAAGTCGATAGGCCACTGGTCCAATCCTCTCAAGTATCTCAAAAGGCCCACAATATCGTGGTGCCAACTTGGCGCATGATCTAATCCCCAAGGAGCTCTTCTTGGGATTTATGTGCAAATAAACATGCTCCCCAACCTGAAACTCCTTAAATACCCTTTTTTGGTCTGCAAAAATATTATGTCTGTCTTGTGTTGCCTTTAGAATATTATTTATAACCTGCATTTCTTGTTCCAAATCTGCCAACATGTTCGGCCCAGTCAACACCCTGTTAACTAGATCACTCCAACTGATAAGAGTATTACAACTCCGCCCATACAGTGCCTCAAAGGGACTCATACCAAATGACTCCTAATACCCATTTTTACATGCAACCTCAACCAATGGTAGATACTCTTCCCATTTCCATTGTTGATGCATCACATACATCCTCAACATCTCCTCCAATATCCTATTGACCCTCTCAGTATGTCCATCTGTCTGTGGATGATAAGTTGTGTTGAAGGCCAAATCACTGCCTAATCCTACAAATAATTCCTTCCAAAACTTGGAAGTGAAATTTGCATCCCTGTTTGACATTATATTCTTAGGAATACCGTGCAATTTGACTATGTCCCTGATGAACACCTGTGCTAAATTGCTAGATTAATAGGAAGTCTTCACTGGAGTGAAGTGTGTAACCTTTTTCAACCTGTCCACAACCACCATGATAAAATCATATTGTCTCACTGTCCTCGGAAAACCTGTGATAAAGTCGATGAAAATGACCTCCCATTTCCATTTTGGAATCGCAATAGGCTGTAGTAGACCACCTGGATGCCTACACTCTACCTTTACTTGCTGACAGTCCAAAAATGTAGCCATGAACTTTACTACATCCCTCTTTAGGTTCGACCAATAATAGAATCTCTTCACTACAGTCAATGTCTTCTGATATCTTGGGTGACCTAAATATGGTTTCACATGAAACCCCCTCAAGATCACCTTCTTGAGCTCACTACTGTGCAACACATATATCTTGTCTCTAAACTTGACCAATCCATCTATCGTAAGACAATATTCCACATCCTATACACCTGCACCTGTACATGCACCTATACCTATACATGTACCTGTACCCTGCTGCAATCCGTACCTAAGTTCCATATATCTGACATCCTGTTGGCCTGCGTGCAAGATCTTATCCTATAAATTTGTCCCATAGGATCTCATAGCTGCAATGTGATTTACTTGTATCCACCTGCTAAGAGCATTTGCGACCCTGTTATCTTTACCTTTTATGTACTTGATCTCAAAATAAAACTCGATGATCATAGCCAACCATATAGCCTGCCTGGAATTCAGATTTGGCTGGTCAAACAAGTATCTCAAACCATTTTGAACACTCATCAGTACAAACCTCTTGCTAAGAAGATAGTGCTTCCCCACCTTTAGTGCATGGATGATCACTTTTAGCTCAATATCATGCGTCATATAGTTTTTTTCATGTTCATTCAGTTTCTGTGACTCATAGCATACTACCTGTCCCCCCTGCATGAGGACTCCACCAAGCCCTCTCTTGCAATAATTTGTACACACTATAAACTCTTTGTCCGAATTTGCAATCTTTAATGTTGGAGCATGTGTTAACAACTGCTTAAGCTGCTCAAAAATAGTCTCACACTCCTATGTCCATTCGAACTTCTTACCTTTCCTCTGCAATGATGTGATCAGATAAGAAATCTGTGAGAAGTTCTTGATGAACCCCTTGTAATAACCTACCAATCCCATGAAAGATCTCACCTCATCTACATTTCTAGGAGCTACCCACTCCATGATGCCCCTTATATTTTATGGATCTACTACAATCCCCTCCTTGGAACAACAAGTCCCAAGCAATGTAACTTATTCTAAAAGAAACTACATTTGTTGAGCTTAGAATACAACTAATGCTCTCTCAACAATATCAACACTGGTGCCAAATTCTCTTCCTGCTCTTCCTCATTCTTGGAATATACTAAGATGTCTTCAATGAACACAATCAAAAACTTGTTCAGATAAGGACGCAACACGTTATCCATCAAACACATAAATGTAGTTAGAGCACTAGTCAAACCAAATGGAACTACAACAAACTCGTAATGCCCATACCTGGTCCTGAATGCAGTCTTGTAGATGTCATCTTCTTTGATGCATACTTGGTGATATCTCGATCTCAAGTCGATCTTAGAGAACATTGATGCTCCCTTAAGTTGATCAAACAAATCATTGATCCTTGGTAATGGGCACATGTTCTTGATGGTCACTTTTTTCAATTTCTTATAGTCGATGCACAATATGAGAGTACCATCCTTCTTCTCCACAAACAAAACTGGTGCACCCCATGTTGATACACTTGGCCTTATGTATCCTTTATCAAGCATCTCCTTTAGCTAAAACTTTAACTCTACCAACTCAGGTGTGCTTATCCTGTAAGGTGCCTTTGATGTTGGTGTTGCCCCTGGTACCAACTCAATAGAAAATTCTACTTCCCTGTGAAGTGGCAACTCTGAAATCTCTGCTGGAAACACATCCTGAAACTGCTATAAAATTAGACACATGTTCAACTCATTTACATCCTCAACTTTCTCATCTTCGTCCCTAGAGATATGAACCGCAAATAACACACACCCTTTCTTATGATTGCACTTGGCCTGCATAGTTGTCACCATCCTAACTGATGTGGATTTATTCTTTCCATGGAAGACTCTTGGTTCCCCATTGTCATCCAAGATTAAATGGCTTTGTCATAGCAATCCACCTTGGTCCTGTGAATATATAACCAATCCATACCCAATAGCATACTATATGATCCCAACAGTAATATGTTAAAGTGCATTGTTGTAGGCATACCATTTAACTCAAATGCACAAGCTCTTACCCAATGGTGAACTATTTTCTTCGTACCTATAGCCAACTGCACTAACCAAGGTTCTGCATGCATTTCTTTTCTCAAACCACACTTATCCACCAAACCAGGATTAATATAACTATATTTAGATCCATGGTCAATCAAAATAGAAACAACGTGATCACAAAGCTTACCGTCCATCTCAATGATAAAAGCCCAATGATCTGCCTGCCTGTTGTCCATTGCTGCATAAATCTGAGGACTACTATGCTCAACATCCCCAATTGTCTGTGCCTCCTGTGCACTATAGATTTGGGTTCTGCCACCCTGATACTGCGAACAGTCCCTCTTACGATGATCCTTTTTGCATTTCCAACACTGCAACGGTGCTATACCATCACCTCTAGTCTGCTGCTCTCTAGGTCATTTCCCAGTTGCATTAAACTTCTTGTAAGGAACTACATTTTCTTTCTCATCTGCATCTTGCGGTCTTTCCTGCTTTGGTGGTCATATTCCCTTAGATTTATCATTGCCTTTCAAATCACGCTTAGGCTCAACTTTGTGTTTTGATTGCTCATAATAATGCTTCAGCTTTCGAATGGCCTCCTCTAACGATTTAGGCTCATCGAACTCAATTTGGTATCTATATGCTGCTGGAAATCCACTGATGAATCTATGGATCTTAGCCTTTTCCTCCTTGAGGTAAGGCACATATCTCAACAACTCCAAAAACCTGCTTGTATACTCATCATCTGTCATGAAACCCATCTGCAACTCATAAAAATCCTTAGCCCAAGCAT
The DNA here is from genome assembly GCA_034641835.2 of Pinus albicaulis. NCBI lineage: Eukaryota > Viridiplantae > Streptophyta > Pinopsida > Pinales > Pinaceae > Pinus > Pinus albicaulis. The sequence continues at coordinate 13,624,354 of CM076570.1, read as the reverse complement.
CATAGTACCTCTTTGACAGATACTTCTTCTAGAATAACCTCTCAAACTCACTCCAAGTCAGCTCCTCCTCATAAATACCCTTGACATTATTCACATGTTCCCACCAAATGTCTGCTTTACCTTTTATACTGGATGTGGCTACCTTGGCTTTCATGTTTTCTAGATATTCATGCAATCTACAGAACTTCCTCATACCCAGCAACCATGCCTCTGCATCTTGTGGTTTCTTCATCTCTCCGTCAGAGGTAGGTGGCCTTGATTTCTTGAACTCATCCGGTAAATACCCCCTGTCACTCCCCCTGTAAGGATGATAACAATGACACTCATGATTCCTATCAGAACCAAAACTAGAATGGTACCTATGTATGTCACCTCTCCTATCCAGAGTGTCCAAGAATATACCATCTCTAATCATGTCATCTTTACTAGACGTATAACCACCGGGAAACCTACTACCATATGCACCATTAGTTCCATCCTCCTGTCCATAAATGATCCGAAGTGGCCCCTGTCGCTACAAATATGACAAGCTCTGAAGGATTGCCGCATTTACTTCTGATTATCTTTCTTGTGCCTGTATGATTTTGTCATTGTCCACCTTACAACTTATTATCTCTTCCTTCAAATTTCTCAGTGTATCTACTAAATCAGATGAATTCCCAATACCATGTTTCTCATTGGATTCATAAGGGGAATCCTTGTAGTCTACCATCTTGTTAGCCATCTTTGATTTCTTCCTGCAAGGCATCTCATGTTATCTTAAATCAAATCAACATAAACCAATGTACCTTAGCATAATTCGGGGAGGATACATGTTGCAAGATCAACCAACCAGTGTAATACATGTATATACATAATCATAACAACATATAAACTTGTAACATATGGTATATCAATCCATAAACATTATTCTATTTAGAGTCTAGTCATCAATGCATGACCATACCAACTACGCACCATGACCTAATACAAGACAACCTCAACCATACCAATGCAAATTTGACCACATGTACCAACCTAACATGCATAACCAGTCATATGCTCATGAAAACACATTTGCAACAACACCATCATCCCTTCCATGGCGACATCACTGGCACCATGACCAACACCATGTGTACGCAACAAGTACATGGACCATAACATGAGAAACACATACACGACCGACATGAATATACAACGATGACAACCTTGACAACATCAGACTTTTCCCAAGAAGAGCGCAACTATGCTTTGATACCACCTGTAACGTACCACTCCCCTCAGGCCTACCTGAGTAACCGGCCAACCAGGGTAAACATGAGATGAAAGGTCATTAAGACAAATTCAGCCTCCTTGGTGACCTTAAGGAATCTGAATCGAAGTAGAAACCATAACACAAACCTTTAACACCTGCTACAGGACCCCTAGAGGCTATCCTAGTCATCCACTTGACCTGTCCCTGGGTCCCACTGAGATTTCATAGAGAAAACCCCCTGGACGCCTGCACAGGCCTACATCCATGCATCTAGGAGGCTCTGGACGCACGCATAAGCCTACATGCCAGTGTCTAGGGACTAAATTTCCCAACACTGTGCCTGCGTCTGTGGGATTTAAGGCACCTTTTAACCCTAGAATCCCAAACACTACCCAAAATTCCTTGTAACTTCTAGGATTCATTAAATACATAGTGACAACACTAGTAAACCAAAACTTGACTCTAGGACTAAGCCTGACCATCCCCAACTGGGACTGACATTATGTCAGACACTTGGTATGAATGTAAGCTACAGGTATATGATACAAGACAAAGCATAAATAACTGAAAGCACTTAAGAAACATTACAAGAAGGATCACCACCTTCTTCCTTAGCCATATTTAACATCCATTAGGTCTTGCACCCATCATTTCAAGATTTACAAGTGAATACTTGAATTAACCATGACATGAACCAGTCATTTAACACATGTCTATAACCAACATAAAACTATGGAAATAACAATGAGAATACAACCGTTAAATCCACATAATAATATTTACAAAAGTAAGAGAACTTAGCTTCCATTAAACATAGGAAAATATTGATCAGGTTCGTGACTTCCATGTTCCACCCAATCATAGACATGGCTGAGTCAAATCTCTCTTCAGGAAATCACCCTCGTGCCATATTCCAAGCATGAATGTGGTATCTCATGGATAAAATCATCCATAAACACAACCAAGGGTATCCAAATGTTAAACCACCTCCACCCTCACCATACTGTGATCACACCCAACTGGTGCTTCGATCACAAAACCGAGCAAAACATGGAAATTCCATCTGAAATATCCATCACTATCCTTGAGGAATTTTCTGTCTCCCTGTCTCTCAGGCTTTACCGCAATCCAATCTCATATCACTAAGCCATAAAACGAGACACCTCCCTCAAGCTTTACTGTGTATCCCGCTAAAATCATTCAAGGGATTCCTAGGCATTTGGGAATGAACCTTGAGACCACCTCTGCCTCGGATTCCGAATCCATTCGGAAAATCCATAGCTCGAAACCAAGATCAAAATCCAAACACACCATGGCATCTGGAAAAGGAAAGGCAAGGTTGAAAACCATTGTCATAACCCAACAAAACCATGCCGCCGACAACAAAATAACCAAATACCAACATGCATAAGTCATGCATGTACAAACCAGCTAGGAAATCACTCATGCAATATGCTACATGCAAGTATTCCTACTGAAGCTGCTAGATCCTACTTTTCCTTTCTTGATCTTTGCTTTGCTTTCCTTCTTGTCCTTCCTTTGCTTGCTTCTTCCTCCTTGGCATAATGTTGAATTGCTCCAAGAAAACTCAAGTATCCAAGAGTTTTTGTGAGAGAGAGAGAATAATGAGAGAGCTTCAAAATTGATCTAAAAAAATCTTACACTGACAAAAGGTACCAACTAATCCTCATAAGCCTTTTTTATTAATAAGGTGATGCAGTGAATACTGCACAGATCAGACTGTGTGCGGAATCATAGAGTTCACATTTTTTTTTCTAATACCAAATAGTGATTTGCATAGTCTTCAAATTAACCACCAGTCAAAAATTAATATACATCGTGGATTAACACAACAATATACTCAAATCAAGACCATATGCACAGGATTCCTATTTACGGATCCTACATCAAAACGGAATAGTTACCATCGAATCACACTTACAAACTGTTCCTTCTGTGCTATTCCCATATTACATTTATGTTTCTCAAGTCTTAACGCTGCCACTAATCCTAAAGTTCTACAATTTCGATGAAGTGCTATGCGTTTATTTTTTATCTGTGAAACCCTTTTTCCGCTGGTGCTACTCCACTGTCAACTGCTCTTATGTCCAACATTCACGTCGACTCCGCTTCCAAACTTCTCACAATAATCATGCGATGAGTTAAGAACTCAAACTTACAAATGCGGAATTTCAATTGGATGTGATAACACCATTCCACCGTGATCTGTCTGAGATCTGCGTTCCCTGGTTTGAATTGATTCCGCTCAGTGTTGCCTTGCACCTGCAATTCGATGGTATGTCTTCAGTATAATTTAGTGCATCTGTTGTGTAACAGAGGTTAAAAAATATATTTGAACAGAGAGCCGAACACAAACAAAATACTTGCATATAATAATAACAAGAAATTATAGGTTCAAACTCTTCTTTGGCCGAATATTACATTTGTTTGCCCTCTCGCTCTCGCCTCTTACGCACTCTTTACACAATCACACTATTCCTCTCTAAACTCTTTTCCTTTGTCCTATTCCACCCTCTATCTATTTCTCCATCCTCATACGAAGCTAATATTTATACATAGTTGTGGATTAATTTGAATCCATGATTTCCTCCACAAATGACTCAACCAAATCCTAAAATAGCTTATCCCACCTTTGACTCAACTAATTTCTATTTGAGTTCATGATCCCTAAGATATCTATACAACCCAACTCCTCTCATATTCTCAGCTATAAGAGAATATTTGCAATAAAAATCACTCTCGGATTTATTAAAATGTACATAATTTATAAAATAATTAAAAAAACATCACCCCCTAAATCACCCAAATAAACAATGACGTTTGAGTAGGATGCTCCTGCATCAGACTCCCCATGTAGAAAATTTTCCATAAACTCTTGTCTATGAGGTCTTTCACTTTTCTGTAATAATGTGATAGCCACAAGTCTCAATGACTTGCTACCTCTAGGATTCCAAACTCTGTTTTGCCGCCTATATTTTAAAGTATAAACTCCATTTTGTAATTTTGCACAGAATTCCCAGAATAGTATTTTCAGAACACTATTGAATGTAACTCTCGGTTTTCCATACCACACCATCTTTATTTTTGTAAATACAAACTTGCATAGAAACGCTGATACCCATTCTTCTAGTCTCTAGACTTTGAAAGAATCTCGAACTGGCTTTACATCAACAGTCATAGGTTTATCACCTGACTCGGTAGTCTTGAATTTAATAAGAGCTAAATCAGAAAGCTCACAATCACCAACATCACTCACTCTGTCAACTGGATTCCATCGACCTTTACAACAATTACTTCCGCCAATTCCTCGGAGTAATTCCTCTTTGTCAATTACATCAATACGATTGATGTTTTCTGTAGTGTCTTCTCTTCTTTCCGTTACAATTTATCTGGTCTTATCTTCTTCGGCATCTAGCTCTTTTTCTGATGCTTCCTTTTCCAATTGCGTTGAACACTCAACTTTTTGCAATGAAGAACAATCAACAACTTCTTCTTGATCACAATTATAGTCATTGACTGCTCCTATAGTAACAAATTTCTCATCCGATGTTGTACCTGCATTCATCAACAAATTATTAGTTTTAAAAATACAAGACCTTTCGGCCTCTTTTGGTGCTTCAAGCACCAATCTCCCATCATAGAATTTCTGGATTTTAGTAGATCCTCTTTGCTATGACTCTATTCCTTTGAGTCTCTCCTCCTCTAACAAATCAAAATGAATTTGTTCAAGTTCTTTAAACTCGTTCACTAGCTTGCCATTCCACTTTTGTTGCAATAGCTTCCATTTGACCCATTTCTTCATTCTCCATATGTATCTTCAGCCTTCATTTGTCTTTCTTTGTAGCCACTTTGTTAATATATCTATTTTTTCTTTCATTACAACCAGACTAATCTCACGCTCCTCATTCTGCTGCCAATTTATATACTCCCACAATCTAATGCCTTCTGCTAATCATCTCTTTTAAATTGTTGGTTGCTTTCATCTTTATCCTGCTGGATAAATACTATTGTTTCCTTTATGTCTCTAAGGACATAACTTTATTGTTGCTCCTGATCTTTCATCTCATCTTCAAATAATTTATGTTCAATTCCCCTGATTTGAGCATCATATTTATTAATGTTGTCTTTTGTACCTACAACCACATTATTAATTAAAGAATCAAAGCATTCACTTAACTTTAGAGTCATTTCATCTTATAATGTATGGTAACTGCAATCTCTTCTGTATCAGGTTTTGCAATCTTCATTTCTCCTTCAAGTTCCTTGAGCCATCTTTCCAAGAACTCTATTTCCATTTGAAATCTTTCTGGCATTCCATCACAACCTTCATTCTCAGTTTCATTATTCTTCTGTAAATCCTTCTGAGTTATCATGTTTTCTGTATCATCACATTGCCAAATTATTTCATCAATTTCATTAAATAAATTCATTTGTTTACGTCCTTGGAATATCACTACGACATTTTCCTTATGCTTCTGCTCCATAATAGCTTCAACTGGCTATCTTACACCAAATAGAAATGCATCTATGAATTCTTTCTGTTGCAATAAATCAGTACCTTCCTCCTCTAAAAGGCATTCTCCATCATACTTCACCTCAAGAGATTTATTGATCTTTGTGACAGTTTCACCAGACTGTCCATCATCTTCTGCACATCCTACAAATACACACAAACTATGAGATTTAAAAATACAAGGCTTCATAGCCTCATCTGCTTCCCTTGTCAACATATCTTCAAATTGTTCTGAACTATTCCAATATTCCATGAGATCTTTCTCATTATCCTCTTCACCCAGAATTTCACCCTGTTCTGGTCCACAAATGGAAACTTCCATTTCTAACTCAGCTTCTATGAGTTCTTCACATCCCAATCACTCACTCATCATTTGCTCAAGATTTCTCAACTCTTCTGTTAACTGCATATTTACTTGCTGATTCCTCTTTTCTTGTAGTCTCTGCCATTTCATTTTCTTCCTCGTGGTCTAACCATGTCTCTGGTCTTTCTTATTTCTATGCAACAATTCCATCAATAACTCAAGGTGAACTGCTATCTCAGCCTTCTCCCTCTCATATTCTTCATCAGTCAACTGCTTCCATATGCCATTTGCCTTGGCATCTTCCTTCTTCTTTCTTCTGTTGTGGTCTTTCTCAGAACCTCTGAAATGACTATGAACAATAATTTTTTCCTCCTTTGTGAACTTCATCTGTTCACTTGTGGATTGCATTCAATCCTCTTTTTAGCAAGCCTTCAAAAATCTAAATCCACTCCTTACAAAAAAAACCCCAAAATAATATAAACTCATTTTCACACTTTATAAATCCTTTTTCTCATAACTCAAGCCTACTTAAAAAGGTAAGATTACATTATGAAACTATGCATTCTAAAACCCACACATGGTTTTATGAAACCATATATCACCCACTCAAAACCTTGTGCAACAATTCACCATTTATCCTCCACCATGTTTTACAAATTATTTTCACCTTTACTAATTACCTCACACTTTATCTTTCCATAAATTTAAACTTTTCACGAAAAAAAATACCTTATTACTCCACAAAACTTCTTATCTCTCCTTTAAAATTAAAAATTTCTAAAATAAATAAATAACACACCTTTTTTTTGTTACCTGCTTTTACATGAATCTTAAAAAACTTTATGAAATCACTTAAAATTGATTTAATCTTTCCTTGAACTTTTACGCATGGAAAAGCATAAAACAATTCACCATAAAGTGATTCTTTGGAGAAAATTTCAACCACTTCTCCGAACCCAAAAATTTTAACACAAGTACTCCATTTAAAGTTGCTTCAGTGTGTTTTCACCCAGTGGAAAAAAAAATTGATGCTTCAAGCTAGTCCTCCAGGTTGAACATTTTTATCACAACCAATAACAAATTTAACTTAAAATAAAATCCAACTTGCAAAATTAAATGGTTTACAGCTCCTGTGAACTCGATGGTAGCATGCTGGAATATTTTGAGAGTGGTAGCATGCTCAAATATTTTAACAGAACATATTTGCGACGATCTGGGTGTTTCTTTACTGCAATCAAACTGCAGGCTCTTTTTGAACTTCTTTGAGCATACAATAACACTCTTCTTTGAAATTCTTGAACTTTTGACTTTATCTCGAGCTATTTGCTCGAATCCGCGCAAGTAAGGGCCAGCTCCACGTATACTGCATATTAGCCACAGTTCCACATTAATCTTCTCCAAGTCATCCTTCATGCTAATCTCTGCAACACGGTCTTGACGCTGCTCTTTGAATCAGCAGTCTCCACACTCTTACTCTTTCAATTCAAAAATTCCAACAACATTCTTATGCTTTACAAATAAATCAATGCATTCATACAACACTCAACACACACTACTTCTACGGCTAGTGGCTCAATCTGCTCAGAGAAATTTAAAGGTGAGTGCCTCGATTATATACATCTCACCATATACAAGATTTTTCTGGCTTTGATACCAAAATGATGAAGTGAATATTGCACATATCAGAATGTGTGCAGAATCATAGAGTTCACAAATTTTTTTCTAATACCAAATAGCGATTTGCATAGTCTTCAAATTAACCACCATTCAAAAATTAATATACATCGCAGATTTACACAAAAATATACTCAAAGTAAGACCATATGCACAGGATTCATATTTACGGATCCTACATCAAACGGAACAGTTACCATCGAATCACACTTACAAACTGTTCCTTCTGCGCTATTCCCATATTACATTTATGTTTCTCAAGTCTTAACGTTGCCACTAATCCTGAAGTTCTGCAATTTCGATGAAGTGCTATGCGTTTATTTTTTATCTGCGAAACCCTTTTGCCACTGGTGCTACTCCACTGTCAACTGCTCTTACGTCCAACATTCACGTCGACTCCGCTTCCAATTTTCTCATAGCAATCATGCGATAAGTTAAGAACTCAACCTTACAAGTACGGAATTTCAATTGGATGTGATAACACCTTTCCACCGTGATCTGTCTGAGATCTGCATTCCCCGGTTTGAATTGATTCCGATCAGTGCTGCCTTACACTTGCAATTCGATGGTTTGTATACAGTATAATTTAGTGCATCTGTGGTGTAACATAGGTTAAAAAATATATTTGAACAGAGAGTTGAACACAAAAAAAATACTTGCATATAATAATAACAAGAAATTACAGATTCAAAATCTTCTTTGGTCGAATATTACATTTGTTTGCCCTCTCACTCTCGCCTCTTATGCACTCTTTACACAATCACACTATTCCTCTCTAAACTCTTTTCCTCTGTCCTATTCCACCCTCTACCTATTTCTCCATCCTCATATGAAGCTCATATTTATACATAGTTGTGGATTAATTTGAATCCATGATTTCCTCCACAAATGACTCAACCAAATCCTAAAATAGCTTATCCCACCTTTGACTAAAATAATTCCTATTTAAGGAGTTCATAATCCCTAAGATATCTATACAACCCAACTCCTCCCATATTCTCAGTTATAAGATAAAATTTACAATAAACCTCTATTGGTGAGGTAAATCCCCTCCGCGGACAGAGGCAATCCCACTAGCCCTAGAGTGGGTCTAGCCACAAACAAGACAAGCTATAATATTGATTCCTAGTTAACGAATGGATGGAGATTCGATAGATGACTTATCGGAGATCCTATGTTGTTGTTGTAGTCGAAAAGAATGGCTCGCTCCTCGCTTCTGGTTTAACAGATCACGATCCACCCGCTTTCACGCTCGGACACCTGCACACACACAAGAAACAACGACGATATACAACATACTAATTCACATTCGTAATTATCAGTCAGTCGAAGAGGAATAAATCAATTGCATTACATAAACAACATAACACAATGATGGAACCAACACCATAGTCAAGTATATTAATAAATGGAAGGAAGAGTACAACCAAGCTTTGACGTTGCGATCTCTTCCAGCAGGGCTCAAGCGGAGCACATCTCACAAAGGTTCGTCGGGAATTCGGACGGGACTCTCTCTACGAAGTTCTCCTTGGTTCTACCTTCTCAATAGAAATTACTCAGCTATAGTATTCTTCTCCAAGTTCAACTCCTTGGCTATATGTTCAGCTAGCTATCATAAAGGGAGAAGTCCTGTTTATATAGAGGGAGAGGGAGAGGTTAGGATCCCTATAATTATGGAAGGGAGGCCTATCTTTAAGGAATGTTCCATGGGAGGTGAAAACCACTGCCTAAATAGAGAGATCCGTGGCTCATCAACTTAACCACTTCTAGTGACTCATCCCTGAGGTGGATAGAAGGAAACTTCTGCCTCTAATTTTAAAAAAACATTCCTAAAACAACTTGGTGCAGATTCTGCACTAAGACATAGCACCAGGTGGCGCTTGCTCTAGTGTAAATATTCCACATCGGCGCGAGGGATGAACTGGCTATCCACGCCAAGGAAAAAACATAGGTTTTGTGTGCTTTCTTGAGGAATTTCCAACAGGAGAAATGATGCCCTTATGCAGAAGGATGCAAAGAAGGTGTTTTCAGAGTATGACACTGTTCACAAGTCACAAGAATGATCCTCCAATATGCGGGATGAGGGATTACAGGGATGGTGACAAAATGTTGTGTAACAGATGCCCCCTAAAGCATGAGGTCCGAGAGAGAGGGAGGGGTGAAATGCTTTATGAGAACGCGTTCGACCCAAACACTATTGTCAGGAATCCTGCAAGTACAAATACAACTAATATATTTGATACATGATATGTGGTATGGGCACAACCATCCATAATAGAGTACATAAGAAGCGGGATCCGAGGTATGGACGCAGTCATCCATCAATAAGGATCAACAAATAGACTCAAGTATGGTCGCAACCATCCAATTAGAAGAGTCATGTAACAAGTCATAGTAATCCACAAAGAACCCGCAGACTAGATTTCATCAGACAAAACCCAGGGTCTTGCGCTCCATCCTGACCCGAAAAAAGTACAAGTTCGAGCATGTGAATAGATGATTCGAAGTTGAACATCCAAGAACATCGTTTGATTACTAGCCAATAATGAGAGTTATTAACATACGCGAGAGAAACCACCAATAATGACAACGGATCTCAAGGTACAAAAGGTACAATCCACGGAATGTGAACAGTGATCTGGCGTCGAACACCCGCAGAATCATCCGATTGAAGGCCAATGATGTAAACCTTGCGACGGATGCAAAGAACCTGCCATTAAGGCATGCAGGCTCCAGGGCACCTGGAGGGAGTCTTTGGATCAGCTTCCTGGAAAATGAGCTGAAGTCGACAAGAAGCGACCTGGTCGAAGGAGGGACATGATGTTTCCCACATCATCGACACGAGACAGAGGAATATGATGATTTGTGAATCAATACCAACAGAGAATCAGAGGGAGGTTGAAAATTGTAGAGGCAAAACTTCTCTTGAACATATCGGCGGAATGACACTAGATTTGGCAGTATTTGACATCAAGGGATTTGAGGTCATGGTGACGTGGCAAAGGACAGGTGAGCGGTCAAAAGAGATTACCCAAACCCATGGAGGCAAACAAACGACGAAGTGATATGTCCCCAACCCGACACGAATGCAGACAAGTGCCATGTTCAAGAGTGACATACTGCCGACTAAAGTTTGGTTCCATTTCCCCGCACCATCTCTAGCAAGTACCCCAATTATTTTTGTAAACAAGCTTGAAGGGGATAGCACATTCTTGCGATGTAATTTTTTCCTTCCGACAAATCCAACCTAGTACATTTTACGAGCCCTAAGAAGGAGGAACTCGAGTAACGTCATAATGACGAAGTCTGATGTCATCATTTTTTAACGAGTTTGACAAAGGGAGAACTCAACATCTTTTCATGTTTAGAGAGTTTGAAAAGAAAGCGGAAAAGAAAACTCCAGCAAGTCCCTTTTCGTAAATAGTCTCTCAGATCCAAGAAGGTAGAAAACAACATCTAAGAGAACCTCTTAGTCACGATACGCTAAGGTATTCCTTTTTTCGTAAATAATCTATCCCAGCCCGAAAAAGGGGTAAATGTATACTGGGTAGATATCGTTTCGTAGCCATTTAACGAGTTCAAAACGACAAGTGTCTCAACAATCTTTTCAGTTTTAGAGAGTCAGAAAAGAGCTAAAAGGTGACTCCATTAGTGACTTTTTCGTGTTTTTACCGAGTCCAAAAAAGTATAAAATACAACTCATTTCTTCGTCATAACCATGTGAAAACCTATTGCTGCACAAAAGACGTGTGTAAAACCTATTTCTCGAAAATAATATGATAAAATAATCGACAAATACGTTTTAAAACCTAATTTAAGATTATGAAAAGTTATAAAATGCCATAAGTGGTAAAAATTATTTACTTTTCACTTTTACCTCTTTGTGGAGCAACAATGACCCATTTGCCTTGCGATCTTGTGGTGACGATTGCGAGTGATCCAGTGAACCAGTATTTATTCCGTCAGTCTCAGGTAAGTGCCGACACCATTTGCCATCTTTTAAGCTAAATTTCATTACCTGTATTTTTCATTTTGATTCCTTTAGGAGGGGATTTGTCAAAACTAGGGCATCGTGGTTGGCGCGTGTTTCGGGCACAGACCCGCACCAATCGCCCCTTTTTTACATAGAGGGCGCGACTGTTTGCGAAACAGTCATGCCAACCGCGCAACCCAAAAATCCGCATAAATTTAAGGAAAATGCAGTCAATTGTTTTCAAATTTCAATGCCTAAGTAGACTAACAATGCTCATGTGAACAATGTGTGCAGGTGCTAAGCATAAAGAATGGTGATTGAGTGGAAAGAGATAGAACACAGTGAGGAAGATGAACTTGCCATGGAGAATGAGCGATGCATGGACGCCCTCAGACACTGTGGGCTAAAGAAATTCTTCCTAACACCGTGCCTCTGGTCTCAGCCAGAATTGCTTCAGTATCTGATAAGCATCTGGGATGAAGATCAAGAAAAGTTCGTGCTTCGAGATCAGGAACTTGAACTCGAAGTCTCTGATTTGTATTTTATCACAGGATTGTTGCGGAGGGGTGCAGTCCCTATGCTGACCGGTACCCGTCCCTCTTGGGAGAGTATGGGGTTGTTCGTCGACAGAGTGTGTCGAGGGGCATGCAAAGGAACAAGGAGCGAGAAGGTTGACATCCAAACCATCCTGGATCTGGCACTAAAAGTAGTGCTACACATTATCACGCGGGCTACAGGATCGCAAGCACTGCATGAGGCCACAAAGACATAACTGCTTCTTGCCGTAGACTGCCTAACCCCGACTCTCTACAATTGGGCAGAGGCCATGACTATTAACATTAAGCGACAACTAACCAAGTGAAAGAAGACCAAACTGAAGCAGTTTGGGTATGGATCCATTTTGGTATCGTTCTTATTGGAACGACTATTGATATTCCAGCGTCAGGAGGTCATCGTCTCGATGCCACCACCCAGAGAACCACGGATGGCCCGATGGGCTGCGCTGATGCCTAGAGCAGGGGGTGGCCAACAGATGTCTTGGTGGCCATAATTTTTTGATTGGCTTTGTCGACAAATGATTGTCATGGAGGACTAGCCTTACTCTGGTACAGACTTCACCGGTGATCCAAACCTCCCGCTCCCGGAGGGAGAGGATTGGGACGAAGAGCTAGGTGAGACTCATTTTTTATTTTCATGAGTTTATGATTTTTTGGTATATATGCATGTTCTAACAGTTAATATTACATGTATGCAGATGTTGGCCTAGAGATGCCTGCATGTATGTCACCGATAGCGAGGCGAACTCCTCGCGATTTCGATCCTTATGGTGAGGGCGGCGAGGAGGAGATAGTACAAAATCTGGAGGGGATCGCCCGTTGGATCCCAAACTATGCTTGCCTTTATGATGTTCCTCGGGCCTATCAAAGGCATACTGTAGGGGTGCCGAGTCGTATCCACCGCTTGCTGAGGCAGTTGGTACGGGCGATGACGTGCTATCATGAGCACCACGCTGATTAGTCACCTAGGCTTTTTATTTCTGCATATTTTTGAGAGACATGTTGCCTCGGGATGTAACTGAAACATACATATATATTTTTGGGGTTTTTATGATGCACACGCTGCAAACAATCGATATATATACATCTATTTTCTACATGGGTCTATTTACATATGATGATGTTTTATAAATTGCGCAAATGTCTATCTAATACAATGTTAGCCAATGCATCAATTAATGTATTCATTCGTCTTGGTATATGTTGATATGTGATGAAATCAAAGTGTCTTTCAAGCAAACGAATACATAAATACAATCTCAAAATGCATGGGTTTTGGACCGAATAATGACCGTTAAGTTGAAGAACAACAAGCTTGAATCTAGATTTACAAGCAATGCGCGTATGCCAAGGTTAACTTCCTCAATTAATAGTTCCACAACAACACTATATTCCACGACGTTGTTCGTAGTTTGTCCTAGACAAATACCTTGTAGGTTAATCAACTCACCAGCAGTATTATAAATTACCCAGGCTACTGAAGACAAGCTCCTGGTACTGCGGGAAGCACCATCCGCAAAACCAACATAAGGGGTAATAGACATCTACAGAACCAGCAAGGTCCAATAAGCAGAAAAAATATTACAAAGCATGTCAAACCTAAACATGCACAAAAATGAAAAAATCACCTATATACACATATCATGCATGAATGACTCAAGCATAATATTTTTTTAGATACAACCCATTTCTAGGTTGTGCTAAGGGATAACCTTCATAATCAATAAGCTCATAAGCCCCATTCTGTAACACACGTTTGACGATGTAGGGCCCATGCCACATGGGTTGGAATTTACCTGCCCCCAGCTTGTCATGAGCTTGGTCGTACAGGAGAACAAGGTCAGCTTCGATAAAATAACGAGGGGAAATTGTTTGGTCAAAGTGAGCTTTGACTCATTTATTTTGTGCTTCGATGACCAAAGCAGCTAAGCGATGAGTTTCATCCAATCTCTCTAGATAGAGGAGACGCTCTTCCTCAGGTGAAGTATTAGGCAGTGATTCCACAACTAATTTGAGTGAAGGAATTTCACACTCAAAAGGAAGAGTAGCTTCCATACCATACACCAACTGAAACGGGGTGAATTCGGTTGCACTCTTAATCGACATTTGGTAAGACCATAGAGCTGAAAACAACATGAGATGTCAATTTGATTTGTGGATCCAAATTGTTCGTTGAAGCATCGTAACGAGAACTTTGTTTATGGCTTCAACTTGGCCATTAGCTTAAGGGTAATATGGCATTGATCTGTCGTGACGCAGACCCAACTTAGATGTCAGCTCCGCCATCATGCAGTCCTGAAAATGTGAACCATGATCGGTAACGATGGCTTGAGGGACACCAAACCGATTAATAACATGATTGAATATGAATTACATTGTTGTCTTACTATCCACAGCCAGTGTAGGCATTGCTTCGGCCCATTTTGTAAAATAATCGACGACGATGACGATATAGGTATGCCCCCTTGCCGAGCATGGGTTACACGTCATAAAATCGATGCCCCATTTGGAAAAAGGACCAATGGTAATGGCAGGGTGTAAAGGAACAGGTGGCGCACGCATCTTGCGTTGATATATCTGGCGGAGATGGTATGGATGGTCTTTTCGCACAGCTGAATGAGTCGGAAGGTCATCCAGGTATGGTTGAACAATATGACGAATATCGTGAAAGGCATAAGACATTGCGCACTGGAATGTAGCCCCAGCGTTCTTCAAGCTGAAAGGGAGTTTCTTATACGCGAACATTCCCCAAGGACAGATAAAAGCGGTCTTGTGTTGATCGGATCAGAGAATTTTGATATGATTATAGCTAGAGAATCCATCCATAAGGGAAAAAATCTCACTCCCCACACAATCGTCAATGACATGATCGATGAAAGGGGTGGGATAGTTATCCTTAGGGCAGGCTCGATTAATATCACGATAGTCAACACAGACGCGAATTGTTCCCTGCTTCTTATCCACGGGAACAATGTTAGAAACCCACTTTGTCAGAGGAATAAAATAAATGAAACCCACTTTGAGAAGTTTTTCAACTTCGGCTTTTATGGTGGCAGCTTTCCGAGGATGCACTGGACGAAGACACTGGCGAACAGGCTTCGCACCGGGGTAGGTGGGAATCTCGTGCACCACAATACTGGGATCGATTACAAGCATCTCTTTATAAGACCAGGTGAAAACATCACGGAATTCGTGAAAGAGGCTAGTGTACACTTGGACTTCATCGGAAGAGCAAGTGACTCCGACATGGACGTTCTCGACAATTCTCGGTTTCATGGAAATGTCGATAGGCATCGTCTAGGTGATGTTACTCAAGTTACCTTCAGTGAAGACTTCGTGAGTCAAGATAGGCGTTTGAAGTGGCAGAGAAGGAACTTGAGACGCAAAATGCTCAAGACAGTTAGACATTGCCCCGAGGCCAGGCATAAACGAGGAACGATGATGCCCATCGCTCCACGGTAGGTCCTTGAGAGACATGGTTTCCATGATGGCCTCATCGGATGGAAACACTTATTTCAAAGGATTAGGTGAATCTGCATCGCCGAGCCAGGGGGATTGAGAATAAATGTCAAGAGACATGCTCGAAGGAGCATCTTCAGAAGGGGGAGAATCTGATGCAGCTACAAGCTTGCAATAATTGATTTCAATTGGAGTAAGCGACATCGAATCCCCAAATGAATCAACCTTTTCAGGTAAAGGGACAATCCACGGGTCATCTGACCGAGAGATCATATTAAATTTAACGATATTTGGTGGCGGAAGGGGGAAGATACCCATGAGGGTGGGGTATTTGAAAAGACCCAGCCCTATGCTGTCGAGGGGAGAAGGAATCTGATCCACGTATGGAACGTTGTTCTCAGAAGACGAGGTAAAGAATGACAACTAGTCGATGGTAATGATTTTTCCCTTATGTGGAAACTTTAGAAGACAAAATAGGGTGGATGGAACGCACAGCATAGCGTGAGTCCAATTGCGACCGAGTAGAAGATTGTAATTGAGTTTAGCGTCAACTACTTCCACTTCGACACTGACCGTCTTTCCTTGTAATGTGATCGGCAAGCTGGCGAGAACACCCAAGGGTTTTGATTCCCTTCCATCAAATGCCTCAAGGGCATTGGGTGACGAAGTTAGGGTTGGAGAGCCAATAGCCTTCCAGCAAGAAGATGACATGACACAAGTGGATGCACCTTTGTCCAAAACGGCTCTATGGATGTTGAGACCGTTAATGCTGACTTGTGTGACAAGCGCAATCTGGTGCGGAAGTTGGGGGACGAAATTCTCTAAATCGAAAGAGAGAAGGCTAGAATCGGCAGGATCAATTCCGCCGATCTCAGATAATAACGCTTTCCATTGAGACAGACAACTCTAAAGCACTTCTAATGCGGACATCGCGGATGGCGCCTGTGCTAAACCCTCAGCAATACTATAATGTTGAGCAGCACGGGCGTTAGGATTATAAGAAGATTTCCGGAGAACACCTTTAGAAGGTGGTTGTACAATGGGTTTATCATTGGGACTTTCAATCTCAAGAGGACCAGAGGCAAGTGGGGGAGGAGGACCATCAGCGATCTCTTCCCCGCTGCCTGACGTGATCCAGTATAATCTTTCGACTGAGTAGCGGTGGAAACGAGTGCAGAACCGTTCATCATGAACACTTAAGAGCCAAACGGGGCAGATAGGTTGCTCGACCATCTGTGTTTTCTGAGACGGAAAAGGTTCTTTGAAGACAGCCAGAGTTCCTTTAGTGCCTTTGAGCAATTTACTAACTTCGGCTCGTCTAGGACAATCCTTAGTGTAGTGTTCCTCTTCACAAATCAGACAGGGATACTTCGGCTTGTGTTATGAACCATCATCAGCACGAGGTTTAGACGACTCTGGTTTCGGGGCATTGACTTTGGCCTTGCCTTTGCCCTTCTTTTTCCCCTTGGATGTCTTGTCCGCAAGATTGGCCTGAATGGCGTTGACCTCCGAGGTTTTGCCAAAATCCGGGGTAAGCTGAGAAGTAGAATCATTGGAAGAATTTGATTTTTTCTTCCCAGTGTTGGAAGACTTACGTGAAGTCTGAGACATGGAACCAATAATGTCGTCGATGGATGGGGTGGCCGATGCTTTAGAAGTCCCAGGTCGCGGGGCATCATTCAAGATATCATACAGAATGCCCGATTGAGAGTACACTAAATCAAGGTACTGGGCATGAGCAATGGCCTATTCCTCGGTAACACATGCCCCCATGGCTATATATTTTGCAATTTGATTGACAAGAGAAGTGGTGAACCAATGGGTAAGAAGCTGATCAGGAATTTCGAATTTTATCAGACGACGACGACATCTCCATTCATGAATGTGGTCCGAGATATGGGTAGCTCGGTCCTGTTTCAAGGATGTTAGGAGATGCATCCCGACTTCATAACGAACCGGTAACTGGAAATGAGTAAGGAACGCCATAGCAAGAGAGTTGAAATCTTGAAAGATACCGCGAGATAGCTCGATGTACCAATTAGCAGCAGCTCCAGTGAGAGTTCGCTGGAAAAGACGGAGTCGAATAGAGTCATCTACCCAAGAATTCGAAGAACACCATAAATGGTATGTCATGACATGTGCTTGGGGGTCTTCTCCAGCCTTTCCCTCAAACTTGGGGCAATCACCAGGAACCTTGGTTGGAACCGGAGGCCAATACAAATTATGAAGGATTTGATCATTCTTTAATTTGGACACATCCGGTAATTCCAACGTGGCGAGAAAGGGTAATTGAGGGTTGAAAGGCATAGCAGGTCCTCGATAAGGACCAGTACCCACATTCCATCCTGGTTGATTGTAACTCTGCCCCCATTGGTTATGTCCCGGAGAATTCAGACCATAAGGGGTATAAGCCAGATACGGAGGTTGAGGACCAGGATACCGATTCTGAGTATATGAGGGTCCTGATTGAGCAGCATAAAGATTTTGTTGTGGAATGTAAGTATAGCCTGGCGGTTCAGGGTAATAAGCAGAATATTGAGGCGCATGGTAAACCGGTCGATATTGACCTCGAGTAATAAGCGCCTTGGGGTCGAACGGGTTGCTGATAAGTAGGGCCCTGCTGAGCTGGATAAATCGGGCGCGCAGGTTGACCCGACTGCGGTGTAGAGTAGAGCGATGGCTGAGCAGGGTGAACTATCTGTGCAGGTTGTCCCTGCTGAGCAGGTTAACCTGACTGATGGGGGCCACCAGGTTGCCCCTGCGGAGCAGGTTGGCCTGATGGCTGCGATGGGCCAGGCTGTGCCTGATGACTAGGTTGACCTGGAACAGGACCATAAGATGGCCCTGTCTATGAAACACTTGGGCCAATTGGAAGATACGGTTGTTTTGGTTGCACAAAAGGTTGTCCTTGTGATGGATAAAATTTTCCCCCAGGACCATATGAAGGCCCTGGTTGATATATCGGTTGCCCAGCAGGTCCTTGAGGTTGCCTAGGTGGGATCAAAGGCTGACCTTGTAAAGGTTGGCATTGTGATTTGTAAGACTGTCCTTGCGGACCATAAAATAATCCTTGCTGGATTGAAGGTTGTCCCTGAAAGGGTTGTCCTTGTGGGTCGTAAGCATACCCTTGCTGAACCGAAGGTTGTCCCTGAAAGGGTTGTCCTTGTGGGTCGTAAGCATACCCTTGCTGAATCGAAGGTTGTCCCTGAAAGGTTGTCCTTGTGGGTCCTAAGCATACCCTTGCTGAACCGAAGGTTGTCCCTAAAAGGGTTGTCCTTGTTGGTTAGAAGGTTGCACATGCAAGGTAGGTCTAAAATAGGAAAGGAACTAATAAGCTTCCAGAGCAGGCAAATAGATAGGGTTTCCGTACTCATCATAATGAAATGGAAGTGCATAAATGGGGTTACCGACTGCGTCATAATGAGAAAGATAAGGCTCACCAGAATCCTGAGGGGATTGGTAAGTCTGGGAGCTCTACTGCTGAGTAGCCAGCTAATGCTCCTCGAAAGAAAGGCCGTCAGGAATCACCATGGTAATTGAAGTCTCTACCGAAGGCGAAGCCCCTAATGATTGAGTGGTGAAAACCGGTGCTGAGGTAGCCACACAGACAGTAGGTCTAGTCGGGACATATGTAACAAAAGGTGTTGCGAGAAAGGTGTCATTGGCGACATCCCCAATGATGGAAGGATCGGACCCCTTGATGGAGTTGATGCTTCCATGGAGGCAATACCAACCATAATTTGACCCAAAGACCTATATCCAGCTGGAAGTGACACCGATGGTGAAGATTGAGCGGACTCTTGAGGGATGTTTTTCGGAAAAAGCTGGTATTCTTCATTAGAAACATGAATCCCCTCACTACCAATAGGACCAGACGAGTCCATGTCTGAATCCACCGTGAGATCTTGTAAAATACTATGGGGACTAGGAGGTATAATAGCAGCCAAAAATAGTGATCCTGATGTAAGAGGGGGAAAATGCTCCTCGACCCCAGACCCAAACCAAACATTTGAAAGAGGCCAAGTGAACTCAAATGGTTCTCCAAAGGGGTACTCTGATAGGAGAATAGGTTTTTGAAGCTTGGCAGACCTAGAGGTTTGAGAAGTTTCAGATGAATTGTCCGAGAAAGGACTACCACTAGACAAAACTGATGGTTCTGCCACTGTGACCGTAGCACACTAGAAAAGGAAAAGAGATTGAAGATGAAGACTCTTGGATAAAAACCAAGGCAAACAAAGACAGGACAAGCGATGAAAATTTAATGGGCGTGTAATCGTAGGTAATTTATTTTACCACATTGAAACCAAAATTTCATTGTTTCATGTTTTAAGAGTCAAGAAACAGGCAAAAGATGACTCTAGTCACTTTCATTTTTAAGTGAGCGTGAAAGGACAAGTGCTCGATGATCTTTTCAAATTTATGGAGTCAGTAAAGATCGAAAATGACTGCTCAGGTAGTCTAGGTAGAAGGGTGTACCAGGTTTCTGTGAACTACCATATACACCTTGGTGATCAAATGAAAGAAGAATGAACCAAGGACTTGACGTACGTGCAAGTAGTCTCCCTAAATGCTGTGTTCGGTGTATCACGGTTACAAGGCGGTAGACTCGGCTTCCTACGGATAAAAGGATTGCAACCTAGAGGGGTATCCCTTTATATACTCGATGGTACGGGGAGCACAAGTCCGTACTAGTGCTATCTGAAGCCAGATGGCAAGTGACAGCTGCTAGGTTTAAAGATGTCGGAACACGTCTCTAACTTAGACCACTAGATGTTTCATTAGGTTTCAATGTTGCCTTAGGTTAATTGAGTAAATTTTAAGTTGATCTTGTATTTACGTTTCAATTCCAAGGTCCTATCGAATGTTGGATCTCAAAAATCCCTAAATGCAAGCTACATGCCAAAAAATACCAATTCGTTCGATGAAAGGCTATCTATGAGAAAGTTAGGAGTTTTCAAGTGATAACAAATAATGAGAACATGCGGAAACATCCACTATAGTATCTGATGCAAGCTAATGGAAACGAGAAATCTTTCCTAGAATGTCCAATGCTAGATATGCGAAAGACTTCCAATTTCACGATGCAAACAAGAATCCAAACAATTTATTTATTTTATTTTATTTTATTTTATTTTTTATTTTTATTTTTTATTTTTTTCCAATGTAAAAGAGCAAACAGTGCACTAAATGACATGAAAAACAAACGAAAACACTAGCTCGAGAACGTTAATGCGAGAGTTGAAGCGAAATAATTTCAATCAACCCAAGACAAACATAACAAAACTCAAACCAATGTTGCAATCTCTCGAATTGAAGAAAGATTTCCAAACAGACCCATGCAAGCAGTGATCTATGCCTGGAGTGACAAGAAGCAAAATTGAACGAAAGATTCAAGAATCATTCAACCAATGCAATCACTCAAACGGATTAAGGGAGCTGAATGCAACCAAACCAAGAAATAACTTGACTGCGAAACAAGAAGCTTAAACTCCTACAGGAGGCTCATATACCAAAGCACTTAAAAATCCTAAGGCTGTGATGCTGATAGGATAAACAACTGCAAGAAGGAAGCTAATCACAATAAAAAACAATCCCAAAGCACTTAATGCATACCTAAAATAACCTAGAAGCACAAGCACTTACCAAAAATCCTCAAAACAGACCAAACCCTAACACCTACAAGGGTTGGCACGGCTGTTTGGCTGTAATCAGCGCCAAACAGGGGATGGCATGGGCGCAGCACTAGCAACATGCGCCATCGGCGCGTCTATCTAAACAGAAATCGCGCCAAGCCAATTCACTCAGGCAAAAAGGAAAATTTTGAAAGACAGAGGTCAGATCTGATCCTCTGGGGCTAAACAAGCTTCTTAGACTTAGCAGAATAATCAGAAAAGGTAAAACAAGCAAGCAAAGACCAAAGAAAACCTAATGGGTGAAAGAAAAACTCACACTGTTCCCCAGTGGAGTCACCATTTTGTTGGTGAGGTAAATCCCCTCTGTGGATAGAGGCGATCCCACTAGCCCTAGAGTGGGTCTAGCCACAAACAAGATAAGCTATAATATTGATTCCTAGTTAATGAATGGACGGAGATTCGATAGATGACTTACCGGAGATCCTATGTTGTTGTTGTCATCAAAAAGAGTGGCTCGCTCCTCGCTTTTGGTTTGACAGATCACGATCCACCTGCTTTCACGCTCGGACACCTGCACACACACAAGAAACAATGATGATACACAACATACTAATTCACATTCGTAACTATCAGTCAGTCGAAGAGGACTAAATCAATTGCATTACATAAACAACATAACACAATGATGGAACCAACACCATAGTCGAGTATATTAATAAATGGAAGGAAGAGTACAACCAAGCTTCGACGTTGCAATCTCCTCCAGCAAGGTTCAAGCGGAGCGCGTCTCACAAAGGCTCGTCGGGAATTCGAACGGGACTCTCTCTACAAAGTTTTCCTTGGTTCTACCTTCTCAATAGTAATTACTCAGCTATAGTATTCTTCTCCAAGTTCAGCTCCTTGGCTATATGTTCAGCTACCTTTCATAAAGGGAGAAGGCCTGTTTATATAGAGGGAGAGGGAGAGGTTAGGATCCCTATAATTATGGAAGGGAGGCCTATCTTTAAGGAGTGTTCCATGGGAGGTGAAAACCACTGCCTAAAGAGAGAGATCTGTGGCTCATCGACTTAACCACTTCTAGTGACTCATCCCTGAGGTGGTTAGAAGGAAACTTTCGCCTCTAATTTTTAAAAAACATTCCGAAAACAGCTTGGCGCGGGGGCTGCACTGAGACAGAGCGCCAGGTGGCACGGGCTCTAGTGCAAATCTTCCACATCGGCGCGAGGGATGAACTGGCTATCCGTGCCAAGGCCAAAACATAGGTTTTGTGTGCTTTCTTGAGGAAATGTCCAACAGGAGAAATGATGCCCTTATGCAGAAGGATGCAAAGAAGGTGTTTGTAGAGTATGACACTATTCACAAGTCACGGGAATGATCCTCCAATATGTTGGACGAGGGATTGCAGGGATGGTAACAAAATGCTGTGTAACAACCTCACACTCGGATTTATTAAAATGTACATAATTTATAAAATAATTAAAAAAACATCACCCCCTAAATCACCCAAATAAAGAATGACATTTGAGTAGGATGCTCCTGCATCATGAGGCCTCTATTTTATTCATTTTCCATTATTTTCCTTCATTTTCCTCCTCACATGCAACCCATGACCTTTTACCTTCCTTTTATCATATTTCCATTTATTTTCATAAATAATTGTGCCAAAATTACTTTTGCATCTTTAATGCCTTTGCCTTTGCCTTTTCCATTTTCCTTAGCCATAACCGCATATCTAGTGGAACATTCAACTTGGAATAAGTGTCCCTTGAACCATGGTCTTGTGTTTTCCTTTATTAAATTTTTATTACATGAACTTTTGCCCGAGTCTGTTACATTATTCCTATGTAGCATTATGTCAATTGAGGTCAATGGTCGGAACCCTAAACATACCTTAAAAAGGTTATGGCCAATAGAGCTATGAAGGGCTATGTTGTAGCTATCTCGAACATAAGGAAGGCTCTCATCCTATGTGCATATATGTTTAGAGACGTTGTACATTCTCAAGATATGCATAATCATCATGTTTGGCTACCTTTATTTGTCCTTCGAATCGAGTCGTGGAAGGCAATTGATTTTGTTAGCTGGATGGCTATTATTAACCATGGGCTAGACTAGAAAGTACTTAAGAACCTATTGTCCTCATTTGAAATAATGATTCACAACAGCCCATAATGGACCCAAACACACTCAAAGAAGAACTTAGTAATGACCTCTATTGTGATACCTTTTTCGAAGGCGTAGAAAGGACCATCTTAGAGAGTTGATAAACAACCACAAATACATAATCATTGTCATGCTTGATTCAAGGAAAGATCGACATATAGTCCATGGAGATAGACTCCTAGGGTCTATCTAGAGTAGTAGAAGGAGTGTACAACCATCACTTCTTGATGACAATTTTATTAATGACATATAATGCTTGAACTGAAATACTCGCTGACATCCTATTAGAGCTTTGGCCAACATAAGTACGTTTGTAGCACTACCATTGGCTTCTCCACTTCAGAGTGCCATGCTACCCAACTATAATGCACCTCCTATATCAATTTCTCACATTTGCTTTAAGGAACATAGAGATGGCCTGTATGTCACAAAAGTTTGTCCTAGAAATGGAAGTCTAAGGTTGGTTTACTTGCACCTAATGTCTCATAGGAAATTGTGAAATTAGTGTCATGTCATGTAATTGGGGTTACTTAGAGGTCTTGTGTCCATAATATTTGAGCATTATGGTCAATTCCACAACCGAAGGTTTGTCAAGGCAATCCACAACTTGATTTCTACTTCCCTTATTGTATTTTATGTTTAGGTGGAATTTTTCGCCAGTACGTGGACAACTTCTAATGGTGATAATTCGGTAACTTTCCCTATAGATACATGAGTTGGAGGGACTTATAAATAGTGTGGATGATTGTCTCCTTCCCCTAAATGTAGTGCTTCCATTAGTGTGTGTCTCCTTGCCATAAGTGAGGTACCTATGAACTGCATTACAGACTGTCTCACTGTGATAGGCCATTAGATGGTCATTTTTAGTGAGGACTAAACTAACAGCATGACTTGAAACATATCTCTTAATCTGAAAGGATTATTATAGGTACGAAAGAATGTGTATTGGTGCCAAACAAAGGAACTGTTTCATATCCTTGAATGCTTTCAATTGTGACTTGAAACTTAAATTAATTTGGCTTTGGATCCACCTTGGTCACTTATTCTAAAGGCCAAAAGTTATGATAGAACCCCGACACAAACCTATAATAGAACTTGGTGAGGCTGAAGAAACCATGGAGCTTTGTTATTGGGATTATCCAATCACAAATGACTTAGATCTTGGTTAGATCCATGTGCCCACCATGCCCATCCATGATTGTATTCCACATGTTGAATTCTTTACTTACTAAAAGATCCTTTGTGTAGATTGGAATATAATTTGTGCTTCCATGAGGTTCTTAGGAACTATTTAATGTGTTGAAAATGTTCTACCCAAGTTTTGTCGAATATGAGAATATCCTCCAAATATACGACCATAAAATAATTTGTGAATGGTTGCAAAATATCATCCATCATCCTCGTGAAATTGTCAAATCACTAATTAACCTAGAAGACATGACCAATCACTCCAAAAATCCTTCTTTGGACTTGAAGTTGGTCTTTCACACGTCAATTTGCTTAATTAGTACCCAATGGTAGCATAAATCTAGATCAATATTCCTGAAAAACTTGGTGCCCTTGAGCTAATCAAGAACATTGTAAATACAAGGAATCAAATATTGATTCCTAGTTGTGATTTTGTTTAAAGCTTTGTAATAAATGCAAATTCACCATGTCCCATCCCTCTTCTAGACCAACACAATAAAAATCCCATAAGATGAGGATTTTTCTTGAATGTGACCTTTTGGATGACCTCTTAAATCAGGCATTTCATTTCTTCATTATCCATAAGGGAGCATCTAGGTATTGGACCCTTAAGTAAAGAAGCACCATATATCAAATCTACTAATTGCTTTACCTAGAAATGCAAAGCCATCCCTACAGGTGAAGTGAAGATATATCTATATTCTTCCACTATATTATCCACTTGGTTGTATTGTGCAGAGATATCACATACAAAGTATGTTGTAGTTATAATGATATGATGTTCACATTCTGACCAAATCATGAAGATGATAAATCTCCCAATTTAAAAGAATAACTTCCTACATTGCTTTGTCGAGATTAATGATATTGCAATGGTTGTAACTACCTCTTTTATTTTGTAGAATTGACCTTCCAATGTAACAATGATACTATGGGGCCCAGACTCACAAAAAACGTTATGCTTCCACATGTAGGATTGTCCCAAAATAACATCAAATACTTCAAGTGGGGAAACATCATACAATACCTCATTTTTAAAGGTATTGACTATATAGATTGATGCAGATGTCTCATCCTGGGCTCACCTAACAAATGATACATGGCTAGAAGTGTGGAATTATTGACAACTTCAATCTCTTAATGACCTCTATTCAGATGAATTTTTTCTAGATATTGTTGTCAATAATTAAATGTAATGAAGTCACCTTCACCCACATCTATGAGTGGAAAAGGTGTTCATTATCCTCAAGTTTCTCTTGTTCTTTTGGTTGGATCTTTGTGTTGGTGAAGGTAACACTTAAGTCTATGTTGATGATTCATGGTTCTTTATCTAGTTCTTAGTCAGAGTCCAAGATGAAGTTTGATTCTAATGATTTTAGCTCAACCAATAATGAATATTTTGAGTGACATTCATTAGTGTTGTTCTAGAGGTTTTATGGAACTCACTCAACTTTATATGTCCTTCTTTGAATTCCTATTACCATTCTGCCCCTACAACTTAGATTGGTTGTCTTAAGGTTGGGTATCCTTGCTCTATCCTTTGTTATGCGAGTTATGGTTTCCTTTACCATGTCTCGACTGTGATGGATTTACAAACCCAAACTCTTGCTTATTCTTATGCTTAATTTTTTAGTTGATGTTGATATCATATCAATAAGTGGCTCATGGTGAGGAGATGCCCAATGACTCCATGTATATTTCGATGTACTTATGCAGACCACTATGATACTTTAGAACCAAGTGGCACTTAAAAGTCTTTGACACCCAACTTTGATCACAAGGTATGGAAAATATTGGTGTACTTCGACACTGCATGGTCTTTCTCTTGGTATAAAGTTGTCCATCCCGTGCATTTGTCATCATAGTTTCCAACATGGTAGAATTCATCCTTAAGGACATTAATAAAAATCACATAAGTGGGTTCTATGCTAAATTCACAGATTCATATTTGACATGTCTCTCCAGTAACTAACCCACCAATCTTTGACATGGGAAGGAACCTAGTGAGTGGAGATGATTCTTTCACTATTGATTTTTTTAAAATAGGGTAATAACTCTCTTACATATTAACCATTTCTCTAAAGCATCTAGGTATATATAACTTTCAAATAAATGAATGTCAAAGTTACTTTGTACCTTGAAGGGTGGCACACCTACAAAATGATTGTTTTTTGAGGGTGCCCTTGTTGTTGTTGGTTATGGCCAAAGGATCTAAGTGAAATTATCCATTAGCACATTCCTCTATCACGCAAAGGCTTCCTTGAGCGACAACTTGATAACATCTCATGATATATCATCTCTCTTTTCTTCCACCATGGGAGGTTGCTTGGGTTGGTTAGAATGGTCCTTTTGAAGCTTAGTTAGTTGAAGACCCAACTCCTTATACCCTAACCTTATTAAGGACATATACAAAGAAACAACAAAGAATATAATGCTCTAATAGCATTAAATTGGATCATTTATAGAATGAAATGGAGGGAAAAGTATAAATGGACACACACATAGATATTGTAGAGAGCACTATAGTATAGCGAAACCTAAATTCTATTAATGAATGAAATATAAAGGAATGTAAAATGCAAAGTAATATAAACTATCTAGAGTGATGGTAGTTTATCTATTGACAGAGGAGTGTTGACTGTGATCATTCAAAAGAGGCCAAGATTTCCTTTTTAACATAAAGTATGAAGCCCCAAGATTGAAAGATAAAAAACCTAACTTTAAGATATGATGTGACAAAAGGAATATAGACCCCAAGGAGACTAGTTGACACATCAACTTCCCAAGGCCGCATACAAACTATATTTAGTGCACTTTTTTTACTATTGCAAATCTTAGTCCATGCTCTGTGTTTGGATTTGATTGTGTTGCCTGTGTCAACTACCAAAAACACAAGGGAAATGCCCAAAGAATGCATCAAATTTTGGGACATAAAAAATTGTAGTAGAATTTCCAAGATGTGGAACCATTATGAGTTATAAGTGGGCACCACTAGTATCCACTTTGACCATAGAGTCTCTAGCATGGTAACATTACTATTTTTCACTTTCCCTCTTAATTTTAGGTTTCTCTATTGTAATTCCATAGCAAGGGTATCATTGACATCTTAGGTTTAATTTTCTTATGTCCTTGTGAGTTCAGTGTTCCACTTTGAGGGATTGTTGTCATGGCTACTTGTGACATTTCCAAGTAGCTTCTTCACCTTTTCCCTTTGTCTCTTTGACTCATGAGTATGTGAAACTAACCTCTACTTATTTACCACCCTTGATCTTGTACTTAGTTTTTGTGCTTCACATTTATGACTCGAGGTCCAGTTTTATTCACCCTTGCAACATTTTCTTCTTCTTCTTTTTCTTAGTTGTTGTGTTTGTTATGCCAAGCAAGGAATGCGGTCTTTTAGGCTACTTCTATTATATCATACAGTTCCAAAGATTACATTTCTCGTCCTCCGGAGTTGGCAGACCAATTCTAGAGGGAAGTTTCAGTATCAAAAACTCAGAAAAGGGGTTGCCCCATACGGGGAAACTAGCCCAAGAGTAGAGCATAGAGAGTTGATAATACGCTGCCCATAGAGGGAAACTAGCCTGACAAGTGATACGTTTAAGACATAACCATAACACTAGACAGAACCAAAACACTAGAAACCTTGAAATAACAAAAAGATGATTGGAAAAAGAGATGAGCACCCAACAATTAAGCTGATGGAGAGCTATCATTCTTTTATGGAGGATGGAGAGGCTCTTCCACAATATTTCATGCATAATTTGACTTGCCCTCCTCTTGCTTGGATGCGTGGGCTATTGACGGAGGGAGAAGCAGCACTTGGGCATCAAGCGAAATGGAGGAGGTTGCATGAGTATCGACATTCGCACAGGTTCCTTCAACGTCTGAGCTCGAACTATCATGGTCACTGCTTGAAGCACTCTACACCAGAAAGGCCTTTATCTTACGGGGGGAGAAGGCAGGAGCAGATGAAATGGTGGACTTGTGAGGTCTTTTTCTGAGGAGGAGGCTGGAGCCAGAAGGTTCAGAAGGAGAATCTGGTAGGTGGAGAGACATGTGGGCAGAGAGATTGATGGGGTCGAGGATTTCTAGCTTTGCCCAATTAACTGAGAAATTCACCGTCCTGCTCACAGAGGTTGAGGTGGGAGGTCTGGAGGGAAGACCACGTCCCCCTGCTCTGCGGCACCTCATGCGATGTCTTCTGGGCATGGTAGAGGAGTGGGACTGAGAAGAAATCTGAGTCGAAGGAGCATCCGAGGGAGCAGTTAGGGTGCTGAAATCCAAGGATAGGCTAACAAAGGGGCAAGGAATAGAGCATAGGAGCCAAGGCTTGGCGGAGACACTAGGTACATCTTTGCAGAGCCGTAGGGAGAGGCGAATGGCAAAAGAATGAGCAGGGGTGGCGGATTTAAGGGCCAAGGCAGGACAGACGAAGTTAACATGCAGCGGATGGTGATTAAGGCAGAGGACATCGTTGGGAGGCTGGTGGGGGTGGAAAGTAAATGCCCCACGCTCTAACATTTAAAGCATCTTGGGCAGCCATGTGCGATCGCATGGGGAGGACAAGTGCCCTGCCACCTAGCGTCCAAGTGGCCCCTTCGATTAGCGTGATCTATTACCCACATCCGGGAAATCGTTTTCAAATATTGAAAATTGTCATTGCACATTTATTTATTTTCTATCATTTTGGCCTTTCATCTCGCTTCATTGACATCTTCAATGTCCATTTGTTTAATTCCACCTCTTATACTTCATCATAGGCTTAACATATAAACCTGAATATTTGGGGTTTTGAAAACCGTGAGACTTGAGCTGCAAGTACTTCAAACAACTGAGTATATCCTTGAATTGTTCGTATTTGTCATAAACTAATGAGTTTTGAAAATATCTCCTCATCATCCATATCCTCAAATCTTCTCAAATAACTTATCTTTAAATTATTCTACAATAACAAGATGTCTTGAAATTTGGAGTTTTGCTAAAGGAAACAATCATAGGTAGACTTGTCTAAGTACATTGATACCACTCTTTTTTTCACCATCATGACTGCAGTACAATTTGAAGTAATGTTCAATTTTATTCACCCAGATCATACCCACCTTAAAAACATTATTAATTGAATTTATGGATTCTAATGATTATTCTATTCATAAATGTCATAATAGGCCCATAGTAGAGGTAAAAGTTGTTCCCTGTGACTTGTAGAGAGGAGTTACATTCCCTTGTACCATTTTTGCCAAAGTTCTAAAATTTGTTTCTGGTGATGCCATGTTTGTGCCAATGCCATTTTTTCAATGAGTTTATATCATCTCTCATTCCTTTGTTTCCTTCGGATATTTCTATGTTATTCATTAACATAATCTTGCTCTTTTTGGGAAAACTATATTTAGATCAATCTCTAAACATACATTATTAACTTTATAATAGCTTCGTAATTAAAATTATAGGCATTTGTGTGATAAATGTGACATGAATGCATGTTATGCAAGATGATGACTCTAATACTAGTTTGTATGAACCTAATAGTTCATAATTCAATAAGGCATAAAATGCATAAAAGAGAGGCCCACATAGCACATAGTACATATAAAAACATATATTTGATAATAATTGATGAATGAATAATGGATGCTTTGATTACACTAGAATACATAAATACATAAGCGTAGATAATAAACCATGCCTTTCAAGAATATGTGCGACTTATCACAATTAATGATTAATTATTTATATATCTTCATTTGGGGCATTAGGATGTTTATTATGGTGATATTATACATTCTAGGTATATTACATGCTCCTTAAGTATGCTTTATTTTCTTCCCTTGGATCAACCTTGACATGCATGCTTCATTTGGGCCACTTTGGCTAGTTGGAGACACCTTTTTGAGTTTCTAAGAACCTTCATGTTGGTCATGGGCACACACAAAGGATGATATGGTTAAAAATTATATTTATCCTCTTTTATTTGTCTTTGGTGCACTATACACAAATTGTATTTCCCATTTGTGTTTCTTTCCCATAGACTAACATACTAGAGAGCCCTTTTATAGTGAAAAACCCACAAATTGGCTTGGACCAATGAATGGCTCGATTAAATTTGTGAATCATAGTTAGAGGGCTCACATTTCCTCAATGGCTATTTGTCACACCTTGGACTTCCCTATGTGGCTTCCTCTATTATAAATATCCCTTTGTTCATCTTTATTAAGGTTCCTATATTAGTTCAAAGTTCTTTCTAAAATCTTATCAAATCTCTTCCAAATTTTCCCTAGTTTCACATCTTCCTTTTTCTCAGGCATTTTGGGCTTCCTAGGTTTACTATCTCCACCAGCTCTCTCACAATAAGGTCCTACTCTCATTGGTTGGCTTATCTCTTTAGCTTGTATTCTTTCTTTTGTCACCTTGGTTAGTTATATTTAGGGGTTTCCCACTTGGGCATCTCTTGGATCCTTTCAATCCCTCACCAAGGAGGATCACCAACACTTTTATTGTAGAGGGAGCACCTATTAACCATATACCAAATTGATCCACCCATCGATAATATTGGTTCATGTGTTTATTTGGTAGGTATAATGTTTTTATACATATATCTTGCATCGTTTTGGAGACTTTTATTTTGGGTACATCGCAAGGAGGTTTTTGGTGCTTTGGAGCATGAAAGGAAGCTCAAATATCATTGGTCTTCAACCAATGGACCAAGCTCTTCCTTTACTTAAGTGTGCCTCTTCCCTTGTAGAAATTTATTAACACTGATAGTATTACCAGATTCTCCTGATCTAACAAATTAATCTTATGTTAAATACATAATCCTTCCACTTAATTCTTTGGGGAAATTAAATCACCAATTGCAAACACATGAAGAAAATCAATTGCACATAAACACAGTTGTTTAACGGGAAAACTTAAAGCTAAAAACCCCAATTATCATATATTATGTATATCAATGGAATCATGTAATAATCTCATACAAAGCTCAGTACATCAAGCTCTCCGTACAATCAACAATCATTACACACTGTCATGCAGAAATTTGCATAACTATGCACCAATTTCTTGCCTCCTGACAACTTGCCTCCACTGCGCAATCCTTGCTGAAGAAGACCTCTGAATGAATTCAAATTGGCCTTGCCTTGACTGCGCAATCCTCATTGGCATCTCCAATGTGTGTCAGATGCATTGAATGCATCACTGTAGTCACAACAGATAGTCCATCTCACCCTTTCACCTATCTCTCCACTGGGTCTCCACTTTAACTGACATGAAAGTAGTTAACTGCTATATTTGTTCAGTTGCAAGTGAGTCTCTAGTTATGAATTAATTAAATAATTAATTCACTAAACCCTCACTAGTGTATCTTCAGTTAGAACTAGATACAACTAGCACAACTGAGTTTAACTCACTTAACTGAGTTAAACTGAATAACAACTCCCATAACTACTCTTCCAACTCTGTCACAACTTTGCCACTTCAGTTTTCATATTCTAAGCGGAGTCCTTCATCATTGAGTCTGCCCGACCACCGAATTGCGACCAATTCCTCCATTGTGATTTGACAAATAAATTTCACTGAAATAAAGTGCTCCAAGAGAATAAGTTGATATTTATTGTTGGATTATTATTAAGGGTTAATAATAATCGACATGCACCTATTTTTAGATCGATGATATATAAATAGACTTTGCCTAATATTCTAAAAACATAATTTCATCTATTTTTCACATTTGACCAACCATCTACAAATAGCATCCTGCAACTTATAGAATATGCTCACCATGTCTAAAAATAGACATACACCTAAAAATAGCCTGCGGCCCCACTTAGTGAAGGTGCTTAATTTTCACTTAGCTCATCATCTTGTTGAATCTCAACATCCCTTTCCTTTGGCATTTCTCTTTCTTTCTTGTTCTCTAAGATTTTTTCCACATTAGCTTTCTAGCTATTGAACCGTCTCGAGACCTAAGCGAATCACCCCTTTAAAATCAACTAAACCCTAAGTGAAACATTAAACAACATTTTATAATCAACTTACTTGGTTTCGTTGGATCACGGTTACATTTAAGAATGCGATGGAGACTCCACTCTTTCCTCCTCCCTTACAATAGTGGTGCAACCATTTATGTGGTGGTGCAATGCTTCATTCAAATTATCACAACAAAATTAGAGAAAATAGAGAAAAGGAAAGTGATTTTAAGTCCTTAGTCAAAAAGGTTGAACCACCAACCTTAATTGGCAATGAGTTGAGCTGCCTCCATGTGAGCCTTGTAATGTAGTGGACTTGAGAGCCTCAAAATTACCTTGTAATGTAGTGGACTTGAGAGCCTCAAAATTGTAGAGGAAGTGGATCAAAGGAATACGAAGGAAAATAAATTTGGTAAAAAGAAGAAGATTGAGAAGGCAAAATTACAACCTAAAGAAGTTACAAGTCAAAGACTCTAAACTCGTTTAAATGAGAGAAAAAAACCTTTCCTAAAACTTTCAAATATAAAACTCTTAAAACCCAATAATAAACCACACATGTCAATAACATAACACACTCACAATATATAGAACACACTCGAACCCATAAAGATTTTGAGGAAAACCAAAAAAAATAAAGAAAAAAGGAGGTAGAAGATAACTCCAACACAAAGAATAAGAGATTGAGAATGAATAAGAAAATAAACCAAACTTATTCGACAACAAAAATGTATGGGTGAGGAAAAGAAAATGATAAAGCTAAACCACTTTCCCATAATGATAAAGCAACTATCATACTATAAGTTTGAGGAGAAAATTTAAGGAGTTTGTGAAGAAAAAGGTCAGACATTCCAGTTCCAAGGTGTTTAGGGTATGAGTTATGAGAAAGATTGATTACTGATCAATATTAAAGATCGAGGAAAGGTAACTTAATAAGAAGCGCAGAAGGCAACCGAACGACAAACACAAGGTGAGATATGGCGAATGTAAGAGCAGCCTCAAATGTTCTGAAGAGAGGTCTTAACCTTATGTCTCCATCAAATAACGCTCTTCGCCGTCCAGGTATTCTCCTTTTCAATATCCTATTTTCTGCAAAAGCTAGGGTTTGCCATTTAATATGAATTTCGCGTTCAATTTCCGCAGCCAGCTACAGTAGAGGCAACAGATTGTATTATTGCTTCACATGGGTCAAACATTCACAATAATGCACCCAGCTTCCACCAACGATATTTGTGGATCACATAGATTATGTAAATATAGAAGGATGGCCACGGTTTCTAGGGTTCTTATCTGCTGTTGGGCTTGTCTGGTCATTCCTGTTTAGCGTGCCTAATTTTCTGCCAAATCATCCACGCTATTACGGACAAATCCTTAGAAAATAATTGATGAAAGTTCTCCGTGACGATGATCTGGTATCTACAGTTTATTATCCTCTTAAACAAGATAGGTCTACAAGAGATCCGGGGGCTCCAAATTGCTAGAGGCCAAGGGAGGCACAGAGGTTGCCCTTTATTGGTCCTCCTTCTAGGGCACTTATCAGATCCGTTTATAAATCCACGTCGTTGTTTTTTTCATTAATTACATTAACTAAATGGTTTATAATACGGCAGCGGTGGCTTGGTTAGATGGTAAAGCTTGGGTGTTTAATACCTCTACAAAGGTTCAAACGGGTCTCCTCAAGCGATCAGGGCCTGGTGCAAGTCCCAAGCGACTTTGCCGGAACAGGTATCTCCACCTGCGCATTCTTAGCTGAAGTGATCTTCATTATATGTCGTAACCCGCTGGCTACATTGCGTTATTATTTTCCAGATTGGGGAAGGGGACGTTTGCACGGGTGATAATATGAAGCATCTTGTCAAATAAATGTTCAGAATGCAAATTCTTACTGCCACCGTAGTTGTTGGATGATGGTTGGAAGAGGACAATACTTGGATTTTGAGAAGTGTAGCTCAGGGTTTTGAACATTCTGTTGCATTTAGTTTTTCTTGCTTCCGCATTTTCAAAATCCATTCCCCTGAAAATGCTCTGCTTAGAGAATGGGAATGTCAATGTCAATTCCTTGTTCCATGACTGTATTCCTGAAATATCTTACTTGGTCAGGGTTCAAGTGGAAAACACTGGTTTGATTACTGCCATATTCCAGATTATGGTTTCAATAAATACTAACTTCATAGATACCCCAGAGGCCATATTCCGTGGACAAAATTAAAAATAATGAAACAGAAGTGCTTTATTATGCTGTCAACCAATTCGTTGATAGAAATGCTTTAGGAAATTGGTTTGCCCCATGGTCAAAGCTCAACACTTGTGAAGGATGGACAGTTAATGATCCGAGACCTTTGAAAAGTCTTCTGCACAACCCAGCTAAAACCCAGATTAAATAATTAAGATAAGATAATTTTATTAATGTCCAACAAACCACCACGAAAGTAGGTCAATGGGACTGGCAAGTATAATAATGTTGATACTTGCATCAAAAATGGGTTTTAAAGAAACAAAATGCATATACTGTAAAGTAAAAGTGACTTCACTACTCTAGTTAAGGTAATAAAATCCGAGCCCCAAACTGAGCACTGATAGTGGGAAACTGAGTTTGGGGAAATGAACCCACCATCCGGACTACAAGCTATATGGCTGATTTTAATTTGGTGGCAACCTATGTTACTGGAAATGAGAAACACAAAACGGGTAGGGTATAAGAAATGGTAATGGTATTGAAGCTATAGGAGACACTTAGTTGTTATAGTTGTATTGTCTTTCCATAGAGTGAAATGTGCACTAAGATATTTAGTTTTGCTGGTTAAAAGAACATATAATAATTACTGACGCTAGGGATTTCTAGATTTCCTCTCAGTCGACTGTTTGTGATTTTATCTATGAAGCCTTCTAGATAGTAAAAACTGAAAGCTGTAGTTTTGCGGTTTAATTAGTTTGTACACTCTACAACAACGATCATACTCCATCGACCACAAATTTGCCTTGACACACAAGTTTTCAGTTTGCTATAGTTGATTTTGGGTTTCAAGTTTTGATTCACACTCTTATTGTAATTTACTGCCAACTTTTAATGATCAAATGAATAACATCAATGGGGAGTGTATAAGGCACCTTTGACCTTATTGAGATGTAACTTCTAGAAAATGTACTGTATAGTTATTTTGTTGGATGTGAGAAGTTGTTCTACAGCACTTATAGGATTGATGCTCATTGCCCACTTCATTTGCCAGGATTTATTGCGCAAAAAGATGTTAGAAGCTTTTACACAACACTTATAGGATTGATGCTCATTGCCCACTTCATTTGCAGGATTTATTGTGCAATAAAGATGTGAGAAGCTTTTCCACAGCACTTATAGGATTGATGCTCATTGCCCACTTCATTTGCTAGGATTTGTTGTGCAATAAAGTTATGTTAAAATTGGACAACTAGGTCCAAACTCCATGTTGTGATGCTTAGATGAAGATACCAATATTTTTATTGGGTTCCTCTTTCGGAGAGGTGTAAGATCGATTTAAAGATCATCTTAATTCGATGAGCAGAACATTTATTTTGAATTTATTTTCTAATACATTCAAATATGTGCAGGTTGGCTTTAAGGTTTTGTACCCCAGCAAATGTGTCACACACCCTCAGTGATTGATATAAATAGAGTCAACGTTGGAGGAAATTTTACTCATCTCATCCTCACATTTCTCTCCTCTTCTGATCAGTTCGAGCTCCTTGGAGGTAGTTTTTGGTTCACATGTGGGAAAAAAGGTCGAAGATATTTCTGCTATAGCCAGGGTTTCCACCGCTGGTTTGACCAGCGTGGACTTTGGTCAACGCATGGTCCAGAGGAGCTGATTTTTGGCATAGTCTTCGATTTCTG
This sequence comes from Pinus albicaulis, assembly GCA_034641835.2. Classification (NCBI taxonomy): domain Eukaryota; kingdom Viridiplantae; phylum Streptophyta; class Pinopsida; order Pinales; family Pinaceae; genus Pinus; species Pinus albicaulis. Next base: position 13,587,803 of record CM076570.1, on the reverse strand, counting down.
AAGTCCATACATTTTGGCACAAGAACCGAGGTCAAAGGTTGATTGTAGACCGTGTTGCGTTGACTTTTACTTGCTGGTGCTGCTGCTGTTGTTGTGCGTTGACCGTTGACTAACAACGTTGACTTTTTATGGGGTTGACTTTTGAGTTGACCGTTTGGCAGTTCTGAAGGTTGTGTGACATTGCTGGTTAGCCGACCATATCAAGACTTTGTTGGTTGAAGCATCCTGTTGACCGTGGTAACGCACCACCACCCTTATCTATTTCTAGTTAGTCTTCTATCAATCTATTGGTATGTTCTATCAACATTTTACTTTATGGTCTATGTGATTGCTATCTAATATGGAAGAAAAGTAAAGTTGCATCAAGCATAGAACATCTACAAAATTTTACATGGTTTCAGAGCTGAGGTGAAGACAAGCCCTAATTTGTAGCAATCATTGAAGAAGAAAATGGGTTCCACAAACTATGGCTTCAAGGAGGATGACAAATTGACTGGGAAGGATGACTTCCATGCTTGGAAGATGATATTGGATCTAAATTGGAAGACCAAGATGTCATGGACTATGTGCAGGGTAAAATCCAAGAACCTCCATCCACTGCTACTATTGCTGCCAAAACAAAGTACAAGAAGGGGGAGATCAAAGCAAAGCTGATGATCAGGGAATCTATTCATAAGAGTCTGGTGGCCTATATCTTTGAGCTAGGCACATCCAAAGAGATGTATGATAAATTGATCCACATGTTCAAGGGCAATAATGCAAATCAAGTACTATTCTTCAAGAATCAATTGAAGAATTTGAAGAAAGATTGGGATGAGTCTGTTCAATCATACTTTCTGAAGCTGACCGAGATCAGGAACAATCTGCTGGTTATTGGGGAGACAATAGCTGATCAAGAGATGCTACTCACCGCACTTGGAGGGCTCCCATCCGAATGGCATGTGTTCAACACTACCATTCTAAATAATAATGTGATACCTGACTGATGAAGTACTGTCGAGATGCGTTCAAGAAGAATCAAGAATGAGGGAGCATGAAGATGAAGGAAATGCTGCCTACGCTGCTCATTCTAGAAAGAAGAAATTTGGTGGTCCAAAGAACAAAAGAAGAGCAGGGGCCCAGGGAAAGAAGGGCAAGTGTTACACTTGTCATAGGCCAGGTCACTATGTTAGAGAATGTCTTTTCAAGAAGGATTCTCTTGATGATGATGACAACAACAACAACCAGAGGAATGGCAATCAAAGGAACAACAGGTTCAAGGGAAAGAGGAAGGCTCCCTTCGGCGGAAATGGTCAACCTTTCAAATGGTCAAGAAACTCCAGATAGTGGTGCATCAAGGCACATCACTCGGCTCAAAGAATCACTTTCTGATATGGTTGAGAAGGAGACTAATTTGGAAATTATCCTTGGAGATAATGCCACATATCCCGTGAAAGGGACAGGGAATGTGACCCTCCACTTGTCTCAAGGACAAGTCCTTCGCTTGCAGGATGTACTCTATGTACCAAATTTGAAGAAGAACCTTGTGTCTATATCGACCATGGAAGACAAAGGTTTCAATGTGGCATTCATTAATGGAAAGGTGCGCATGTGGAAGAAGAGCTTCAAGGAAGCTATCACGATTGGATTTAGAGTGGATACACTCTACTAGGTTGGAGGAAGTCCACTAGGAGCTATGACATGTGATACTATGGCACCGGAGGTTTGGACACCTTCACTACAAATCCCTTCCTGAAGCAAGGAAGGTGGTGACGGGGATGCCCGAGTTCTCAAATAATCATGAAGGTGTATGACAAGGTTGTGCCGAAGGAAAACACTCAAGGGGACCTTTCCCCTCAAGCGTCACAAAGACATCTGATGTCTTGCATTGATACATTATGATATATTTGGTATGCTGCCCGTGATGTCCTTGGGAGGATGTTCTTATTATATGAGACGAACGAGTTCAAAAACTTTTGCAGAGGAGCTAGCATCAAGAGGGAGACCACAATGTTTGTGGGCTACAACGAAACTTCGAAGGCCTATAGATTTTATGTGCCTGGTCAAAGGGAAGTGGAGATATGCCACGATGTCACTTTTGACGAAGATGCTTCCCTGAAGAAAGTAGTCAATCTTTTGAGATTTGAGGAAGATCATGAAGCAAGGCCTGGAAATCAAGAAGAATCGAAGGATAAGACGATGCCTGATATTGAAGGACCGATGGACTCGATTGATCCACCTCCTTCACTGGGGAAGAGACCATCACGCCTCAGGGACACTCTTGAGGATGCTGAGGGACATATGGCCCCAAGGGCGACATTTTGTGAAAGCAAGACGTCGAGTAGATACCAAGGGTATCTAGCAGCCATGAGTACTATTGTACAATCCGAGCCTGGATCTTTTGAGGAAGCCGTAAAGCATCAAGTCTGGAAGGATGCTATGCACGAAGAGTATGAGCACATAATGAAGAATGATGTATGGTATGTGGTTCCGTTCTTGGGGCAGAAGGACAGTCGATTGTCACCTGGAAATAGCTCTAACGATCAACTGGATCGATAGGGCGAAAAGCTCGGGGCAGATTCGTTCTGGCTTCTCTCAAAAGGAAGACATAGACTATGATGACATATTTGCACTTGTGGCACGATATACCACCATTTGATCTATCATAGCCCTTGCTGCTATGCAAGGATGGAGTCTTCATCAGATGGATGTGAAGATCGCATTTCTGCATGGTGCGATAAAGGAAGAGGTGTATGTAGAGCAACCTCTGGGGTTCGAAGTCCAGGATCGGGACACCCATGTCTGAAGGTTGAAGAAAGCCCTCTATGGGTTGAAGCAAGCACCCAAAGCTTGGTACGAGAGGATAGATAGCTACCTAATGAAGCCAGGCTTCACTCGTAGTAATGCTGATCCAAACCTTTACTTCAAGGTTGATAGAGAGAAGCCTCTCATTCTGGTGCTATATGTGGAAGACCTCTTCCTAACAGGTGTTGTCCCTCTCATTCATCAATGCAAGAGGGAGCTCGCTATTGAGTTCGAGATGAAGGACCTAGGACTGATGCACTACTTCCTAGGCTTGGAGGTCTGGCAGAGACCTGGCGAGATTTTCCTTTCTCAAGGAAAATACATTGTGAAGCTTCTGGAAAGATTTAGTATGATGGGCTATAAGTCTGTGTCGACACCAATGGAGCTCAACTTTAAGAAGTTGAGTGGCAGCGCTGTTGGGCCCATGTTAGCAAATCTTACTGAGTATCGTCAACTCGTAGGGCCCTGATGTTCTTAGTGAACACTCGTCCGGACATATGTTTTTCAGTGAACACTTTGAGTCAACATATGGTTGATCCTCATCACATTCACTGGGTTGGTGCCAAGAAACTCTTGAGATATCTTTGAGGTACGATAGACCATGGGCTGAGATACATTGTCGGGAGTATGACACTCTATGGATATACTGATGCGGATTGGGCTGGAAGTGTGATGGATCGCAAGAGCACATCAGGATGCTGCTTCACACGTAGATCTGCTTCGAGTAGGAAACTGAAGTCGGTAGCCTTGAGCACCGCTGAGGCCGAATACATTGCAACATGTATGGCCTGTTGTGAAGTCACTTGGTTGCGAAAGCTCTTAAGAGAGTTGTTCAGGCATGTGCTAGATGCCACCGTTATCCTTTGTGATAACCAAAGGGGGATTTGTTTGTCATAGAATCTCGTGTTCCACGATCGATCGAAGCATGTTGATGGCTGGTACCACTTTATCCGGGATATGGTACAGCGAGGCGCCGTAAGGCTCGATCATAGGAACTGATGAGCAAGTTGCGGATATTCTTACTATGCCCTTGGGGAAGGTCACATTCCTAACCTTCCGTGAGAATCTTGGAATTGTGGAACGACCCTATTTTGAGGGTCTTGTTGGACGATGAGCTCTTGAAGCTCTGGGGGGCTTTGGGGATAGCTTCTCGGAGCTATAAGCACACACGGGACTAGGCTTGCCGAACCTTGTGGTGCTTCTACCCACCGTTATGATGATTGAGTTGGTTCGCCTCTCATGATCTGTGCCCTGTATGCATCCTACCCATTTGAGTTTCGGGCTCTTGGGAAGTACCTCTCATTTGGCCAATGAGGTGGGAAAAGCTAGAGACTAGTAGTAAAGACTGATGGACGCATCAGAGTTTTTCGTACTCTCTATCTAGGATGACACGTGTCCAACCACTTGATCTGGGATCAAGTCTAGTGAGGTTTCGGACCTCTTACTGACTTCGGGTCAGATAAACCAACTTCTGGTTGGTATGTGACTCTTTGAGTCCATGCGAGGTTTCGGACCTCCAACTGACTTTGGGTCATTGAGACTAACTTTGGGTTAGTATATATGACTCTCTTGAGTCCAAGTGAGGTTTCGGACCTCCTACGAACTTCGGGTCAGATAAACCAACTTCGGGTTGGTATGAGACTCTTTGTGAGTCCTATAGAGGTTTAGGACCTTTGGGCTGAATCTGTCATCTGGGAATGATGTATTCGTGATTGACCCACCTCTGTTCTAAAATAAAGAGGCCAGCAAAGCAAGTTACGGCGGGATGACGCACGATGTTTGGGTTGCACATGTGGATGGAGTTCCCCCTAGTTGAGAGGGAGTGTTAAAATTGAACAACTAGGGCCAAACTCCATGTTGTGACGCTCAGATGAAGATACCAATATTTTTATTGGGTTCCTCTTTCGGAGAGGTGTAAGATCGATCTAAAGATCATCTTAATCCGATGAGCAGAACATTTATTTTGAATTTATTTTCTAATACATTCAAATATGTGCAGGTCGGCTTTAAGGTTTTGTACCCCAGATGTGTCACACACCCTCAGTGATTGATATAAATAGAGTCAACGTTGGAGGACATTTCACTCATCTCATCCTCACACATTCTCTCTCCTCTTCTGATTAGTTCGAGCTCCTTGGAGGCAGTTTTCGGTTCACATGTGGGAAAGAAGGTCAAAGATATTTTTGCTGCAGTTAGGGTTTCCACCGCATGTTTGACCAGCGTTGACTTTGGTCAACAAATGGTCCAAAGGAGCTGATTTTTGGCATAGACTTCGATTTCTGAAGTCCATACATTTTGGCACAAGAACCGAGGTCAAAGGTTGACCGTAGACCGTGCTGCGTTGACTTTTACTTGCTTCTGCTGCTGCTGTTGCTGCTAGTGCTGCTGCTGTTGTTGTGCATTGACCGTTGACTGACAGCGTTGACTTTTTCTGGGGTTGACTTTTGAGTTGACTGTTTGGCTGTTCTGAGGGTTGTGTGACATTGCTGGTTAGCCGACCATATCGAGACTTTGCTGGTTGAAGCATCCTGTTGATTGTTGTAATGCACCACCAGCCTTATCTATTTCTGGTTTGTCTTCTATCGATCTACTGGTATGTTCTATCAGCATTTTACTTTATGGTTTATGTGATTGCTATCTAATATTGAAGAAAAGTAAAGTTGCATCAAGCATAGAACATCTACAAAAATTTACAAGCTATCACCTTATATGATGCACTTTCTGCATTATGGTCAGTCATTTTTTTTATATTCATTTAAATTTTAGTCTAGCTATTCTGGATGAATAATCTGTTTTCAATATGTTTTGGTCTTTGCTGCTGGGTATCCGTTGCAAATGATCAACAGAAACAGCTGCATTTCATGAGAAATGCAGGCTGTTTCTTGTCCAGAAAATTAAATGGGTAAATAACCATTAGAAATGATGCTTCTGATGCAGTTCTTTTTCAGATAGGTCTCCTGTAGAAGCAGCATCTTGCTGTGCCGTTTTTGGTAAAACTTGGTGGAGTCTTTTCCGTTTGTCCCAGTTCAATCTGGCTCTAATATTGTCTCCCTTTTCTTTTTGGCCTTCATAAACTTGTAGAGATAATATAGTTTTCTGACCAATTGTTATTTTACTGTGTGAAAATCATTCTCAAATTCTTTCCTGGCTTGACTTGGCTGCTCTCTAAGATATGTTTTTCTTGCTATCCCCTTTTGTCCAATTAAAACTTTGTGGGGAAACTCAAGGGTTGCTTTCCCACTTTTGTGGATGGCATTCCATGTAAGCCAGTTGGTGTATACTAGTGCACCTGACACAGATGGATCTGCTGGCACAGAACTGGCTAAATGCCCTAAACCATTGAAAACAACCTGTTTAGATAACCCATAGTTCTTGCCCTTAGCTTTCACCATCGTTGAAAAAATGTTGTTATTTGCACAGTTTCCTCCACAGCATAAGATCCAAATGGAACTATCCTGTGGACTAAGTTACCAGGATTTGGATTGAGATCTGTATCTGGATGCGCCATATTTTTGAAAACACAGGATCCAGATAGGGCAGAGAAATGGCAAATACAAGAATTTTTTTAATTTAATGTAAATTCACAACTTTATATTATGCAAATATATATGTACAAACCATGCCATGGAGTGAATACTTGACCATCTCGAGCTTTCCCGAGCAGAAATTAAGCTTAGAAGACTGGTCGTGGATCAGACTGTAATCTCCAAAAAGCCATGGATTGAGCTGGTGGTAGTCAGGCTTGTTACAAAAGATACAAAATTGGCTGTAAGAGCCATGATATCCAGGTAAACAAAAGGCTGTAAACATGCACGAGAACTATAAACTGTAGGTGTTACTAGGCGTATTGATGGTGGCCTTGCGCCACAAGGAGACCTTGTAATCAACCAGCAGGGGCAGGACGCGCAGGGTGTCATATCTCTATCTAAGCAGTGCTGTTTCCAATCGCTGCAGTTGCCTGTCCATGATTTGGTAAAGCAGGTGGAGCTCTTCCATGTGAAGGAGGAGCTCATCCCTGCTCTCATTACGGTCACAAAAGACCTCTCTCAACAAGTGTTTGATATGTCAGTATAAATCCACTGTGTGTAGGTATTGATTGCAACGAGCTCTTGGTGTGCCTAGATCGGGGCCCAATCCTCAATATCTGCCATAACTTCTGAGTCCAACATTTTAACTCTATTGTCAACCAGTTCTTGCTCAATGTCTGATAATGTGTGTTGAATGACTAAGGGAGCATTCTCATAGAAACGGTCTGTTGAACTTGTGAGTTGCCTGGAGGACTGCGGCCCTCACCTCTTCTCGAATGAGCTCTCTCCCTCGACATTGGAAATAAAGCAAGGAAAGTGCAAAGGTATCAACTGGAGCGCGGGGTGGAAGGAATAGTGGAGAGAGGCGAAGGAAACCAAGGGAATACAAGGTGAGAGCGCAAAAAAGAGTGTAAGCAAAAGGGGGATACACAAAGTGGGGGCGAGATCTAAACAGAGATTGACAAGCCCAGTGTAATGTCCCAGGGTAATTTTTCCCTTAGGTTTTCTATTCTGGCCAGGGTTCTCTTTTCAACAAAATGAATAGCAACTTTCATAAACAGTAGGATTCCTTTTTGAAAACGAGTATAAAATTCAACATCTATAAAATCCAACAGCAATATTGAATAAAATAAAATCAGAACGATCCAGGATTGACTGCCCGATGTAACAAAGATTGCATTTAACCAATAGTCAAACCAATACTGTTGTAGTGTTACAGTTGAGTAAAACGAGATGTAACTGTAAATATGCAATGTCAAATCCAGAAGTTCTTATACTAGTTTTACTGTCTACTGAACCTACTATAATCTTACTGCCTACCCTAGTAGCTGATGTTGGCCCCACAACAGTTTACTAGGGTTGTTCACCCCAACAGTATCAATTCTTCCAGTATTCACAAATTAATCCTAATTAAACGGCAGTTGCTACTCAATAATTGATTCTACACAGCTTAAATCAACTCATGGAATAATTGGCTGATGGTCTTGTTGTTATCCACAGGCCCTTGGAAGTATAGGCTGTGGCTTCCAGACAGACTTCTGCTTGACTTGATGCTGATGTGTACCTCGTAGATTGCTGTTTTGGACAGTCTGTCCTGCCCTAACTAACATGCTGTACCAGAATTTGGGCTGAAATGTGACTGAGCCTGCTTTTGCTTCTTACCAAGGAGACCTAACCCCTTTTCCCCTGTAATTAGGCATTAACAGGTCTAGTTTTTGGCAAATTTCAGCCCTATGGCCCATGTGGCCCTGGGCTGTGGCTGGAAACAGTCCCTGAATCTTTGGTTTAGCACGACTGTATTCTCTAAAACTGCCTCAGGCTGCGGATGAGAGGTTAAATTTCTTGGTAAGAGTGTATCTTCTTGCTTGACCAAAATAGATTTGCTCTACTCCAAGAGAATATCCTGTGCCAAAGCAAAGAAAGAGAGTGTCCAGGTAGGGTGGGATCAACTCCACCGAAACTAGACAAAGGATTAGATAGGGTGGGATCACCTCCATTGAAGCTAATCAAAGAGAAGGGGTCTTAAACCCTCAGAGCCCCAGCTCAAGAAAACTGAGATGTCCAATCCAAATTGATGATCGAAATTGATTCCAACTCTTCTCTATTTATAGATTCCTTCATGGGATACTTTTTTGTTTCTTTTGTTTTTTGTTTTTTTTTTGGTTTTTTTTCGTGATTTGTTTTTTGTTTTGTTTTGTTTTGTTTATATTGTACAGTGGAATCAGCCTCGCGACTCGCGTTACACAGGTTCGATTCTGACCGCTACCACTATAACCATCGGGAACATGCGCCCGCCCCTCTCCACACGCTCCGTTTTAGTCCGGGGGATTTGAACTCATGACCTCCTGCACGGAGCTCGCTTTACAAACGAACTTCACCGCATTTCAATTACAAACTCGCCTACCCCCGTGGGGCTCCTTCATGGGATACTTAATGTGAGGGGTTGTGAATGCAAATGCAACACCCAATTTTTAATTTTTTTGCCCCAACCGACCCAACATTTAGACAATGTTGCCCCAACATTGGAAAAATTGGGGATTTCCCCTTTATTAGGACTAACGGGGTTGGATAGGCTATTTTGTCCTCCCATGGACAATTAATGAATTGGGGAAATTACAGTTCCCCCTTCCTGACATTGCTTGTCCTCAAGAAATGGCCAACCTAGGTGCTGCAAAAGTTGTCCCCAACAACCCCTGGCATTTCTCCGTCCTTGTCATTAGTGCGAATATTTGCCACTGCAAAAACTCCCCATGAATGCCTTGAGTTGGACAAGTATTGAAGTTTGGGGTGGGTCTGATGTTAAAACCTCCATAATCGTCTTTTTCCTTGTGCTTATCAATACATCCTCCTTTGGGTTTTCTGTATTACATTTCCTCTGGATCTTTGCACAAGCATACTCCATCTCTACCCTTACGACAATATAAAGAACCCTTGACATTCGAAGACATTTTATCCATGTCAACATCAACTTCATTGCTTATATGAGGCCTCCCTTCAAATTGTGGCCCCTTTCTTTCCACCCAGCCATGTAGCTTTGAAAATGCCTCACACGTCCAAGGGATATGGCCATCTGCTAGCAGGCGTTGCTTTCTCACAAATGAATTCCAAGGATGCATGAGTTGTTTTTCATGCGTAGTCACATCCTCAAAATCATTAAACATCCTCCAGTCTTTAAAGTCTGCGATGCCATCATCAATGTCATCTTCACTATCTCTATCAGATAATACTTGCTCCAAGGCCATTAACTGTGCTCTGTGCGAATGAAAAAAATGTTGCTTTTGGAGTAGTGTACGATTCCGTGATTTAGTTCTCTCAGCAGACAATCATCTTCTTTTTTTAAAACGAAGCATGGAAGGTGGTGCTAGGTTGGTTGTACATGTCTGAGGATCACATTCATAAGCTACAAGCTTACAGATGGCACAGTAGCAGACAAAAATAGACCACTTGCCATAGGGCCTTGGATGCCAGTCACTAAATAGTCTGTAATTCGAGCATGATCCACCACCACCTAGCCCTCCATTTGATGCCTATCAGATGGTAACACTCTCTCTCCCTTGGTAAGCATTTCTAGTTTCTTACTCATCATTATTAACACCTTGAATTGCATTATCAAGCTGGCAATTAGCCTTCCTAGTAGGTGATGCTTGCAGGAGATAACCATCTTGCACCTGCCCACCATGATTTCTTCCTTCTAAGATTATCCTATATGAAGATTGGCCAGGAACAATACGTACTGAACTTTGAAGGGGGTTCTTTAGATGGAATCTTGCCAATTGGAAAAGTTTCAGTGTATGGCTCAATGGTAGTTACTGTAGTTTTCTTTGACAAACTCATTTGGGAAGGGCCCAACATTGTTGAATTGGGTGAACGCTTCTTAGTTTGGGATGTATTGAAATTGCATTGTACATCCCCATGTGCCATCTCTTAAGTGGATAAGACCTTGATCGGAAAAAGTAAGCATTTCCTTCATATCTCCAAATTTCATTCTTAAGAGACACATTTACTGCCTGATAGTCTTCAGTAACCCAAAACTCAAATTTGAATAGATCATGCGAAGAATTTAAATGCAGCCATAAACTCTTGAAGCTGGCACAACGCACACCAAACAAATTAGGCAAGAAAAATCTTTTGTGACTCTCGTCTTCTGCAAGCTCTTGTTATAATATGTGTAATTAAAGTTGACACTTCCAGCCCTCAAACGAATGATGTGCAACAGTGAAGATGAAGGGATATCGTTATAAGAATAAGAATTATATGGAGACCTCTCTCTTGGTTCCATCTCCTTGGTTGATATTATAACTTGCAATTGTGTCACTGAGTAGCTGTCTATGTTACTAGGTGTCCAACACACCATGCTCAAGGTTGCTAGAGTGTAAATCCACCACAGAAACCATATCAACTTTCTCCCCCAATTTCAAGTTTGGGGACTTCTGCCAGAAACTACATAGTGAACCCAAGGCTACTTTGCCCCACAGATCTTGTCCTGTGCATCCCACCTCTTACAATTTTATGGTCTGCACAACTAACAATTAATCTTGTAAGATTATGAGCATTTACATCAAATGAAAGTTTCCCAATCTCAGGTAATATAAAACTAACTGCATATTATTCATTGCATCCCTGTTGAGTTGACGTTCTCAGTGATCATGCACCAGTCAACCGATAAACTGAGGATCCTCTAAAGAGTTATGAATGGAACTTGACAACAAAACATATCGAGGCCAGAAGTTCTTTCCTGGTACTTCATCGCTTACATGTCCAGAAAATGTAACAGTCATTTTGATTCATCTTTGCCCCTTTTCCTGTATTTTGTAACTTAAACTCCTTTGAAGAAATAAAGAATGTTTTGAAGCTTGGTGCTGAAGGATGTTGTACTGCTCAATAGGCTTACAATACATCGGGAAGCTTTCTTCTTCAAGAGCGGCTTCTTCAGGTGACAAATACTTTCGAGGCTCCTGGTAGCACATTGGATTAGAGCTCCTGGAAAGGTTACAAGTATGTGGAAGGTTCCCAGGGCTTGAAGCTTTCACAGTAGGGCTGTGATTGGTTTTAAGAATTGCAGTGCCCTCTCCCTGCTGAATCCTTTCATACTCAGCCTCATGCTGGTTGTTGTGTTTAGTATCTCGCTTAATTAGTATCTCGCTTAATGGTGTCAGTCTTTTCTTCTTCCTTATCTTAATATTTTCCTTTGATTTCACGCACTGCATTCCCACTTCTGCACCTCCCACTATTCTTTACATCAATGTGGCCCTTTGGACATTCATTTAATAAATCCCTTCCCTGGTTTGCCAACTACTCTCTCTTGTAACTATTTTGGTCGTAGAGTTCGGTCCTGGGATATTCACAATCATGCTTATTTTCCACTGAATCACAGCTTATGCAGTGAAATTGATTCACTCCAATCTCACCCTGACTATTCTGCTCTTGCTGCCCTATATCTTCTGCGTATTCAGAGTTTATAACTGCTAATTGATCTGAAGCAGACATTTCAATATCATCATCGTGCTTCTTCTCCACTGAATCACAGCTTATGTGGTGAGATTGACCTGTCCACACTTGCTGTCCTATATCTTCTTCATATTCAGCATTTGTAACTGCTAAATGATTTGAAGCAGAAATTTGAATATCATTATCATGCTTCTTCTCCTCTTCTACTAGATTTTTGCAGGCACTTGTCTGCTTCTTGTATAGCTGTGACCAACCATTTGGGTGTTTAGTATCTCGCTTAATGGTGTCAGTCTTTTTTTCTTCCTTATCTTAATATTTTCCTTTGATTTCACACACTGCATTCCCACTTCTGCATCTCACACTATTCTTTACATCAATGTGGCCCTTTGGACATTCATTTAATAAATCCCTTCCCTGGTTTGCCAACTACTCTCTCCTGTAACTATTTTGGTCGTAGAGTTCGGTCCTGGGATATTCACAATCGTGCTTCTTTTCCACTGAATCACAGCTTATGCAGTGAAATTGATTCACTCCAATCTCATCCTGACTATTCTGCTCTTGCTGCCCTATATCTTCTGCATATGCAGAGTTTATAACTGCTAATTGATCTGAAGCAGACATTTCAATATCATCATCATGCTTCTTCTCCACTGAATCACAGCTTATGTGGTGAGATTGACCAGTCCACACTTGCTGTCCTGTATCTTCTCCATATTCAGCATTTGTAACTGCTAAATTATTTGAAGCAGACATTTGAATATCATCATCATGCTTCTTCTCCTCTTCTACTAGATTTTTGCGGGCACTTGTCTGCTTCTTGTATAGCTGTGACCAACCATTTGGGTGTGCCTTTACCATGCTTCAATCTGTTTTCCCCTTCCAATACTTTCTTTGACACGATCTTCGAATTTTTGCAAAAACTGTGTGTTCAATTAATGCTTGCTACCGCATTTTCTCATAACCCTCCAGGCTGGCAGGAGAGCCAGCTCTGATAGCACTGTTATTTCCTAGGGTAATTTTTCCCTTAGGTTTCCTATTCTGGCTAGGGTTCTTTTTTCAAGAAAATGAATAGCGACATTCCTAAACAGTAGGATTCCTTTTTGAAAACGAGTATAAAATCCAACAGTAATATAATAGAATCACAATGATCCAGGATTGACTGCCTGATGTAACAATGATTGCATTTAACCAATAACCAAACTAATATTGTTGTAGTGTCAAAGTTCAGTAAAATGAGATGGAATTGTAAATATGCAATGTCAAATCCAGAAGTTCTTATACTAGTTTTACTTTCTACTGAACCTACTCTAATCTTACTGCTTACTCTAGTAGCTGATGTTGACCCCACAACATTTGACTAGGGCTGTCATTAATCCTAATTAAACGGCAGTATCATGGCCAACACGCCCTGTTCGTATGTAGAGTCATTTTGGAAACCTCACACATGGAAGGAGAGCCTCCATTTTCATCTTTGTAAAGTAAATGCGCTGAAGAGAATAATTGCCCAACGTGCTTTCGCTCAGGGCAACTTCATTGCAATCCCCAGCCTCCTCACGATCCGATGCCCAAGTGGACACCTTGCTCTTTGAACCTGCTCGATGGCTCCCTATTGGAGCCTTGTACCATGTGCTATTCTTAGAGATCTCAAAGGTGCGCTGAGGGCTGCCTTCATGGCTTCGTGAATGGGCATGGGTCACGCCCATTGGGATGTCAAGTACAAACAATATATATATATATATATATATATATATATATATATATATATCATAATTTATAAAAATTAAAATATAAAAATTTCTTTAAATATATAACTTTTATATATATTTTTAATATCTAACATTTATATAAAATAATGAATATATTATATTAAGTTAATATATATAGTTTTTTGTTTTTTTTGTTAATTCTCTTTTCTTTTAATTTAAATTCATATATATATATATATATATAAACTAAATTTTAAATATCTAGTGTTTCTTTTTAAGAAACACTAAATTTTAGTTAAAATTTAAAATTTAAAAATTTAGTGTTTCTTAAAAATAATGGACAGTGTATAAACTCTCTATATATTTATTAACTTTTAAACTAAATTCAATATATATAAAAAATTTCAAACTGAAATGAATATCATAAACTTATATAATTTTTGTTGTTGTTTTATAACTTAAATTATATTTCAATTTTGTAGGTCTTAAAAATAATGGACAGTGTAAACTTTATATATATTTATTAATTTTAAACGAAAGTCAATATATATAAAATTAGATTTCAAATTGAAATGAATATCATGCATTTATTTTTCTTAAACTGTATTTCAGTTTTGTAGGTTTTAACCTTGTACAAACAGGTCCTTAATAAAACAGAAAAGATGCAATGACAAACAGACATTAACACAGATTTTACCCTGGAACCCCAAACTGGGAAAAACCAAACATATTTTTCAATATATTCCTCTTTAAACTATTACAATACACACACACACATATATATCTGTGTTTGTGTGTGTATCATGTAACAGCCATAAACCACCATCCCATTTACCCTGTATTAGAATACAACCATAGTTCCTTAATCGAAACTACAAAACCATGGGTTAAACCACCATGCACCACAAAACCACTAAAAGCACAAATTGTGTTGAAAACTACCAAAAACGAATGCAAAAAACCAACCAAAATTGTTTTTTGGTGGCGCTAAACTCCACTGCAAGAGATCTTCCACCTCCCTAATACCACTCCCCTCCTCCCGACCATTCCGTCTAACACAATGTACAACCCACAGAAGTAGTCGTGCAAAGATTATAACACATACCCAACAATTTTTTTTGTTCAATTTCCAACTGCAATTGGTCCCCATTTGCACCATCAATTCACATGGTTTGCAATCTTCCCCTTGATTCTGGCAACAAACCACTGTTGACTTCAAGTAGTGGTCAAATGTCAAGGTCGAGTGAATTTATGGCTACAGGGAGGTCAGTGGACAATTGACAGGGTTGAGTGGTTGTATCGCTCTACAAGATCAGATATTTTTGTTGGTTAATGATTTGATACATTTCATTTTTAAGGATCCTTTTTTTGGAGCAGATCCTAGATGGATCTAGAGGTATCCAAATCTGGATCTGATCCAAGGGTCCGAATGAGATCAAGGGATCCATTGATCCATTCCTTTAGGCTGAAAGATCTAGTAACATAGCCTATGGATGAGGTTGCAAGTCCTCATTATGGCATGAATACACTCATCCGAGTCCAATAGAAGCCTTCTGCATGTGAGGCAACTTTAGTTGTGATCCAAAACTTTGCCCATTTAACACAGTGGTAGCAAATTGCAATATCACATGAGCTGACCTTGTTATTAAATTCTCTAGTAAGACCTTCTAGGCTTTCCTTGTAAATGTCTCTATTTGCATATTTGTTCCCTGTTGAGTTTGAGTTCTGTTCATTCCCTTTTGACATCCTCCCACTTGCTTCCAAATATTTCATGAAGTTAAGCTTAATAACCCCAAGTCAGACTTACAATGAAACCAACATTGCTTCTCAGTGAATCCTAAGGTACTTGATCTCCCTTCAACTATATGGCCATCCCATCAAACCATACAATGTCTTCCTCAATTATCCATTCATAAATTGGGAGGGAATGGGTGATCCTCTCCCATAGTTGAATCCAACTATTACGATTACTGGCCATTTTTTTTCTATGCACAACTGGCTCCCACCATGATGTTCAACCTCATCTATCCTCTGGATGAGTGACAAGATTTCAAATTTTTATCATGGGAATGGATACACTCTTCTTAGTATATAAGTAAATCATTTAGCTTGTATGGCAACTTTGGTGGAGGCTTATACTCCAACTATTAGGAATGGACCATGTTGTTGCTCTTTGCACAAATGCCTCCCACCATAAATACAACCTCAATTATCTTTGTGGGTGGAGGGAAAATATTCCAAATGTTCATCAATCTCTTTGCTATTCAGCTTGTAAGGCAACTTTGGTGGAGGCCTAAAACTCTCTCTGAGAACCATAGTGGTAACAATAGTTAATTGATCCAATCCTGTTATTGAATCCTTTGTTAAGTTGCCTGTGAAAATGGCGACTTGCATATTTGTATGGCCCATGTCAACCCAATCCTTAATCCTGTTCAGTTGCTTTTGATGATTGGACCAGGTTTACCACCCTCCCACTTGTGTTTACTTTGCAAATTAACATCTGGGAACCCCAAGGCAGACTTGCAATGTGATCAACTTTGCTTTTCAGTGGGTCCTAAAGTATTTGGTCTCCCTCCAACTTTATAGTGGTCCATTTTGACCATATTAAAGTCTCCTCCAAAGTCCATTTAACAATACAGAGGCACTAGGTTATCCACTTGTATAAATAAATCTGCCCAATAAAACCATTAAGAGTTTAAAAGGAGGAAAATCTCGATACAGTTCTGGTAGGCATAATTCTCACCCATCAACGTTGTGCAATTAGATCTTGTTCACAATTCAATGGGCCGCTCATGTTTGATATGACAAAATTCATCTTGCATTCAACTGCTCATTAAGGAACAAAGTTGGAACCAATTAATTTTGGTCCACACCATCTTGTGGGTCAGGGGACAAGATTCAAAATGTTCATCATGGTACGAATACACTCTTCAATTTAAAAGTGGGTCATTCAGCTGTAGAAATTTTAATACCCAACCCCGGTTTTCAGTTTCTCCTTATTTCTCCCATAAAGTTAAATGCCCATTCTCATAGCCATACATTCAACAAGTTGGAAAAATAAATATTTTCTGAAAACACTAATTTTGAAAATTTCACAATGCTGAAATGCAAAAATAAAAACTCAAAAAAAGAAATCAGCCACACAGAAATTTGACACTCTGATTTTTGGTCAGTGTGACCTTGGAAAAACCCCCTACAACTCTTGGGGAAAACCAGTTCGAAAGCTTCTTCTTATTTCTGGAAAATGCTTTTACAGAGAAGTGAAATGTACATGAAAAATTCCAGCGAACAAAGTACAGACTTATTCTGTTTTCCGTGGTTGCCTCTTCCTTGGAAAACGTGCCAAAACAGCAAAAAACTCAAAACAAAAATTTATTACAGCAAATGACAGTCTTGGACATCATGTCCAGTACTTCGCTGTATGGCCATATGAACTGTACGGATTGTTCGGAAAAAATACAGCAAGTTGCCTCCTCGAAATCCGTGCTAGCTACCTCAAACACTGTGCACAACCACCTTGGAATCCGTGCCTTTAGTTGCTGTACCTTTGCCTTGATTTTTGTGCTGTCCCTCTTCGAAAAATGTGCCTCAAATTGCTGTATGGACTGTTGCCTCGAAATTTGTGCTACTATACGACCTTGTTGCCTCGAAATTCGTGCAGCCTCTTGCTGCCTCGAAAAGCGTGCCTCCCCTTGCTGCTGTACGCTGAATCTGCCTCTCCTTCATCTTCTCAAGCTCAAACCAGAAAAATGTCTCCAGCTCTCTTCCTCCTCCTCTCTCAATCTGCTCATGAAAGAATGAATGACCTTTTCCCTCCTTTTCATCCTTCAACCTAACCCTAAGTGACTTTTGGGGAATCCCTAAATCTAATGGCTGAGATAGCTTTAGATCTAGGGCTGAGATTAAATGCTCATTTAAATCTCACTTTCTATTTTTTAATTCACCCCACTTTAATGAAGACCCACTTAGTCATTTATTTCCAAAGTCACTTTTCCTTTCTAATTTCACATTGACTTTATTAAAGTCACTTTAAAATTAGACTTTAATAACTTTATCACTTAAAGTGACTTTTAAATTAGATTTGACTTTATAACATTATAAAGTCACTTTAGGAGAAAAATTAAATTCTTTTGGACACTTTTCCCTAGGCCAAAGATCAAAGCCTTAGGGAGCCACCTGTCCTTCGGTAACCAAATTTCAACACTCCCTCTTACCGAGGAAGGTGTTCCTCACCACACCCATCTTGTCTCTGAAGTAGACATGCTTGCCCAGTGGGAAGGCTTTGGTGAAAATATCTGCAACCTGCTCATCAGTGGGAATATACTCAAGCTTCACAGTGCCCCTCTGAACATAGTTTCTGATGAAATGATATCTGATGCCGATATGCTTTGACCTATCATGAAATACTGGATTCTCCGTGAGTTTAATGCAACTCTGATTATCACAGTAAATCACTGAAGGTCTTAACGACTGACCAAATAAGCCAAACAACATCTTGCAAAGCCAGATGGCCTCACAACTAGCTAGACTGGCTGCCATGTACTCTGCTTCCACTGAACTCAATGCTACTGACTGCTGCTTTTGGCTGAAGCACGACACCATTGCCGAACCCAACCCAAAACAAAACCTTGAAGTGCTTTTCCTATCAGAAGCACAACCTGCCCAATCAGAATCAGTGTAACCTGCCAATCTCATTCCATCACCCTACCTATAATCCAAACCATACTCCATTGTCTCCTGCAAGTACCGCAAAATGTGTTTTGCAGCAACCCAGTGCACTCTCCTGGGCTCACACATGAACTGGCTCATCGTGTTGACTGCAAAACATATATCTGGTCTAGTGTTGATCAAATACATCAAGGAACCAATCAGCTGTCTATACAATGTGGGATCCACCAACTCGAAATCTGAAGCGTGAAGCTTCTTCCAGTTGGTGATCATTGGTGTCGACATGGGTCTACAATCCTCCATGTGGAATCTGCCAAGGATGTCCACAATATACTTCCCCTGCACTAGGAAGAAATGCCCCTCCTCCTGCCACACCTTCAAACCCAAAAAGTAATGCATCAAGCCAATGTCCTTCATCTCAAACTCCGATGCAAAATCTCTCTTGCAGTGCTCTATGAGTCTCTTTGCACCCGTAATGACCAAGTCATCCACATACAACACCAGAATGAGACGCTCCTCCCCTATCACAATAAAGTAAAGGTTCGGATCTGCATCACTCTTTGTGAAACCCATCTCCTACAAGTATGTATCTATCCTGGAGTACCAAGCTCTGGGAGCTTGCTTCAGGCCATAAAGGGCCTTCTTCAGTCTGCACACATGGGACTCCTTCCCATGCACCTCAAAGCCCTGTGGCTGCTCAATGTACACCTCCTCCTTTATGAAGCCATTGAGAAATGTGGTCTTCACATCCATTTGGTGGATCTTCCAACCCATCTCTGCTGCTTCGATATGATGGAGCGAATCGAAGTATATTGAGCCACAAGAGCGAAGGTCTCCTCATAATCAACTCCCTCCACCTGGGAGAACCCTCTAGCCACAAACCTTGCTTTGAATTTCTCAATGCTGCCATCTGCAACATGCTTTACCTTGTAAAGCCATTTGGAAGTAACCACGGATTTGCCCTCAGACCTCGGCACCACCTCCCAAACATCATTCTTCATGATAGAAGAATACTCCTCCTGCATGGCCTCTCTCCAGACCTGCTGGCTAGCTGCCTCCTCATAGCTAGAAGGCTCAGAGTCAAGGATGCTGGTAGCCATTGCCATATGGCTACAAAACCTCTCAGGTGGTCTGCTCTCTCTGACCGGCCTCTTAGGCCCAGCAACAGATGTGGCCTCTCTCAAGGTGTCCTGAAGCCACTTGGGCTTCCTCTTCCTTGAGCATACTTCTCCCATTGGAGAATGAAACTCCCGTCCTCATCATCGGGACAACGAACTCCACAGTGAAAAATACCGTTTTGTCCTCCGCGGTTTGAACACCGACGAGCGTTTGAGTACGGGTGTGAGCTGATCCATCGATGGACTCCTAGTGTTGCTCTAGAAGAACTGCTGCGCATCTTGCTCGACACTACCCCTCGACTCTATGAGCCACGCTCCGCCGATGGACCCCGACAGCGTCGGTGTACATCAGGATCCTCCCCGATCCACCTTTTCGGATCCTAACGATTGACTCGGTACTCCACGAGGGTCTGGCTGATCTAGATACTCTAACTCCCGTGACCTCTTGAAAGCCCTGTCCTCCTCAAACTTCACATCCCGCCTGACAACAACTCTCCTCTATGCGGGAATATAAATCCGAAAGGCCTTCGAGGTCTCACTGTAGCCCACAAAGACACCCTTCTCTGCGATGGGCTCTAGCTTGGTCCTCTTCTCCTTGGGTACGTAGAAGTATGCAATACACCCAAAGATATGAAGATGACCAACATCAGGCTTCTTCCCAGAAAAAGCCTCCTCCGGAGTCACATGCCCCAAGGCACGATGCAAACTCCTGTTCTGCAAATATATAACAGTATTGTAGGCCTCTGCCCACAAAAACAATGGTAACCCCTGATCATGTAGCATGGATTTGTGACCCCTCAGTAGTTTGTTCTTCCTCTCTTAACCAGATTACGCGTGGAGTTGTGAGAGCTAGCCAGACTCCCTCCTAATGCTTGTCTTCACACAATAATCAACAAACTCACCAAGGGTGTACTCTCCTCCATTGTCGGAAGCCTCAAGGACTTGATCTTGGAACTTTGTCTAAGTCTCCACGGAGCTGTGAACTCACGAAACCGCTTGAAGACCTCACTCTTGGTCTTCAAGAAATAAATTCAGGTCCTCCTGGAGTGATCATCAATGAATAATACATAATACTCATATCCACTCAAGGAAACATGACACATTCGACCGCTCACATCGAAATGAATCAAATCAAGTATCCCAGTCGCCCTGCTGTCACTGCTGGGAAAAGGGGAATTGGCAAACTTGCCCATCGCACACCCTCTGCAAGTATCAAAGTGATCAGTACTGAAATCTGGCACACCTGTAGTGATCTTCCGCAATGTCCTCAACGCTCCATGATACATGTGCCCCATCTTGCGGTGCCAAATCTCGCACAGCTCTGAACTACTAGCTCTGCTGCCGGTACTACTACTCAATGCCAAAAGGGGCTGAAATGCAAACTTGTACACCTTTGCATGGCGTAAACCTATCACTCTAGCTGAATCAGATGGAGTGCCCCTAGGATATATCAGCACCTGTCCTCTCCTGAACAATATCTCATATCCTCTGTCCTCCAAAGCTAAGACGGATATGAGGTTCTTCCTGGCACATATAGAACATCTGACACCTTCAAGGGAGGTTTGGGTTCCCTATCAAATGTTAGTGTCCCCACACCGACTGCTCTAACAATGCTGTCATCTCCGAGTACTACCTCTATATCAGTGCCACTCTGAAAGCTCTGAGAAGTACTCACGGACTCTGTCCTTGTAAGCGTGAAGCAATATCTCCTTTATACACGAGATACACAGATTGCTTCATTAGTGGAGAGGAGATGCACTCCTCAATCTCTGTGGCGGGAGTGATCCACCCTTGCTTCAGTGGACTCACAAGCAGTGAACCCAAACTCCCGGTCAAAGCTATCCTTAAAGTCCTCTATCTCTGTTGATGCTGCCATGCTCTGGTTCTTCCCCTCCTTCTTCTTCTCCGGACACACAACTGCATAGTGTCCCATCTTTTGACAATTCCAACACTTCACCTTGGAATAGTCCTTCTGCGTGTTCCTCTATTTACCTTTACCTTTGCCTTTGCCCCCACCACCACTTGTGTAAGCTTGCTTCTTTCCCTTGCCTTTCTTGCCTCATGCTAACAGTGCTACATCCTCATCCTGCTTAACTGGTTTGGCTGCCCCAAGCTGGCTCTTTCTGATTTCTGTTTGTATGCAATCATCCCAGAACCTCTCCTAAGTGGGAGGGGTCTCACGTGCACAAACCCCATCAGCAAAGCTCAACCATGAACTAGGAAGGCCATTTACTGCAATCCGCACCAACTCAGTGGGTGGAATGACCTCTCCAATGGCACTTGTGCATGTCTCACTTTAATCTTGGTGAATGTCCTTACTTTTTCACTCAGTCTTACCCATCTTAATGGTCTTCAGCTTCTCCCTTAGGACCATTTTCCTGTTCTCATTGGTACTCTAGTAGAGATCGGTCAATGCTGTCCACATCTCATGAGCATATCTCTTCCCTCTCACATGAGGAATGCAATGGTTTTTGATTCCATCTAGAATTAGTCTCTTACCTTTGTTATTCTTTTTATTAAAGGCTGCTAACTGAACAGTATCAGTAGGTACATTAACAGGGTGCTGTGCGGTATGCACCATGATATCCTAGACTTCTCCCTCTTCAAAGATGCTCTGCATTCTCTCATTCCAAACACTGTAGTTACTATGCCCATCCAACCTATCCTCCACCCTCAAGCCCAAAGACATGCTTCTTGTCCTAATAAACTGAAAATAACATTGTTGTAGTAAAGGTAATGATTTCTGTGTGAAAAATCAACTTGCTGTAATTTCTGAGTGAAAAATCATCTTGCTGTCTCAAACTGTTTTTTTCAACGAAATAACTCTGATACCATGTAGAAATTTTAATACCCAACCCTGGTTTTCAGTTTCTCTTTATTTCTCCCATAAAGTTAAATGCCCATTCCTATAGCCATTCATTCAAAAAGCTGGAAAAATAAATATTTTCTGAAAACACTAATTTTGGAAATTTCACAATGCTGAAATACAGAAATAAAAACTCAGAAAAATAAATCAGCCACACAGAATTTTGACACGTTGATTTTTTGTCAATATGACCCTGGAAAAACCCCCTACAACTCTTGAGGAAAACTAGTTCGAAAGCTTCTTATTTCTGGAAAATGCTTTTACAGAGAAGTGAAATGTACAGAAAAAATTCCAACGAACAAAGTATAGACTTATATAGTTTTTCGTGCTTGCCTCCGCCTTGGAAAACATGCCAAAACAGCAAAAAACTCAAAACAGAAATTTATTACAGCAAATGAAAGTCTTGGAAATCGTGCCCAGTACTTAGTTGTATGGTCATACGGACTGTACGGAAAAAATACAGCAAGTGCCTCCTCGAAATCCGTGCTAGCTGCCTCAAAAACTATGCACAGCCAACTTGGAATTTGTGCCTTTAGCTGTTGTACCTTTGCCTCGATTTTTGTGTTGTCCCTCTCCTCGAAAAATGTGCCTCGAGCTATTGTACGAACTGTTGTCTCGAAATTTGTGCTGTTATACGGCCTTGTTGCCTCGAAATTCATGCAGCCTCTGGTTGCCTCGAAAAATGTGCAGCCCCTTGCTGCTGTACAGACTGTTGAATCTGCCTCTCCTTCACCTTCTCAAGCTCAAACCAAAAAAATGTCTTCAGCTCTCTTCCTCCTCTCTCAATCTGCTCATAAAAGAATGAATCACTTTTTCCCTCCTTTTTCCTCCTTTAATCTAACCCTCAGTGACTTTTGGGGAATCCCTAAATCTAATGGTTGAGATAGCTTTAGATCTAGGGCTGAGATTGAATGCTCATTTAAATCTCACTTTCTATTTTTTAATTCACCCCACTTTAATAAAGACTCACTTAGTCATTTATTTCCAAAGTCACTTTTCCTTTCTAATTTCACATTGACTTTATTAAAGTCACTTTAAAATTAGACTTTAGTAACTTTATCACTTAAAGTGACTTTTAAATTAGATTTGACTTTATAACTTTATAAAGTCACTTTAGAAGAAAAATTAAATTCTTTTGGACACTTTTCCCTAGGCCAAAGATCAAAGCCTTAGGGAACCCCTTGTCCTCCGGTAACCAAATTTCAACATCAGCTTGTAAGGAAACATTGGTGAAGGCCTGAATCTCCCTGTGAGAACCATATTGGTGATAATAGGTAAGTGATTCAATCCTGTTATTTAATCCTCCCTCTAAGACAAACCTTGTTGAGTTGTGTGTGAAAATGGAAGCTTGCATATTTCCATGGCCCCTGTCAAGCCAAGGCTTAAGTATGTTTAGTTGCTTTTGACGTTTGGAGTCTGGACCAAGTGTAGCACCCTCCCAGTTGTGTTTCCTTTGCAAATTAACATCTGATAACCCCAAGACAGACTTGTAATGTGACCAACTCTGCTTTTTAGTGGCTCCTAAAGTATTTGGTCTCCTTCCAACATTATAGTGATCCTACTTTGCCATATTAAAGTTTCCTGCAGAATACATTTAACAGTCAGGAGGGACTAGGATAAGACCATTAGGAGTAGCAGCTCTATACAGTTCTGGTAGGGATAATTCTTACCCAGCAACATTGTGCAATTAGATATTTTTCACAATCCAATGGGCCACTCATGTTTGACGTGATAAAATTCATCTTGCAATCAACTGCTTATTAAGTAATAAAGCAGGAACTAATTAATTTTGGCTTTTACTGGTTTGTGGGTGGAGGAACAGATTCCAAATGTTTATCATGATATGAATACGTTCTTGAGTTTAAAAGTTGGGGTCATTCACCTTGGAAGGCAACTTTTCGCGGAGGCCTAAAACCCCCTCTGTGAGCCATAGTGGTAACAACAGGTAAGTGATCCAATCCTGTTGTTATTGAATCGTCCCTCTAAGATGGAATTTGTCGAGTTGCCTGTGAAAATAGCAATTTTCATATTCGCATTGCTCCTGTCAAGCCAAGCCTTAATTCTGTTCAGTTGCTTTTGATCATTGGACCAGGTGTAGCACCCTCCCACTTGTGTTTCTTTTGTGAATGAATGCCTGATAACACCAAGACAGACTTGCAATGTGACTAACTTTGCTTGTCAGTGGGTCCTAAAGTATTTGGTCTACCTGACCATACTAAAGTCTCCTCCAAAACCCATTTAACAGTTAAGAGGGACTAGTTCATTCCCTTGTATAATTAAATCTTCCCAATAAGACCTTTAGAACTATAAATGGAGAAAAACTCTATGCAGTTCTGGTAGGCATAGTTGTTACCCAGCAACATCATGCAGTTAGATCTTCTTGACAATCCAATGGGCCTCTCATGTTTGATATGACAAAATTCCTCTTGCAATTAACTGTTCATTAAGGAACAAAGCTGGAACTAATTAATTTTGCTTTGTACCCATTTGTGGGTGGAGGGACAAGATTCCAAATGCTCATCATGGTAGAAATACACTCTTTGGAGTTTAGAAGTGTGTTATGCAGCTTGTAAGGAAACTTTGGTGGAGGCCTAAAACTCTCTCTGCAAACCATAGTGGTAACAAGAAGTAAGTGGTTCAATCCTGTTATTGGATCCTCCCTCTAAGACAGACATTGTTGAATTTCCTGTGAAAATGGTGACTTGGATATTTGTATGGCCCTGTCAAGCCAAGCCTTAATTCTGTTTAGTTGCTTTTGATGGTTGGACCAGGTGTACCACCTTCCTACTTGTGTTTACTTTGCAAATTAACGCCTGATAACCCCAAGACAGACTTGCAATGTGACCAAATTTGCTTTTCAGTGGGTCCTAACGTATTTGGTCTGCCTCCAACTTTATAGTTACCATGCTTGACTATATTAAATTCTCCTAAATGATGCATTTTAAGAGTCAAGAGGGACTAGGAGTATAAATGGAGTGAAAACTTTATACAGTTCTGATAGGCATAATTCTTACCCGGCAACATTGTGCAATTCACAATCCAATGGGCCACTCATGTTTTGTATGACAAAATTCATCTTGTAATCAACTGATCATTAATTAATTTTGGCTTTTACTGATTTTGTGGGTCAACAGACAAGATTCCAAATGTTCATCATGGTGCGATTACACTCTTGACTTTAAAAGTGGGTCATTCAACTTGTAAGGCAACTTGGTGGAGGTCTAAAACTCCCTCTGAGTTAGCCAATCCCATTATTGAATCCCTCCCTCTAAGATAGACCTTGTTGAGTTGCCTGTGAAAATGGTGACTTTCATAATTGTATGTCCCCTGTCAAGACAAGCCTTAATTCTATTTAGTTGCTTTTGATGGTTGGACCAGGTGTACCACTCTCCCACTTGTGTTTCCTTTGCAAATGAACATCTGATAACTCCAAGACAGACTTGCAATGGGACCAACTTTGCTTTTCAGTGGGTCCTAAAGTATTTTGTCTCCTTCCAACTTTGTATTGATTCCACTTGAGCATGGTCCACATTAAAGTCTCCTCCAAAATCGATTTAACAGTCAAGAGGTACTAGATTATCTACTTATAACTATAAGTAAACCTACCTAATAAGGCCATTATAAGATTATTGGAAGAAAAGCTCTATACAGTTTTGGTAGGTGTAATTCTTACACAGCAGCATCGTGCAATTAGATCTTGTTCACAATCCAATGGGGCACTCATGTTTGATATGACAAACTCTTCTTGCAATCAACTGTTCTTTAAGGAACAAAGCTGTAACTGATTAATTTTGGTGTTTACGGACTTGTGGGTGGGGGGATAAGATTCCAAATGTCCAACATGATACAAATACATTCTCTAAAAGTAGGTCATTCAGCTTGTAAGGCAACTTTGGTGTAGCCCTAAAACTTCCTCTGAGAATCATAGTGGTAACAATAGGTGAGTGATTCAAACCTGTTATTAAATTCTCCCTCGAGCAGACCTTGTTGAGTTGTCTGTGAAAATGGCAACTTTCATATTCATATGGCCCCTGTCAAGCCAAGCCTTAATTCTGTTTAGCTGCTTTTGATGGTTGGACCAGGTGTACCTCCCTCCCACGTCTGATAACACCAAGACAGACTTGTAAGCTGTAATACGACAAACTTTGCATTTCAGTGTGTCCTGAAGTAGCACACTGAGGAAAGGTTCTATACAATTCCTGAAGGCACAATTCTTACCCAGCGACTTTGTGCAATTAGATCTTGTTCACAATCCAATGGGGTAACTCTTGTTTGATGTGACAAAATTCATCTTGCAATGAACTCCCATCAAGGAACCTAGCTAGAACTAAGTAATTTTGGCTTTTACCAAAAAGGGATATCTGTTCTGTCTTGAAGGTGCCTCTGACTGTCTGACATTCATAGAAATAACCTTGAACCTCCTTTGCATTCTGTAACTCCCTGTTTGAGGGCATAAACTATGGTGTTGTTTTTTCCCCTTTAAGCTTTGCCAGGTCAACAGTGTAGTCCTTTGAATTTTCCTTTAGAGATTCTGACTCCCTTTATCTGCACCAAGCTTGGTCGGCCCTTTCCTTCTGACCTTCACTTAGCCATTCTCCCTACCTTCTGTATTTATACAGCTCTTGCCCCTTTCTTATATTGGTCAATGCCATTGTTATTGGTTCTCTCTTCTTTCTTCAAAGTTCACAGGACAATATCTACTTAGCTTACTTGGAGAAAAGCACACAAAACAAGAATTAGGGAAGTTAAGATAAAGTGCCTTTAGCCTTTAGGATGTGAACATGACTAGGTAGTCTATGTCGGATCTCAGAATAATATTTTTTTCTGATATCAGCTTCATCCTACACCACAGTGGTCAGTCTCATAGACCTAGAATCCCTTTTGCCTCTCATCAGTAGTCTCGTAAACGGCTTGATTATTATACATGGTTTGATATTGGTCTGATATTCATAGGAATTCAAGCCAAAGTGGGTGGTACTTTTATTGGGAAGCAAACTCAGATGAGCAAGATTGCATATATGCTTTAGCTCCACCAAGATATGAGCAAAAAGCAATGGTGCTTTTAAGCATGGGCAGGTTAGTGGTATATCCACATGAATTCTTCTTTACAAACTCTGGACTGGATCAATCATTCATGAGAGCGACACCCAAGATGCTGGTTCTTCAGAACATTACACCACAGTTTTAACCCTTCCCAAGCCTCCAGGAAGACTTGACCTGCCATCCTCTGGACCTAATTCTCGGCATACCATTTATAAATTTCATTATCCAAAGGCATTATTTGCGGAAATACAAGATAGCACCCCTTTTTTGTAACTTTTTCAAGGTTGGTTTGAATTCAGACTCTTTGTGTAGATCTGTATTGAAAATTTCCCTGACACCACAACCTCTGTTTTCAGAACAATTCATTCCCCTTTCTATTTATCACATAATTTGCTTGCTTGGCCATGCTAACAGGTTCAACCACTGTAATTGGGTTTGATATCTTTTCTGGATAGAAGTACATGCTTCCCTAGGTGAGATAGGGACGTGAATGTGGAGCTGGGTCCCTTCGTCTGTTGCTTTCTTCCCTTTATGCACTAATGCTTGTAGCTTGTAATTAAAATTCTTCTTCCTCCCGGCATCCTTGGCTTTTGACCACCTTTTTTCCATCCCGTGGAAATTTCATTTTTCCTCTGTTGGCCATATTTGCATTTCAGATTCATGGAAGTCCTCAGATTGCAACTCATTATTGCCACCTATTTCAAATCTCCAGGTGAGAAGCCATGAAACTTGAAAGCAATTAAATATCTCTTTCACAGTGAAATCCTCTAGTAATTTTGCACAAGGAACTGCCAACACCCTTTGCATGGACTTTCAATATTCTAGCAATCAAGAATCAGATGGAGCTGGGTCCCATCTTCTTCTGTTGCTTGCTTCTGTTTATGCTCTGCTGCTTAATTGCTTGTAAGAATAATTCCTCTTCTTCCAAGCATCCTTTGCTTTTGGCCACCTTTTTGCTATCACTTACAAACTTCAATTCTTCCTCTGTTTGCCCTATATAGCTTGAAAGATTTTCTTTGCTGATTCATGGAAGTTCTCAGCTAGCAACTCGTTATTTACAATATATTCCGAATATCTACCTGAGAAGTTGTGCAAATCATTATTCAACTATTTCTTAATGAAAGCCCTTACTATTTTTGCACAAGGAGATGCCAGCACCCTGCCTGAGCTTTCAAACTTCTGGCAATGATGAACCTGAAAATTTGAACTCACAAAGATAAGTTGCTTCAGAGAAAACTGTCTCTTAGTTATGGATTATAGATTTTAATTTTTCAGAGACAGACCAGAAGTTTCTTAAAACTGAAATTGATGACCAGATGCTGTTTTGAGGGTAAATGAAGTCCAAAGTGATTTGTCTCTATCCAATTCTAGGGCATGGTTTAAAGAAATTGATAGCACAGAGAATCAATTTTTAAACCTCATAAATCCCTTCTAGTGATTGAGGTAAAGGTTGCCTGGCAATGTCAAGATCTTACCAGACTTTATGGAGGAGGCCAACATCAGAAAATATCTGAGATTTGGGGCGAACTTTTCAATCTGAACTAGCTACATACAAAATATATATGCATGGCATGCAGTGCAAGAAACAGAAATTTACCAGAAATTACATGCTGCAATGCATATATCAATATGTAAATATATCCAACATTCCCAGCTGTGAAAAGTGTAAAAAAAATTGTATTGTGCAATCTGGCCATTGTGCCAGAAATTACATGCTGCAATGCATATATCAATATGTAAATATATCCAACATTCCCAGCTGTGAAAAGTGTAAAAAAAATTGTATTGTGCAATCTGGCCATTGTGCCAATGTGTATGTATTGCCCACCACTCCTGGAGTTTTTCTTCTGTATTGCAATGTATTTGGCCCTAATCGTGTTTCTGAATATAGTCCTTTGCAATTTTGACATGTTACTTAATGTAACGCTGGTTACTAAATTAATATAAGCTTCATGGGCTACAGAGATGTAATGTAGATAACTTTTCACAGATGTTGAAACTACAATGCAGAAGTGATGAGGGATATTTCCAATTTTTTCTGAAAATATTTTCAGTATGGCAGAGTCTGGTTCTTCTGCTCTTTAGTTCAACTATTTGACTTAAAAAGGGCATCTACCAGTGTCTTGCAACAGGTTGGATAATCTTAGAAAGAAGTCAACTCCTTCAACGATATATTGCAAGTGACAAATGGTCTTAAACATGAGACTTTGATCATAATCCCTCCCTCGTCCCTCCCCTCTTCCGAAGCCCCTGAAACTTGGTGCAACATAGGCTGTGACAAATAAGATTTATTTTGCAGGTGGCAGTCACCAAAAAAGTCTTTATTCTATCTACTTTCTGCAACCATTGTTCAAAAAAGTCTCCATTCTATGTACCAAAAATATAGATTGTGAAGTGCCTTTTCAGTCGTGGCTGTGGTAGTTATAAAGGAACTATTATTTTCCCAGATGTGCATTCAGGCTTGCAATATACATTCAAGTAATAGGAATTCCAAAATGTTAAGTAATCTATTTGTGAAGGTAGTCATTACATATGCTATATAAATGTAATTAGTCAAACATGAAATTTACTAGTCGTTAATTTTAACACAGCATATAGTCCAGTATGTGAAATGTCGATTGTTAAATTATTGGTGTGTTTTGAACTATTCAATCTTAAATGTTTCATATCCTGCAACCTCTGTATAGTGTTCTAAACCTACACTGTGTGAAGCAGTTTCTCGATCGGTACATTCAACAGGATGCAAGAAAATGGCAGAACATGGTGAGCATTCAGAGCCGTTTTATATTCATGCAGAGCACATGTATAACCTGGACAGGATGAAGCATCAAAAGCTGAAGATGGGTGTAGCTGTGTGGACTTGTTTTAGTATTGGTGTTGGTGTTCCAATCTTTGCAGTGATATTCCAACAAAAGAAAACAGCATCTGGTTGATTATGGTCAATCTGTCTTTACTGGCTTTGCTTTGAATCATTAGTTGATGTGATGAACAACAAAATAAGTATCCAGAGGTATATCTGGTGGGAATTTTGGTTTATCTTGACACTTTATGTTGGAAGAAAACATTAAATGACGAATTGGTTGTCCAGAATTCTTTAATGGTATTTTGATCTCGTATCTTGTTTATGTATCAAGAGAATACATTTCATCAGTAAAATCAGAATTTTGTTCCATATTCTGTTTTTGTATTTATTTGGAGACATTACGTTGGAATTCAATTTACTTACAAAGATATTTTTTAAATCCTTTTAAAGTGGACTATTGAATTGTACCTATCCGACAAAATCCATTGTAATATTTGCTAGAATATGTGAAGTCTATGCTCAAGTTTGTTATTGAACAAGGCTAAAATATGCTTAAGTTTGTTTTGAGCAATGTTATCAGAACCAAACCTTGTGGACAGGGAACTGGTCGGAACTGGAAAAAAACCGGAAAAAACCGGTTTACCAAAAACACATAAAATATTCATATTTTAAAGAAAAACAGATATATTCCTGTGCATCCCATAGGATTCCAAACCATTTATACACAAATATGCAAAAATTCTCGTTTATACAGTAAGTAATAGTGCATATAACCAAAATAGCACTTAGTGCAAAATATCGGTGAACCAAAAATGTTACAAACATCAAGAAACAGGGTCTAAAAGGCCTTTATAGTCCAAAATAACATAGATCATAGTATTATACTACAACCTACAATACTACAAGTTACAATCAATGATCAAATCATCAATCATCATTAGAATCATCATCCTGATCATCCTCCTCATCCTCGTCTGAAGAATGAGTGACATTCAAGTCTGCAATGTGATTATGGCTTGCGTCCCCTGACCCTTGATTTACCCTCTAAATGTTTGGAGAAAATCAGCTCCAAAATCCTCTGAAATCAACTATGTAGCAGCGCCAACAAAATAAAAAAAAATCTTCCACCAGCTGCAAAAACCACTGAAGAAAACCCAAAGATCTCTGGGAAAAATAAATAAATTTGAAATTGCTCGAATATCTGCTAACCCAACAACTCTCCAAGACTCCAATCAGCTCTTCAAATCTGCAAAAAATCTTCTTCAGAACAACCCTGCAAAAAACCCTTTGAATTCTTCTCACCAAACTCAGCTCAAAAATTGCAAGAGACTTGAATGAATAGTGCGAGTGAAATAGAGGGGGTGGGGCTGTTTAAGTAGCTTTAGGGGGGTTAGGGTAGCATTAGTAACTAGGAATAATAATAATTAAAAAAAATAAAATTGTAATGCCCAGGCTTGTGAACCAGTCTCTGAACCGGTTCGGTACTAAACTGGTCATTTCCAGTTCGGTACCGAACCGGTCATTTCTGGTTCGGTACCGAACCGGTCATTTCTGGTTCGTAGGGCCGATTCGGACCGGTTTTGCCTTCAAACCAGTCGGACTGGCCGGTTTTCCAGAACTGGTTCGGGTCCGATAACACTGGTGTTGAGCAACTGCTAAAAAAACTGTGAAGCCTACGTTGAGTTTAGTGTCGGAGATCATAAAGTCTTCTCCATTTTGGATTTGTCCACTAGTATTGAAAAACAATGTAGATAATTAGTGTATGCTCTTTATTGGTTTTATTATCATGGATTTGACATGTCTAAAAACAATAGTCACTTGGGAGTTATGTCCAGTGATTGGAGCAAAAGAAAGGTTCAACGATCTCTAAAAGATGCTGATGTTCAAGCCGAACACAAGGTAAACTAATTCCTGGACTTTAGTTTGTGAGCTGTTAATGTTTCCCAGAATCTATTCAAGCCATATTGCTCTACACACCATATTGATAGGGACTTTGTACTATGCATCTGGACAGTGTAATAATCATTGATTTCTTACCAAGCTAAGGAATTTCCACCTAATTCCAAATACCAAAGCTATGGATTTTTTAACTAAATCCAAATCCCAAGCCATGGAAATTTTCCCTAAATCCAGCTGAATGACTTTATTTATTTATTTGTTTACCTTAAATATATGCAACTTGGTCAATTTGAACCTGTGCAAAACCAACTTTACTGCCTTGTCCATATTCAATTTTTTAAGGTAGTGTATCTTTCATATACTTCAGAATCCTCTGTTGCTTCCCATTGTATGTCTTAAGGATTTGGAAACATTTGTAAAACAGTTCCAACTACATAATTAAATCTAGTCTAGTAGAATGTAAGACGGATCAGATTCCCTACTCGTTCCCTGGACAATGTTGCATCATCTGGACACAAATCTTTGGACTTGATGACTCCATTTCTTTGTAGAGGTTGTTATGCACTTGCGTCTAACCGGATCAAATATTTTTTAGCATCCATATACATATTTAATCTGGGATGGTGGTGTTTAAACCATCTTTCATATATTCATGAGTAAATTACAGGGAAACATGATTAAATATGCCATTTCAAGCGCTTTATTGTATTGACATTATAATTCTTCGATCATCTCTTTATATTGGCATATATAATAATGAAAATATTAATAGAAAAAATTAGTCGCAATATTCAACATAATAGTTTTTAATTTATAGAATGTGTTGTTTTAATCCTACTCACTCTAGGTGCTAATTTCTCTCTTGATATTAGGATTTGGGATTTAGAAGTCATCGTATACAATGTATTTTTCACTATTTTTCACTCTTTTCATGGAGGGTTTGTTGCATTAACACATTTTTCTCCTTTTAAAATGACACGTGACAACTATGTGGTGATTGGTCATTGTGATTTGAATTGTTATTGCGCCGAGAGGCGCATCTACAGCCCAGATGTCAGGTGGGTCACGTCTTCATACAAAATGTCGGCTTAAGTTTTAAATTAAAAATAAAAATAAAAAATAAAAATGGCATTGTGCTAGAACATATATCAATTTCTAATACAATGTATTATTTATATAATTTGAATGGATAGTAAATTATATACGTGAATTTGAATGGATCATAAATTTACCTTTAACAAAAAAATTTACCACATTGGATTTCCAAATTAAGTAAAATTTTAAACATCTTTACTCTTTACTAAAGTCAATACCATTTCCTAAATCAAAGGAAAAGAGTTAATTCAACACAAACAATCAAAATCCAAAATCTTTTAATATTTCTTTTAATTAAATATTTGTAAAATGAATTTATAATTACTCTAGAACTATGGTAAATAAATAAAAATATATATAAACTAGATGTATGGTAAATAAATAAAAATTCTTTTTTATATTTATTCCATAAACCTTTTTATATTTAAAAAAACTTTAAAAAGAGGTTTTATTTAGAGGAAGCCTATGGGACAAATACCATAGGACAAATTAATATTGATACCATGGGCCAAATACCATGGGTAAATAAATAAATATAAAAGAGGTATAAACAAGTAAGATAAATAAATAAATAAATTTAAAATAGATATAAAGAAGTATGGTAAATAAATAAATATAAAAGAGGCATAAAGGGGTAAGGTAAATAAATAAAAATATATCAAATAGGATTATAAATAAAAATATAATTATATAACAAGCTTATGGGCCAAATACCATACTAAAGAAAAATGGTCTGGTAAATAAATAAAAATATAAATAAACTAAAGGTATGGTAAGTAAATAAAACCTCTTTTCATATTTACTCCATAATCTGCTTTATATTTACGAATATTTATGTTCATTAGTTTACATAACTAAGAAGAAATAGAGAGAGAGTGATAAGGGAGAGATGGAGAGAGAGTGTGTATGTTTAGGGGTGAGATAAAGAGACAAAGTAAGATGTATGGAAAGAAGGCGGGAGAGAAGAAGTGAGAAGGAGAGAGGGAGGGATATAGTAATGTAGTTGGAAAGAGAGAGGGGTGGAAAGAGAGAGAGAAAGAAAGGGATGGGGGAAGACAGAGGATTAGAGGGAGAGAGAGAGATATGGGGGAGAGAGTATTGGAGGGAAAAGAGAGAGAGAGAGGTGGGAGAGAGAGGAAGGATGAGAAAGAGGAGGAGAGTGATGGGGGAAGAGAGAGTATTGGAGAGAGAGAGAGATCATGGAAGAGAGAGGGATTTAGGGGAGAGAGAGAGAGAGAGGAAGGACGAGAGAGAGGACTTGAGAGAGAGGAGGAGAGAGGGATTGATAAGAGAGATGGAGTTGGAGGGGGAGAGATGTAGGAAATAAGAAATATAGAGAGTGAGAAGTGGAGAGAGAGGAGGAGTGACAAGGGAGAGATAGAGAGAGAGCGTGTATGTTTGGGGCAGAGATAAATAGACAAATAAGGAGAGATGGAGATAAGGGGGGAGAAGGAGATATAAGGAGAGAGGGAGGGATATAGTAACATAGTTGGTGGGTGAAGAGAGAGAGAGGGGGGGAGAGAGATGGGAGAGAAAGGGAAAGAGAGGAAGGAAGAGAGAGGATGTGAGAGAGTGGAGAGAGGGAGGGAAAGAGAGATGGCCTTGGAGGGGGAGGAGGAGAGAGGTAAGAAGAAAGAAATAGAGAGAGAAAGGTGGAGAGAGAGAGTGTGAGTGAGTGATAAGGAAGATGGAGAGAGAGGGAGAGAGGGGGAAGATAGAGATATAGATGGAAGGTGAAGAGAGGGAAAAAGAGAGAGATGGGGAGAGGAGGGGATTGACAAAGAGATTGATATATATGCATTGCGAGAGTGTGTGTGTTTAGGGGGGTGAGATAGAGAGACAGAAAAGAAGAGATGGAGGGGGATATAGATATGTATGGAGGGTGGAGAGGGGGAAGAATAGTTCTCACACTATATGGATTGATATAAGTGGAGATGGTGATTTATAATCCTATTTGATTATTTTCACTATATGCATCGATTTTAGTGTAGATATTTATTTATAATGATATTTGATTACTTGCACTAGATGCATTGATTTCAGTGTAGGTGGTGATTTCTAATACAATTTGATTGCTTGCACTAAATTTGTTGATTTCAATTTAGATGTCGATTTATAATTATATTTGATTACTTTCACTAGATGAATTGGTTTAAATGTAGATGATTTCTAATCCTATTTAATTGTTTGCACTAAATGCATTGATTTCAGTGTAGATGGCGATTTCTAATCCTATTTGATTTATTTGAGTAAATGCATTGATTTCAGTGTAGATGTTGGTTTCTAGAGAGAGAGAGAGAGAGAGAGTGATAATGAAGATGGAGAGAGAGGGAGAGAGGACAAAAGGAGGAAAGAGAGATATTAATGGGGGAGAGGGAGAGAAGGGAAAGATAGAGATTATATGGAAGGTGAAGAGAGGGAAGAAGAGAGAGATGGGGAGAGGGGGTGATTGAAAAAGAGATTGATATATATGGAGTACAAGAGCACGTGTGTTTAAGGGGGTGAGATAGAGAGAGAAAAAAATAGATGGAGGGGGATATAGATATGGGTGGAGGGTGGAGAGAGGGAGGAATATTTCTCACACTAAATGGATTGATATAAGTGGAGATGGTGATTTCTAATCCTATTTGATTATTTTCACTAGATGCATCAATTTTAGTGTAGATATTTATTTCTAATGATATGTTATTACTTGCACTAGATGCATTGATTTCAGTGTAGGTGGTGATTTCTAATACAATTTGATTGCTTTCACTGAATGTGTTGATTTCAATTTAGATGTCGATTTATAATTATATTTGATTACTTGCACTAGATGACTTAATTTCAATGTAGATGATTTCTAATCCTATTTGATTGTTTGCACTAAATGCATTGATTTCAGTGTAGATGGCGATTTCTAATCCTATTTGATTTCTTTGATTAAATGCATTGATTTCAGTGTAGATGTTGGTTCCTAGAGAGAGAGAGAGTGAGTGATAAGGAAGATGGAGAGAGAGAGAGAGAGAGAGGACAAAAGGAGGAAAGAGAGATATTAGCGGGGGAGAAGGAGAAAAGGGGAAGAGAGGGAAGAAGAGAGAGATGGGGAGAGAGGGCGATCGACAAAGAGAATTGTATATATGGAGTGCGAGAGCGTGTGTGTTTAGGGGGGTGAGATAGAGACAAAAAAAAGAGATGGATGGGGATATAGATATGGATGGAGGGTGGAGAGAGGGAAGAATATTTCTTGCACTAGATGGATTGATTTAAGTGGAGATGGTGATTTATAATCCTATTTGATTATTTGCACTAGATGCATCGATTTTAGTGTAGATATTTGTTTCTAATGATATATGATTACTTGCACTAGATGCATTGATTTCAATGTAGGTGATGATTCCTAATACTATTTGATTGCTTGCACTGGATGTGTTGATTTCAATTTAGACGTCGATTTATAATTATATTTTATTTCTTGCACTAGATGCATTGATTTCAATGTAGATTATTCCTAATACTATTTGATTGTTTGTGTTAAATGCATTGATTTCAGTGTACATGGTGATTTCTAATCCTATTTGATTGCTTTGAGTAAATGCATTGATTTCAGTGTAGATGTTGGTTTCTAATCTTATTTGATTG
The DNA here is from genome assembly GCA_034641835.2 of Pinus albicaulis. Classification (NCBI taxonomy): domain Eukaryota; kingdom Viridiplantae; phylum Streptophyta; class Pinopsida; order Pinales; family Pinaceae; genus Pinus; species Pinus albicaulis. Next base: position 13,551,225 of record CM076570.1, on the reverse strand, counting down.
ATTGCATTAGGTGCATTGATTTCAATGTAGAAGTTATTTTCTAATCTTATTTGATTGCTTGCATTAAATGCATTGATTTTAATGTATATGTTGATTTATGATTTGATGTAATTGGATATATGACGGTACATTAATATTAAAGTGATTGGATTAACAATATGCATTGATTTTAGTGTAAGCACAAAAAGTTATTAACAATGTAGATTGATTTTTGTGTTATAGTAATTTAAGCTATTAATATCGGAGAGCAAGAGAGACAAGGTATCATGTTTACTAAAACAGATCGAGCTAAAGATTTAAATGATTTACGATTTAAATTTTCTTTTTCGTATAATCGATATGAAAAGATAACAAAACTAACAAGGGAGGAAATAAGAATAGTAGAAGAAAATAGTTTGAGATTGATTGTAACATGAGTACGTTCTTATTATTCACATTTTCTATCTTTTAACACTATTATTGTCACTTTGCATTTAAAAAAAATATTTCATCATTTTTCATCATTATAGTTATTAACAATAATTATCATCTCAACGAACTGAGGTAACTAAGAAAATTTAAAACTAAAATGACCAAGTTAATCTCAGAAATATTTAGCATATTTAAAATGATTATATTAATATTTGATATATTCCTTGGCAGCACACGACTGAAACCAGCCTAGATCAATCTTATATCTCAAAAATATACAAAAATTTTAATAATGGCCCATCATACAGCTGTTGATGCCTCGACTTGAACCGGCCCTGAATCCATCAAACTCTTGGATCTGTAAATTTGCCGCAGAGAGGGATCAAATCTCTCGAGGTGCAAACCTTTCCTCAAGTTTTGCACTCAAAAAATAGGTTTGCACCTCGAGAGATTTGATCCCTCTCGGTGCATGATAGATCCAGAGTTAGATGGATCTAGGCTGGTGTCTAACACAATTATAATATTAATCTTTGCCATTAGTGCACAAATTTCTTCAATGTCAGTGTCTACCTTCATCGTGAACATATTAATCTTTGCCATTGGTGCAAAAATTTCTTCAATGTCAGTGTCTACCTTCATCGTGAACCTTCTTTTGCCTAACCTCGTTACATGTTTTTTAACTGAATCCCCAGTGTTCTCATTTGCTATCATATGCACAACTTCCACATGTTCTATTTTTTCTTTTTCTTTCCATGTATATTTCAAAACACGTGGTAAAATGAAAATTCAACTAAGCATAATTTACTTGCTCTAAGGAGCTGACTACATTTCCTGCTTTAAGGCTAACCATTGTCTACCTTTTTGACTAATTGCTTCCTTCATTCTTTTTAGATGATTCCTGTAGCTCTAATTTTGTCAATGCTTCAAAAGTACCAATGTGGAGAATATGTCCAATCACTATGAGCCTTTCAACACTTATCGTCTTCACCAGCTTCTGATTCATCACTGATTTATTCATCAACTTGTACTGCTTTATTTAACAAACCTTCTTAGAGTCGATCTCTTTAATAGGCTATAAGTTATCAATCTGGTCTAGGTTATCTTTGATGTAGTCTTCATTGAATATGCCATTTTTGCCAACTACTCTGCCCTTACTCTCTAAACAAAAGAGCTTGTACGTATTGATATTCTTCAATTCCTTCAATCTCTCTTTTAGTGTATGACCATAAATAATATACACTCCTACCCAAACACTCAGATGATTCACTGTTGATTTCTATAGTCCACTCACATGCCTCACGATGTTTATGGCAGTTTTTGTTCCCCTCCTAAATATACCATGGTGTGCACTAGTTCAACCCAAAAGCCATTTGTAAGATTGTTACCTTTGAACATGTTTTCTGTTATAGCTTTGGTCCTCTTTTCAACACCATTTTTTTGAGCAATACATGAATAAGTTTGGTCTAAATGCCATTAGACTCTTTATCCATGAGGAAACCCCACTTCATTGCTATTTTTTTGATGACTTTCACTTTGTTTTCTCTTTATATATCAACCATACCCTTGAAGCAACGAACATTTGATGCACCTACAAGTTCTACTTTTCTCAACACGACAATATTGTCCTCTAGAAATCATCAATAAACATCCTGGAATATTTTGAATCATCCCATGACTAAGTTACCCTAAGGGGATCATTTTGTACTAACTTTAGCTACGAGCTTGCTCTCCATGCACCTTTTTATAATAACATTCTCTCTATGTTGCTGGCCAAATACAAACGCAAATTTTTCTCATTATTCCAGTTCAAAAATATAATACTTTGCTGGCCAAATACAAAGTTCAGAGTCCCAAGTTGACTTTTGATGATGTTTGCAATCAATGAGATCTTTTGTATTACTAGAATAATTGCAAATTTCTAAAAATCACGTTTCTTAATAAATCTAATCATTATCTTAAAATAGTTATTTCTTAGATATAAAACTTTGGTTAGCTTGGCAGTGGCATAAATGGGCTTCAATTTGTCACACACTTGGAGAAGTATTTTTATATCATGCATATGGAATATCTTGCAAATTAACATGCATTTAACCGATACTTTGTTCTTGTATTTTATTCTTGTATTATGCTTTTTTATATGCATACTTTTGGATTTCCTTTCCTTAAAATATATTTCATGCCTTAGCATAAAACTATTCTTAAAATATATTTTATGGCTCACCATAAAACTGTTCTTTAAATTTATAGACAACATAATTTTTACCCTTAAGCCTATTCAATATCCATTTGAACTACTTAAGCACCACCACATTGATGGTGACCACCTCTGAAAGAATGGGCCTAGCCCTTTCCAACATGCCCAAGAAATCTTAATGTGACACATTGACATTGAGGTTCATGTAAGCCATCCAACTAGGAAATCCTTTACATGCTAGAGATATATAGCTGCTTGACATGAATTTTCTCTTGAACTTTTTCCTTTTTGCATTGCGTGGATTGGGGGAGGTTGGTTCTTAAGCTATAAGGCACGTTTTAACTACTTACCATTATAGATATTCACATTTTTAATATAAACTTGTATAAAATCTATTTAAAGGAAGCATAGATACCTTGGAAAAGTAATGCCTCCCTTGAAAAATTCCCATGACAACAACTTGCTCTCAAAACCAGTTATAGTGATTACCCCTTGCGAATATGACTTAAGAGAAAGACAATATACAAACAATTTAATCTTACCAAGTGTCAAAGGTGTATAAACCACTATTAAATTAGCTTTAATGCTCTACATTAGTGTTTTGCACCTCCCTTAAACTGGTTATTCAAAACTCAAAATCACTTTTACTCTAATCACAAAGTAATTTAGAACGCACATGCATATTATGGAATACATAGAGGAATTTCCACATAATAACATCACATTTTTAAAACACAATAATATTGATTTATAGGAGAATATCTATTTTAAAATAAAATGTTAAGAGATAAAAATCACCATCTAATAAAACAAATATTGTTAGAAGATAAATATTATGTCAAGATAACGCTTTTTCTTATTTTAATAATATGACATTATACTATAATCATTACCTTAATAAAAATGTTTTGTTTTACAAAATTCACATACAAACACTAAAATTATATCTTATTTATATAATTCCATTAAGGTGTTGTACACAATTACATATTGGATTAAACATCCCTACTTTTTGAATGATTGATAAATTATATTATTTTTTAGAATTATTTGATCTATTTTTTCCTAAGAAAATGTATTACTATCTTGCCTTAAAATATCCTCATAACTCTAAATCCAAAAAATTATTAATAAAAATATTATCACATATAAAATATATACTAACTCAAAACAAATAGTTATTAATAAAAAAAACACATCCCAATCACTGTATGAAAAGAAACCTTAATAAAAAAACTACTCTATGAAAAAAAACTTTAATAAAAATTTATTTTGAAGTAGATTTTTAAAGTGTAAAAATCTTCAAGACACCAAGTATAGTCTCGCATTATAGATAAAGGTAAATAAATATATAATTATCATTTTATAAATAATTTGTAAATAATATTTGATTTTTATGTATAGTATATTAATATATAAATCCTCTATAATGGGTTTTGTAGTGGTAATTTAAATCAGTATTTATAGTTCTCCGATGGGGTAGGAAATTGATGAAGGACGAAGGGTTGGGGGTGAGCTCGCCACTTCACTGACGAGCAAATCATTAATGTAGGGGGTGGCATGGCCATCCCCTTGCATGCACAAACATGTGAATCCTCATCATGAATACAAACATGGTTAGTGACCCTCCATTTCTCTGTTTTGGCATTGTAACCTACTCTTAGCGCCAAAGTGGAAGGAAAAAGCCCCTTCCCTGCAGTAGGGGGGATTGCTTAGGGAAATTGAGAGTGATGGGGAGCCAAACCTTGACCATATGGAGATAATTTAGCAAATTCTATTATTCTCCCTCTTGGTGTGATTATGGTGGAACTTTCTTTTAGCTGTGTGGTATCTTCAGTGTGCTTGGGTGTGAGCTCAACTTTAGGGTAATGGAGAGCAGGGAGCTTGGTGCATGAGTGGAGAGGTGGTTGTATTGTAGAAGCTCATTGTTGGAAATGGAGTGCTCTTCGAGGTGCTGGGTCATTAGAATTTACTCCAACCCTTCAACCTTCGAGACCCGAATCTTCAACAAACACCCTGTCAAGGGTAAATCTTTCTTCATTCACTTGTATTTTCAATTCACATTTTAATAAGTTGGTTGGTATCTTTTTTCTGGTGTGGTTATGGTCACCTAGTGGGCGACTTAAAGCCAATAACTTGAGGTTGACCCTAGTCTATGGTGAGCCTTCTACCTCCGCGTGAAAATTATCCCATCCCACACTGGTCTTGACGTGTACTTGTTGCACTCCCTCTTGCGGCTTGAATTGGTTAATTTCTGTCTCCATTCCCCTGTCACTGGTAAATTTTGTGTGGGACCCTGGTGTGACCCTTGTGTGCAGCATGCCACAATAATGTATGCACAACCACCGTGGAGGGGGTGGCCGTGGCCCCTAAGGTCAGAATCATGCCCGACAACAAGTGCAGGAAGTTGCTGACACTTACCATTCGACTGTCCTCTTGAAACTTGCAATGAGATATGTCAACATGAATCCGCTGCTGCTATGGAACACCAAGTTTTTTCAAAATTTAGAGATACTTGAGGAAGTTTCTCGCTAGGTCCTGACCATAGTCACACCAGGGGAAGAAGGAAGCAATACCTTAACTCCATATCTCTTCATTGGCAGATGAAGACCTTGTTGTTTAGGGTATTAAAAGAAAAACATGAGGAAATTTACAACATCTTTTATGCTTTGGAAGACATCAAACATGCTTAGAGAAACCAACATGTTTTCTTGGAAAGTTTGTTTGCTAAGCTAGCACATTTAGAGAGTCACCTCTATTGTGAGTTTGACTCTCGAGCTCTTCCAGGTTCCAACGCCAAAGACTCAACGCTGTTACTTCCTCACACTCGGACTCTCTGGAATGTTTAATGGTAGTTTTTTGTATTATAGTACTATAGTAGATAGGCTAGTTTTCTCAAAGATGTTAGTTTTTTGAACAAGTTACTTATTTCGTAGGTGGTTAAAAATATATAGTTTCCCTCTGGGAAGATTGAAACCCGCTACAATGAGCTCTATTTAAGTTGGCTGGTTGATTGATGTATTTTTATTTTATGATTATATGAGGAATACACAAAAATAATTTACAAAAAAAGAGTATAGTAATTTCTTGCATTTGGTTTTTATTATTTGCTCTCTAAAAATTAATCTCATATATTAAAGTTTATTTGGAATAGAATTTCATTTAATACTTCATTATGAGAATCATTGAAAACAATACTAACCTAGTACCAAATATACGGGAAAGGAAAAAACACCCTACATGTAGGGAATGATCTCTACAGTGGAGGTTGGGAGGAGCACCTAGGTCAAAGAAGAAAATAAAACTCATACTCGAGGAAGGCCATACACACGGCTCTCATACCATTGTTATCCTCACAAAAATCAAAAGACAAATTTGATAAGGGTTGACTTACATATTATTAGTCAAATATACATATAAACACACATTTTTATCACCCTTGGTTTCATATTCCAAAAGGTCCCTTGGACTTCTCACGATTGTTTGTTTTCACTTGAGAGTTTTTTCCTTACTAGTGAATAATACAATTTCACATAATCCCTTAAACATTATGTTTCCTACAATTATTGTGTGTTCTATATGTATGCTTATGGTCTTTTGGAAGCTAAGGCTTACTTTTCACATATTTTTAAGGTAGATGCCTCGAAGATTGTGCCTTTTCAACAAAATGACCTCTTAACCATGAATCTACAACTTCTCATACCTTCTCATCATTCACTTTTGGATTATTTTCATTGTAATCCTCCTATCTATGTTCTTTCCCATTCTCTTGTATGTTATTATCAAGTTCTGTAGCCTTGAACCTAAAAGTTTCAACACTCTAAACATCATATACATCTCTCATAACCACAATACCCTCTTTTTAGTTCGATTTAATTTTATTTTTATACTTATTTTCATAAGTACTAAATTTCTCCAAATCTTAGTCACATTTGATCATAATATTTGAGGCATTATTCACATTGACGAGAATACATATTCTTGTATTTTGCAATCTTATTTAATTTCCCACTGTTTTTAACTATTTTCCCTCCTAATGAGTGGTGAAAATTAACATAGTGACATTGTAGTTCTATTGACACTATATATATATGTTGGAGGCATTATTCATATTAAAGAAAATACCATGTAGTTATATTTACTTTATAATTTTTTAAACTATTTTCCCTCCTAATGATTGGAAAAAATTAACATAGTGGCATGACACCAACTATATATATATATTTAGAGAAATGCATATTTTATTTATTTTAAGTATAAATCAAAATATATGTAGAACAATCTTAACAACTCAAGAAAGGGTATTGCATGTACTAGATATATGTTTATGATTTTCAAAAAGTATTGTCATTATTACAACCCAAATTTTATAGATACTTGATTTGGTTACAAAAATAATAATACATCTAGAGTAACCTTTAGAAAGACCCCAATATTATCCAAAAAGAAAATGACCAAGAGTCCCCCTCCCGAACCTATCAACCAACAATTAAATGATAAAGGATAGAACATGTGGGAGCACCTCCTCGACTCAAAATTCTTTGCAAGCCAAAAGACCTCCATGTAGAGAAATCACCTCCTTGTAAAACATATCAACCTAAAGATTAAATTCTCAATATACATGTTTTATGGAGATAGATTAAAAAGTTTCTTGTAGCTCTCAGCCTCTATGCTGCCAATGTAGCAAAGCAATAATGTCCAAGTGAGCTCTCCTTTCAAAACCAATCTACTAAAAACTTGGAATTACCTACCACCTATAAAAATCTTATTCCTTTTTCTCAAGCAAAGTTTAATAACACCCAAAGGGATATAATATCGACTCGACTATTAGTTCCAACTCTAGCTCCTAGTTTTAAATGAAAAAAATGATCACATGTTAGATGTAGCACAATCCAAACTCCACAGTAGCTTAGAACCCATTGACAAGCATTATCGAAATAACTCCATGCTATTGATTAGTTAAATAGAGCTGCTTTGAAGAGGCCTGCCTATCTTTGTTGTGACCTTATTCTCCTCTTCAAATTTATTTTGAACTTTGTGTGCTACAAACAAGGGGCATCCACCTTTTCATTTTAATAAAGTATATGACACAATAAGGAAGGTCCTTGAAGGAAGTGACCACTGAATTCTTCACCCAAGTCTAGAGACATTACTCCAATGAGGCTTGATTCCATGTTCTTGGATAGTTCGATGATTGTAGTATGAGCAAGAGATATTTTTTTTTTTCCACTGATTACCATTTAACCTTAAACAGGATGCACTTATTCAGACCTTGCCACCCTTTATTTTGACCATCATCCCATGTTAAAATTACATTATCTATTGACAATCACATACCGATACATCTTTAGAGGTCACTTTCATTTCCAAACTAATGGCCACTATTACCCCTCTCTCAATAAGGGCACTCTAAATTTTTTTGGCAACACCATATAAGCCTATAGGATGTGCCCAATACCCCTGTAAAGCCATGTGGGTGTGTGTTATCTTGTGAAATTGAATCTTAGATTCCCCTTCATGTGGACAACCATGGAAATTCTTGGCAATGTTTGTTTCATGATATGTATGCCCCTATGACATTCTTGACTTCCCCTCTGTTGGTAGTAACTCCCTGTCTTGATGGATATTCTTATATCTTGGGATGGTGTGCATGGATAGGAATCATGGTTTAAAGGAGAAATTTATTTACTAAAGCCATGCAAGGGTGATAACCATACACAATTTTTATTCACATTACCCCTCTGATCCCGATGAGCCCCCTACCCCACATGTGCCATGTGTTTTATGCATTTTTCACTCCCTTTTGGCCTTGGTTTTACGTCCTGATAACAACATAGTTGTCAATGAATTTGCATCTCCCAAGGCATCATGATACATGTTTTGTGGCACAATAGGTTTCCATTTGATTCTCTATGCTCAAATGAACCACTTTTCTTTTGAAGCATTTAAATCCTCCCCACATAACTCTGGTTACAACAATGGACCTAGTTTTGGGGCAAGTGGGCTTTCGATGTGGCAAAACAAGAAACTTGAATTAGATTTAATTGATGACGTGGATAAGGAATATGAGGGAAGAAGATAACTTTTACAAAGTCAAATCATCTCAACGCTCAAGACAAATCAATGAAATCCAAGCACTTGTACCACACGTGGCACGGCGTCATCATATTTGAGGTCATTTTGGTTTTATAAAGAAAGAACATGAGACCAATATTATAACGTTGGAGCTTAATGTCCAAATTCAGAGCCCACAAGAGCTAATTATCAAGCATAAAGTGTAATTTACTACAAGAAAGGGATATTACCCTCTCAATCAAGTTGGACATTAGCTTTTGAAGCAATAATGATAGGTCAAAATCATCAAATAAGGATAAAAAGGGTCCTCTCTAGTTGAATGTTGAAGCAATCAATGAACAAGCAAGCCCCCAAGGGCTAAATCCATAACTCAAGGTTTATCTCACACATTATTTTAGTTCATTCAAAGAAATTTTTTTCTCTATTGGGACATGATTCACTTCCCCTTTAGAGGTTAATAACCTTATCTTCAATAATTTTTAGTTGTTTGGTTCGAGGATTCTTTTTTTGGAAGGCCCTCCTAGTATAATTTTGGTTCCAATTATTGTCTTGTTTTGATGCTAGGGTTGTATCCCTTGTGTTCCACCTAGAATTTCAAAACCTAAACCCTTGAGATACAGAGAAAAGAGAGGACATAATTCCCTGTCCTTGAATCTTGTGGAAGAAGGATCATATCCTTATTCTAGCAAATTTGCAAGTGTGAAAATTTCATGAATGAAATCCTACTACAACAACTGATTAGATTTATCCTATATGTTAATTACTGAAAAAATGATTTACGGTGTTATATAGTAAATTTCAAAATCAAATACACTGGAACCTACACAACATAAAATACTACGTAAAATACAACATAGGAAAGATAGAAACACACACACAAGTACAATGTTATTTTTGGACAATCGTCCCCAGAAAAACCCAACTTGGGAAAACTAGTGCAACAACTGAGGGTTTTAATATTATGCAGTAGTAATATAAGTACAAATTTTTGGATGACCAAACTAGCTATCCGTTACAGAGAAATAATGACGAAAGAGTTAGTGAGAAAATCTCACACTGTCACGGGAAATACGACACTAATCTGGACTAGAGAGGAGCTGCCTTGTGCTGTCTCTACAAAGTAACTGCATCAGCCTATGCATTCCCTGCGTCACATCTCTAGCAATTGCGCCACCTCCTCCTTCTGATCTTCTGCTGTAATATTCCCAATTAGCAATGGCTAATTGGAATATTCGATTTTGGTCAATTTTGCCTTATGGAGTTATATTATAAATAAAAGTGAGTAGAGGGGGACATAACTCACTCAAAAATAAAAAGTGCACTCCCTAATAGACACACGTTGTAACTTAAGTGAGCCAAGGGGGCCAAGAGACCACGTAGAGAGGGGGCCCACGTAGACCACATGGAGGGACTGCACCGGCCAAGATGGAGCACGTGGCAAAAGGAGGCAACGTTGGAGGAGGTGAGCCTTAGGGTTTGAGAGAGGCTAATGCTATATAGAGAGGAGAGCCTCCTCATTTTTATCATTGGATGTTTATGATATTGTGCTGGTCATTTTGACTTCTTGAGCACGCTGGTTGTTTAGCTAGTCTGCAACACTGTTTAGTGCACCGAGTGTCTCTGTTCGGAGATCTCACCCTCAGCCCCGGGGGACTTCGAGTGCCTGCTCGGGTGAGGTTGTTCCATCAGTATTTTGCAAGAGGATTGGTGTTTGGCTTTTGTGGAGGAGCAGTGCATTCAGAGACTGCGCAGTCTTGAGAGGAAGGACGCAATCCATTCTTGGGGAGCTCCGGATTGGGTTTATTTTGGAGTATTCGAGCCTGGAGATTGAGAAAGGGGCCATCCCTTGCCCACTGGAGGATTTTGGTAGAGTTTGTGGCCGTATTTTGGTGGTTTCCATTCAGCCTCAGCGTAGAGCCTTGGAGGATAGCGTAGATCCTCAAGGGGGTGATTTTCGGGGGTTGGTCATTTCAGAAATGCTTTCTGGGCTTTTCTGGGTTTGGTGAGCAAAGGCAGATTCCAGAGTTTTAGCTCATTCCGAGGAGGGGAGCAGCCCCAAATCCTCATTTTGTTTCAGCAGTAGTAGCTACACGTCAGTTTTCCAGCAGCTTGGATGCAGATTAGAGAGCAGCCATTTCCTTGCCATTCTGAGAATATTTCTTCACTTGCCTTGAGAAAGTCTAGGTACCATCACTCTGATCACCTATTGTACTCCCTTATATTTCTCAGTATAATAAAATGGCTTAGCATCCTCTCTCTATTTCTGGAGTATTTGTTACATGTTCGATATATGCTATTGTATGCTTGCACTACTGTTATTTCTCTCTCTTTGAGCATTCAGTTACTATACCATTTGGTGTGTTTTCCCCATACTCTTAGACAGAGTCTGGAAAGGGCCAGGTAGCCTCCAGATCTCACCCTCTTTTCAGAGGTGAAATATCTGGTAAACGCCCTCCCAGTCCATCTCTGGTTGGAGTTTGCTTGTGTTTGAGAGATATCCCTGGAAAGGGATATTACAGTGGTATTAGAGCATAGATCTGGCTCAGCCTGTGGATCTAGTTGTCTATGACACCGGGGGAGAAACCCTACATCTGATACAGATGTAGGAAGTACAAAGATATTGAGGGTAGGTTGGAGAACACCTACGAAGAGGGTGACTGCGTTCGGGTGGTGGACGCAGAACAGGAGGAACCTGTGATAGACGCAGAACAGGAGGATCCTGTGGTAGACGCATAACAGAAAAAGCCAATGGCAGATGATAGTGAGGCAAAACAGTTTGGGGAGGCACTCCTCAAATCAATGCAAGATCTAGCAAGACAGATTGAGGTGATGGGTCAGAGATTCACTACTATGGAGGCTAGACAGCGTGAAACCCCAAGGGGTTTCCATGTTGGTGAGGGGTCGGGCACATCCCATCATTTTCCAGAGCGGGATGCCACTCCGCACTAGGCATCACATGCACCCACACGTTCCACTATGCCCACCTTTCTGGGTGCAGACACAGGGGCATGAGTACAGCATGAGCCAGAGCCTGGTCACATGGGTGACTATTTTGCTGAGTACCAGGCATATGGGCAGGAGTTCAGGGATGCCCTTTCATTCAGGGATTTTGTTCAGCTCCAGCGGGACAGTAGACCCCGCGATCTTCACAGAGGGCACCGACATTATCATGATGGGGACACCCAGCGTACAGCGAGCCGATTACATTTGCCAACGTTTCATGGCTCACCAAACAGTTCGGCAAAGTCTTGGGTGGAGAAGCTGGATATATATTTCCAGCTTAACCAGATGGCAGAGTTGGAGGCCATCAAGGTGGCTACGCTGCATTTGGATGGTGAGGCCCAGGACTGGTGGTTCCATGGGATGGTGACACTCGGGCATTTGACAGTGACCACATATTCCAAGTTCACCTGAAGACTGATATAGAGATTTGACCGGAGGGATCCGGAGGAGCATTTTGTTGAGCTGGCGAGGCTCAAACAGACCGGGAGCCCGGAGACGTATATTGCAGATTTCCTGAGGGTTTCAGTGATGGTGCCAGATTTATTCGCAACACGGATGATCTACATGTTTGTTTAGGGGTTAGCAGAGCCACTTCGGGGTCTAGTCAGATCCACTAGACCAGCCACACTCCAGGACACCATTGCCAGGACCCGGGATTTGCAGGATGCCTTACCCAGGACCAGGACACCTTACCCCCAGAGACAGGCTTTCCAGCCAAAGGGGAAGGATGTGAGGATTCCACCTCCAAAGGGGAATCAGGGTAGGGTACAACTAGATGATGATGCCAGGAGGGAGTTGAAGAAGAAGAGGCTGTGCTTTACCTGTCAAGAGCCGTGGGCACCAGGACACAGATGTGCTGCGGGCAAAGCACATTTTATCGAGGTCTTGTCTGAGAGCAGCAGGGAAGAGGATGAGTATGAGGATGGAGAGGCAGGAGAAAGTCAGACAGCGCAGGACCATTTGCCACCTCCACCTCCAGGAGTAGGAGGTGCAGCTTTTGCACCCACAGGGGGGACCCTTACAGCATTGCGAGGAGTACCCAAGTATTTGATGCTGCGTGTCCGAGGGACGGTACGGGGGCAGTGAGTTTCAGTTTTGGTAGACAGTGGGGCAACCCACAACTTCATCGATGCACAGAATTTGGTTGAGCGGAGAGGCATACCGACAGAGAGCTTCGATGGATTCTCAGTGTTGGTCCCAGGAGTTCAGACGATGCAGTGTGCCAAATATGTTCCAGAGCTGGCTGTGACGATGGGTACCTACACAGTGACCGACCACTTTTTCGTGGTCAACATACCAGATACCAATGTGGTACTGGGTGTTCAGTGGCTGATTACTTTGGGGAAGGTCACCACAAATTGGGAGGCCTTGGAGATGGAGTGGGATGATAAGAAGACCGGGAAGCATGAGAAGATATGTGGGATGCACACTTACCCACCCCAGACTGTTTCAACTCACTGGATGGAGGCAGAATTATGGAAGGGAGACATAGAGTGGGCGGTTGAGTTGCAGGCATCAGAGGTAGGGACTACCGGGTAGACATTTCATCCAGATATACTGGCCATCCTTGACAGATATGATACGGTGTTTGGGGAGATACCGCTAGGACAGCCACCATATCAGGGGTTTGAGCACACTATTGAGCTAGAGCCAGGCATCCAGGTCGTTATTACCACACCCTATAGGCACCCCAAACCTATCGGGATGAGATTGAGTGGGCCATCCAGGAGTTGCTGGCTCTTGGACATATTTGGCCTAACACCAGTCCTTTTGCTTCTTTGGTGGTGTTGGTGAAGAAGAAGGACGACACATTGAGAATGTGCATTGATTACAGGGCCCTGAATAAGAAGACCATGAAGAACAGGTACCCCATACTGCGGATAGATGAGCTGATGGATGAGTTGAGAGGAGCACAGTTCTTCTCAAAGATCAACTTGAGATCTGGGTACCACCAGATTCGCGTGAGGGAATAGGACATTCCCAAGATCGCTTTCAGGTGCCATTACGACCACTTTGAGTTCTTGATTATGCCTTTCGGGCTAACCAATGCCCCAGCTACTTTCCAGTCATGCATGAACCATATCTTCCGAAGTCATCTGAGGAAGTTTGTGTTGGTCTTTTTTGATGATATACTGATATATAGCAGGACTTGGGAGGAGCATCTCCAGCATATAGAGGCAGTGCTGCATATCTTGGAGGAGCAACAGTTCTATGCTAAGCTCTCCAAGTGTGAGTTTGGGTTGACGGAGATGTTGTATTTGGGTCACATCATAGGAGTGGATGGTGTGAGGGTCCACGGGGAGAAGATCAGGGCCATCAGAGATTGGCCAGAGCCGAGAAATGTGACAAAACTTCGAGGATTTGTTGGTATCTGCACTTATTACAGGAAGTTCGTCAAAAATTTCTCTCAACTTGTTGCACCCCTTAAATATTTGACGAAGAAGGGGGCATTCAGTTGGTCAGATACAACGCAACGGGCCTTTGACAGGCTCAAGGAGGTTATGAGTAGCTTCCCAGTGCTTGCGTTTCCAGATTTTACGTAGCCCTTTTTTTTGGAGTGTGATGCGTTGGGAGAGGGGATCGACGCAGTTTTGATGCAGGGAGGCCACCCTATAGCCTATGAGAGCCGAAAGCTCCTTCCTCATGACCGGTTGTATCCTATATACGACAAGGAGATGTTGGCCATTATGCATGCATTGGCCAAATTTCGGCAGTACTTGGTGGGTAACAGGTTCAGGGTGAGGACTGATCACAATAGCCTCAAGTTCTTTTTGGAGCAGAAACAACTACAGGAGAGGCAGCAGAAGTGGATCAACAAGATCTAGGCTTATGAATTTAACATTGAGTATGTCAAGGGGAAGAACAACGTGGTAACTGACGCACTTTCACGCAGACCCGCCACATTGTCTTTGATGAGTTTGGATACAGATTGGAGGGCTCGACTCTTGGTGGAGTAATCCAAGGACAGATTTTCCTGTGAGGTTCTGGATGGTCAGGTGACAGATGACAGGTACGGGGTGATAGATGATATCATCTACTATAGATATAGGATCTTCTTGACTGAGGGCTCCCAGCTCAAGAAGAATATACGTCAGGCGTCACATGACTCACCATTGTGCGGCCATCAGGGGTTTACCAAAACCTACTGGACCATCAGAGAGAGGTTCTATTGGAAGGGCCTCAAGGAGGACGTGCTCCAGCATATCAGAGAGTGCGAGGTTTTCCAGAGGAACAAGGGAGAGATGAGCCATCCCGCAGGTTTATTGCAGCCTCTTCCCATTTCAGAGGGGAAATGGGAGATCATTTCGACGGATTTCATCACAAGATTGCCCATGGTGCAGGGCAAGGACTGTATATACATCGTTGTTGATCGGCTGACGAAGTATGCACACTTTTTCACCATATCCGCACACTATTCAACAACACAGGTAGTGGAGCTGTTCTTCAGGGAGATCTTCAGGTTACATGGTCTTCCCAAGACCATCATCAGTGATAGGGACAACCGCTTTATGGGAAGATTCTGGCAGGAGCTTTTCCGGCTGGTGGGGACAGAGTTGACATCGAGCACCAGCTACCACCCACAGGCAGACGGGAAGACAGAGATAGTTAACAAGTGGCTGGAGGGCTACTTGCGTAACTATGTTAGTGGGCAGCAGAGAGTGTGGTTGAAGTGGCTGCATCTAGGAGAGTACTGCTACAACAACACACATCACATGTCCATCGGTATGTCTCCGTTTTATGCTTTGTATGGATACCATTCTTTATCTTTTGTTGATGTGATGTTTGGTGTTAGCAAGGCTCCGAGAGCCAAAGATTAGATCCAAGAGAGTCAGGAAATTCTCCGAGCTCTCAAGGATAACATGGCTACAGTGCAGAACCAGCAGAAGCTATATGCCGACAAGGGTCGGATGGAGAGACAGTTCAAGGTAGGAGACTTGGTCTACCTACGTTTTCAGCCGTACCGACAGTCATCACTGAAGCAGAAGGGGGCTGAGAAGCTCAAGCCCCGTTTTTATGGGCCATACAGGGTGATACGCAGGGTTGGCAGGTTGCTTATGAGTTGGAGCTGCCCCAAGGTAGCAAGATTCATAACATTTTCCATGTATCATGCCTGAAGAAGGAATTGGGGCAGCAGGTGACAATGACAAAGGAGCTACCACCAACAGATGATGAGGGGCATTTGGTGTTACAGCCGGAGGCCATTATTGATACTAGGGAGCGACAGCTGCGGAACAAGACAATCCGGGAGTTCTTGGTGAGGTGGAAGAATTTGCTGGATGAGGATGCCACTTGGGAGAGTGAGAAGATCTTGCAGCATCCATCACTACAGTTGCTTGGGGTCAAGCAACATTTTTCCGGGGGAGATTGTAATATTCCCAATTAGCAATGGCTAATTGGAATATTCGATTTTGGTCAATTTTGCCTTATGGAGTTATATTATAAATAAAAGTTAGTAGAGGGGGACATAAATCACTCAAAAATAAAAAGTGCACTCCCTAGTAGACACACGTTGTAACTTAAGTGAGCCAAGGGGACCAAGAGATCACGTAGAGAGGGGGCCCACGTAGACCACATGGAGGGACTGCACAGGCCAAGATGGAGCACGTGGCAAAGGGAGGCAACGTTGGAGGAGGTAAGCCTTAGGGTTTGAGAGAGGCTAACGCTATATAGAGAGGAGAGCCTCCTCATTTTGATCATTAGATGTTTATGATATTGAGCTGGTCATTTCGACTTCTTGAGCACATTGGTTGTTTAGCTAGTCTGCAACACTGTTTAGTGCACCGAGTGTCTCCGTTCAGAGATCTCACCCTCAGCCCCGGGGGACTTCGAGTGCATGCTCGGGTGAGGTTGTTTCATTAGTATTTTGCAGGAGGATTGGTGTTTGGATTTTGTGGAGGAGCAGTGCATTCAGAGGCTGCGCAGTCTTGAGAGGGAGGACGCAGTCCATTCTTGGGGAGCTCCGGATTGGGTTTCTTTTGGAAGATTCGAGCCTGGAGATTGAGGAAGGGGCCAGCCTTTTCCCACTGGAGGATTTTGGTAGAGTCTGTGGCTGTATTTTGGTGGTTTCCATTCAGCCTCAACGCAGAGCCTTGGAGGATAGCGTAGATCCTCAAGGGGGTGATTTTCGGGGGTCGGTCATTTCAGAAATGCTTTCTGGGCTTTTCTGGGTTTGGTGAGCAGAGGCAGATTCCAGAGTTTCAACTCATTCCGAGGAGGGGAGCAGCCCCAAATCATCATTTTGTTTCAGCAGTAGTAGCTACACGGCAGTTTTCCAGTAGCTTGGATGCAGATCAGAGAGCAACCATTTCCTTGCCATTCTGAGAATATTTCTTCACTTGCCTTGAGCAAGTCTAGGTGCCATCACTCTGATCACCTATTGTACTCCATTATATTTCTCAGTATAATAAAATGGCTTAGAATTCTCTCTATATTTATGGAGTATTTGTTACATGTTCGATATATGCTATTGTATGCTTGCACTACTGTTATTTCTCTCTCTTTGAGCATTCAATTACTATACCATTTGGTGTGTTTTCCCCATACTATTAGACAGAGTCTGGAAAGGGCCAGGTAGCCTCCAGATCTCACACTCTTTTCAGAGGTGAAATATCTGGTAAATGCCCTCCTAGTCCATCTCTGGTTGGAGTTTTCTTGTGTTTGAGAGATATCCCTGAAAAGGGATATTACATCTGCTGACTGGAAACTCAAATCTCTGGTCCTCCAAACTCACACCCCGGCTTCCAACACTAGATATCAATTGTTTCCCAACAAAATAGTGGACTCCCTATGAAGCTCTGCGTTGCCTCTATGCAACCTTTTTGTGGCTCTCGATGTATTCTCTACCTTGCACTCCCCAGATCTGGAAAAATTCATCTGGTCTACTATATTTTCCCCTCACTGCAACGATCTTATTGGATCTCTCTCTAGCAACTCAACGCTACCTCTATGAGAATTCGGTCTCCCAGCAAAATCAATCTCTGGAAATCTCAAATGTGTTCTCCAAGTGCCCATCGATCTCCTTCTTATAATATCTCGTTGGCATATCAATGAACATGATTGGATCTTAATCAATGGCTAAGATTAACATGCAATCGATCCACACCTTTATATAGAAGATTCACACCTGATTTAATTAATACCCTTTAATTGATCTCATTTACTAAGTTTAGACTTAGGAATACATTAAAAATGATTAATTATTTTAATTATATCATCTCTAGGTAAAATTTCCCTAAATGTAAAAGGCTCTAAACATTTTATATTTAAAAAAATATATTTTAGAAAATTTTCAAAAAAATATCTAATAGTGAATTTCTTCACTTAATTATGGTTATATTGCATTTATTGGTTATATATTTGGAAAAGTCACCACAAAACTTGTGATTTAAGGAATCCCTAGGGCTATATGACCTCCTTATATTTTCATTGTATTGTTGTTTTGACCATATTTCCAAGTTTTTAAAGGCTAATCATAGGTGTTGGAAATAATCTACAACAATTGGAAGTATTTGGAGGCAAACCCTTGCCTTGGGATACATGAAATACAAAGTTAAATATATTGTATCCATTTAGATTTATCTAAACAAGATTTTCATTATTTAATTATTCCTATTAGTTCATATATTGGCTTTCCAAAGTGATTTGCAAGTCTGATTATTATTTCTAGTCAAGTCAATTTTCAATCCTTATGGTCATGGGCTCAATTCTGAGTAGTCATATTGCAATTTTTTTTAGTTACTTGTCCAAATTTAGTGTGTTTATGCTCATTGGAAATATCTTTGATAGTACTAACATATTTAACAAAGCCCCTTGATTTTTAGGTTCACTAAGGTTAGTTTCAGGCCACTAAAGTGGCCCTATACTTGTTGGCTTGCTTCACTCTTTAGAAATATTAAAGTTATAAGTTTGAACAATAAGCATTTTTGTCTTCCTATAGCCATATAAAACATGTATAAAGGCTTTAATTAACATTCTATAGTGTTAATAAGCCATTGTGCTCAATTTGTGGTATTTTTAGCCCATCTTTCAAGCATATTGAGTACTTTTCCATTGTTGGTTTGTGTTATTAACTGGCTGTTACATCACCAATCAAATTATACTTTTTGTCATCATACTAACTCTTACATCTTCCATCTATTTGAGTTAGGCACTAATCTACTAATTTTTGGTTGAGTTGTTGTGTGTAGGGATATTGCCCATGGATTTTACTGGGAGTTGGTCTAAAGCGAGAGAAATATGTTGAGGTCATATTGGGTGTATTTATAATAATGCTTATCGTAAAAAAATATTGGTTGTGTATTATATTCTTTCCATGATTAGAAGCCCCCTTGCACGGGGTCCGGGGCAGTGCCCCGGTGAATTTTTTTTGGACCCTATATTAGGTGGGTGGACCCGCCTATAGTTTTTTGCATGGGTTTGCACATGGTTTTGGGCATGATGGTTTTCTGCTCATGCCAGTATTTTGTAGATCCACTCAAGGGAACAACAATTATGTTCTAATCCAAGGTTAATGGATTGGGGCTTATGAATGCTTCAACATGTATATATATGGGTTGTAACATTAAAAGGAATATAATGAAAAATCAAGTTGGTAGTCCCAGTTTGGGATCTAGGGGAAAATATATGTGTATCTCTGTTTTATGTTTTACACTCTCGCTATTTTTTGTTTTCTATTTTTAAGAATTCGTTTGCAGATAATTTCTGTACAGGGTTAAAACCTACAGGTTGAACCTTGCCAACAATGTTAAATTGAGCGATAAAAACCACCACCACTTTTTGTCACTTGTCAAAAGGGCTAGAGAAATAATTTCATAAACCAACATTGCTTTCAGAGTACCAAAGGATTTATTCCATGTCCATAATAGTTCATCCTCTACATAATGAATAAAAATTGTATTATGTGAGATAAATTGTGTGCTCGATATCCATTATTCCACGAAGTCTCCATGCAAACATAAGTCCTCCATTGAGAGCCAATTTTGTAACCATATATATCAAACACCTTGTACCCCTATGTCGACTAACGTTGCGAGACCTTGTTTCCTTAAACACGAATTCATATCCTAAAAAGGAAGAAATATACTAGCTAGATCGATCCATGGGTATTCACCCAACTTGACTTGATCCCCTTTGTCTATATTCCACACCACCCATTGTCCAAGGACTACAAAGGCTTGGATTGTACCTTTTCATATATTTGAAGAAACTTTAATGATTTAGGTTCAATTATGATCCACTATTCCAATGAATAATATTTGAGATATTTTTCCTTCATAACCTTGCCCCATAATACTTCGTTAAATAATAAATACCATAGAATATTTGCCACCAGAGCATGACCAAATAGGTGAATGTTCTTCA
Organism: Pinus albicaulis; assembly: GCA_034641835.2. NCBI lineage: Eukaryota > Viridiplantae > Streptophyta > Pinopsida > Pinales > Pinaceae > Pinus > Pinus albicaulis. Next base: position 13,531,181 of record CM076570.1, on the reverse strand, counting down.
AAAATCACCCACATTTTTTCCAGTTACACTAAGGTTTTCCAGCTAATGAATGGGATAACCTCTTTTTTTTGTTTTGTTTTTTCGACCATAAAAAACTGAAACATCTCCTTCTTATATTTTCTAGGATTCTTTTTGGCACATGAACTAACAAAAGCTAAAAAATGAGAGTGCTATTGAGTACTACTTTTAACAAGACTAATCTTTGGCTAATAATTATCTATCTATAACATCAACATATAACCTTGGCTTGAATTTTCCTAAAGAGGCACAAATATTCAATCGATTTGTAATCATTAGGTTTCAAATAATATCTCGAATATTTATTTTCCTTTTCTAAAGGCTTAGCACAATAAGAGAATAGATGAAAAATATGTACTTCCACCTCAAGAGACAATTCATTATAGAGAAGTAGAGATTTGTTACTACTTATTTCCACTGTAGTCACTAAATAACATGTCTCTAAAATGTGTTTGTATGTCCATTCCCTTATCGAACCATTCCCATATATATATATATATATATATATATATATATATATATATATATATATATATATATATATATATATATATATATATATATATATATATATATATATTTACAAATAGAAAATGTCTTATATTTGCTACCAAAATACCTTTGATTAAGCCTTCATGTCTTGCATAGTCAAGTAGTTTGCTTAAACTTATAACAATTATTAGAAACATAAAATGGAACAAATGACAACCTCATCTAAGACCCCTTGAAGCTTTAGAAAACATAAAATAAAGCCATTGATGAGTGTTTCAAAAGAAGCAAATGATAGAAACCACAAGCTCTGATCTACTACCTTGAGTCTCAATCAAATTTGAAGTATGACCAATATGAGAAAAGTCCAGTTGACCTTATCATAAGATTTTGCCAAATAAATCTTCATAGCTATTGTTGGAATCTATTTTTAACTTAATGGTATGCAAACCCTATCTTATTGAGCCAATTACATTCAAAATATCAGTGTTAAAAAGAAACCCAGACTTCTCTTTTGAGAGAAAGGTAGATAAGACCCCTTTAATTTTGCTAGCAATTATTTTGGCTATCAAATTTATAATGAGGCTACAAAGTAAAATGGATCTGAAGTCTCTTGGAATTACTTTTGTCATCGATGCCAAAGACAAGCGGAGACTAAAAATATCCATGATAAGATTGCGAGACATAGATTGTTGAAAATATTATTTTTTGATTTTTAATTCCTAGTTTGGATACCCTATATTTGAAGGCATTTTCACTCTAAAGGCTTAGCTTAAATGGGAGCACATGATATATGATTGAAAAGTTTATTATGATACCTTTCCAATTGTATATGGAACTCCTTCTAACTCCATAGGAATTAGGAGATATGAAAGAGTCTGTAAGGTCAACCCAGATAAAAAGTACAACTTGGATCAACCATATTTTACAAGTTAGCCCCATACGTGAACATAAAAGACTATAAAAAAATGATATATGAGTGCATTTGAAGTGTATACAAGTCAAGAATATTAAGTAAAAGTTTGAAAAACAAGAGGATCTAAGGAGTATTCTTGGAGTTAATGGTGCACAAAAGGAGTCTAAGGAGTTTTCTTGGACTGTTAAGGGTGCACTATGAAGGACTAAGGTCTACATTTATATGAAGTGTGCTATATTGGGGTTGTGATGTTGTGAAGCAGACTATTATAGGATTATATTCCAAGGACTGATAGTATGAGTTTCACTAGGATATTAATGCTAAATTTGACTAGGGTTTGAAGCTATGTCTAGGGTATGAAGAAAGGAGAGGTGTTGGAGCATAAAATTTAAGGGTATGATGATGTTGTGAAATGCATGAAGTATGAAGCATGAAAGTGAAGTCATATGTAATATGTGTATGAATACCTTAGGTTGGTGCTCAACTAAGGAGATTGGTTTATCTCGTAGGTTCGTGCGTACAAGCTTTGTGATAGTAGGTTGATGTGCAGAAACATTTATAAAGACAAGTTTTTGTGATTTTCTCCTGCAAGTGTTTCCATGTTGAACTTTATGTAGTGTTATTTGAGTTTACATGCATTAAATTATTTTAAGTTAATGAATGATTGATTAAATCACATTTAAAATACAAAAAGGATGATCTTATACTAATTCACCCCCTTTCATTATAAGCATAAGTTCAACAATTGGTATCATATCAATTTCATTCAAAAATAATCTAACCGCTAAAAGGTAGATTTCAGGAGCACACATGACCAGTCAAGAAAATTGATCTACAAACAAAAACCCATTGTTTGATGGAAAAAACTATGCATTATGGAGTATAAGGATGTAGACTTATCTAATGGCTCTTGGGTTTGATATTTGGAAATCAATTTTGACTGGCTACACAACCCCAAAAACTCCTCCAATAGATACCATTGGGAAGAAAAGTAGTGAACATAATGCAAAATCCATGTATGCTATCATGTATGGTCTATCGAAATCAGGATTTATCGTGACACATTTTGAATTGGCGAAGTAAATTAGGGAAAAAATTCAAAACATCCATGAAGGAAATGGCAAGGCGAAGAAGAAAAAGGTCCAAGCTCATAGAAGACAGTTCCAGTGCTTGAAAATGAAAGATGAAGAAGATGTTGTAGCTTATTTCCTCTATATGGATGAAATTGTAAACACCATTAGAGGACTTGATGAGAAGGTTGAAGAATGTTAAATTTTTATGAAAAAGTTGCTAAGGTCACTCCCTTTAAGATTTGATGCTAAGGTCTCTATCGTTGAAGAAATGAAGCATCTGGAGAAACTGACAATGGATGAGTTGCATGCAATTCTCACTATATATTAAATGAGGATAGAAAAGGAAAAAACACATATATGGAAGAAAATTTCAAGGCATTAAAGAAGACAAAAGCACACAAATCATGTGATTGTTCTAATATCCATGAATTAGATACAAAAGAAGAAAAATTCGTGATAAATCTAATAAGAGGATTTGGAAAATACAAAGCTCAGCTAACATTCAAATGCATTAATTTTGGCAGAGTAAGACATTTTGATGCTAAATGTCCATAAGGAAAAAGGGAAGAAAATGATGACAAAGAAGAACATAACAATAAAAGAAAACCTTATAGACACAAAAATGGAAAATATACTAAAAAAAAGAGTTTTCACTCTAGTGAGGATAGTAGATCACCTGAAGAAAGTGATGTATATGTTTATGATATTCACAAAGAATATTTTCTCTTCATATCCTTGGATATAAATTCTATTGATAACGAAAATTAAGACAATCACAGAGAAACGTCATATTAAGAAGAATAAGACATTGATGGAGAAGTGAATCTCGAAGTAGAACTCATTAGTGCCTTAGAAAAAATAAACATGCATAGGGGAAAGAATAAAAAGTAGAAAGAGAAGTTGCGAAAATATGAAAAGAAGGATCACGATATTGATGAAAAAAAGAAAAAAAAGAAAAAAAGAAAAAAAAGAAAAGAAAACAATTATCATCGTGAACACTCAACTAGAAGAGGAAAAAAGGATAGAAGAAGTGGTGAGAAGCCAACTAAAAGAAAATAAATAAATTTGTGAGAAGCTAGAAGTTGAAATTGATTCCTTAAGAAGGAAATAGAGAAAAAAATGATCAATTGAGTAAAAGCTTGAATTTTGGAAAAAGTACTGAAATATTTGATAATATTCTTAGTTGAAAAATGTCACCACTCATACAGAAAGGTACTGGCCACATTGAAAATTAAAATACCTCTGAGGGAGATGCAAGCAATAAGGTCTAAAATTCATCACAAAAGGAAAATGAAGAAAATCCTAAAATATATGCTAATATTCTCAAAGGTTCCATCGATTACAATGAAAGGAGTAGTAAGGAAGGAAATGAGGACCAACAGAAACCTAATTATTCTCACAAGAGCAATGAGAATGAGTTCAGAAGAGATGCTATACCAAGAAGACATTTCACAGTTTGGTATCAAAATTTCTTACTTGGATATTGCTTTTCTTTCAATAATTTTCGTTATAAAGAAATAGATTGCATAAATTATGCAAGAAGTGATCATGTGAGAGAGAAATAGAGGATCTTATGAGACTTCAAAGAGATTACGAGCAACAAAACCAAAAATTGAGTTTGATGATAGAAACTACATTTCATGTGCTCCCCTACTTGATTATAATACTAAATGTTATAAGTGAAATAACTATGGCCACATAAAAAGTGGATGTAGATGAAATATAATAAAGTCTCCTAAACAAAACAAGGAAGAATATATTCTTACCATGCATAGAGAAATATACACAAAGGTATGGAAAAGGAAGCAAGAGGAACAAAAGAAGAATGTGGACTTGCAATGTATGCTCAAATTAAAAGAATATAGTGGTACATCTTTGGTTGATGTTGAAAACATGTGACTAGGGCTCAAAATAAATTTCTCACTTTCATGGGAAGAAAAAGGAGGTAGCGTTACCTTTGGGGATAATACTTTTGCAAGGATAGTTGGGAAAGGTACAATTAGTTTTGATGATGGAAACACTGCAACATAGAATGTCATGTTAATGTTGTAGGTTTAAAACAAAATCTCACTACTACATAGGATTAAATTGCGACGAAATAGTTCGAAAATGTGGCTTATATTGTAGCAAAGGTGAAGAAAAATGTATTTTTCTTTTAGTTTTGGTGCCAGTGTTCATCGCAATTACAGTGGAAAATTTGTCGCGAATCGTAATTTTGACTTATGATTTCTAAGGCATAGTTATTGTGACTAAAAATGTTGTTCGTCACAAGTGAGATGAACTATATTTGGAGTCAGACTTGCAAAAAATTTCGTTTGTGGTTGCATTTTTTTTCAGTGACCAATGGGTTTTTTTTTCAGCATGAAAAAATACAGCTGGTTTATATAATGTACCAGAGCAAAAAAATTTTCATTCTTCAGTTGATCAACATCAATTCAGGACTACATTTTGTGAGGGCTAACCTCATACTTGATCAATAAACAAAATTGGAAAAACATAAAATCTTCTAGTGAGATTTTACCACAAACAAGAAGAAGCTACATAGCATTTAAATGAGAAAAGTTTTCACAAATATCTTTTGTTGGTCAAAACAGAGCCCTGTGCTCCACACAGAAACAGCTGGAAAGCTCCAACTGTGAAATCTAAGTCTCTTATTCAGCAAGTGGTTGAGCTGTTAATAATAGATTACATTTCTTTTTAATAAACAGAGTAAACAACTTTTAGTCGACATATGCCTTGCCGATCCAGAAGTGATTGGAAAAAAGAAACTAAACCTGTAGGGAACCATCTGCAGAAAGAAAACAACAAATACCCAGGCGACCAATGGTTTTTTGCACCCCGAGATTAATGAAGAGACATGTTAGCCACCTATAATATTTGATTATACCAAAAGGTGGCTAAGAATTTTTGAGCCTCCAAGGAACAAATTTATTACTAAAAATTGTTGGTTCTTGAAGACTCCTTGAAGGCCTCATGCCTTTGTCCAAAAAATCTTCATTACTATTTCCATTTTATACTCAGAAAATTCTGCTGATTCCAAGTGAAAGATTGCTGAAAGACCTTCATTTTCCCCCTTCTCAAACCTTCATTTGCTCCCCTTTTTCTCCATAGAAACTCCCTTTTTTTCATAAATCCTCTTCTTCCATTTATGAAAATCACTTTCCCATAGTTAAAAACCCATTTTTTAACTATCCCGAAACCATCAAATTCCATTGAAACTTGTAAATATTTCATGCCTGATCCGCTTTTTCCTTTGTAAAACCCAAAACCCACTTTCCCTAAGTTATTAACCAAAAACCAAAGTCACGTGTTTTAATATGAAAAATGGGTAGATTAAAAAGACCCGATCGCGCAATCGCGATCGGAGAATTCACAATGGGTTGATCGAAAAGACCAGGCCCGCAGTTCCGATTGCGATTGGCCTTTGATGTACTAAGCCCCGGGCCCTTTGAGTTCCATATATCTGAAGGCCCCGCAAGTGGGCGCCTATCCTTTATATATATTTTATTTCCGCCCCGATCCATTAAACCTTTGTTTATATTAAAAACTTTGGGTTTTGGTATATTATAAGGGTTTCTGCCTGTTCGTTCTAAAAACTAATCTCCACCGTTGATCGTAAGCCGATCAAACAGCCAGCGCCCAATTGCATCGAGGTTTTTCATCGCATACACTTGTTTTATCCCGCTGATCGGCCATCCCCCGATTCAAGGGTCAGATCAACGGTCCGCGCTACATCGCATCGCAACTTTTCATCGGGTGCATTTATTTGTTCGCTTCGATTGCTGATCCCCAACTGGTTATCAACCGTTGATCTCTTCTACGCCTTCCATGATCCAACGGTCCTCATTAACTCCGATCACAAGTATTTCCCCTGCTTCAAAACCCTACAATTCACTCTCCGCCATCGATTTGATCTGCAGATCGACGGCCAGCGCTAAATCGCATCGGAGTTTTCCATCACATGCATTTATTCTTTCCCTCGATTGCCGTTCCTCCGATTCACTCCCCGCCGTTGATCTGATCCTCAGATCCAACGGCCATCGCTTAATTGCCTCTGCCCTCCCGATCGCGCAATCGCATCAGATTTTCTCATCGCACCCTTTTCCTCCTCTCGCCGATTGTGATTCCCCGATTAGATCTGGACCGTCCATGTGTCCAGATCCAACGACTGCGATTTTTTCCCCGCCTTCTAAGCATTTTAACCCAAAAAACGCAGGATTTCTTAATCGTTTTTGTGTTTTGCATGTGTTTTAATGGTTTTCCATTGTATAATGAAGGAAAGCCGAGGGTTGGGAAAGACGTTTAAACCTCCACAAGGCTCAGCTTTAAACAAGTTCCCTAAAGGGTTTGACTCTTACATGACCTATTCGCTAAGAGAGAGATATTTTGCAAATCTTGAAGATATGCAAAGAGGTGCTCTTTCTGTGGAAGTCAATTTAATGGAGAAGAGAGCAAGAATGAAAGCTGAGAAGTGAGTATCTTTTAGAGAGGAGTCCACACCTTCTACTTCCAACTCAAAGATGGAAAGGATGATGGAAGAGATGATGAAAGAGATGAGCATAATTAAGAGAGCACAAGCAAGTCAAAATCAAAATGCTCCTCAAAATAGAAACCAGAACCAGAATCATAATTCTAGAAGGAACCAACCTCCAAACAGACCTAGAGAAGATGATCAGCAGATCATTCCTCCCTTTCATCAAAACTATGTAAGTGAGGTTGAGGAAACATATGAAATTATAGAGGAAGAAGATATCAACACGTTTGGGGTAGGGCATGATGACTTTGAAGTTCATTATGATAAAAAATAGGGTCTTTATACACCTTATGATGACAAAAGAGATGATAATGAAAATTATTATCAAGACATGGAAAATGTCATCATAGAACCTCAAAGGGAATATGACCTTAGAAGAAAAACCAGTCAACAGCCCTCCAACACCATAACCTCTGACAAATCTTTACAAAACAACACTACAAACAAACCTAAACTTGTCAAACAAAAGGATAAGACAATGGCTGTAAATTTTGATAAGGGAAAAGAGAAAGGCACTCAAAACAAAGAAAAACAGAGTGCAGACCTTAGTAGTACTGACACTTCAGCTAGTACTCCTGTGAAAACAATTTTATCAATTGTAAATATAACAAATCAACAAGCTGATATTGCTGGTAGAGTGGCAGCTAATAAGGTTGAAACCAACACTTCAAAGAACCATTTTCCCTTCAGCCTTGAACAAGAATTTTCCAAGATTAAAATCTCTGTTCCCTTGACCGAGTTAGTTGCCCAACATGTATATAGAACCCAAATTTTGAAGGCTTTAAATATAGAGGAAAATGGAGATACAGTCAATCTTAGTGATGACCAGCCATAGCTTATTTTCGGTCCAAAGATTGAAGGTAGATACCAAGAGGGACCTGTCCCTCCTTTCTACGTGAGTTTAAACGTTCATGACAAAATTTTTCACAATGCTATGCATGATTTTGGGGCTTCTCATAATTTAATGCCTAAAGCTGTGATGGAGAGCCTTGGTCTTGAAATCACCAGACCTTACAAAGACCTATACTCCTTTGATTCCAGCAGAGTAAAATGTTCAGGATTAATCAAAGACCTCTGTGTTAACTTAGCCCAGATTCCAACCAAATGCTTAGTCATGGACATTGTGGTGGCTGATGTGCCCCCAAAGTATGGAATGTTGTTATCTAGATCTTGGGGGTCTAAGTTACAGGGGACTATGCAGATGGACATGACCTATGCGACTATCCCTGTTTTCAATCAAACTAGAAGACTTTACAGGGAGTCTCATATGCAATACACAGTTACAAGTCAAGATAGACCACAAAACTCTCCCCTTTATTCTATAAATACAGACCTTGATTCTTTTATCCTTTTTAATGAAGAAGCTTAAGATGAACAAGTAACTTTAACAGAATTAATGGCCGATAGAGAGGGGGAGGTAAATACCACAGAATTGTCAAAACAGTTTGCCGAACCTTTAAACAACAACAAACCAAATGTGTGTCTTGAACTACAAGTCATTTGTCCCTTGCTTCTAAACATTGAGAGTCAGGAAATTATTCCCCAAGTAACTGAAAATCAGGGGGAATCAAAACATCTACAACTAAGTGCAGACATTCAACAACAATCAGAAAGCACGTTAGTTAAAGAGGACATTCACCAAACAAATGAAACTGAAAACAGTCCTCTATGGAGTATGCATTTGGATGGGTTGTGCACTAGAAATAACGCTGGTGCAGGTGTCTGGATTCGCAACACTGTAAGCAACCACACCGAATGCATTTCCTGTAAGTTAAACTTCCAGTGTTCCAACAATGTAGCGGAATACGAGTCCCTTCTCTTAGGTTTGCATTTGTTGAAAAAGTTAGGAGCCAAGAGAATTAAAATTCACGGGGATTTGGAATTAATCATAAGGCAAGTCAATGGGGAGTATAACGCTCATCACCCTAGGCTTAGGGCCTATCGGAATGATGTCGTGGATCTTTTAGAAGCTTTCGATGAGTCCCAATTAATTTTCGTCCCGAGAAAGGAAAATATTACAGCCCATAATCTAGCCTCTGCCGCTAGAACATGTATAATGCCATATGACGAGACAACTCAGATTAAATTCAGACCAGCCGTGCCTGATAACGAAAAATATTGGTAGGTGTTTGAAAATGACAAACACATAGAAGAATTCATGCAATTCAGAAATGAATTCGAATTACACAGTTCGGACTCAGATCATGATATAGACTGCAGCGAAGAAAATTTTCTTGATAAGGAAGAAACGTCCCCTAAACTTGCTAATATAAACCTGTTATTTGGAAAACTTGAAGGTGAAACAGAAACGAATGCAGAGTCTAAAACAGAGGAGTTAGAAACTCTGCACTCCAAAGATGAAAGTTTGCCTAAGGGTCTGACCCCTTTAGAAGAGTTGTTCGATTTTAACGATGTGGCAAATAAGCCAAAACTGGAACTTGTAGAGACTGAAGTGGAAGAGTGTAATATAGACAGTGAAGAAAAACAGAAGATGGTTAAACTGTCTAAGACATTACCAGCTCACATTAAACTCAAATATATAGAGCTATTTAAAGAGTTTTATGATGTTTTTGCATGGAGTTACGAAGATCTTAAATCCTATGACACTGAAATAATACAACACAAAATCCCCCTCAAAGAAAACCAAAACCATTCAAACAGAAACTGCGCAGAATAAACCCTGTTCAGTTACCTTTGGTTCAGAAGGAGATCATGAAAATGTACAATGCTGGCATTATTGTCCCTATTAGATATTCTGAGTGGGTATCTAATCTGGTGTCTGTTAGGAAGAAAACTGGAGAAATCAAGCTTTGTATAGACTTTAGAGACTTAAACAAAGCTTCATTAAAAGAAAACTACCCTTTACCCAAGATGGATCACATTTTACAAAGGGTGCTAGGGTCTAAAAGAATTTCGTTGCTGGATGGCTATTCAGGGTACAATCAGATCTTAGTTTACCCTGCTGGTCAATTAAAGACAACCTTTACTACACCCTGGGGCACTTTCATGTATGTGAAAATGCCCTTTGGTCTAATGAATGCTGGAGCAACCTTTCAAAGAGCCATGGACATAGCATTCTCGGAGGAACTAGGCTTCTTCATCATTATCTATCTAGATGATGTTACTGTGTTTTCAAAAACAGATGAAGAGCACTTAGAACATCTAAGAAAGGTTTTCGAGAAGTGCAGAAAGTTTGGGATATCTTTAAACCCTAAGAAGACACTATTTGGTCTCCAAGAAGGTAAAATTCTTGGGAACATTATTTCAGAGGAGGGTATAAAGATAGATCCAAAGAGGATTGAGGCCATATTGCAAATCTCTCATCCTCGAAACATCAAAGAGTTGCAATCTTTCATTGGAAAGATCAACTTCTTAAGAAGGTTCATCCCCAATTTGGCTGAGCTCCTTAAGAATATCACAAACATGTTAAAGAAGGGGCAAGGGGTAAAATGGACCTTGGAAGCAAAGAAGTCTTTTGAGCTGGTGAAACAAGCATTAACCAAAACACCGGTTCTGATAAGTCCTGATTTTTCAAAAGATTTTGTATCTTTTCATTTGCATCGGAACATACCATAGCTGCTGTCCTTTTACAGAAAAATCCACAAGGACAAGAGAAATGTATTGTATTCTTTAGCAAGGCATTGAGGGATGCCCCTTTGAAGTATAACATTATGGAGAAGCAAGATTTTGCTTTGGTTAAAGCTTTGAAAGACTTCAGAGTGTACATCCTTCATTCACACACTATTTCCTTTGTCCCAAATTCAGTTGTTAAAGACATTCTAACTCAGGACCCAGATGGTAATAGAGGTAAGTGGATTGCTATTATTCTTGAATATTATTTAGAGATAAAACCCACTAAACTCATCAAAGGCCAAGGTCTAGCTAGATTAATGGCTGAATCAAATTTTGAAGTTCTTGATATTAATATGATTAATGCTTTAGATGACCAAGAAGAATTCTCAACTCCTATAGTTGAAGATAATTTTATGAAGTCTCCTTGGTATGCTGATATTGTTTATGTTTTGCTTAAATTGAATACACCTCTCGGTTTAACAAAAACAAAGGCAAGATTCCTGAAATTGAAAGCTGTAAACTATTGCATTATAGATAAATGTCTTTATTGGAAAAATGCAAGTGGTCTATTGATTAAATGTTTGCCTGAGTTTGATGCATAGAAGGTTAAGCATGAATTCCATGAAGGAGAGTGTGGAGGTCATTTGTATTGGAAGACAACAACCAACAAAATTTTGAGGGCTGGTTTCTATTTGCCCACTCTTTTTCCTGATATACATAAAATGATCATTGCCTGTCATAAGTGCCAACTCTTTGAAGGCAAAAGAAAACTGTCACCCCTGCCTCTGCATCCCATCACTGTTGAAACCCCTTTTCAATAGTGGGGACTTGACTTCATAGGAGAAATCCATCCCCCATCTTCTGCCCAGCATAGATGGATTATCACAGCCACAGACTATTTCACTAAGTGGATAGAAGCCATACCTTGTAGGCAAGCCAATGAATCTGTTATTATAAAATTCATTGAGACTAATATTCTCTCCAGATTTGGCTGTCCTACCAAGATCATCACTGATAATGCAGCAGCATTTGGATCAAAGAAGATGGTTGAGTTCTGTCATAGATATCAGATAACATTGGGGCATTCCATGGCCTATTACCCTCAAGGTAATGGATTTGCAGAATCCTCGAACAAAATTTTAGTGAATATAATCAAGAAACTGTTGGAGGACAACAAGAAGTCTTGGCACACAAAGCTGATTCATGCACTTTGGGCTGACAGATTGACTTTGAAGAAATCCATTGGTATGTCACCTTTCCAGCTTGTGTATGGTACTGATGCAATTTTTCCAAACAACCTTGGTGTACCAGTGATGAAGTTGATTGAAGAGTTGCAGACAGAAGATAATGACATGATCAGAAGAATAAATCAGACCATTCATCTTCAACAAACCAGAGAGGAAGTGTATAACAAAGCATTGCAGAAACATGAGAGCATTAAAAAGATTTTTGACAACAGAAAAAAGGCCAGCAATTTCAATATTGGGGACAAAGTTTTAAAATGGGACTCAAGAAGGGAAGACAAGGGCAAGCATGGAAATTTTGACAACTTATGGCTTGGCCCTTACTCTATTCATTCAACTGCTAGTAACAATGCATTTTTCTTACAGGAGTTGGATGGAGCAGAATTGTTTGGGGGTCCTATCAATGGAAGGATTCTTAAGCATTACTTCTCTTGATCAAATGTTATGTTTGGAAGCCTTTTTATCTTTTTTCCATTATAAATATCTCATCCACCACTGCATTCAAAGTTAGAAAAATAAAAAATACAAAAACAATGAAAAAGAGAAAAGAGGGCAGATTGAAAAAACAAGAAAGGGATAGCCCCATACCAAAAAAGAGAAACAAAATCTGAAAGTGTGCAAGCTCAAATGCCACTCCTGAAAAACACACTTCTAGTTAGTCGAACTGCCTAATCTTGACTAATTAGTTTTAAATTTTCTGCTGATAGGGTAGTGAATTTGATTTGCCAAACTGTTTAATCTTGGCTTATCAGTAGATAGTTTAGGATAAGAATTAAAGGTTCAAACATGTTCAAAATCTGAACCTAAGGTTTCAAAATAAAAATGACTCAAATCTGCTTCAAATTCTGAGTCAAGAGATGTAAAAATCTGGTTCTAATCAGCTTAAAATCTGAACAGTCCAACAAAGAAAGAACAACTCAAACCAAAGTCAAAACAGAGCTGTAAAAAATATGAAGGAAGTGCTTTGAATTTTCAGATCTTAAGCCTTCCATTTTTGATTTAATTTTATGCAAAATAATGTCTATGTGAAGCTTGTTTGTTATGCCATAGACCAGCATCAAGTTAGACTGTTCAATCCTGACTTGAATGCTTTTGAATTTCTGTTTTAGAAATTACAGAATGAAAATCTGTTGGACAGTTTATTTCCAACATATGGTAGATTAGGTAGAGAATCATCTGAACTCAACTGTTTAATCTGAGTTCAGGGAGAAATAAAGAGTAGAAATAGATTAGATTTCCTGCTTTCAAAAGAATAAAATGTTGTGAATAGAGTTTGCCAATCCAAGTGCACTCAAATGAAGAAAAAATGCTAGATCAGTAGGATTGGGTAGGTAGAAAGTGTGTATTGATGAAGGACCATTGTTTTCATAGCTGCTAATATGTTTTCAAAGAAGATCATCCCAGCAAAGAAAGGGCAGCCCAATGGATCAGGCACATGTCAGCCTCCCAGAGAACAAAGAATGAGGCAACTGATCAACCTCCCAGAGAATGCAAGTCTGAAGTTCTTGATGCCTTCAAGAAGGCATCATCCCCAAATGGAGCCACTGTTAGCCACCTATAATATTTGATTATACCAAAAGGTGGCTAAGACTTTTTGATCCTCCAAGGAAAAAATTTTATTACTAAAAATTGTTGGCTCTTGAAGACTCCTTGAAGGCCTCACGCCTTTGTCCAAAAAATCTTCATTACTATTTCCATTTTATACTCAGAAAATTCTGCTGATTCCAAGTGAAATACTGCTGAAAGACCTTCATTTTCCCCCTTCTCAAACCCTCATTTTCTCCCCTTTTTCTCCATAGAAACTCCCTTGTTTTCATAAATCCTCTTCTTCCATTTATGAAAATCACTTTCCCATAGTTAAAAACCCATTTTTTAACTATCCCGAAACCATCAAATTCCATTGAAACTTGTAAATATTTCATGCATGATCCACTTTTTCCTTTGTAAAACCGAAAACCCACTTTCCCGAAGTTATTAACCAAAAACCAAAGTCACGTGTTTTAATATGAAAAATGGGTAGATTAAAAAGACCCGATCGCGCAATCGCGATCAGATAATTCACAATGGGTTGATCGGAAAGACCAGGCCCGCAGTTCCGATTGCGATTGGACTTTGATTTACTAAGCCCTGGGCCCTTTACGTTCCATATATCCGAAGGCCTCGCAGGCGGGCGCCTATCCTTTATATATATTTTATTTTCCGCCCCGATCCATTAAACCTTTGTTTATATTAAAAACTTTGGGTTTTGGTATATTATAAGGGTTTCCGCCGGTTCGTTCTAAAAACTAATCTCCACCGTTGATCGTAAGCCGATCAAACGGCCAGCGCCCAATTGCATCGGGGTTTTCCATCGCATACACTTGTTTGCTCCCGTCGATCGGCCATCCCTCGATTCATTCTCCACCGTTGATCTGACCCTCAGATCAACGGTCCACGCTACATCGAATCACAACTTTTCGTCGGGTGTGTTTATTTGTTCACCCCGATTACCGATCCCCGATTGGTTATCAGCCGTTGATGTCCTCTCTGCCTTCCATGATCCAACGGTCCTCATTAACTCCGATCACAAGTCTTGCCCCCGCTTCACAACCCTACGATTCACTCTCCGCCTTCGATCTAATCTACAGATCGACGGCCAGCGCTAAATCGCATCGGAGTTTTCCATCGCATGCATTTATTCTTTCCCCTGATTGCCGTTCCTCCGATTCGCTCCCCGCTGTTGATATGATCCTCAGATCCAACGGCCATCACTTAATCGCCTCTGCCCTCTCGATCGCGCAATCACATTAGAGTTTCTCATCGCACCCTTTTCCTCCTCCCGTCGATTGCGATTCCCCGTTTAGATCTGGACCGTCCACATGTCCAAATCCAACGGCTGCGATTTTTTCCCCGTCTTCTAAGCAGTTTAACCCAAAAAACGCAGGATTTCTTAATCATTTTTGTGTTTTGCAGGTGTTTTAATGGTTTTCCATTGTATAATGAAGGAAAGCCGAGGGTTGGGAAAGACGTTTCCTGCGCCTTCGAGCTATTAAAAAGAACCATTCACAGGTTTAAATTCAATGATTTATCAATGTTTCATGAGCATTGATAAACACGTAAAATGGCCTGTGTGGCCCTGCACATTGACAAGACACTGTTTTATTCAAAAGAATAGTTAAAGAGTATAAGTTTGAAGACAAAGCACAACAGATGAAGATTGAAGATGGATATGGGAAATTACGGCTAAGAATGATTATCAAGAGCCTAATTCCCTGGATTAAAACACAGTCAACAGAAAATCATAAGTGTTTCAATGACAGAAAGGCTTCCACCGCTTCAAATGAGGCGAATTGATTCCTCAGCTACCAAAAGAGCCACCTGTTGCCTTGAAGCATTCAAACAGAGGCTGAAATTACTACAGAATCAGATTTTTTGCCTCAACGCAGCCGAGGAGTTACTGCTGCAACGAAATAAATACATAAATATCTACAGAGTAACTCCGCACAGCACACAAAGCCTCAAAGTCAAATAAAGCTCCCACCGAGCTTTGATATTTATTGTAAAAAAATTAGTAAAGTAGTCCACCTGTAAACTTCTCCATCGAGCCCCTCAAAAGGCCGAGAATTCTTGAATCTGTATTAATTGCCTTAAGAGATCTTTTTTTAGATTTCACCTCCTCATTCTTCTATAAATACCTTAGTAGAATATGAGAGACTGTTGGTTGCAGAACTTTGAAATACACTTGAGCTCAAACTTATGATTGTAAATAGTGTTCACTGGCCCTTGGAGCTCTGCTTGTGATAGATTAGTTAGGCTGAATAGTGAAGATGATTGCTGAACTGAAACATTGGACTTGAAGACTGTAACTGGTTTGACATCAATATAAACGCTGTTTCTTGGGATCCTGGTCTATATCATCGGTGAAGTGCACCTCTCTTTGTTATCTTTTTCCTTCTATGTATGTCATATTGTTCACTATTTCCCTTATAAAGAACAACACGCATAGAGTTAGGACCTACTGTATATCAGTAACCTTCTATGACTGAAAATATTTATCTAAATGTTTTCCTCCAAATTGTTTATTTAAGAATGATTTAATACGGTTCAGCAGTTAGGAATGTTGGAGTTCCCTTGTCCTACCGTTTGCCTTAAACATTGTTATTGAAAGTTATTTTCCTTATTGTGCTTATTAAAGACGACTATGGAAGATATGGTGTGCCCTGGTCCTAGTTTTTTCTCCAAAAGCAGATTCTGAAAGTTTCCCTTGGTGTCGACTGAAAGCAGAATAGGTTTAAAAGTACTTTATATAATATTAGGTTACACTCTGTTTCTCTTATATGTTTTCATACTTTCTGAAGGTAATTATGTGGATTACTGGATTGTTTGTCAATTAAGCTACTTGAATACAGACTTGTCCAAGAAGTTTATGGTTAGCCCTGTTCTTGGTTGGTTTTAAAAAGTTACTTAAGAGGCTTTTCTTGTTTGGACTGACTATAAATCCTTTGTGAAATTATTATTAGTTTCCACCATCTCCAACACTTTATTGTTTCCATTCCATCACTCTATCTCAAATAATCTTGTGGTATAGATGACTTGCCCCTTGGATCACTCTTGATGTTGTTGCTCAATTAAAGTCCAGATATGACTTCATAGCCCAATGGACTAAAAACCAATGTTATATCTATCTTTTAGCCTAAGATGTTCTATTCACTTGAAAATTCTCACTTTTGAAACTGTTATGCATTTAGAACTTTCCCCTCAAGTAATTTTCATGCTCAACCATCCAAAAAAAAAAAAAAAAAAACCCTTGGCCTTCATAACTAGCCTAATATCATAACCCCAAATTTCAAAGACAAATCCATCTTTGCACATATTGGAGAGATCCCTCTCCAGATTCAGGAGGGCTAGATCCTAGAATCCCAAAGTTGGTTGAAACGATGTTGTTTCTGTAATTGGACTCTGCCAATCTTGCTAATAAATTACAGATCCCCAACAAGACAATGGGTGGAAATTAAGCTCTCACTACATGCTTATCAAACTTAGGAACAATGGGTTTGGTCTTATTGGTCAGATCAAATAGGAATCTCAATAAATCAATTATAATGTTGCAATAATGCTCACAGTCAGGTGACGACTTTCTATCAATTTGGGAAATCATGTTTGTGCTGACATCTCGACAGAGAACATCATTCTTTGAAGGGCCCATGATAGATTGGAATATGTAAACTCTGTTCTTAAATGCCTTTGAATATGGGAAACATTCGATCCAGGAGCATAAGAATAGGTTGCATGCACGAACGCATGAGATAGTCAAAATTTTCGATCTCTTGGGGATAACATCCTTTCCAATATGGAGCTTGATTTCTTTTAGTACAATTTTTATACCCCTAACTCGAGTACTTGGAATTAATGGTGATTTAAATGGTCTTAATTCTCACCAGGATCCCTCGTCATTATATAGTGTACAACAACGATTATGTAAAAGTATAGAGTTTGGGCATCAGATCCCCCTTTGTTAAATTAATGGTATGGTTTGTTTCAATTTAGTGAAGATGGATAACAACAATGGTCATGTGGATTAGGATTCGTTTGGACATATTATGTCACGAATGATAGGCGCCTTAGAATTATTTAGTGACTCCATCTCCATGCATGCAAAGATGATTTTGATGGAGTCCCGATCTCAAAGCAATATTTTATTGCAGAGAATTGGCCTCCTGGAGGTAAAATTGGACCATTTACAACTATCCCATGAATTGTTGAACATACAGATAGATAAAAGAGTGATGGTTGAAGCAGGTGGGGTTTGTGTTGCAAAAAATGAGGATAACATGGCGATCTAGGGAAATTCTGTGCAAAATGAAGAATACAAATCTGGTGTTGGAGAAGAACAGGAAGTCACTCCTCCGTAGCTCAAGCCTGAAGAAAAAGAAGTTGCTGCTTCACAACTCTCTTAATTAGTATTAGATTAGTTATCATGTTATGTAAATATGCAGTGCTCTTAGGTGTTTTCTAGCGAATCTATGGTGAGAATTAGTTTAGGATAGAATCTAATAGCTCAATGGTAAGAATGTTAATCCATTAGAGCATTTTTGGATTGTTGCAGAAGAAGTTTTTGCATATGATGTATAAGGTTCTCGTTTTCAAACCAGAATTTTTTTATGAAATACATAACCACTTCCTTTAAATTTTTTTTGTCGATGTTTACTGAATTTTACCAATATTTTCTCGAATATTAAAGTGAAACTTTCTCGAATATTAAAGTGAAACTAAGATCTTCGGTACAATTGCTTCATAAAAAAATTCTACCATCATAAACATCAATGACCAATGGAACAAATAATCCTGAGTTTTTTCATTCAATATGAGAAGAGATTCCACCATAATTTCACAAGGGAAAAGATAGATTATAGCTGCAATATAAAAATAATATTATAATATTACATGTTATTTCTATATTTCTAATCATGTACAAGTAGTGTCTACATAGTGACTGTAGATGCAAAAGTTTGCATTCAAGGAATGCAACAAGATGAACACCAAAACTCGTAATGGAAGTAAGTTTATTTTTTTTTCCTTGGCATTAGACATGAAGCGTCTCTACATGAGTTTAAGTGAAGCTCCATTGAATTAGTGTAAGTAAAAAATTAAAATAAATATATTATATAGAATAGAACACATAAACACAACCGAATCCTTGTTAGTACTAGCCTTGATACTTACTACTAGCTCCAAACAAGCAACAATTGATCAGGAAGGGATGAAAATAACATTACACATCTACAAGGATATATGGATACCCACCATGTCTAAAATTTCAAATTCAATTGTGTCACCAACAACAAACACACTGCCTTAACATCACTTATGTGGTGGTCATAATTCCCATTTTTTCATCATGATAGGGAAGAAGGCATAACTTACAAACAATAGCTATGATATCACATTAAAAATAATATAAACAACCAAGCACATTGAATAAATAAATTACAATTTGAGCTCTACACTTAGATGCATAACACCCTAACAATGAAACAAAAACACAAAAGGTGGATGCTAAGGTAAAAGTAGAGAAAATCCCCAATAGGGAAAAATGAATTATCTTACCAATGTATGAAAAACCATACAAATGAATACATTTATAATGTGAGACTCCAGAGTGGTTGCTTGAATTCTCACACAGAGAGGAACCTGAACGACTGAAAGATAGTCGCTATACAAGAAACTCTCTCATCAATTTTGCGCATCCACTTAGCCTCACAACATGAAGGACCTCTCTTTAAAACTTTGGAAACTTTGCTATTTATAATAGAAAATCTACAAAATCATAATCCATAAACCATTAGGCATTAATATTGTCAATACATTGCAACAAAATTGCAAGCATTTATTGCATCTTTCTAGCATAAAACCTTAAGACCCGATATGTTAAGAGACCATCGTCTATGCATTGTTTCCCCTTGAGAGCATATATCCACCATGATATAAATACCATTTTTACGCTTCTCGCCTAAGATGAAAAATATAGCTAGATAGTAAATATCATTTTTTTTGCATATATCTGATCATTTCACTAGTTGCTATAGAATATTTTCATTGGAAAAATAAAAAAAATGAGTGGAAAGGTTGTAGTTGAATTTCTAAAAAGATTCACTGAGGAAAATACACACATAAAAAAAATATATGTAGTAATCGAGTGGCTCCTTAAAATTATTAAACATTTAGTCAATGGGGCATTAGTTCCCTGATGCATACCAGAGTATTATGCCATCTACCAGAGTTACAATCTTTGATGCAATATTCCCTAGCCACATAACATGAATTTCAAATGGATAGTCGTGTCTATAAGTATTGATAATATTGAAAAAAATAGACACCCCTCAGCATTAAAACCAAACCAAATTATTATCTTTGGAGTGCATACTCTTAGGACACATTTTTATTTGAGTATATATGCATATTATTGAAATTCCAACTCTTAGCCAAGGTAAATAAAAAGTAATTACCTAAGAATGCTAGCGTGCAAGCCCTAGGTCCTAGAATTTTAACTGAATCTAATACCATATGTAAGATCCTTAACCTTACGTTGTCACTGCGACTAACACCCTCCAAAATTTTACCTACACTTGAATTTTGGAGCCTACTGTGGATCCTGCAATCAGTATTTCCGTGTTCACTTCTTGATCGGTAGAAGTCAGTTGGTCACACATGCTCAGTACGCAACAAGTTCATGAGTGCATTATTTTGCGCAAGCTTGAACAAGCATAACACAATCCATCAAGATAGTTCCTGTGTAGTTTTCAACCCATATTAACAGTCAGTGCACACTGTCATTAACATTCCCTCACTTTTGGCTCCGTTAGTACTTCTATTTTGGTGATTCTGTCATTTCTTTGCACCTTCCCTTTCGCGAGTGAAATTTTCATGCTTTAGAATGTAGCTTTTGCTTTATTTCACTTTAATTAGGTTCGTTTCAAGTTATGTTCACTCTGTCATGTGTCTCTTTCATTGTCGTTCACGTATCACAAGTTCAATTCACACTTTTCTCTTTATATACTAAATGTCATCTTTTAGCATGTGGAGTGTCACACAATGCACGAAAGATAATTTTGGTGTGTTTCAAGGGGAAATAATCGTGTTAATTAGTTTTACTTACCATGTAAACATGTATCACACTCATTCCTAAAGTTTCAAACATTGTCACACAAGTGTTATCACGATCGTCGCAAAGTGTATCTTTGGTGTCACACTTGTCATAGGTTGTCGCAAATCTGTCGCACTCAAGGAATTATATTGGTCATGTGTTCTAGATGATCTATGTTGTGTCGTCAAGTGTTCTTAGTGTGTGATCACAATCAAGTCTTGTCACTGTTCACAATGATTGCACGAATCCCACACTTAGTCAAATTTGGAAAACTTCCCGATCGGATAACCTAGCCTCATCCAACCCTCTTGAAATGCGCATTGCATATTATCATCCCTCAAGTTGCAACCCTACCTCTTGGCACTGTGCAATGCACATTTCCTGCCTTCCAGGATTGTGCACTGCGCAATCATAGTGCTAAAGCCTAACCCCTGTGCTTAGAAATTGCGCAATTCATCTCTCCATCTAGGGCTGAACTGCACATTGTGCAGTCTTAGTCCTCAAGACGAGCCCTTGAGCTCTTGAACTGCACAATTGCGCAATCACCTGGCCTCTTATGCCTTCCATAACCACGCAGTGAGAAAAATCAATGCTCAAGCCCTGAGCCTGGCTCCCTGAGCTCCCCAACCGCGCAATATTTTTGCATAGTCCAACCTGGACTGAGCATTGCACAGTCTCAAGGCTCAAGATTGAACCTTGAATGCCTCAACTACGCAATTACGTAGCCACAAAGCTTCTCCCTAAACCAACCACCTGGTTCTGGCTTAGTTAGTGGATCATCATGCAACATCTTAGACTAGGGTTTTATCAGAATGATTTCGTCTTGTCATGGGTGTATTGTAGTCACAGGTACTCTATTATGTCATGACGGGATGATGATGAAGGAGATGGAGAAGGATACCATGCTAAAAGAAACCTAAGGAGCTGAGGAGATAAGACACTCACCAAGAAACAAGATGAAGGAACACTAGATTATAATAAAATGTGGAAGATCAAGACCACATTGATGACTCCTTATCTTAAAGTCATAATGAGGAGGAAGAAACAGAACATGCACCATCTTTTAAATAAGACAGAAAGAAATAAACAAAAAAAATGACTTGAAATTTTCATGTCATCTTATATTCCATGTACTCAGTGTCATGTCATGTCGTGTCATGAGCCATCATGTGCCACATAATTTGACGATTATGTAATTCTACATTGAAAAATGTAATATAAAGTGGAAGTCAAAGAGTCATCCATGTAATACAAAATGTCACGTAAGAAGTTGAAAGGTGAGAAGTCAAACAATCATGAGGGTAGTCCAAGAGTCACAAGGGAGGTGAATGGTCACCCCATTTTTTATATATACACCCTCATTGCTCAAGTAAAATAATTTTCACCTTGGCTTCTCCTACCAGGCATTGGAGAGGAAGATAGTTGTTTTGGAGGATCAAGTGACAACTCTAATGCTCCACTATTTGGCCTGGTGGTGTTCATTGTCTTGATGTATATTGGAACTTTTACTTAATTCAGAAGATCATTGAGCCAAAACACTTTCATGCATATGTCATGAATATTATAAGAATATTATTTAAATATTTGTGATGTATGTTTTTTTCATATGTACTAAGGAAATTGAACTATTTGGGTGGCTTTGGTACTTATCTTGTTGAAGGTTTGTTGTACTTTCTTTAACCATCATTTCTTCCTTTTGAACTATTTCGTTGGTTGATCAACGATTCATTCATATGTATATGCTCGTGTTCCTTTTCTATATTAGTACTATTACTTGTCTCTAAGGGGCCCACTTTTATCTTCCCTTTCGGTAGAAGAAGTTGATAATTTTCACAATTGAACATTTCACAAGGAATACTCACTTGTTGATCCTAAAGTACCTGTGCATACTCTCTTGTACTGAAATTGTAACCAAGGAAAATCTATAAGAATATATGGAAACTGGGTTGATACTCTGGATGGGGCTCCTACTCCAAACGATGTGAGGTCTAATTGGGAATTCACATAGGGGAGAACCCCTTGGTTGATGGTTTCCAGCACTGTCAACAAAATGGCACTAGAAGGAGGGAAAAATGACAGGTTGTTCCCATTGAGTCTACTTTGAATATCTTATTCAAAATGGCTCTTCCCCATATCATGATCTGAGATGCTTTTCTATAGATATTAATCTTACCATCCATGCATAAGTTTTCCATAACCTGTCCCAATTTAAGCTTGATGGCGAGGATGAATTAAATCTTCATGAACATCTATTTCAAGTTGTCCATTTTTTCATTTCTAATGGAATACATTGCAGGGATGTCATGGCTAGATTGCTCACCCTCACATTTTAATGTCGTGTTAAGATATGGTATCATACATTACTCGTTCCTTCTATCCATTCATTTTACCAAATTGTGAAGGATATTCATAAAGCATTTGAAAGGTATGATTACCAGAATGTTCTTAAAATAATTAATCAACTAAGAATGAAGCCTAATGAATCAACTGGGGATTTTTTCTGATCGATTCCTTCACCTTTGTTAGGAACTTCCGGGAGAAGACATAGATTGAAATTTATTTAAAAAAAAGTTTAAGCGTTTCGTTCATATATCTTTGCATGATGAATATGAACCCCCTGATGTTTTTACTTCCCCAAATCTTGTAAATTACGAGACACCTTGAATTTCAGAGGAGGAACCTACTACTCCTTTTGTTCCTTGCCCTCTTCCTTTTTCAGTCTCAATGTGGGTGCCTCCGTGTGATGATAATAAAGTTTAGAAATCTGTAAATCAGATTCCTAATCCATCTCTTCATCCTCCTTCCATTTTTCATGATTTAGATCTAATAAAAGAAACCACAGAATGACTCACGAAGCCTATGGTGAAGGGTAATCCTTTCATTCCTCAATATGACATTAACACTCTTAACATCAATCTTGAATTTGGTTCCATTGAAAGTGTCATTTCTTCAAGGGATATCTATTATCCTCTATCATCTATAGGTCACGAATCTGCATATCATGACCTTCTTCATCAATCTACTCCACCAACTAGAACTTCACGCTCTCCTTATTTTCGAGTTGCTGGTTCAAATTGTGATAAGATACAAGGTAGTCACATTACACCGATAGAGGAGGAGGAAAGTGAAGATACTTTTGATCTTTCTTCCCTTTTTCAAAGTCCCCCATTTCAAGATGATGCGCTTCCATTCTTGGATGATTTTCAATCTTCTAATCTCGATAGTGAATCAAATGCAATAAATTCTCCCAATCTACCCGTAGCGTTGGGAAACAATAATTTCGATGATGATGACTCTTTGATGTATGTGATCACAAATTCCCAAGTGCATCAGATGATAATTTGGTTTCTCCTGAATATTTTAATTTAGATCTAGAATATTATTCTATCAAATAAGACATTCCTATCAAAACTTCCTCTTAATCTCAATTTCCTTTGTGCTCTACTGTTTGCAATACATCTACTTGTGATGAATATGATTCATGCGTTTCAAGTTCTCCACATGACGAGTTAAATTCCCAATTGAAACGAGATAGTTTGGTTATCTATGAAATGAAAGGAAATAATCAAATCATTGGGTATTCTTTCCATCCCTCATCATATCTTGTTTTGCATGAAGACAACTATTCAAATAATCTTCCTAAGGAATTTTTGTTGATTCATTCATCTTTGGATTTGTGATCAGAATAATCTTTCGACTCAAGTAATCTAGTTGTTGAAGTTGTAAAATATGACCAAATCAGTGACAAAGATGGCTGCAATCCGGTTAGTAGTGGTCTTATTGAAATCAATGGTAATAATTGTCCTCACACCATGCATGATCTAGTTCAATATTCAAAATGTGATTTTACAATCCTTGAAATTTCTGGGAATTGTCAGGGAGTCGAGGCACTTCAAATTTCATTGATGGTTATGTCAGGATCTTGCGACTCTGGTAAGGTCCTTGAAATAAGTCAATTTTAGTTTCTGTAATATTCCTAATTGGGAAATGCAGCAATACAAGACATAGAAACTAGAAATAGCAGTGTAAATCAGCTCATTTAAATTGGAGTCCAATATGGAGACATATCATCATGTATTATATCAGCAAATCAATACATAATAGTGAGGCATGAATCAAATACAATGAGGAAACAAGCCTCCCATAAGTAATCACTCCTAAATCTGAACTGCTGCTATAGTACAAAATGCTGGAAGATTGCTACAACGTAGTTATAAAAACAATGATACAACAAAAGAATGTAAAAAATATGTAGGGCTATTATATGCCTCAAAATATATGCCCAATACAGATCTAGGCTCAATACAAACTCCTACAAAGAACCCAGAAAGGGTTTTCAGAAATACACCCTATACAAGATAGGATCTAAAGCCCAATGGTTGAAGATTCATTGAAAACTGAAGAACATGAGTGTAGAAGTATGGAATATTGTATATCTGATGTAGATCCCTTCAAAGGTATCCTCCCATGAAAGGTTGAACCCTTCAATCACAAGAAAACACTCCCAAGGAGCCACCAGATCCCTCACTGAAGGTGCCCTCCAAAATAACACAATCCCTAGCTGGAACAACGCTGTAAATGATGGGAAATAGTTGGCCTGATGCAAAATATCTGAAATAAGTCCAGGGACTCTCCAAACTGATCTCCCAAGTGAACCAATCCTTCCTCCAATGAGAAACTAGATCAGAAGTTGGGTTTCTAAACCCTCCCACTGCAACACCTTACAACATAGCATAATAACCTGCAGAAACTGTGCTGATGAAGAAAGATGTAGCTTGGCCTAAAAACCAGAATGTGGAAATGAATGCAATGCTCTCCCAAGAGGCCTCTCAAGGAAAGAGACGGGATTCCCGATCGGGAACACCCGGTGCTAAACAACACAACAACCCTGCTAAACAACAAAGGAATGCAAAGTCTAAACAGACCATATACAAAATAACATACCCAAAACATAACCTCATATGGCTGCCATCCTCTTCCTTATATAGATTATGAGCTTACTTTCCCTTGGCCCCACTCAATTAGGTCATTTCTTCATGAGATCAGTCTCCCTCCAAAACTACGTTATTCTTCATTTAATCTCCACTCCTCCATAACAACGCTGTTGACTTGGCCAAAGTTGATTGAATCAACATGATATAATCCCTGTTCATACTTGGAGGTGCTTTATTTAGCTGCTGAAAAAAGTCTCCTTTCACACTTGAAGTGTTTTTATTGCCGTTAAGGAGACTTATGGGCCTCCCCACCCACTTATTCACCTACCTAGTGAAAAAACAAACTATAATATTCCATTTAGCTGAAGGCTAAATTTTTGGAATATTACAGTACTCCCCTCCAAAATGTTGCTTGTCCTCAAGAAATTGTATAGGGAGAGCTAAATTCCTCCCCTCCTCCTCTTGTGGCTTCCTCATCAAGAGTCCCACCACTGCTCAAGATAATCTGCAATAAATCTGCCCTCCAATGGTTCCTCCCAAGTATGCAAAACCAAATGGCTCACATCATGAAAAGGTGGAAGGTGTAAGTGGAAACATACTTGCTTTACAATGGCCTCCTTAAGGTAGGAGTGATGACAATCATGGGGAATCTCATTCCCATTGAGATACTCCCACACCCATGCTATCATCCAAATGAAATGAGCCATCCTAGGTAGCTCATCAAAGAAATCCTCAACCCCGGTTTTCTGCAATGTATTGGGGCTGCATGGAGAGATTATATTTTTTCATCCAATTTTTTTCTCTCTCCATTTATGGTAAGTATGGCGCTGTTTCTGATCTTGGGCTGAGATATCATGGCCTCCAAGAATGGCCCAAGTTACCCCACCAAATAAATCATCCATGCAGTGCCTCCTCCAAGAACTCAAGTCCTCCAAATGGATCCTCCCACATGAAGGAAATAGATGTAGTATGGAAATCATGGTTTTCCCATTGTATCTCCTGAAACATGATAAATTTAAAGTAGGGAGAATAATACTCCCAATTGGCACCTCCAACCCTTGTGCCACTATCCCAACAAAGCTTCCCATAAACATAGGAACATCACCAACACATGGAAGAAAAAACCAATGAAAACAAGTTGTCATATGACAACCGGGAGGTGGATCATAGTTCCACATATGGAACCGGCGCAGTGCATCCCCTACTTGCCTCAGATCAAAGAATAACAAGTGATTTTCTAGCCACTTGTTTGCTGCCATAATCATCCTATAAGATAGGATCATGAAGGTAAAATGTGGTGTCACTGGTGCACACCAAGAATCATGTGGCTTCCCCACAAACCACCAATAGGATAGCCAATATAAATGCTACATTTTGCCTCTAGTACATCATAATATAATGTATAAGAAGGAATGACCCTCCTTAATACAACATGCTGCTCATATCAAGTAAATAAGTACAAATCATAATGAAAAAATGTAACTTCTCTACTATGTACTTGGTCATTGAGTTGAAATGGCTCATCTGAAAGTTCTCCCTCACTCTCAATGAGTAGGGAAGTGGCTGTGCCAACCTCTCCATCAACATCCGGGCTATGAATCTCTCCATATGCTGAAATATATCATGTTGGATGCACTCCCAAGTGAACTTATCCATCAAAGAATGATATGCATCAAAGTGCATAGAAAGGAAGTCCTCATGTGCTACGTGTAGCAGCTTCTCCTTGAGCTCAGAAGATCTAGTCAAGAAGACTCCACCATAAGAATATATGACCAAATCATGCACCATATATCTATCATCTCCCTCTGGGTCATCAAGAATCATGTAGGCACCAAAATCCTTCGAGTACTATACCAAAATTTGAGGCCTCCAATATGGATCAATCCTCCCAAGAGACAGTGCTGATGATCTGAAATGTGAATCTCCCCACATGCTGCTGTCTACTCCTTTGAAATCCCCCATGCCAAATTCATCCTCCAAAGTGCTGCCATGCCCATCATACAACTGATCATGCTCAAGTAGAAGTGGTAGCCTTTGGAAGTTGGCATCCCATAAGAAGCTACTATCCAAAAAGAACCTCCTGATCTTGGTCAATGTAAGCATGAGTGGCCTCCATCTACTCCAATGTGTGGAGGATTCCTTCCTCAAAGGAAGTACCCTATATTTCTCCAAATCCATGGAGCAACTCCCTTGCACCATGAAGGTGCCATCCTCCATCACTGTAGCAACTTCTGTCAGCGCAATATGTGTAGTGAGAGTGGGTAATGCTGAAAATGGGAGAATGTCTCCCTCCTCCTTGAGTCTATCCCAAACTCTCTGCGCTGTAATAGACCCCTCCAAATTATCCACCCCTCCAGGATTTAAGAGTGGTGCAACCCCATGTGAAGCATCTCTCATAATCTCCAAATCTGGTGGTCTCCCTGGTGGAATGCCTTCATGTAATGAGACATCAATGTTAAGAGTAGACTTTACATATGGATGGATAAATTTGTCCGTGCCCTCACAACGCAAATCAATCTGCCTCTTCTGTACATCACCCTTATGAAATAGATAGGGGTGTGTGCTCCTTATCATGTGATGCTGACCTTCCTCCCTACCTTCTCCTTCCATCTACAATGTTTCACAATCATGCTATTAATTGATTGTGCCTTGACCTCCATATATGAGATCCCGGGGAATTATTTGCAAGGATGAAATAATACCTCTGGTTGGAGAAAGTGCTCCATCTACCTATGCATGAGGTACTAGATATGCTCTATATGTGACAATGCTGTTGCTCCCATCCTTCTCTTCTTCTTCAATATGAATGGGAGTCACCTTCTCAATAAGAGGATCCTCTTTTGAAAAAGGGATCTCCATGCGCTATTGTTCAAGAATATGAGATAGAGGTCTTGCCTCAAGCAAGGTATTATGAAAGATGTTAGCCTCTTCAATAGTCTTCCGAAGTGGAGTTGGGTGTATAGATTCCTCCAACATATGCAAAGGTTTTGTTTATTTTGGTTTTTTTAGTTCCACCAATGATGTTTCAGAATGTTTTCCATCAAGCCTTTCCACTAATCTCTTAGTGAAATTTGCATAAGAAGAAGTATTTGCATTTCTTAATGAAAAAGACTCAAATATCCACCAAGCATAGGCTTTACCTCCAAAATGCAGCGCTGCAACTTTGATGTCTTCATCTTCAAAAACTTTGTGCTGCTGCAAATAAGTGTGTAGCTCCTCCACCCAAGCTCTAACTGAACATGTTGGTGACCCATAAAAAATAGATAGAAAAAATATACCCATGTCATGCTGCTTGCTCCTCTCCACCTTGATCTTGCAAAACTCTTGGAAATAAATATGATCTCTAAACTTCTCAGTTTGAGATTCATATTCTTGCATATAATCCCTAAGAGTCTCCTCCTTAGGCATTTCTTCTTTTTCCATCTCCCTCATAGCAGATCTGGGCATATGACTGTGCTGTGAATCATAGCGTGTGGTTGCATGCTCACACTCATCATGTGATAATCTAGAGTTGGCTTTAGATCCAAACTCCTTTGGAGATTCTCTCTCTCTTCTCATTTTCTTGAGATCTCCCTTGATATTCTGCATAGTTTGAAAGAGAAGCTTTGAGAGCTCCTCCTCCTATCTTCCTCCAAATAATGGAGCCTTTTTTTTTTTTTTTTCTATACATCTCCTCTTTTGGTGAAGTGATTCTCCTCATGGTGACATATTGGCTGAATGCAAGGCTGAGCCAAGATTATGCTCCAATACCACTGTAATATTTCCAATTGGGAAATGCAGTAATACAAGACATAAAAAATGGAAATAAAAGTGTAAATCAACTCATTGAAATTGGAGACCAATATGGAGACATATCATCATGTATTATATCAGAAAATCAATATATAATAGTGAGGCATGAATCAAATACAATGAGGAAACAAGCCTCCCATAAGCAATCACTCCTAAATCTGAACTGCTGCTACAATACACAATGCCGGAAGACTGCTACAACGTAGTTATAAACACACTAATACAGAAAAATAATGTACAAAAGATGTAGGGCTATTATATGCCTCAAAAGATATTCCCAATACAGATCTGTGCTAAATACAAACTCCTACAAAGAACCCGGAAAGTGTTTTCAGAAATACACCCTATACAAGATGGGATCTAAAGCCTAATGGCTGAAGATTCACTGCAAACTGAAGAACATGAGTGTAGAAGGTTGGAATATTGTAGATCTAATGTATATCCCTTCAAAGGTCTCCTCCCATGAAAGGCTGAACCCTTCAATCACAAGAAAACACTCCCAAGGAGCCACCAGATCCCTCAGTGAAGCTGACCTCCAAAATAACGCAATACCTAGCTGGAACAACGCTTTAAATGATGGGAAATAGTTGGCCTGATTCCAAATATCTAAAATAAGTTCAAGGACTCTCCAAAATGATCTCGCAAGTGAAGGAATCCTTCCTCCAATGAGAAACTAGATCAGAAAGTGGGTTTCTAAACCCTCCCGCTGCAACACCCTGCAACACAGCACAATATCCTGCAGAAACTGCACTGATGAAGAAAGATGTAGCTTGGCCTGAAAACCAGAATGTGGAAATGAATGTAATTCTCTCTCAAGAGGCCTCTTAAGGAAAGAGATGGGATTCCCGCTCGGGAACACCCGATGCCAAACAACACAACAACCCTGCTAAACAACAAAGGAATGAAAATTATAAACAGACCATATAAAAAATAATATACCCAAAACATAACCTCATATGGCTGCCATCCTCTTCCTTATATAGATTATGAGCTTACTTTCCCTTGGCCCCAGTTGATTAGGTCATTTCCTTCATGAGATCAATCTCCATCCAAAACTACGTTATTCTTCATTTAATCTCCACTCCTCCATGACAGAGCTGTTGACTTGGTCAAAGTTGACTGAATCAACATGATCTAATCCTTGTTCATACTTGGAGGTGCTTTATTTAGTTGATGAAAAAGGTCTCCTTTCATACTTGAAGTGTTTTTATTGCTGCTAAGGAGACTTATGGGCCTCCCCACCCACTTATTCACCTACCTAGTGAAAAAACAAGCTATAATATTCCATTTAGCTGAAGGCTAAATTTTTGGAATATTACAGTTTATTTGGCGAAATATTTCTCTTTGCATGGTTTCAATGGATGTAAATTCATTCTTGAAATATGTTTGGTATTGCAAATGTAGTCTTTCGAGCTTTCAAGATTTTATTTCTCATCGAATTCATGAATCTTCTTCAGTTGATTCATATTCATGCAAATCTCTTGTATCAAACCTGAGTTTGAAATGTGTATATCTCATATAATCATGTAAATATGAAGTTAATAATTTCAAAAATAATCTTTGGACAAAGCAATCATGCCCATCAAATTTGTTTCTTAATAGTCAAATCTTCGTTTTTCTTGCAAGTGTTATTTTGCAAATATTTCCATTCATCGCACCTAAAATCCTCTTGAGTGATAATGAATGCATGAGTTATCTGGTGAATCAAATTCTTCTTCACTCATCATATCCTGATTGGTTTCATGTGTTCACTGCACTGAAATTCATTTTCACTTCTTTCGATGATTGCAATGCTAATGCAATATGTTACTAGTTACAAGGAAACGGGTTGTCATATCTTTCATGCAAGGATGATGATTCATTTGTTCAAGGCATTCATAAATATGTTAAATGATCCATATTTAAACCTATAATATCATGTCATAAACAATCCATATGATGATAATATTAACTTCCATTCATTGTATCACTTTCCTACCAGTATATCAGATGATAGTTGTTTCACATCGGTTAATCTTTATGGATTTTCTCACTGTTCAAATACTTGTCAAGTAGTTGAGTCCCTTCAACCTTCACTATTGGTTATGTTAGGTCCTCACTGTCTTGAAAAAATTGCTAAATATGATCAGATCCATTTTCCCTCACAAGATTCTCATATTGATCCTGCGCTTTTAATTTTCAAATTCATCATTTCAAATATTTCAGGATTGTCAAGAGGAATGTTTTGAGTTTCATGATCTAATCGCTGAATGATTGGAGACATCTTACCTGGAAATCTATGTCGTGAATAACATGTTTCAATATTTCCTCATGCTTGCTAATAAGTACAATGAAGATGAATATACATTCGCAAGAAGCTTCCCAGGTTTTTTTAACTTTGGTCTTTGTCGAAAAGGTAAGAATGTGAACTAGTTAGAAGTAGTGGTTGTGACACATCTTTCCGCCAACAAGAAATACATTATTTTTGTTGTAAAATTTCTTTAAGATCTGATATTTTCTGTTGAAAATTGTTATATCTCAGTTTTAATCGATCATATCTTTGTGATTGCAGGTCAGGAACAACTACGATGACTACATTGGTAACCCTGAACTTCTAACTAATTAGGTTAGGAGTAGGTTTAGAGGCATGCTAGTTTCCTTTGCACATTCATCCTGCACTCATTTTACTTAGTTTCTATTGTGTTTTGTAAATTTTGTCTTGCGTCATCTTTTCAGTTATCCTCCTTTTCTTTTTTTCCTCCTAGTTTTGTTTCGTAGTTGTGTTTTGTGTTTTATTCTTTGTTTAATGATACTTTACATGAATGGTGTCCTATTTGGGCTTGAAAGACAATGTGGAAAAATAGAAAAGGACTTTGTGACACTACAACATTTGGTTAACTCTCTGTCCTTCTTCCTTGTCTTGGTTACACATTTTGGTCGATGATGTTCCGATAGAAAATAAGGTCCTTTCATAAGGAAAGCCTTGTGTCAAACCATGATCTCCATGTCTATTATGGAAATCTCATGCCTACACTTGGGTCTTTATGTTTCCATGTTTTTAGTCTGATCCAATCAAGTAAAGAAGGACAAGGGAAAATTTTAAATGAGCAAAGTAATATTGTAGGTCTTATTTATGCTTCTCTAAAGGGATAAGATCTTTCACTCTCAATAATTCAGGATCCCTCTTCCTCTCATGATATAAATAAGAAACAATCCTATATAAACTAAATAAATAAATGAGAAAAAAGAGAAAGGATTCCTGCGCAAAGAGGTGAAGAAAAAAAATATGTCGTGATACTGTCCATGCGTGTTGGTAGCAGAGCAATATCTGTGTCCCTGAAGTGACTCCATCGAGGTACTATCCAGGTCTGCTGGCAGCGAAACAACACCAAATATGAAAAATATGCACTAAAAATATAAAGCTCGCGGAGTTCATTACCCTTTCCCGATTTGAAACATTGTGTGATATATGATCTAGTGTTTGTGTTTAACTGGACGAGTAAAGGAATGCATGGGAATATGTTTAAGCATGGGGTAAGTGGGGAAGCCATGGTAATATGAATGATGAATCAATACTCCCTGAAAAAATGGACCCTGCACTAAAGAATTGACCAAGGTAGAGAAACTGGGGTTCGACCAGTGTGTCACCAAGTGTTTTTGGTGTGACAAATACCCTCCAAAATTTTACCTACACTTGAATTTTGGAGCTTAGTGTGGATATTGCGACCGGTCATTCCATGGTAACTTCTTGATCGGTCGAAGTTACTTTCTCACACATGCTCAGTACGCAAAAAATTCATGAGCATATTATTTTATTAAAGCTTAAATGATCATAGCACAATTCATCAATATAGTTCCTGTGCAATTTTCAACCCATGTCGACAGTTAGAGTGCACTGTCAATGACAATCCCTCACTTTTGGTTGCGTTAGTATTTCTATTTTGGTGAGTTTTTGAAACTGTTGCTTTTGCATGCCTTCGCTTTAATGAGTGTATTTTTCATGCTTTATACTATCTCTTTTGCTTGATTTCACTTTGATTAGTGTTTTTTTCATTTGATCTTCTCTCTGTCACATGTCACTTTTACTATCGTTCATGTATCGAAGTGCCGTTCACACTTTTCTCTTCATATAGTAAATGTCGTCTTTTAGCATGTGGAGTGTCACATAATGCATGAAAGATAGTTTTGGTGTTATTCATGGGTAATATTTGTGTTAATGAGTTGTACTTACCATGTAAACATGTATCACACTCATTCCCAAAGTTTCAAGCACTATCACACAAGTGTCGTCATGGTCATCGCAAAGTGTATCTTTCGTGTCGCGCTTGTTGTAGGTTGTCGCAAAGATTTCGCATTGAGGGAAGTATTTTGTTCATGTGTTCTCATTGATATATGTTGTGTCATAAATTTTTCTAAGTGTGTGACCATGATCAAGTCTTGCCACTTTTCACATCAATTACATGGATCCCACACTTAGTCAAATTGGGAAAACTTCCTGACTAAACAACCTAGCCTCATCCAACCCTCCTGAACTGTTCATTGCACAGTTTCATCCCTCAAGATGCAACCCCACCTCTTGGCACTGTGCAATGCGTAGTTATTTCCTTCCAGGACTGTCCACTATACAATCATAGTGCTCAAGCCTGACCCATGAGCTCCAAAATTGGGCAATCCATCTCTCCAACCAAGTCTGAACAACACATTGCATAGTCTCAGTCCTCAATAATAGTCCTTGAGCTCTTTTACTATGAAATTTCACAATCACCTGACCTCCTCTGCTTTCTATAACTGCACAGTGGGAAAAATCAGTGCTCAAACCCTCATCCTGGCTCCTTAAGCTCCCCAATTGCACAATATTTTTGCACAGTCCAACCTGAACTGTGAATTGCGCAGTCTCAAGGCTCAAGCGCAACCCCTGACTTCATGAGCTGCACAATTGCATAGTCATTGAGCCTCTCCCTCAACCTACCACATGGTTCCGACTGAATCAATGAATCATCATGCAACATCTTAGACTAGGGGTTTATCAAACTGATGTCATATTTTCTTGGGTGGATTGCAGTCATAGGTACTCTATTATTTCATGGCAGGATGATGATGAAGGAGATGGAGAAGGAGAACATGCTAAAAGAAAACTAAGGAGTTGAGGAGATAAGATGATCATAGGGAGATAAGATGAAGGAACATTGGATTATAATAGAAGATGAAAGATAAAGACAACATTGAAGAATCCTTATCTTCAAGTCATAAGGAGGAGGAAGAAGAAGAACATGCACCATATTTTTAAGAAGACAAAAAGAAAGCAACAAAAAAAAGTGACTTGACATTTCCATTTCATCATGTAGTCCACGTCATCAGTGTAACGTCATGTCGTGTCATGAGCCATCATGTGCCACATCATTAATCATGGTTTATGTAATTCTATGTTGGAAAATGTAATGTAAAGTGTAAGTCCAAGAGTCATCAATGTAATATGAAAAGTCATGTAGGAAGTCTAAAGCTCATTGAGAAGTCAAACAATCATGAGGGTAGTTCAAGAGTCACAAGGGAGGTGAATGGTCACCCCATTTGTTATATACACACTCTCATCGCTAAAGTAAAATAATTTTCACCTTGGCTCCTCCTACAAGGCATTAGGGAGGAAGATAATTGTTTTGTAGAAGCAAGTGGCTGCTCTAATTCTCCACTATTGGGGCTAGTGGTGCTCAATGTCTTGATATATCTTCGAACTTTTACTTAATTCAGAAGCTCATTGAGCTGGCACGCTTTCATGCATATGTAGTGAATACTGTAAGACTATTATTTAAATGTTTGTGACGTATTTTTTTTCATTTGTACTAAGGAGATTGAACTATTTCGATGGCTTTGACACTTATCTTGTTGAGGGTGTGTTGTACTTGCTTTAAAAATCATTTCTTCCTTATGAACTATTTCATTGGTTGTTCAATGATTCATTCATATGTATATGCTCAGGTTCCTTTTCTAGATTAGTGCTATTACTTCTCTCTAAGGGGACCACTTTTATCTTCGCTTTCGGTAGAAGGAACT
The DNA here is from genome assembly GCA_034641835.2 of Pinus albicaulis. Taxonomy (NCBI): domain Eukaryota; kingdom Viridiplantae; phylum Streptophyta; class Pinopsida; order Pinales; family Pinaceae; genus Pinus; species Pinus albicaulis. Next base: position 13,495,958 of record CM076570.1, on the reverse strand, counting down.
TGATACTTTTCACAACTGAACATTTCACAAGGAATACTGACTTGCTGATCCGAAAGCACCTGTGCATTACTCTCTTGTGATGAACTTTGTAGCCAAGGAAAATCTATAAGAATATATGACAGTCGATTTTATGCTCCGGATGGATCTTCTACTCCAAACAGTGTGAGGTCTAGTTGGGACTTCACATCGGTGAAACCCCCTTGGTTAACGGATTTCCAACACCGTCAACACCTTTAAACTAGGTCTATTACCTAAGTTACCCAAAATAGGTTTTTTTTTAACGAACAAGAGGACTCCTTAAGAGATTTACTCTTACAAACTTGCATGTGTTCCTTTACATCTAAGTTCTTGTGAACACATTGTAGTTCCAATCATAATAATAAATGAAGGAAATGATGAATGATATTTAAATCAAAGAAATTTTCTCTCTTTCAATTATAACCACTAGCAAATATATGAAGGTACTATTTCCATAAGGCGCATGTTTTCTTGAAAGATAATTAAAATAGTCACTAAGATGTAGAGTTGATGTATTTGTAGCAGTATAACATACAATCAAGGAAATCAAGATGAATAAAAACACTGGAAATTAAAAGATCATAAAAAATAACAAGACCTAATAGGAAAAAATGTATAAAATAGAATTTAGAGGTTGTTAGCCAGCTATAAAATTTGTTATACCAAATGCTGGTTAAAATTTCTTTTGAGCCTTCAAGGAACAAATTTTATTACTAAAAAATGTTGGCTCTTGAAGACTCTTGAAGGCCTCCTGCCTCTGTCCTCAAATCTTCACTACTGTGCCTATTCCCCTTTCAGAATCCTGCTGATTTCCAAGCCAGAATACTGCTGCAAACACCATTTCCCTTTTTCCACTTCTCCCAAAAGTAACCCTCATTTTCCCCTCTCTTTCTCCATAAAAACTCCCCTGTTTTCATAATTCCTCTTCTTCCATTTATGAAAATCCTCTTTATGTGGTTTAAAACTTATTTTTAAACTATATCGAAACCCTTCATTTCCCTTGAAAATCATTGAAAAACTAGAAAAACCCACATTTTGGGCATATATGGGTCCTAGCCCTTTTTTCCATTGACCCTCAGTCACATCATTTCCCATGTGCCCACGGCCCCGCAATTGGGCGCCTATCCACTTCAAATAAAATAATTCCCGGTCAAAGTTAAAACCTTGGTTATATATTAAAAATCGTTGGTTTTTATTATTTTATTAGATCTCCGCCAGTACAAGTTTTAAATCATTCCGCACCGTCAATCTGATCTGAAGATCGGACGGTGCGGAGTCCGTCTCCCAGTGGTCCCCACATTCCACTAACCATTCCAAAAACTGCGAAGGTGGTTTTTTTTCCGATCGCCAGCGATTCCACTCAACGGTTGACATGTGTCCTGGGCACTATTCATAAAATCGCCATCCATCGCGCGTTAACGTTCGGACGTGGACGCCGCGCGATATTGGCATCCACCGTCCGATCTGGGGCTGCCCATCTGACGGCTATCGCTCACCAGAGATGCCCAACAGTTAACCGGGCTACGACGCGACATTTAATGAATATCCGCCGTCGATATGATCTGCAGATCGACGACCCACATTTCATCGCCCTGTTTCGATCGTCCAGTCAACGTTTTCCCATTTTGAATTTTCGCCTCCGCTCCCGACCGTCAATCTGTACGCGATCGACGACTCCGATTTAAACATTTCTTCCGCCTTTCCTTTGATTCCTCTGATCAATGCTTCCTCCACGTGCCTTCTAAAGCAGTAAACCTATGTATTCAGGATTTTATAATAGTTTTTTGTATTTTGTAGGGTTTCAAGTGATTTTTCCACCATGACTGAAGAAATTTCTAAGGCAGAGGGTGACGATCCTCCTGCCTTCGATTCATTAAAGAAAATCATCGCAGGGTTTAAAATTCACATTTTATCAATGATTCGCGAGGCATTGATGCCATCCGACCCCTGCACAGCCCTGCACACCAGCAGAAAAACATGAATCAAGCACAGTGAAAGAGTATCAGTGCAGAAAACCAGAGATATGCCAGAATAGAATATTAAAGACAATTATTGCGAGGATTACGTCTAAGATGTTTATCAAAAGCCTAATCCCTGATTTAAAACACAGTTTAAAGAAAATCTGAAGTGTTTTATCGAGAGGAAACCCTCCACCGCCACAAATTGAGGCAAATTGATCCCTCTAGCTACCACGATCCCACCTGTACCTAAAAGTATTCAATCAGAGTCCGAATTGATTGATCAGGATCAGATATTTGTCTCAGTGCAGCTAGAAAGTTACTTCTGCAAGGGAACTTAATGCAAAGGATATCGGCGGAGTAACCCCGACATTACACAGAGCCTCAAAGATCAACAAAAGCTCCCACTGAGATTAAATATTTATGTAAATCATTTAATACAAAGGATATGTATGTAAGTTTCTTCATTGAGCCCCTCAAAGGCCAAGAAGCCATTAAATATGTATTAATTGAAATTGAGATCTTTTATCAGATCTCACCTCCTCATTCTTCTATATATACTACTGCAGAAGATGAGTGAGGGGTTGGTTGCAGAACTTTGATATACATTTGAGCTTTAAATTTCTGATTGTAAATAGTGGTCACTGGCCCTTGGAGCTCTGCTTGTGATAGATTAGTTAGGCTGAATAGTGAAGATGATTGCTGAACTGAAACATTGGACCTGAGTACTGTAACTGGTTTTACATCAATAAACAAGCTGTTTCTTGGGATCCTGGTCTATATCACTGGTGAAGTGCTCCTTTCTTTGTATTGTTTTCCTTCTATGTATGTCATATTGTTCACTATTCTTTGATAAAGAACAACATTTATAGAGTTAGGAGCTACTGTATATCAGTAACCTTCTCTAATTGAAAAGCTTTATCTCAATGTTTTCCTCCAATTTGTTTATTTAAGAATGATTTAATACAATTTAAGCAGTTAGGAATGCTAGAGTTCCCTCGTACTACTGTTTGCTTTAAACATTGTTCTTGAAAGTTATTTTCCTTATTTGCTTATTAAAGTTAGACTAGAAATAATGGTTTTCCCTGTTTCTAGCTTCTTTTCTCCAAAGGAAGATTCTGAAAGTTTCCCTTGGTGTTGACTGAAAGCAGACTAGGTTTAAAAGTACTTTATATGATCTTAAGTTTATACTCTATCTTCTCTTATATGTTTTCATACTTTCTAAAGGTAATTATGTGGATTACTGGACTGTCTGTCAATTAAGCTGCTTTAATACAAACTTGCCCAAGAAGTCAATGGTTAGCCCTGCACTTGGTTGGTTTTAAACAATTACTTAAGAGGCTTTTCTTGTTTGGACTGACTATAAATCCTTTGTGAAATTATTATCAGTTTCCACCTCTCCAACACTTTATTATTTCCATTCCATCATTATAATCTCAATAATCTTGTGATGTAGATGACTTTCCCCTTGGATCACTCTTGATGTTGTTGCTCAATTAAAGCCTTGTTTATGACTCCATAGCCCAACAGACTAAAAACCAGCTTTATATCTATCTTTTTAGCCTAGCTGTTCTATTTACTCGCAACTTCTCACTTTTGAAACTCTTTGTATTTAGGAATTTTAACCTCAAACAGTATTCATGCTCAACCATCCAAAAACAAACAAAACCCTTGGCCTTCATAAATAGCCTAATATCATAACCCCAAATTTCAAAGACAAATCCATCTTTGTACTTATTGGAGAGATCCGTCTCCGGATTCAGGAGGGCTAGATCCTAGAATCCCAAAGTTGGTTGAAACGATGTTGTTTCTGCAGTTTTAGTCTCACCATTCTGCTAAAATTACAGATTCCTAACATTTATGGTGACTCCGCTGGGGAAAAAACCCATAATCATTTTTCATTTTTTATAAAACCTTGTGAGTAAAAAGCAACCTTTTCAAGCACTACCAAGAAACTGGTAATCATGATAAAACTTGTTTGAATCAGTGACAAGCTAGGTAAACCCTAGGATTCTCTTAAGTCTTTATCTAACCTTGAAAAATCAGCTGGCTTAGCCATAAGAGTAGACTGTCTTTGTCCTTTAAACATAGCAAAGTTTTGAACAAAGTTAGGATATTCTTAGAAACCACACAATTGAAAAATAACTCAGAAAAAAACCTAAAAATATTTCAGACCGGTATCCAAATAAACATGGTGGTGGACCATAAAACCTTTACCTCTAAAAAGAGCTAAAAAATTCCACTTGGCGACTCCACAATCCTTAACATAACTTAAAGACTCCACTGGGAAGAACCCTTACTTTTATAATATCATTCAAACTCAGTTAGAGGACTGTAGGATTGAATTTTAAATAGATTAGTTAACTTCTCAAATATTGTCATACCTGGTTGAACTTTTCTTGTTTGTTTGGGTCTGGAAAACACAACATAGTGGCTCCTAGAAATATTCACACTAGAGCCTATCCTGACCCTGATCCACCTGAGTTAGTTGATAACCCAGAAAGTATCCTTAGGAAGTCTCCTAGGATTAAATTATCAACTATTTTCAGATCACCCTTGAGAGCTAATTCAGTCCCTGAAAATATTTCAGCTCTACAACAATCATAAGTTGACTTAGGAAATCCTTTTAAAACTAGGTCTCTTGGTGACTTAGATCAGTTAGATTCTGAGTCTTCACTTTCATCTCCTGAAACAAGTGAAAATATTGGCAGCAGAGAAACAACACCTCCTGATTTTCATTTTCTTCACAATTTAGGTGTCTCTCATCCAAGATCAGCTCAACAATATATTCCTGGTCCATCCACTTCTGCTCACCCTACATCCACTGTTCAAACCACTCCACTTCAACCCACTTTCCCTTTTGTTAATCCACCTCTTTTAAATCCACCCCCACCACATATCATGGCAACATGGTATGGTCCCTTAGTCCTTCCTGCACCACTAGTCAATATTCCACAGGACTATCAGTCCAAAATTCCATTATATGATGCTAGAAATGCTAAAAATGCATCACAACATGTGGACAAGATGAATGAATACTTTGACAGAAATGAGATTGATGATGATTCTGTCAAGCTTAGATTGTTTGCTCATAGCTTGGGGGGAGAAGTAAGAAAATGGTTTAAAGGTTTAACCCCCCATAGTATTAATGATCTCCAAGCCTTTCATCAAACATTCTTAAACAAATGGGAAGTAAAGAAGAATCCTCTCCAAGTCCTTTCTGACTACAAGAACCTCCATAGAAACACTGGGGAAAGTGTGCAAGATTATTGCACTAGATTCAATAGTGTGTATAAATACTTTCCCAGGCTAAAACCTCCACAAGGCTCAGCTTTAAACAAGTTTCCTGAAGGGTTTGACCCTGAGATGGCCTATCAGCTGAGAGAGAGAGACTTTGCAACTCTTGAAGATATGCAAAGAGGTGCTCTTTATGTGGAAGTCAACTTAATGGAAAAGAGAGCAAGAATGAAAAATGAAAAGAGAGTGTCTTTTAGAGAGGAATCCACACCTTCTACTTCCAACTCAAAGATGGAGAAAATGATGGAGGAGATGATGAAAGAAATGAGCATAATTAAGAGAGCACAAGCAAGCCAAAACCAAACTGCTCCTCAAAATAGGAACTAGAACCAAAATCAGAATTTTAGAAGAAACCAACCTCCAAACAGACCTAGGGAAGATGATCAGCAAATCACTCCTCCCTTTCAGCAAAACTATGTAAGTGAGGTTGAGGAAACATATGAAATAGCATAGGAGGATGATATCAACATGTTGGGGATGGACAACGATGACTTTGAGATTCATTATGATAGAAAACAAGGTCTATACACACCTTATGATGACAGAAGAGATGATGATGAAAATTATTATCAAGACATGGAAAATGTCATCATAGAACCTCAAAAAGAATATGACCTTAGAAGCAAAACCAGTCAACATACCCCCAACAAAAAAACCTCTAACAAATCTTCACAAAACAACACTACAACCAAGCCTAGAGTTGTCAAACAAAAGGATAAAACTGTAGCTGTAAATTCTGGTAATGATAAAGAAAAAGACACTCAAAACAAAGAAAAACAGAGTGCAGACATTAGAAGTACTAACACTTCAGCTAGTACTCCTGTGAAAACAATTTTGTCAAGTGTAAATAAAACAAATCAGCAAGTTAATGTTGCTGATAGAATGATAGTTAATAAGGCTGAAAACAACACTTTAAAGAGTCAAATTCCTTTCAGCCTGGAGCAGGAAATTTCAAAGATCAAAATCTCTGTTCCCCTCACTGCGTTAGCTGCCCAACATGTATATAGAACCCAAATTTTGAAGGCTTTAAAAATAGAAGAAAATGAGGACACAGTCAATCTTAATGATGACCAACCAGAGCTGATTTTTGGTCCTAAGATTGAAGGTAGATATCAAGAGGGACCTGTTCGTCCCTTTTATGTGAGTTTAAACGTTCATGAAAATTTTTTGCACAACGCTATGCATGATTCCGAGGCTTCTCATAATTTAATGCCAAAAGTTGTAATGGAGAGCCTGGGTCTAGAAATCGCTAGACCTTACAAAGACCTTTACTCCTTTGATTCCACTAGAGTAAAATGTTTAGGATTAATCAAAGACCTCTGTGTTAACTTAGCCCAAATTCCAGCCAAATGTTTAGTCATGGATATTGTTGTGGCTGATGTGCCCCCAAAGTATGGAATGTTATTATCAAGATATTGGGGGGCTAAGTTACAAGGAACTATGCAAATGGACATGACCTATGCGATTATCCATGTTTTCAATCAAACTAGAAGACTTTACAGGGAGTCCCATATGAAATTCACAGTTACAAGTCAAGACAAACCACAAAAATCTCCCCTCTATTCCGTAAATACATGCCTTTATTATTTTATTATGTTTAATTTTGAAACAATTAGTGAACAAGTCACTTTAACATGATTACTGGGAGATAGAGAGGAGGAAAAAGACAATGTAGGTGTGTCTGAATAATTTGCTGAACCTGTAAGATCTAGCAAACAAAACATGGGTCTTGAGCCACAAATTACGTCTCCTTTGCTTTTAAACATTGAGAGTCAAGAAAGCAGTCCTCAACCCAATGATGTATCTGAGGAAATGAAACAAATTCAACTAAGTGCTGAGTTTCCACAACAACCTTTGAGCACGTTAGTTGAAGAGGACAGTAACCAGGATGAAACCAAGAATAGTCCTCTGTGGAGTATGTATTTGATGGATCCTGCACTAAGAACAATGCTGGTGCATGTGTTTGGATTACTAACACTGAAAACAACCACATAGAAAACATTTCTTGCAAACTTGACTTTCAGTGTTCCAATAACATAGCAGAATATGAATCCCTTCTCCTAGGTTTACACCTATTGAAAAAGTTAGGAGCCAGAAGAATTAATGTGTATGGGGATTCAGAGTTAGTCATTAGGCAAGTCAATGGGGAATATAACGCCAATCATCCCAGACTTAGAGCCTACCGAAATGATGTCATGGACCTTTAGAAAACATTCGAGGAGTCCAAACTGTTTTTTTTCCCAAGAAAAAGAAATATTGCGGCCCACAATTTAGCCTTTGTAGCTAGGACATGCTTAACGCCATATAACACCAAAGACTGCACAACTCAGATAAAATTTAGACCAGCTGTTCTTGATAATGAGAAGTATTGGCAGGTTTTTGACAATGACAAGAAAATATAAGACTTCATGCAATTCGGAAATGAATTCGAACTAAACAGTTCGGACTCAGACTATGAAACAGACTGCAGGGACGAAACTTTTCTTGATGAAGAAGAACCTTCTCTTGAACTTGCTAATATAAACCTGTTAACAAGAAAACTTATAAACAAAACAGAATTGAATGCAGAGTTAGAAACAGAGGAGTTAGAAACTCTGCACTCTAAAGATGAAAGTTTGCCTAAGGGTCTGGCCCCTTTAGAAGAGTTGTTCGATTTTAACGATGTGGCGAATAAACCAAAACTGGAATCTGTAGAGACTGAAGTAGAAGAGTGCAATATAGGCAGTGAACTTAAACCTATGATGATTAAACTATCTAAAACTTTACCAAATCACATTAAACTTAAATACATAGAGCTGTTTAAAGAGTTTTTTGATGTTTTTGCATGGAGTTACGAAGATCTTAAATCTTATGACATTGAAATAATACAGCACAAAATTCCCCTTAAAGAAAACCAAAAACAATTTAAACAGAAACTGCGCAGAATAAACCTTGTCCAGTTGCCTTTGGTTCAGAAGGAGATCATGAAAATGTATGATGCTGGTATTATTGTCCCTATTAGATACTCTGAGTGGGTGTCTAATTTGGTGTCTGTTAGGAAGAAAAATGGAGAAATCAGACTTTGTATAGACTTTAGAGACTTAAACAAAGCTTCATTGAAAGACAACTACCCTTTACCAAAGATGGATCACATTTTACAAAGGGTGGTAGGGTCTAGAATATTTTCTTTGCTGGATGGCTATTCACGGTACAATAAGATCTTAGTTTACCCTGCTGATCAATTAAAGACAACCTTCACTACAATATGGGGCACTTTCATGTATGTGAAAATGCCCTTTGGTCTAATAAATACTGGAGAAACTTTTCAAAGAGCCATGGACATAGCTTTCTCGGAGGAACTGGGCTTCTTCATCATTATCTACCTTGACGATGTCACTGTTTTTCAAAAACAGATGAAGAGCACTTAGAACATTTGAGAAAAGTTTTTGAGAAATGCAGAAAGTTTGGAATATCCTTAAACCCTAAAAAGACACTATTTGGTCTCCAAGAAGGTAAACTTCTTGGGCACATTATTTCTGAGGAGGGTATAAAGATAGATCCAAAGAGGATTGAGGCCATATTGCAAATCTCTCATCCTCGAAACATCAAAGAGTTGCAATCTTTCATTGGAAAGATTAAATTTTTAAGAAGATTCATCCCCAACTTGGCCGAGCTCCTTAGGAATATCACAAGCATGTTAAAAAGGGAGCAAGGGGTAAAATGGACCTTGGAAGCAAAGAAATCCTTTGAGCTGGTGAAACAAGCATTAACCAAAACACCAGTTCTCATAAGTCCTAATTTTTCAAAACATTTTTATATTTTTTCATTTGCATCAGAGCATACCATAGCTGCTGTCCTTCTACAGAAAAATCCACAAGGACAAGAGCAGCCTATTGCATTCTTTAGCAAGGCATTGAGGGATGCTCCTTTGAAGTATAACATCATGGAGAAGCAAGCTTTTGCTTTGGTTAAAGCTTTAAAAGACTTCAAAGTATACATTCTTCACTCACACATTATTGCCTTTGTCCCGAACTCAATTGTTAAAGACATTCTTACACAGGACCTAGATGGTAAGAGAGGTAAGTGGATTGCTGTTATCCTTGAATATGATTTAGAGATAAAACCCACTAAACTCATCAAGGGCCAAGGTCTAGCTAGATTAATGGTTGAATCAAATTTTGAAGTTCTTGATATTAATATGATTAACGCTTTGGATGACCAAGAAGAATTCTCAACTCTTATAGTTGAAGATCATTTTATGAATTCTCCTTGGCATGCTGATATTATTTATGTTTTGCTTAAATTGAATACACCTCCTGGTTTGACAAAAAAAAAGGCAAGGTTCCTCAAATTAAAAGCTGTAAACTATTGCATTATTGATAGATGTCTTTACTGGAAAAATTCAAGTGGTGTATTGCTTAAATGTTTGCCTGAGTTTGATGCAGAGAAGGTTAAATACCAGTTCCATGAAGGAGAGTGTGGAGGCCATTTGTACTGGAAGACAATAGCCAACAAAATTTTGAGGGTTGGTTTCTATTGGCCTACTCTTTTCCATGATGTGCATAAGATGATCATATCCGGCCATAAATGTCAACTTTTTGAAGGCAAAATAAAACTGCTACCCTTGCCTTTGCATCCAATCACTGTTGAAGCCCCTTTTCAACAGCAGGGACCTGAATTCATAAGAGAAATCCACCCCCCATCTTCTGCCCATCATAGATGGATTCTCACTGCCACATAATATTTCACTAAGTGGATAGAAGCCATACCTTGTAGACAGGCCAATGATTCAGTTATCATAAAATTTATGGAGACTAACATTCTCTCCAGGTTTGGCTGTCCTACCAAGATTATCACTGATAATGCAGCAACATTCAGATCAAACAAGATGGTTGATTTCTGTCACAGATATCAGAAAACATTGGGGAATTCCATGGCCTATTACCCTCAAGGTAATGGACTTTCTGAATCCTCAAACAAAAGTTTAGTGAGCATAATCAAGAAACTGTTGGAAGACAACAAAAAGTCTTGGCACATAAAGCTAGTTCATGCACTGTGGGCTGACATATTGATTTTGAAGAAATCCATTGGCATGTCACCTTTTCAGCTGGTTGATGGTACTGATGCAATTTTTCCAAACAGCCTTGGTGTACCAGTAATGAAGTTGATTCAAGAGTTACAAACTGAAGATAATGACATGATAAGAAGGATAAACCAGACCATTCATCTTCAGCAAACCAGAGAGGAAGTTTATAACAAAGCATTGCAGAAACAAATCAACATTAAAAAGCTTTTTGACAGAAGAACAAAGGCCAACAATTTCAAAATTGGGGACCAAGTTTTAAAGTGGGATTCAAGGAGGGAAGAGAAGGGAAAGCATGGAAAATTTGACAACTTATGGCTTGGCCCTTACTCTATTCATTCAACTATTGGTAACAATGCATTTTTCTTGCAGGAGTTGAATGGAACATAATTGTTTGGGGGTCTTGTCAATGGCAGGATGCTTAAGCATTACTTCTCTTGATCAATGTTATGTTTTGAAGCCTTTTTATCTTTTTTCATTATAAATATTTCATCCACCATTGCATTCAAAGTTGTAAAAATAAAAAATACAAAAAAAATGAAAGAAAGAAAAGAGGGCAGATTGTGAAAACAAGAAAGGTATAGCCCCGTACCAAAAAAGAGAAACAAATTCTGAAAGTGTGCAAGCTCAAATGCCACTCCTGAATAACACACTTCTAGTTAGTCAAACTGTCTAATCTTGACTAATTAGCTTTAAATTTTCTGCTGATAGGATAGTGAAATCGATTTTCCAAACTGTTTAATCTTGGCTTATCAGTAGATAGTTTAGGTTAGAAATTAAAGGTTCAAACATGATCAAAATCTGAACCTAAGTTTCCAAAGAGAGATGACTCAAATCTGTTTCATTTTCCGAGTCAAAAAACATGTAAATCTGGTTCTAATTAGCTCAAAACCTAAACCAGAGAACAAAGAAGGAACAACTCAAAGCAAAAGTTAAGACAAAGCTGTAAAAAAGATGAAGGAAGTGCTTTGACTTGCAGATCTTAAGCCTTCCATTTTGATTTAATTTTCTGCAAAATAAATGTCTATGTGCAACTTGTTTTTATGCCATAGACCACAGCAAGTCAAACAGCTTAATCTTGACTTGACTGTTTTTAAATTTATGCTTTAGAATTTAGAGAATAAAAATATGTTGGACAGTTTAATCCCAACAGATAGTAGAATAGGTAAAGAAGCATCTGAACTCAACTGTTTAATTTGAGTTCAGGGAGAAATAAGGATTAGAAATAGATTAATTTTATGCTTTCAAAAGAATAAAATGTTGTAAAAGAGTTTGCTAATCCAAGTGCACTCTAATGAAGAAAAAATGTTAGATCAGTAGGATTGGGTAGATAGAAAGCTTGTATTGATGAAGATCCATTGTTTTTATGACTGTTAACATGTTTTCAGAACAAAGAAGATCATCCACAGAAAGAAAGGCAGCCCAATGGATGAGGCAACTGATCAGCCTCCCAGAGAACACAATAGATGCGGCACAGGTCAGCCTCCCAGAGAATACAAGTCTGAAGTTCTTGATGCCTTCAAGAAGGCATCATCCCCAAGTGGAGCCGCTGTTAGCTAGCTATAAAATTTGTTATACCAAATGCTGGCTAATTTTTTTTTTGAGCCTTCAAGGAACAAATTTTATTACTAAAAAGTGTTGGCTCTTGAAGACTCTTGAAGGCCTCCTGCCTCTGTCCTCAAATATTCACTACTGTGCCTATTCCCCTTTCAGAATCCTGCTGATTTCCAAGCCAGAATACTGCTACAAACACCATTTCCCTTTTTCCCCTTCTCCCAAAACTAACCCTCATTTTCCCCTCTCTTTCTCCATAAAAACTCCCCTGTTTTCATAATTCCTCTTCTTCCATTTATGAAAATCCTCTTTATGTGGTTTAAAAATTATTTTTAAACTATATCGAAACCCTTCATTTCCCTTGAAAATCATTGAAAAACTATGAAAACCCACATTTTGGGCATATATGGGTCCTAGCCCTTTTTCCCATTGACCCTCGGTCACATCATTTCCCATGCGCCCACAACCCCGCAATCGGGCGCCTATTCGCTTCAAATAAAACAATTCCCTGCCAAAGTTAAAACCTTGGTTATATATTAAAAATCGTCGGTTTTTATTATTTTATTAGATCTCCGCCGGTACAAGTTTTAAATCATTCCGCACCGTCGATCTGATATGAAGATCGGACGGTGCGGATTTCGTCTCCCGGTGGTCCCCGCATTCCACTAACCATTCCAAAAACCGCGTGGTATCCATCGCACCGCCTTTGGGCGAAGGCGATTTTTTCCCGATCGCCACTGATTCCACTCAACTGTTGACACACGTCCTGGGCACTATTCATAAAACCGCTGTCCATCGCGCGTTAACATTCAGACGCGGACGCCATGCGATATTGGCATCCACCGTCCAATCTTGGGCCGCCCATCCGACGACTATCGCTCACCGGAGATGCCCAACAGTTAACCGGGCTACGACGCGACATTTAATGAATCTCCGCCATCGATCTGATCTGCAGATCGACAACCCACATTTCATCGCCTTGTTTCGATCGTCCAGTCAATGTTTTCCCGTTTTGACTTTTCGCCTCCACTCCCGACCGTCGATCTCTGTGGCTCCGATTTAAACATTTCTTCTGCCTTTCCTTTGATTCCTCTGATCAATCTCGACCGTTGGATGATGCCATCCAACGACCATGCTTCCTTCACGTGCCTTCTGAAGCAGTAAACCTATGTATGTAGGATTTTATAATAATTTTTTGTATTTTGCAGGGTTTCAAGTGATTTTTCTGCCATGACTGAAGAAATTTCTAAGGCAGAGGGTGACGATCCTCCTGCCTTCGATTCATTAAAGAAAATCATCGCAGGGTTTAGAATTCACGTTTTATCAATGATTCACGAGGCATTGATGCCATTCGACCCCTACACAGCCCTGCACACCAACAGAAAAACATGAATCAAGCACAGTGAAAGAGTATCAGTGCAGAAAACCAGAGATATGCCATAATAGAAGATTAAAGACAATTATTGCGGGGATTACATCTAAGATGTTTATCAAAAGCCTAATCCCCAATTTAAAACACATTTTAAAGAAAATCTGAAGTGTTTTATCGACAGGAAACCCTCCACCGCCACAAATTGAGGAAAATTGATCCCTCTAGCTACCACGATGCCACCTGTACCTCAAAGTATTCAATCAGAGACCGAATTGATTGATCAGGATCAGATATTTGTCTCAGCGCAGTCAGAAAGTTACTTCTGCAAGGGAACTTAATGCAAAGGATATCGGCAGAGTAACCCCGACATTACACAGAGCCTCAAAGATCAACAAAAGCTCCCACCGAGCTTAAATCTTTATGTAAATCATTTAATACAGAGGATATGTATGTAAGTTTCTTCATTGAGCCCCTCAAAGGCTAAGAAGCCATTAAGTCTGTATTAATTGTAATTGAGATCTTTTATCAGATCTCACCTCCTCATTCTTCTATATATACTACTGCAGAAGATGAGTGAGGGGTTGGTTGCGGAACTTTGATATACATTTGAGCTTTAAATTTCTGATTGTAAATAGTGGTCACTGGCCCTTGGAGCTCTGCTTGTGATAGATTAGTTAGGCTGAATAGTGAAGATGATTGCTGAACTGAAACATTGGACCTGAGTACTGTAACTGGTTTTACATCAATAAACAAGCTGTTTCTTGGGATCCTGGTCTATATCACTGGTGAAGTGCTCCTTTCTTTGTATTGTTTTCCTTCTATGTATGTCATATTGTTCACTATTCTTTGATAAAGAACAACATTTATAGAGTTAGGAGCTACTGTATATCAGTAACCTTCTCTAATTGAAAAGCTTTATCTCAATGTTTTCCTCCAATTTGTTTATTTAAGAATGATTTAATACAATTTAAGCAGTTAGGAATGCTAGAGTTCCCTCGTTGTACTGTTTGCTTTAAACATTGTTCTTGAAAGTTATTTTCCTTATTTGCTTATTAAAGTTAGACTAGAAATAATGGTTTTCCCTGTTTCTAGCTTCTTTTCTCCAAAGGCAGATTCTGAAAGTTTCCCTTGGTGTTGACTGAAAGCAGACTAGGTTTAAAAGTACTTTATCTGATCTTAAGTTTATACTCTATCTTCTCTTATATGTTTTCATACTTTCTGAAGGTAATTATGTGGATTACTGGATTGTCTGTCAATTAAGCTGCTTTAATACAAACTTTCCCAAGAAGTCAATGGTTAGCCCTGCACTTGGTTGGTTTTAAACAGTTGCTTAAGAGGATTTTCTTGTTTGGACTAACTATAAATCCTTTGTGAAATTATTATTAGTTTCCACCTCTCCAACACTTTATTGTTTCCATTCCATCATTATAATCTCAATAATCTTGTGATGTAGATGACTTGCCCCTTGGATCACTCTTGATGTTGTTGCTCAATTAAAGCCCTGTTTATGACTCCATAGCCCAACGGACTAAAAACCAGCGTTATATCTATCTTTTTAGCCTAGCTGTTCTATTTACTTGCAACTTCTCACTTTTGAAACTCTTTGTATTTAGGACTTTTTACCTCAAACAGTATTCATGCTCAACCATCCAAAAACAAACAAAACCCTTGGCCTTCATAACTAGCCTAATATCATAACCCCAAATTTCAAAGACAAATCCATCTTTGTACTTATTGGAGAGATCCGTCTCCAGATTCAGGAGGGCTAGATCCTAGAATCCCAAAGTTGGTTGAAACGATGTTATTTCTGCAGTTTTAGTCTCACCAATCTACTTAAATTACAGATTCCTAACAGAGGTGGTAACAATTGAGACCTAAGGGAACAATAATTGTGACTGGAGGGAAAAAAAATTGTTACTTGAGGGAACAACCTATTACTCGAGGGATAAAAAATAGTAATTCGAGGTAATATGTTGTTCGTTGCATGTGTGACAAACTATGTTTCGGGTCAGAATTGCGACAAACTATGTCTGTGGTCACAATTGTGATGATCTATGGTTTTTTGTACCTTGAGGTTAATTCGACTGTTTGTTTGACTGGTCATCATCTTTGAATTTGACTAGTCCTTGTTGTTGAAATTGTGATGATAAATAAATATATAAATATATTGCATGTAAGATATGTTGCGACATCTTTTCTATAACTACAATAATTCTGAAAGGTTATAAGGTCTTTTTTTTCACGCAAAAAATAACATTAAATGGGTATAAACTAATCCTCAAGGGGTCAATGATGGGAAATTTTATTTCCCTTGCAATTCTTGTAGGTGCAGACGTCGGTGGAGAATTTCATATGAAACAACTGATAGACATTGTAGGAAGAATGGGCACATTGAAGGGGGGAACGAATATCGTTTGGTGGTAAGTTACTATCTATATTGAATCATTATATATATTTTCTTTATATTAATCATATTTGTTATTTTTTTTATTGTTATAATATTTGTTGTGTAGACTAATTATTTCACACGAATGTTTGAAATTATTATAAAGTCAAGGTGCCCCCCTAGGTACTGTGATTTGAATATTGCACCAAGTATTAGTGCTAGAAATGATGTTCTACAAGTTGAGGAAGACGGAGCGAATATCGAACTAGCTCAAGATAATGATCCTATGCAAGAATATGGGATTAATAACATAGTTCCAAATGATGGGACAAATCAATTGATCCAAGATGTGATTGGAAATGAGAGTTGCGATGATGCAGCTATGCTACAGAAGGCATTGGCATGAATTTACGAAGGCTTAAGAGAAAATATTCTCTCTGCTACATTATTGTTTGTGAACTTAAAGGTTTTGAACGGTTTGTCAAACACTTGTATGACACAAATCCTAAGGTATAATGTAATATGTTTCATCCCATGAAAGGTTGTTTTTTCCCCCTTTTTTAGTGTTAATTAATGTGTAAAATAAGAATGTAATATTTATGATTAATATTGTTTACCCTAACTAGTGATTTTTTATGTTGTACTAGATTGTTAGGTGAGTTTATGTTACCATTACCAAATGAGTTACCTCACACAAACCAAGATATATGTGTTATTATGAAATAAATTGGAATGGAGTATCAAGCTATATATGCATGTCCTAATGATAATATTATATATTATGGACAACATGAATTGAATATAAATGCCCGAAATGTAACAACAATAAATATCGAACTGATCAAATAATAAAAAAAGTACCTCCAAAGGTTCTTCATCATATTCCCATAATTCCACGTTTGCAACAATTGTTCAAGTGTGAAAGCACAACAAAGTTTATGGATTTCCATGCATGGAAGAGAAGTGAAGATGGTTTTCTTCGAGTTCGTACAAATGGTTATGAAATTAGGGAAATTGAGGAACAATGGCTGCATTTTAAACATAAACCTCATAATTTTAGGTTTTCATTGGAAACTCACAATGTTTATCCATTTGGAGAGCTCAAGTCTATTTATTGAGAGTACCCATTTTTGTTATCAACAATAACCATCCTCCTTGGATTTCAATAAAGAGGGAGCACATTATGTTGACAATGATTTTTCTAGGTATTTGTTTACATTAATTTTTTGAATATTAATGTAACATTTTCATTTGTCTTGTTTGTTGCATAATATGTTATATTTATTTATTTACTTATATGTATATATCATAGTATTAATTATGTGTAATTTAAAGCAATTAGGTAAGTACCGAGTTAAATATATAAATGTATATATCGATCCTCTTATCAACGAGTTAATGAAGCTATGGGTTAGTATTACTATGTATGACATCTATAAACCAATATGGGAGAGGTATTTTCAATTCCATAGAATACTTGTACGGATAATTCATGATGCCCCAAGACTAACACATTTTTGGTATGTAACGTTATATTGCACTTTAATAGTATATAATTATTTCTATTAGATCATATCATGCATGTGTTTTAAACATTCTTTAGTTTATAATTGACATTAATCCATCTCTTCTAGGCCTTCAAATTAAGGGTATATTTCCATGTCCATTTTCTGGTCCTAAGATAAAATCTTATCGTTCAAAAAGTTTAGTAAAGGAGGTGTTTGATGAGTATAGGCACTAGAACCACAAGTATCGTGCTACTGAAAAATATATTTTCAATGGGAAAAAAGAGTCTGGATTAAAACCACGAATAATGACACCTCATCTATGGAAGTTGGAATATAACATAAATCATCAACGTGAAAGACATGGGCTTCCACGAGGAATGAGAATTTATCCCACTCAATTTATGAGGTTTCCCTACAATGAGCACCTAAGAATAACCCATTTTTTTGATACAATGCATATCGGGAAGAATGTGACAAAAAATTTATGGCGGATCATAGATGGTAGGAGGGATAAATAAAAAATACGGAAAATTTTTAATGACATTGTGGAAGCCAATCATGCAATGAAGAATGGTATATGATTAGATAGCGATGGAGATCGAAACAAACTTCCATGGTTAATAAATGAGAAACAAAGTGATGATGTAAAAGAGGTCATTCGAAGAATTAATTTTCCCACAAGATTTTCTTCAACCATAAATAATATATCAACAAAGAAAGGTGAATTTGGTGGGGTAAAAACACACAATTGGCATACCTTCATTAAGGTAATTATTTTGGTATATATATATCTATTTTGGTATATATACATCTTTATGGTTTTTTTTTTTTGTCTACTTTGGGTCAAACAAATAAGGATTCATTTTCATTATTACAATATGTTCTACCTCTATCTCTCCCAGACGACTTTGACAACAATGTCAAACAAGTTATATATGATTGTGGAAAATACATGTGGTAAGTAGTGACTCTATATGCCAAGTGTTTTTTTCAATTAGTTGTTGATCAACTTAATTACATGATGTGTTTTATTTGTAATGTAATATATTATAGTTTGTTGAAACATGTACTTATTTTATTGCATCGTCTGTAGATGGTTGTCATTGAAAGAAAATATAAGGCATTGGAAGAGAGAAATTCCTCAACTAATGTGTGAAATGCAAAAGTATCTACCTCCAAATTTTTTAAATTCACAATAACACTACATCATACACCAAGTTGAGGAGATTGAATTGTGTGGACTTGTACACACAAGGTTAATGTGGAAGGTGGAGAGACACTTGAAATCATTGAAGACTTTGGTTAGACAAAGAAGGAGTCCTGAGGGTTCTATGGCATATCAATCCATGGTGTACATTACTCATTATCTTCCTATATTAGCAAAAAATATGCATGTGGATTACATTTGGGATGTGAACTCCATCAACAAAACTGAAGGGGGGCACCTATAGGGGAAAGGTAGAACGAAAAAAGTGAAAGGTATATATATATATATTCATTTTTGTGTATATTATACTTATTTAATTTTTATTCTTTCATAAATTATTAATATTGACCATTGTAACTAATATTTACTGGTGAATTATGATTTTTCTGATACAGTTGGTCGAGAGTGGGATGCACTACATTTATACATTACAAACAATCTTGGTTGGAAGAAGTTATGGATTGAAAGACATGAACAAAATCATTGTAAATTATCATGGAAAGGGGTGTCTACATTAGTTAAAGAAGCTCATCGTGCCCAAGATGCCAATCTTACACAAAGAGAAATTAATTTAGCAAATGCTTTGAAAGATAAACATGAAAGCACACATTTTCACTGACTTGCAATATTTTGTTAATTTATTTTATAAATATATTATTCATGTGAATCCATGTGTGTTTTTCAAACACTTTCCAAGTTATATATATGAATATGTTTATTAATTGACAATGCCTTTTTTATTTGCTTGGCATATTGCAATTGAAACACCAAAATTATATGTGGTAAAAAGGTCGTAAGTTTCGCACCAAAAAGTTTGATGAAAAGAGGAATTTTTTTGTTTATTGTGGGATAACTGCAATATTCCAAGTCACTAATGTTTTCTCTAGAAGTGACACACGTCCACAAGTCTATGAAAATCAATACTATGGGTATTTGGATGACATAATTGAGTGTGAATTTGATTGCTTCAAATTGGTTGTATTCGACATGAAATGGTATAGACTACAAATGAATGAAAATGATATCGATAGAACTTTTATTCAACATGCTAATGGATTTACCATGGTTAATACAAGGTCATTTGAGCCAGGATCAGATCACTATGTTCTTCCAAGCCAATGCGAATAGGTATTTTACTCGAAGGTTCTGTGTAGAGCAAGTTGGTCATATGCTGTTAGATATGATCCAAGAGGAAGGCTGGTAGTGTATAATGTACCAAAAGGAGATGATAATGCTGAAGAGGATGATGCTCTATAGGAGTAGTTATTTGATGTTCATGTGTCATCTCACGAAGATATTAAAGAAGTTCAAGGAGATGTTCGAGACAATGTTCGTGATGAAGATGATATTGATGATGTACTGTCAGATGAAGAACTTGAAGAAGTTGAACCAAATGTAGGATATGGTGTTCTTCATGATGTTATGATTATTGGAAATGATGAAATTTATGATGATGATGAAATCACTGATTGTTTCAAAGCCATTTTTGGCCGGAGGGCATAAATGTTGATATGATGGATGAATAAGAATATTAATGATATCAAAATGTTGTAATGTACGAGGTATGAGTTTATATTTTTTGTGTTGTAGATTTGTTCTCTTTCATTTAAATTAAATATTTTTTTCTTAGTAATTTCTATATATGATTGATTCTTACTATGTTGCTTTCAAATAGTTTATAGTAGATAAATTGGGTGTTGGGAATATCGAGAGTGATGTGAGGGCTGGGGGGAGAGGACATGTGAGCTTCCATGACCTTCGCGTGGTTGGACTTGATTAAAATTGAGAAAGTAATTACTATATTATAAATATTATCCACATTGTTAGCAATTGTGACTCCAGGGAAAAATAGCTACTACTTGAGGGAAAAACAATTGTGACTTGAGGGAACAACAAATGTTACTTGAGGGAATGACAATTGTGACTTGAGGGAACAATTGTTACTTGAAGGAAAAAAAAATGTGACTTTGAGGGAACAACAATGATAATTCTAGATAACAACAACTTGCATCTTAAAGTAAAAGAAAATAAAAAAGGTGGAAAATCAACACGAAAACAATAAAACAACAAATTAAAGGATAGAGAGAAATTAAAGGATAATAGAAAATAACAAGTCATAGGAGGCACAATGTATAAAAGAGAATTTATAGGTTGCATCTATTGAGACCCAAGGGAACAACTATTGTGACTTGAGGGAACAACAATGGTAATTCGAGGTAACAACAACTGTATTAGTAAATGGTGGTCCAATCCGACTTCTCAGGTTGTTTGAAGAGTCTTAATCTCGAATTCGAATGGGAAAATGGGTCATTTACCATACACAAGCTGATAGGGTGAAAATCCTATAGTATTATGCTAAGTGGTGTAATAAGCCCATAAGGCTTCAAGGAGCTTATAGGACCAAACTTGGTGATTGGTAGCCATTGTTTTTGTTAAGATTTGTTTTAACACCTTATTTGTGCTTTCAACCTACCCAACACTTTAGGATGGTAGGGAAAAGTGATCTCGTGCTTACACTTGCATAGGTTGGGCTTGCTCTCATTTTTAGGACACAATGAAATATTGAAGGGATTTTATTGGTGACATCTTTTTTTTGAATGATTTTGTTGAATCCTCACAAGAAGGTGATTTAGAGAGTGCACATGGTCATTGAAATTATTATATGCAATATTATAAGTAGATATATCCTTCTTAATGATTGGTAATTTATAAATTAATCATTATCTCTAGTACCACCAATAATTGCTTATCATTTTGACTCCCATTTTTTGAGTTTTGAAGGGCTTGCAATTTTGCAATGCTAATTTCGAGGATCACCTTAATATTCCCACTAGATAGAATTTGATGGAAAAATTGTCATCATGGGGCATTTTGGCTATCGAATAGGGTTAACAAATTTAACTTCTGTTTATTTATTTTTTACATCGACTAGAGTTTTTCCTAGCTATATTCATTTTCTTTCAATTTCAATGCCATGAATCATTTTAAAATGTTATACCAAGAACTATAAAAAATTACAAATCCAATTGCTATTCCCGCTTTACAAGAGCAACACAACACACATAAGTGTTAACATCTAAAATTATAAAAAATATTTTTTAACATAAGTTTTAAAATTATAAAAATTAAGTATTAAGTTATATAAGTTAAAAAATTTAACACATATAACATTATATATAAAATATTAAAATATGAGATTAGTTTAATGAGGCCACAATTTTTCCTGGAAAATAGTGGAAATTCTGGCAAGATTTTGACAAAATCCAATAGAAATATTGGGAAATCTAGGTTACAACTCTTAATCTTAAAGATTTTTGATGGTTCTAAATCCATTTCCACCATAACAAATTATTTAAAAATTCATATGAACGGATTTAAAAGAAAAAAAAGATGAAGCCATATTTAAATGAAAAAAAGATGAAGCCATATTTAGAGGTTTGGAAATTTGGGCCTCTCCCTACAACAATTACTTTGATGAGCTCAATTGTTGATTCAAGGGCGCCATTCCCTCTCGCAGAGGTCCAACAATTCGGGCCTCCCCCTGCATGGACTACTTTGGAGCGCTTCATTGTTGATTCAAGGGCGTTAATGGATGGCTCAATTGTAGGTTCCATGATTCAGAAATGGCACACACCTCTCCACGTCGCTACTGCTAGTGCAAATAGGTAAACCATTGGAAGGCCACTCTCCGCACGAAGGTGAACCAAGCTCGTCAACACCTCTAAGGGCCCATCCGCCAGCTGGGTTCATGGTTAACTAAGATATTTTGTATGTAGTAACAAAATAACTCGTATTCATCCATTTAAAATAAGGATCTAATATGAGTTTTGAGGGATCAAATTTCTTTTGTTGCAAACTTATTTTAAAATACAAAAAACAATGTGTAATTTTTTACTCTTTAAATTGCAAGTTTAAAGTTTAAATGTTATAGAGATTACACAACATGTGTATTGAGTCATTTTATATTAATTAATATTAAAATATTTTATTCATAATTCATATTGGATATTTGATTCTATCATACATCAAAATAATTTTTTTTCTATATATAGATTTATATAAAGTTGATATCATATATTAAAATATTTTTAAAAAAATAAGATTTAAACATTTTACTCACATAATTTTTTACTTCTAATTACTTTACATGATATTAGGTCATATGGACAACTAATTAACAATGCATAGCATATATATTTTTTTCAATTTTATTATAGCCTATATTGTTTTTCTATTTAGAGAATATTTTATTTTTATTTTAAGAGGGACAGACATATGTACACATCACCTTCATTACACGTAGCCTTCACAGCCTTCACACTGCTCTGTAGAAACATTATAGATGCATTGTGGTTCACACATGCATTTTCGTTCCCACTGGGTTGTAGAAATAATATAGATGCATTTTAACTATAGATCTACTAAGAGCCTAGAGGGATCAAATCTGCTCAAAATTATTTTTATTATTTTTTTGAGGACGTGACATACTTACCCATCTCTCTCATACTAGATTGTAGAATGAGCCTTTCGGCTCAATGAAAGTGTCTTCTCAATTTTGTCGAATTTCGGTAGGCCCGTCCAAGAGAAGCCCTCCTTTTGTTAAACAACATTTTTGTAGCTCCGGCCTGAACTATCAATATATTTTTCTAGATAGACTCGTTAGGGAAAAATTGTGTAATATTAAGAAGCTTTATATGTGTTATTGGTCCAGTTTCCAACAGGGCGACCCATAACACCAGGAATTTTTTTTTAATATTTTTGGCACCATAATATAAAAACGGACCTTCACATAAAAAAATAAAATTGTTTATTATGTATAAAATTAAAATTAAGTTTTAATTAGGTTAAATAATTGTTTTGCCATTTTTGAGCATTGAGTCATGTGGAAAACAAATGGAGCACTGAGTACTGTGGAAAAAGGAATAGAGTACTTAGTCTTGGATTCACTTATTCGTAGTCGGATCCCTTAGGGAATACACAAACTCGCCATTTTGTTCACCATTTTTTACCCTAGTTCATTTGCTAGTGTTTTGTTTCTTTTCGAAGTCCTCTACTTCGGGAGCCATCCATGGTTTTGGGAAGTACCAGATCCATTCCAACCATTTCACGAGGGTTTACCATTCTAGGAGTATTTTTATCGGAATAATCCATCCAGGGTTTTGGGAAGTACTAGAGCCATTCCATTTGTTTCGCGATGGTTCACTATTCTAGGAGTATTTTGATTGGAATAAGCCATCCAGGGATTTGGAAGTACCAGAGTCATTCTAGCCATTTCATGAGGGTTCACCATTCTAGGAGTATTTTTGTTGGAATAAGCCATCTAGATTTTTTTGAAGTACCGGTGCCAATCCAACTGTTTTGTGAGGGTTCACCATTCTAGGAATATTTTGATTGGCATAAGACATCCAGGGTTTTGTTAAGTACCAGACCCATTCCATCTGTTTCGCAAGGGTTCACCATTCTCGGAGTATTTTGATTGGAATAAGCCATCCAAGGTTTTGGGAAGTACTGGAGCCATTCGATCTGTTTCGCGAGGGTTCACCATTCTAGGAGTATTTTGATTGGAATATGGGAACACAAGGTCCAAACAATGTCAGGTCAGATCCTTTGTAGGTATTTCCTCAACTTTCCAATTTCATACAAGGTTTTATGTTATAATTGTATGTTCCCTATCCTCTGCAACAAATTTATAGCCTGTTCATTCCCTGTCAAGTTTTTATCAATTGGATTAAAGATGCGGTCATCAATAGGATCCAATAGAAGAGAAGATAGGATAATAAAAAAATGTAGGCTTGCAGGAGGCATCTCAAAATGTGTTCCAACCTTTCTATCCAATGTGCTATCTTGTTTTGTGAAAAAATTTAAAGTTTGTGCAAAGAAAACCCCAAACATCAAACATTCCATCCAAATTGGTGACAACCCAAGAATAAATTTCACCTCTTCAACATCTTGGACTGTGCATAATCATAAGTTATGGATTGTTTTGCACTCATAGTCTAATTCATATTTTATCGTCACTCTGTCAAGAAAGGTGAAAGAAAAGAGCATGATATCCATACCAAATCTCTCGGTTAATTTAAAACTGGCCATAAAAGAGTAATCCAACATGAAGCAACAATGAAAACATTGAAATAAAACAAAAATAGGACTTCAAGATCATTGCACCATATCCATAGTCAACATGCACCAATATCTTATCCTATATCGTTAAAAAAAATAATTTTTGTCTTCCTGTATTATTACAAAGAATTATTTCAACTACCAAAAGCTTCAACATTTCACATGTCAGAGGGAAAAACCACTCTGACTCTAATAAAATTAATTTGCAGCATTGGTAAATTTTAGAAAGGTAAAGTAATTTTAGGGAAATTATTTCCCATGATTTATTTAATATAAGGGAAAAACACTAAATGTGAATTGGGCAGAACGAAAGAGGGCTTACCTAAATTGATCAATAAACATATATTGCCTTCTTGACACAGATTCCAGAGCTTCTCTTTCCTTAATGAAAACTACTTTCTTTGAAGCATTCCATTTGTAAAACATTGTAACAAACAAATGGAAAATTTGAGTGAGAGGACTACCACTGAGCAGTTTATGGCAATAAAATATTGTCCCATACAAGAAGACAAACAATGCTACTGCCATTGTCACAACAAGAATGCAAAATCCTAGACCCCATCTAACATTGTCCTGAATATACATGACTATAGTGACTCCTATTAGTACCAATTCATATACCAAAGTACCACAATTTGAATAATGAGCTCTTGTGCTTCTTCTCTTTTGGCTCCTCCTTGTCAAACTGATTTGTACCAAATGATTTTAAACAAGGTTTTTGGCCTCCTTGACCCAAAGAAACTAAGTAGATTGAGAATAAGAAAACCCCAATCTAGAATGGTGAAGCTTTAGGAAAATATTTTGAGCCATTGTGGCATGGAGGAGGTCTGCAACTCCCCAAAGAGGTTGATAAAGTGACTAAAATTAATCCGTGTAACAATCCATTTCATGCAATGTTAGTTATTTGGAGTTCTGTACACTAGGTCAAAGCAAAAAAAGTAACAAATATTTTGAAATAAGTCGAGGGTTCAATTCACCCAAATACATAACAAACTTGACATTATCCATCAAATTTTGAATGAATTCATTGATCAATAAGTTAAAAAGATAAATTATTATCCATTTATTAATGCTGGAAAACTTTAAAAAATCCCATGGTATGTATGAAAGGTTAAGCCAGTTAGGTACTCATGAACCCTGGTTGTGACAAAGGGTTTTCTCTTTAAGGTTGTTTCTTTTAAAGTAAGGTCCACAGTGGATTTATTCAGTTGGTCTTGAAATAGTCTCCCCTTGAACAATCATGTATGCTCATGTGCCAGAAATATGAGATTTATTAAATGTTAAGCTATTCACTAGTGTTCTGTTTTCATTTGTGGTACTAATGAAGCTAGTTTTGAAAAAAGGTTTAATCTTCAATGTTGATTTAATAGAAAAAAAAGCTTTTATACCATTTATTGAAGAGCTCTCCGGATTATCCACAGTGTTATAGAACATTCGTCGATGTTTTGAATCCCAACGAGGATCCATCTTCAGGACATGTTCTTGAATGAAGGATTGAAAGAAGGATTAGGTCATGGATTAATAATGAAAAGAGAAAATAAAAAGAGCCGACAAGAAATAATTAATATTTAATATTTTATTTTGATTTAATAAATTATTTCTAAGTAATAATTTAATTTAATTTTGAGACAATTAATAATAATAATTTACTAAGTAATAATATTTATTATTAATAATTAGAATTGGAATTGCTCTCACCATTTGTAAGGTGTGAGTTGGAAGAGCTCTAAAGCTTTCGAATAAAATTGCTCTATTCATTGTCTAAGCTATTATGGAATGGTTATGCTACTTTTTTGAATGAGTGGTAGATGCTTTGGGTGCATATTGGTGATTTTATTATGCCTTTTAGATTGTCAAATTTGACCAAGGTAACAATGGGTACTTTGTCAAAGTGAACTTGGGATCTCATAACTTGTGGTTCAAGACTTACCAACCAAGTGAGAGCCTAGGAGGTAACACCTTAAAGCTTCTAAGGCTTTCTTCAAACTATTTGATTGAGGTTTCTAGTATTTTCTAAATATATTTTATTGAGAAATAGTAGGTATATGAAATATATAAAAGGAGGAACTCTTCTCATTTGAAAGTCATAATTTCAAGAGGAGGAAATACCCTCTATGAGGCTAATTCCATCATCACTTTTTAGGTGAAAGGGAATAAAGACATTTTGGTGAAGTTATTTCATCAAAACTTATTTTGTTATAAATCACGTTGAATTTTGGACTGCAAAATTAATTTTTTTTTATGAAACAAAAATAAAATGTTTTTTTTTTCACTGAAGATATATTTCAAAAATATTGTTAAGGGTTGAAAATAAGGTAGGGGAATTTTTCGTTTTGTTTGTCAAGTTGTCTGTGATCCTCCAGGCTTGACATGTGGCTTGAGGAGCCACGACCCAGGGGAATCTAAGCCTTCAAAGTCACTCGGCGATCGCACCCAACCTGGGCCACACCAACCCTAAGATGACTGGATTTTTTAGCATGTCTCCTCCCCCTATCACAGGGAACATCCACCCCCTCGTGAGGTTTGATAGTGGGCCGCCTTGCTGACGAGGCCCATCCTCAACCAGTTGTGCTAACAAGGTAAGGAATTATTTGTTTAAATAATTAAAATAAGTTAATGTGAGATTGATTAGATGTTTAGATAATCATAATGACTTTTCTTTTGCTTAAATATGTAGTCTGGGAGACATGACCACAATGATACTGATTGGTTTTATGATGATGAGTTGTTCATTTATCCCGACCCAATTGTAACAACCAATAATCTTGTATTAGAACGGGAAAATAACTTCATCGTTTGAATGCATTAGAGATTAAAGTCATAATATTAAATATAGGATCAACATAATCAACCGACATCTTCAAATATATAAGGTAATAACCATATTTTAAAGTGATCTTTTTATGTCATAAGTTAAATTATGAATATATATATATATATATATATATATATATATATATATATATATATATTTTTTTTTTTTTTTTTTTAACTTTTACATTACCTACTCGAAAAAACATTTTCTTTCTTATATAAGATTTTTTTGTAGAGATCACACCACAATATACAAAAACCATGAGCCAAATTTGAATAAAAGATAATGTGATAAATGAGGACCCTCTACCAGAAGAGGAGCACACGGAAACCATTCCAATAATGTCAACTAGTGCACGAGGTAAATAAAACTCTAATGCTATTTTTATTAATGAAATGCTTGTAAAAATAATAATAAAAAAATATAAATTTAACATTTATTTCTTATTACAACTGATGATCCACCCTTCTTGTGGTAGCCTGGATGATGTCTTGAGTACATGACCAAGCCGTCAAAAATAAAGAAAAATAAAAATAGATGATTGTATTAGTTATATCATTAGAAACATCATGTATCATATTATGAAAATGTATTTTTGATGACAAAATTTATTGAGATGAAGTATTTTGTGTCTATGATTAATGAATGAATGTTATATGTTAATGAATTGATTGCTTAATGTTTTTTTATGTACAACACCACATATGTTTCTTTATCAATTTTATGTTTTGCTAATGTATACGCATGAATACTAATGTGTTACTATCAACTTTTTTAATAGTAGATAGATTGGGTATTGGGGAATGGAGAGTGATGTGAGCAGGGGGTAGGGGACATAATATCTTCCACCTTCAGTTGGGTGGCCCTGTTCAGTAGAGAATAATTTAGGATTTGGATAGCCTTGGAGCAAACCTCCCTCGTTCCAACAGATGACCAAGTCACTGTTGAATTTAATGCTGCTCCTTAAAATCATGGAATGTTTGCTACAAGATTAGAATAATCCAATAAATTATTCTTGAAATGAAGAGGAGCTCATTTAGGTATTCATGCACCTCAATCTTGTCTAATTTTTATTTAGTCATAAAAATGTTTCCTAATTTATTTATTATTTTGCTTATTCTTTATCTATCTTTAACATATTTTATCTACATTGTATGCATTATTATTCTATAAAGATGTTATCCACGAATGTAAAATGGATGGAAATAAATTGTACAGATTTTTCTTGTTGAGTAGCCATTCCTTGTTAGGTATGCACCCTACCTTTTACATTTCGATTATGATACTCCTTTGTTGTCAGTTATTTGTTAGTATGTTGCAAATTATTTGTTAGTTATTACAATGCTCGGAGTCCAAAGAGAAGGATATCAGAAGTTTTCTTTCAAATTGTTTGTGCTGTCAAAGCTTTCATTGTGCTAACATTGTTCATGATTGTCTAGGTATGGAAATGCAAACGCCTGGAAGATATTTACAGACCTTTTTGATTACTTCCCATTGACAAGATTAATAATGACTAGACTTTTGAATTTTTTGACATATGTGGAAGTCAGTCAACTAATTTTGTTCAATATATTGTGTATGTTATGCTTCTTATACCGATGACAATTCTTTCTTGCAAACATTCTGCTATTTTTTTTTTTTTTTTGGTAGGTTGACACACATGGGATTTGAACAATTGTAGATCAATGATAAGTCCTTGTATCTCCATCTATTTCACTCTATGATATGAATCCATCGTAGGTTTACAAGTGTTATTAACAAGCACAAAAACCAAAATGGTCTTCATTAAGACTTCAAACT
This sequence comes from Pinus albicaulis, assembly GCA_034641835.2. NCBI lineage: Eukaryota > Viridiplantae > Streptophyta > Pinopsida > Pinales > Pinaceae > Pinus > Pinus albicaulis. Next base: position 13,466,861 of record CM076570.1, on the reverse strand, counting down.
TCCAATTCCTCCAATATACAGGTCTTCTATAAGACTAGAAAGTCCTTTGGCTATGCACCACTCTTCCATGCCATCCTTTTGCTACAAAACCCTAGGTAGGCCTTGCAATCCCAGTAACATGAAAGAGACAAAGAACACATAGAAAATAAAATAATAAAAACCATCAATCAAAGAGGAAAGGCGCACAATACTTAAATTTTTCAAATAATCAAATCCCTTCATAATTCATGGACTACATGCATCCACTTTGTCAGTTTCATCCTGCAATCTTGTAACACAACCTGATTCAAATCATCATGCATGAGTTAGGGTTTCTATTGCTTTATAATAGAAGAAATAAATCCTAGGGTACAAACCCTATATCCTTCTAATTAAACCCTTGGCTAGATTTTACAGATCAACATATTCATAATTGCAATGGTTTCACAATGTGCTTCAACCTTCCAATGGAACTAGGTTCTTAGAAATTTCTCAATAATCTTCATATTGTCTTGATCACGGTTGAATCCAACACAACCTGTTCATCAATTTTTTTTGGGAGCCAACCTGCTTCATTTCTATCAACACAAGTTGTTATATCTTCCTCTGATGCATCAAAAATATGTTTCCTATTTACAATAGTCTTCTCAAGCAGAAATAATTAGTCACAACCATCAAACAATATCTAGAATAATCAATCAGTTGAACATAACATGGTTTATAAACTCTTTCATGTCATCCTTTTGCTTCCAAACCCTAGGTAGGCCTTACAGTTACTTTGACATGAAAGAGACAAAGAGAACATGGACAAGAACTAACCAAAACCATAAATCAAGGAGAAAATACAAAAAATACTTTTCTCTTGAACATAATCAACCCCTTATTGATCCATAGACTGGATGCATCAACTTTGTCCACTTCATATTTTAATATTGTAGGACACCCTCATTCATAACATCATGCACAAGTTAGGGTTTATGTTAGTGGACACAATCAATCCTAGGGTACAAACCCTAGATCCTTTTAGGTCAATCCTTAGCTAGATCACATATTCAAATAATCAAGACATTGTCTTTCATCTTCCTCTCAACACACCGGGGTTCTATATTCTTAATCAACAAGATATCGTAATATTTACAAGAGACACATATCTTTTCTCAGGTGATACACCACAAGACTTGTCGAATTCTTTTAAAAAACTTGTCGTAGAGTAGTCTTGCGAATGTATGTTAGAGGATAGAACTCTTTCGAGGAACTCAAAAGAACTTCACATTTCCATCACAGAGAATAGGTCTTAGGCAGTTCACATTACTTCACAGGATATGACCTCGGTCCTTTGCAATATATCTAAGAATCATAATAGTTTATAGTAGTATTCATACAAAAGTCAGATCACCATGCTTGGGTTATACATATCTCGGATCATATAAAATGTGTCTTAGACTTGGGAAATAAAAAACTTAGATTATAATTGTTATCACATAATTCTATTCTCTTAGACTTTTGTACACATTACAAACTTCTATAGAATGAAAGAATTTGATATAAACATAGAGATAAGCTTCACAAATTTGGGCTTCAAGTGAGTGTTAGAAAAAAGACAAGAGGCTTCAAATTGTGACTTATATCAATTGATATTCTTTGTCTTCCTTCGTGCTAGAATAAAGACAAGTAACATTTAGATACATGCCATTTTTAGGAGTGAATGAATGACTATTTATAGTCACCATCCCAAGCGAATGGATGCCTCCAAAACTAAGTCGACTTCACATGAGGAGGGTTTACTTGGCATTGTGTTAGAGTCTAAACAAACATTATTTTTTCTTTCTTTTTAAAGAGGCCATGAATAACCTAAGGAAAATATTTCTTATGACAAATTACATATAATTTTTTTCTTTTTTTCACACAATATAAATTATATTTTACAAAGGCAAGCTATTCATTATGAAGACCGACCATAGCTATATTATTCAACACGACTCACTCTCTTTATTAAATGAATATGAAATTTTATTCACTATTGAAAATTCCCCATTTATGGGACTTGAGTTAGAACTCTCTGAGACTAACAAGAAGTTTTAATGCTCCCAACAATTTGAAGGCATTTTTGTTGTAGCATGTACATGGTATGGGTATTGAGACTTGAGCACGTAAATTTTTTCTTCATATTTTTGTACAACATTCATGGACATCTGTTTGGGTTATGAGTGTTGAGAAACACACAAAGTTACTTAAACATCTTGCAAATGATGATCCCTAGAAGTGTATTCCATTCAAGGAGTGTGTCAACATTGCCAAGGATTTAAAGCTTTCATTGGAACAATCTAGCTTTGAACTAAAACTAATTCTAATTTGACATCAGATGGTGGTGTTTGTTGTAGATGCTAGATTGTTAAATCATTTCTTCACTCGAGATGTGGTTTGAATATTCTTAATGCTTACTGACTGGTGGTCATGGTTTTTGTGTGCTAGACTCACATCTCTTCAACACCCAATGCATGAACACATTTTGTTTATTCTGTTTTGCATACAATCATGTTATTTCTTTACTGCCATTATTTTCATAAATAAGGGAAATGCCATTTCTATTTGCTTTTGAATATGTGTAAGGGTGGAGCTTATTCTAGCTAATAAACTTGATATGACGAGGGAATTATGGCTAGTTATTTCATCATTTTTTACCTTTTCTTAGTCATCACCATGGAAGATTGTAAATATGTTTTTTATCATTCATTGTTTGTTGCTCTAATTTTTTTGACATATTTTGATACACTACGATGTTCTTGTGTGGTTTTACACAAGTATCAGACATTTTTTTGCTGCAATGGTTGGTTATTAGTGTTCTAATGCATAACTTAGTGGAAAAATGCATTAGGATTCATCAGATATATTTTGAATTTCTTTAAGGTGGTTTGAAATTCCCTTAAAGATAGCATGAGAATTTTATGAAAATTTGTGTTCTAGAATTTTGTGCCAATTCATTGGAAAATATATATGGCTCATTCATTGAATTTATTTATCAATCCTTAAATTTGTTTTCATATAATATTTTTCAGGGTTTTTGTCCATTGTCTTTGTATGCAGTCATAATGTCATGTCAGTACATTTGCAGATTTGAGAAAGTGTCATTGAATTTTTCATCATAATTTTGATTATTTTGTTTTTGTTTTCTTTTTACTCTATATTTGATTGAATTTATACATTTTTATGTTCTATTGATGATGTTTATTTCATGTACATGTGACCATTCAAAATTGTATTATACCTTTGCTAATTGAGCTTGAAGACTCTTTATTCTTCAACATGCTTGGATTGGTATCCATTTTACTTAAAGGAAATTGTTCCTTTCATTTCAACTTAAATTGAATTTGTTTTGACAATTTCTATTTATAATTGAGATTAAAGTTTTAAAAATAGTGGTCTTTATGCAAGCATTGTTAGGTTAACAAGTCTGTCCATGCAGTCATTAAATGTTTCCAACTCATCCTTTCCAAGATGTTTGGAATTTAAATGAATATTTGCAATGTTAAGGTTAGTTGTTTTTACAATAGTATTTCAATTGTCCCCATATTATTTGATAACTGATCTTGTTACATGTTTTGAGGGTATCTTATGAGAAAAATAGGAAAGATTTTCTATTATAGAAGGAGGAAATAAATCCTTCTAATCCTAAGTATGGAACACGAAAAATATTTAATAATTAACAATCTAGTCCTTTGAAGAGAAAGAGGCCTTCTCAACCAAAGGTTTTCTTTTTTCTTTTTCAAATTGCACACTTCGTCGGTATTGCGACACTAGTATAACTACCACAAAATATTTTTTTAAATTGTTGAGTCCATTGGTATTGCGATGACCTTCCGCCATGGGACAAATGTCGCAACTATGACATATTCATCACAACATATTTTTTAAAATTAGTGGGTTTTGTGACGGTTTCCCACAACCACAATGTCGCAACTACATCACTTTGTCACAATGTAGTTTGTAAAATTAGTGGAATCGTCAGTATTTAGATGAAATTTCCCACGAATTCAACGTTGCAACTATGATTCCTTCGTCGCAACATACTTTGAAAAATTTGTTGTATAGTGTGTCCTGTAATAGGCTTTCCCACAACTTAAACATCACAACTACGAAAATATTGTCGCAACATATATAATTTGTATAATTGGTGGGTAGTCGGTCTATTGATGGTTGTTACCATGGATAAAACATCTCAAATACGTCATGCTCATTGCAAAATTAACAGGGTCACCAGTCTTGCAACAACCATTTACGTCGGTTTTTCGACACCTATTTTGATGACAAGAAGGTTGTTTTCAAATGAATTGCAACAAAAATTAATGTCGATAGACTGACCCCAAAAATTGCGATGACAATTTCCATCGAACTTACAATGATAAAGGAGATGTCAAAAATACGACTGATAAATGTTTGATGATTCCTGAAATAATTTTTTTGTTGCTATAGCTAAGAAATATCGTCACAAGAAAGACAAAGAGCCATCGAAAATTGGGTCAATATTTAGCAGCGTCTTCATAAAATGTCTTGTATTTTGAAGGGTTAAAACAAAATATTCTAACTGTTATTCAAAATGTGTGGTCAAAATTACAACCATATCAAATAAGGAAAGAAAGTTGAGGAAAATTAGTGGAAAATGAAAATAGAACCCTAAGAAATGTATATGTCCTCGATGAAAGCTAGCTATGGCATAGAAGAATGGGTTATATAAACTTTTAAAATCTAGTAAAACTCAATAAGACACAAACAATAAGAGATATGCCAATAATATCAAAACTTAAAAACACTATTTGAAACCCATGTTAGCACAAGAAGAAAGTGAGAGGTAGTTCCAAAACAAAGGAATACTATTATAGGTAAATTTGGGCATCATTCCCAATGACCTGGTTAATTGGGCATCATCTCCAGGACCAATGTATAGGGTCTATCATCCCCTAACATTTCCGTTGCTACATGACCTAAGACAAAGAACAAGACAAATCAATCAAAGACTTTCATCTGCAAAGGTTTCCAAAGTTTGAAGTTTATAATATATCATATGAGAGCTCACCAGCGATGCCTCTAAAGGGACTAAATGCATTACATATGCAGGTAGCCCTATGAAAGGCTGCTCTGCAAAGCACTTCCCGACATCCATGGGTGCGTTGGTCACATTGGGAGCGGAGTTCTCATTGTTCCAGAATCTCCACTTGGCCAGTGCCTTCTAGAAGAGTTCACATGTGTCAAACTTCGAATCCATGTGTCCATTTGAAATCTAAAATATTGGGAACATGTCTTGCCTATTATTGGAAAGTCATTGATTGTAAAAATACCTCAACTCCTCTATAAATTGAACACAGATCTTAGTGTTTGATGAGGAAGAATTTGTGTAGAGAAATGCTGGTGGATTTTTCATTGAGGATATTGATTTGAGTGACAGATTACTGGAGATATATGCATTGTGATGAGACTGGGATGCTGCTGGAGATGGTGACACTAAATTTGTCATTAGGTTGTAACCTCCCCTTCTATCATTAATAAAGAGTACAACTTACTTTACCCTATATGCATCTGTATTGGCTTTGATTTTCCATATTGTAAGATCTTAGTTGATGTATATGGTTTATGATTTACTGATTTAGTAAAATAACTTGAATAAACATCTGTATTATTGCTATCTTTTGTTGTTTAGTGTTCATTCTTGCAGGAAATATTTTGCATAGTCAGTTGGAATTTGAAGCTACAACGGAAGCGACAGAAGGAATCATTTGGAAGCGCTTGGATTCCAAGGAAGCCTCTAATCCATTCTGTGTGTATGTTCTTAGTTAGGAAAAGTAGTCGTATAGTCTTTAATATGTTTTTCTAGATTAGCACCTGTCTAGGGAAGAATGATTTATCCATAATTCATAATTCCACACTAACAAATTGGCGACTCCACTGGGGAGATTACTCTTTATCCTAGGTGTTTTAACCTCTGATTTTATCTGTTTATTCACCCAACAGTTTTTACTCACAAAGATTAGGATTTTTAAGATCCAAATTTGCAAAAGAAGTGTGTTAAACAACTATGTTTTCCTTTGACACTGCGCCCAACGCACTTTTGGACAGGACATAATGCTTTGCATAACACTGTCTCCCTTTCAGGCCTACGTTGCAAAGCACTGTCTCTCTTTAGAGACTGCATTACCTTCTGAAACCATCCAAATTCCCTTGAATTTGTCTTTGAAGTTTGTTTTAGTTTGTTTTCTGCTGTGTTTTGAAAAGCCTGAGCCTCATATTGACCAATGAATTCATCTGCCTCTTCCTCCTTTGAAAGAAATTTTTTTCAATGTTTGTTTAAAGCATTTCTCTTTATCATTGGCAAGTTAATTTCAAAGTATTTTTATTGTCGCATTAGATCCATTTGCTTTTGAAAAAGGAAATTGTCGTAAATTCTTCGTTTCCGTATAGGAGAAATTGTTGTTTCATTCCTCATTTTTCCTTCAAAAGAGAAATTATTGTTTATATTCCTCATTTCTCAAAAGTAAAAGGCATTTGTTTTTGTTGATTTAGTGCACTTAGTTTCTTTACTGCATTCATAACATTAAAGGAACTGAAAGGAAAAATATGCATTTGCATGTAGTGGTTTGTGTGTTTTGCAAAAGGAACAATTAGGAAATCTGCATTTAGTTTGTGTTCTTTGATTTTTTTTCTCGCAAATTGATTTCTCTTTCCCTCTAGTAGTTAGGATTTTCATTGGAAAACTAAAAGTGAAAGATTTCTTATCATTCTTAGTTGCATTTTAGGAATTTTCCAATACATCATCACGGTGAACCTTTGAAAGGCAAATTTTTAAACAAGATCAACATAAAATTAATCTCAATTTACCTAAGAAAGCATTGGAACCATAACGATAACATTTAGACGGTCTAGGATAGAGACATGTTCCGGCGTCGTAAAACATAGCAGCTGTTGTTAACTTGTCTGCAATACATTCCGAGTGTGATACCTCACTCCACGTACGTAAGTATATCATAGCTCGTCCACATACTTTGGGGTATATCGGGTGGTGTTACAGTACGATAATTATAAAGGGGTGCTCTCATTGTGCGATTTCGCATTAGACAACGCTAATACGGACTTGGGCCTCCACGTACCTTAGGGTATAGTTAGGAGGACAAATTTTAGGTGCTATCCATCCATAGTGAACCGAGTCGGCCGCCTTGTAAATTGTGATACATCGAACACAACATTCGGGGAGATTTCCTGCCCGTACTTCTTGGTTCGCTAGGAGGTATTCTTCAGTTCACAGTTTCTTGGTAAACCTTTTTCCTAACATTACCCTTTTATTTTGTTTATTTGTTTTTGGTTAAAATAAATTAGTCATCATGGAAGAACAAAATCCTTTCCCCCGTCGTTCGCATAGACTTGCATTGAAACCACCTTTACTACAAGAAGTTACTCTTGGTCGACAAAGGCAACATCACTCTACCGAAACCAGTACTATGAGTACCTCTGGTGAAGCGTCATCTTCCCATATAACAGAGCTGGCACAAATTGTTTCTACACATCCTGGTTTTTCTACTGTTGTTGAGACAGAGTCCTCACAGTTACCCGTGGTCACGATCCATCCAATCAGTGAGACCACACCTCTCGAACCTGACGTTGTTCAACCAGAAGTTTATCTAGATCCCATTGTGCTTTAGGGGGCAGCTGTTATTGGTCAAACTGGAAATCATCCCCAGGAAAAATGAAATAGGGTCTATCATCCCCTTATATTTCAGTTGCTATATTCCCTAAGTGGAGAAAATCTTGATCCCGAAGTCGAACAACCAAAAGTTGTTCCTGTATTGGTCACTCCAAAATATATTATAGCCATTGAGTCTCCCATATCATGCAGTCAACCACCTGAAATATACTTCTGGCCAAACGATGAAGTTCTTCCACCCGGTTTTATTTCGATTGAAGAAATATCACAAGACGAGACACCTTTAACTCCAACTCATTTCGGTAGGAGCTTTACCTGTACGATTCTTTTCCTCAATCACCTTCCTTTGCTTTTTTTGATATTGTTTCACTTCGAATTCCTGTAGATTCTATAGGGTATACATTGGGTCATTTGACCATGGCTGAGATAACATCCTAGACTGAACCATCTATTTCAGCTACGACAACATCTACTGTTGCTTCATCTTCGATGTTTTATCCATTGAAATCACCCATGTCATCATATGGAATCCTATCTGGTTCCTCCCTTATGAGTACTGAATGGCCTGATCCTTTATTCACATCTTTAGTGCAATATCAAGTTGGTCCCAATAGTTATTCTCCTTGGTGGCCGGTGATACCAAAGAAATTACCCTCTGAAATTCCAAAATTAAATGAAAACCTTGGAGAAGACCTGTCAACGCATGTTATAACTTATCATTTGTGGTGCTCATCAAGCTCCTTAAATGATAACTCTGTTAGACTATGTCTTTTCTAGTGCACACTCACTAGTCCAACTGCACAATGAGGATGGTTCTTTTACTGTATCAACCTCATTAAAAAATGAAACAAGCTTTGAGGATAGTTCTTTTTTCTTGTGTCAACCTCGTTAAAAAATGAAACAGGTACCTATGAGCATAGTTCTTTTTTCTTGTGTCAACGTCGTTAAAAAATGAAACAAGTGCCTTTGAGGAAAGTTCTTTCACTGTGTCAACCTCATTAAAAAATTAAATACGTCATGAGCATAGTTATTTTCTTGTGTCAAGCTCATTAAAAAATGAAACAAATCCTCCCCTATAATGAACCTTCATTCCATCCAGCTATTAGTAACCAGTAATCTACTTAGATGAATGAAATGAAGCTTGGGGGGCACCTACTCTTGCAGGGGGCATTCGACATGTGCTCTTGCAGGGGGCATTCAAAACATTCTTACCAGTTGCACACAATCAACGACTGAACTTCGGGGGAAAAATCAGGTTCAGAGCTCCAAAATGCAAATGGTAACTATGGAATGGTAAAAATGAATAGTGAAACTACTTTTAATAGTCATTTAATTATTTGAAAATTTAATTTATTGCTATGACTATAGTTTTATTATGTTTTTTTAATCATGAAACAGGTATTTTTAATCCATTTAATGTTGTTCTGAACAGGTCTTACAATTGATGAACATATTAGTCGTGTAGATTTATTTCAAGAATGCTTTGGCCACAAAGCATACTTTTTCTCCTTATTTTTCGAGCTTTTTTAAAAACGAAAAAGGATTTGAAGCGTACTTTTATCTCTTTTTCGAGCTTCGACAACAACGAAAAAGGAACCCCTGGAGTCTTCTTTCCACTCTTTTCAGACTCCGATAGTGTGAAAAGATTGTCGAGCACTTGTCTTTTCGAGCTCGTAAAAGTAAATGAATTGATATCTACTCAGTATAAGTTTAACCCTTTTCTGGACTAAGATAGATTATTTACGAAAAATGAATATCTTGGTTAAACATGACCAAAGAGGTTATCTCAGATATTATTTTACTCTTTTTCAGATTTGAGTGACAAATTTATGAAAAAGTACTTATGGAGTTTTCTTTTGTCCTCTTTTTCAAACTCTCTAAATATGAAAAAGGACCGGGCTATCACTGTCGTTAAGCTCGTTAAAACATAAAATATCGACGGGCTTGTCGATCATGGCAAGGATCGAGTTTTATTCATCGCTAGACTCATTAAATTATTGAATAGCAATAATTTATTCACCCAAAGGGTTGAATTATAGATCAAGAAAATTTTATCCTCCTCAAGCTTGTTAAAAAATAAAGAGGTACTAGTCGACAAATGACCGGGGAAAATTTTGGAAAAGTGAGCAAAATTATTTATGGTAGCAAGTCACTGTTGAACATGACACTTACTTCACTCCATATCCGTGATTGTTTGGGTTGGGTAATCATCTTGACGGTTCATTCATACCTATAGTTCATCATACCTTCACTTTGGTTTTGGGTCAATGCTGCCAAATCATCTCAGTGTCGCTGATATTTTCAAGAGAAGTCATCCAGTGAATAACTCATCCTTCTGCAATACTCATAAAATTTCATTCTCATGACCGTCATCCCTAAAAATTTCTATATCATGTCATACCCTTTTCTTCGAAATCAGTAACTCCCATTTCACAATAAGGTGACTTCTTATCGACAACAAATAATTATCTAGGAAGTTCACTTAGAAACATCAGATTCCAGTACCATGAGGCTTGTTACAACATCGACAAGATCCTCACTTCCAGACATTTGACCGAAAAATTTTGTTTTGCGTTCGACATCAAATCATCTATTCACGCCTTACGAAATGTACTGCAGTACCTTGAGGGCCATTGACATCAATGGTGGTTCTCTCACATTTGTTAACAACTCACATCATTGGCTGGTAATCAAACGATGTATTTCCATGTTCGACGACAAATCATATATTTGCATGGCTAGAATTGTACTTGAATGATTGAGTGAACGAGATAAGAAGACCCCAGATCTAGTTTCATCCATCCGGGCTGTGATTTCAGGATTGTTGTACACATCATATATACGGTGACTTCACATATAGATCATCATCCAAACATGAGCCTATATCTGTAGGCATGTCTGCATTGGGCAGCTTTCCAATGTCGACGACTTTCTGAATTATGTACATGTTATTAGATTGTTTATGTGCTGAACATGGGAATGCCTACCCTTAGAAATTATGATCAAGAGGATATATCATGATGTAATGTATTGTAATATTGATGCAGGTCACCACTTCGTTTCATCTCCAGCTCATCACAGTGTAAAGCATATCAATCAAAATACTGTTGTTATTATTCTGAATTCATGCTTTAGGGGGAAATTGTTATAGGTCAATTTGGGCATCATTCCCAATGACCTGGTTAACTGGGCATCATATCCAGGACCAATGTATAGGGTCTATCATCCCCTAACATTTCAGTTGCTACATGCCCTAAGATAAAGAATAAGACAAATCAATCAAAGACTTTCATATGCAAAGGTTTCCAAAGTTTGAAGTTTATAATATTTCATATGAGAGCTCACCAATGCTGCCTCTAAAGGGAATAAGTGCATTGCATATGCAGGTATCCTTATGCAATGCTGCTATGCAAATCACTTGCTGGCATCCATGGGTGTGTTGGTCACATTGGGAGCGAAATTCTCATTGTTCTGGAATCCCCACTTAGCCAGTGCCTTCTAGAAGAGTTCACATGTGTCAAACTTCGAATCCAAGTGTCCATTTGACATCTACAAGATTGGGAACATGTCTTGCCTATTATTGGAAAGTCATTGATTGTAAAACTACCTCAGCTCCTCTATAAATTGAGCACAAATCTTAGTGTTTGATAAGGAATAATTTGTGTAGAGAAATGCTGGTGGATTTTTCATTGAGGAGATTGATTTGAGTGACAGATTACTGGAGATATCTGCATTGTGAGGAGGCTGGGATGCTGCTGGAGATGGTGACACTAAATCAGTCATTAGGTTGTAACCTCCCCTTCTATCATTAATATATATTACAACTTACTTTTCCTTATATGCAGCTGTATTGGCTTTGATTTTCCATATTGAAAGATATTAGTTGATGTATATGGTTTACGCTTTACTGATTTAGCAAACTAACTTGAATAAACATCTGTATTATTGCTATCTTTTGTTGTTTAGTGTTCATTCTTGCAGGAAATATTTTGCACAACCAGATGGAATTTGAAGCTACAATGGAAGTGACAGAAGGAATCATTTGGAAGTGCTTGGATTCCAAGTAAGCCTCTAATCCATTCTATTTGTATGTTATTATTTAGGAAAAGTAGTCGTATAGTATTTAATCTGTTGTTCTAGATTAGCACCTTTCTAGGGAAGAATGATTTATCCGTAATTCATAATTCCACACTAAAAAATACTCAACTTCAAGCCCATTGGAACTTGTACACACAGACCATTTTGGGCCAAAAAAACACAAACTTTAAAAGGTGAGAGTTATTTTATGTATCTTATTGATGCTTACTCAAGAATGGCATCTGTTACATTTCTTAAACAAAAATATGAAGAATTTGAGAAGTTTAAAGATTTCAAAGTCCTAGTGGAAAATGAGATTGATTTAAAAATCAAGTGCTTAAGATCAGACAAAGGAGGTGAGTTTACCTCTCATGAATTTGATGAATTTTGTGAGAATCATGGAATCAAGAGACATTTTTTGGTAGCCAATACTCCATAGTGAAATGGAGTGGTTGACACATGAAGAAAATAGATATACAATGAATGGCTAGAAAAATGTTGCATGAAGCAAAGCTACTATAGACCTTTTGGAGAGAAGCAATTAGCACAAAAAACTAATTTTCGAATCAAGCACAAATTATAGCGAATAACAACATGAAACTTTATAAATTATGGAAAGTTAGACCAACTACAATCATATTCTTCAAAATATTTGGTAACAAGTTCTATATAAATATAAATGAAGATAATTTAGGAAAAATTGATTCTAGAACAAATGGAGGTATCTTTATTGGCTATGCATATGGAACCAAGGGCTACACATGCTACAAAAACATATTGCATAAGGTTGTAGAAAGTATTGATGTAGGAGTGGATGAATAAATATATTAGCAGGAAAAGTCACAAACAAATGGATATTCAAAGGAGAAAATTTATAGAGAATGATAAAAGGAAGAAGAAGAGGAAGTAGAAAAGAAAGAAAAATAATAAATATAATTTCAATATCCAAAGACACCATCTATATTTTTCCAGAAGTATCATTCATAATATCATATTTTTGTGATATAGATATAAGGGTTCATGCTAGAAGAGGATTTGTAAGTACACCAAATCAATCAAACTTTTATCTGCTATCCAAAATAAAGCCCAAGAAATTTACACAAGCTAGAGAAGATAACACCAAATCAATCAAACTTTTCTTTGCTATCCAAAATAAAGCCCAAGAAATTTACACAAGCTAGTGAAGATAAGTGCATTGGGTTAATTTTATGTAAGAATATATGAATCATATTGAGAATAATAAGGTGTGAAATTGTGCCTGTTATTGGCACCAAATGGGTCTTAAGAAACAATTCGAATGAATATGGGTATGTAGTAAGAAATAAATAAAGATTGGTTTGTAAAGGGTATGCTCAAGTAGAGGTTGTTGAATTTGAAGAAACCTTTGCTCCAATTACAATATTATCAAGTACTTTAAAATTTATCAAGTAAATGTCAATTCATCATTTCTAATTGGAAATATAGAAGAATAAGTATATATTAAATAGCCATAATGATTTCAATTGTTAGAAAATTAAGATAATGTATATAGACTAAAGAAACCACTTTATGGTCTAATGCAAGCTCCCAAATCTTGGTATTCAAGACTTGAAAAATATCTACAACAACAAAGTTTCAAATGAGGAGATGCAGACAACAATCTTTACATCAAAACATAAAATGAAAATTTGTTAATCATTGTAGTTTATGTAGATGATATCATTATTGGAAGCAATGCTAACAAAATGAGCCAAATTTTTAGAGAAGAAATGCAAACATATTTTGAGATGTCCATACTTGGAGAATTGTCATTATTTCTAGGTTTGTATATTTCTCAATCCAACAAAGGCATATTCATTTCTCATACCAAATACATCAAGGATATGTTTAATAAATTTAGAATGGAAGACTATGCACCTACCTATATACCCATGATCATAGGATGAAAATTGAGAAAATATGACGAATCCCAAAAAGCAAATAAAACATTGGACAAGTCAATGATTGACACCTTGCCATATGTGACACCATCAAGGCCAGACTCATGCAAGTAATAACATTGGATGCAAGATTTTAATCTGCACCAATGAGATACATGTGCAAGCAACAAAAATTATATTAAGATATCTTGAGGGCATATTTGAATTTGGATTGTGGTATTTAAGAAGTAAGGACTTCACTCTAACAAAATATACACATGCATATTGGGAAGAAACTATTGATGCCAAGAGAAGTACAAGTATAGGAGCATTCTTTCTAGGAAATTTTATAATATCATGGTTGAGTAATAAGAAAACATCAATGTCACACACAAGTATTTGGTTGAAGCATACACTAAATATTATCAATGTAGAATATCACCAGACAAACTAAATCATCCGCGACAACACAAATGCAATCAAATTTTTAAAGAATCCTTTTATGCACTCAAATATGAAGCATATTCCCATAAAGTACCACTTCCTAAGAGAACATGTAGCTAAAAAAATTGTCAAGCTATAATACATTGCCACCAAGGAACATGTTGACAATATTTTTAACAAACCACTTCCTAGAGAAAAAATTGAATATCTCAGATAGAAGCTGGAAGTGATATCCCTCTAATCTCATCAGTAAAGGGAAGAAAAATCCAAATGGGAGCATCCATTTTCCATTCATGTCAAAGAGAGATAAGTTACATACATAGGAATAATTGGAGATACAAGGAGAGTTATTGAATAAGAAATACTACAATATTGTTGCCAAATTGGCTAAAGGTTACCATCAATGAAAAAGGGGGAGATTGTTGGAAATATTGTTGTCATTGATGTCAAAGGAAAAGGGAGACTACAAATACCCAAGGTGAAGATTGTAACATGGAGAGTGTTGGAAATAGTGTTTTTGTACTTTTGATGCCCAATTTGGATACCCTATATTTGAACGCCTTTATACTATAAATGCCTACCTGAAATAGGAGTATATGATATATGATTGAAAATATTATTTTGAGACCTTTCCAATGGTATATGATGCTCCCTATAACTCCATAGGAATGAGGAGATATGAAATATTCTGTCAGGTCGACCCAACTAGAAAGTACAAGTTGGCTCAGTGAGTTTTTACAAGTCAGCTCCACAAGTCTACACATAAAAACTATAAATAAAATAAAAATTAGTGCATTTGAAGTGTATCCAAGCAAGAAGATATAGAACAAGTGCACAAACGATATTGAAGGTGTGCAAGAGGAGTTGAGGAGTATTCTTGGAGTTTAAAGGTGCACAAAGAGGAGTCTAAGGAGTTTTCTTGGAGTGTTAAGGGTGTACTATGAAAGACTAAGGTATACAAAGCTATGAATTTCACTGTTTTGGATTTGTGATGCTATGAATTGCACTAATATGGGATTATATTATGGGGAATGATACTATAATGTTCCGTAGGGCATGAAGGCTAAATCTAACTAGGGTTTGAAGCTATGTTTGTGGGTATGAAGCAAGGAGAGGCACTAGAGAATGGAAGTTAAGGGCATGATGATGACATGAAATTCATGGAGTATGAAGTGTGAAAGTGAAGCCAATTTTTTTTTATTTATTTATTTAATAAATACCTTACGTTGGTGCCTGTGCAAGTGTTGCTAAGTTGGTGCTTAGCCAAGGAGATTGGTGTCTCTAGTGGGTTGGTGCCAACATAAAATCTTGATGAGTTTGTGCTCAATTAAGAAGATTAGTCACCTATAGTAGGTTTGCGCCTACAAACATTGTAGCATTATGTTGGTGCATATAAACATTTATAAACATAGGGCTTTTTGGTTTTCTCCCACAAGGGTTTCCACATTAAACTCTGTGTACTATGATTTGAGTTTACATGCATTTGATGTTTTGAAGTTAAAGAACGATTGATGAATATTCATTTAAAATAGAAAAAATGATCCTATACTAATTCACCCCCTCTGAATATAAGCATAATTTCAACAAAGTCACCAAAATAAACTGATCTAACATCTTAGTAATTAGTGTGATAAAAGTTGCATTAAGATCCCATAAAATTCTAGTAGAGATCCTTGACAACTCCACTACCATAATGATATTATTTGAAAATAAGTCTTAGAACCCATGATAAAGCTTCATTGTCCATCCATCTTGACCCAAATTCTTTTCCCTCTTAAAACTTGATTAACATCTCCTTCAACATTTTTTTTTGTAATTGGAGCCCCCATTTTTCATTCATTTCTTGGTCTAAAAACCTTAGAAATAATGGATCACCCTCATCTACTAAACTATATTTATCTTCATAGATTCTTTGACAATGGTTTCAAAATGGGTCTAGCTAGCAATCAAAATCTCATTGAATGATATGAGTTTAGAACTATCCAAATCATCCAATTCCCAAATGGTGTTGATTGCTTTCCTACGAGAAAAAACATATGGAATAACTTTGTATTGTCGTCTCCCTCCTTAAGTTATATTGCTTGACTTTTGAGGCTCCAAGTGGTTTCTTCAATGACCAAGAGATGATGATTTTATTTTTCCAGTGCTTTGATTTCTTCATATTCTTCTGCTAAGTTTTGTGAGAAGAGCCTACTTATATTCTCCTCTATCGCCACTAGGTCAGCCTAACATGAAGCTCTTTTCCTTTTATCCCATTCTACTACCAAAATTTTTACATGCTTCATATTTGAAATGAATTGAGCCATTTCAAAATGCATTGTTAAGGGATTAAAAGTTTTCCAATTATGACAACGAGTCTCTAAAATTCCTCCTCTGTAAACCAAGCATGTTTAAATTTAAAGGGCCTTTAAGGTTTCTTGTCCTTTTCAGAAGTTGTAAGAGAATTGGACTATGATCTGAGGAGCCACCTACTTCTATCCAAGCCCTGTATTGCGAAAAAGCTTCCGATGACACCTTGTTATAAAAAATATGTCTAAATAATTTGAAACCCCTACGATGATGACAAAAATCATATTTATCTAAAATATATCTACATAATTCAAGGGAAATAAATATATGAAAAACAATGTTGGTAAGAAAGCAAGGTTTTCCTTTAAATCTATGAGTTTTGATATAAGTAAGATCCTTTTGATAGATTTCATGCTTCAAGATTTTCTATAAAAAAACCTTTAATAATTCAAAATTTCCATATAACAACTTTAGTATTGCTTTCACGACAATGAAAATATATACACCAAAAAAAATTCATCCTAAACCTAATCGAAAAAAAATTCATTGCTCATTTTTCTATATGATAGAGCGCTTTTTTTTGTATTTAAAAAATTATTGTATTCTCTTTTTGAAAACAAACATAGTTTTCCCATAAAAGGACATAAATTCATGAAGCACAAAAATATTATGTTCTTGGGGATGGTAAATTGCCTTCATACAATTTTATTAATAACATGTTTTCAATAACTTGGTGAAGTGTTCAAAAATCCCTTGTACGATAATTTATAAATACAATTTATAAGTTAGTTTGGTTTACGTTTGACAAATGCTAGTTTCCTAGTTGGATAACACGTGGGAGATTTTCACTATTAGAATCTCACTTGATATTTTATTTCTTAGTTTCCTCTTCGCAAGCAAATCAAAGTAAGTTGCCCTTCGCATAACAACTTTGGGGGAAAAGTAAGCTGCCCTTTGCATAAAAAAGGTTGGGGAATATATTCTGAAGATTAATCTTCTAGAGTTATCTTGTAACCCCCATAATTTTCATTTTTTAAGGGGTGAAATACCATATAGAAGTTTGATACGTCAAAACTCGATAAATCTCATTAGCTACTTTTAAATTTAATTGTATTTTATTATTATTTATGAGAAGTACAATTTAAAAAAATTACTTAAAATTTAGTAGGAATTTATTGAAATCATAAGCTTGGTGGGTAATCTCTGCACAATCGAAGCGCTTCAAGGATTTCTTAGATTGTTGAATCCATAAACCATTTTAAATAATACAAATCAAGATTTCATCTCAAAATTATCTGCCCAATTCTATCACTAGAAACTCTAAAAAATCACATTAAAAACAACTCCTATCTATATTACCAAATTAATTTTTTAATATCACTCATATCATATCTTTTGTTAATAATCTATATTTCATCATCATAGTATATTTTTTAAAAATAAACTAACATATAAAACTTTGATATTCTAAAACTTAATAAACCTCATTCGTTACATTTAACTTTTATTGGATTTGATATTCTAAAACTTTACAAGGCTACAAGTAGCGACTACCTGCCGCTTAGTTTAAATATAGTAATGTTGCAATGTGATGTTGGAAATGTCTATGGATAGCTATTGTGGCTATTACATGTCGCTTAATGCAATTATAGAGACGTTGCAATTTGAATTTGAGCATGTTTATGAAGTTTTGTTTTGTAATAAAGTATGGTTAAACTAAATTAGAAATAATTGTTGCAATTTGAGTTTAGTAGTAGTTTAAATCTATCTAAATTATAGTGAAACAACTTTTGTGTTGACACATGAGCATATGCATTTGATGTGTAGATTAGATTTGCTACATATGCTTAGCTTATTTTTGGAATCAATATGAGTATGGCAGAGTAGCTACTACTTGCTGCTTAATGTAAATATAGAAAGGTTGCAATTTGAATTTCAACATGTTTATGAAAATTTTCTTTCTAATAAAGTTGCTGCTTTGTTTAGTATAGTTAAATTAAATTAGAAATAATTGTTGCAATTTGAGTTTGAGCGTGTCTATGAGGATTTTCTAGATGTTGCCATTTGAAAGGTTTAGAAAATGTATAATAATATAATATATTTTTAAAAATATATTGAAGTGATTATTTAACTAAATATTGATCTATAGAAAAAGTATATGAGTCAAATTTAAGCTTAAAAAATTAATATAAATAAATAAATACACACACACACACACACACACACACATATATAAAATTAGGTTGGAGTTGATTAATGCAACTTGTGAAAGAGAACGAATAAACAGATGGAACTGCAAGCTTGGGAAATAAAAATTGTAAATTGCAACAGATCGAATTGCAAGGTCGTTTAATTTGCAATCATCATCTTGGAAAATAAAAAATTAAAATTAAAATAACTATAGTTGCAGGGTTGTTTAATTTGGGATCTTTAAATAAAGCTTTATGTATAAATAAAAATTTATGTATGAAAAGGATTAAGTTTGAATTTCCAATTAAATTATCTAGAAAAAGATGTATATAAATACTTAAAAATTATAATAAATTTTTTGAAAATTAACTTAATCCAATCACCAATTGATCTGAATAAAAATAAATAAAAAAATTCCAGAATTAAAAGAATAATAACTAAATAATCCAAATTAGGCAGCATTATATACATAAGAATATATATCAATTGATTTGGATATACGGTGGAGTCACTACTTAGAAAAAAGCCAGATGGCAGTAAGATGCGTAGCTGTACCATTGTTTCAGCATTTGCTAGATGTTAAATAACATCCAAAATGGTGCAGAGTCGAAACAAATGTTAAATAAAGCTAAACTTAAAACCTATGCATTGCCTTTTCAGGTCCACCTTACAATGAGCACATGTTTAATGTTAAAACATATAATTCAAAGGTTATAAACCTTTTTGCTGTGCGATAACAAAAACCAACCATAGTATAAAAACTCCATGGCGCGATGTTTAAAACATAAAACAAAAACGTTAATAAAACTTAAAACCTTTGTAAAACTTCAAACTTCCGTCGTGCAATAAAGCTCTGGACTTGAAAGTCGATTCAACCAAAATACATTCACATATTGCGTTACAATCTGGCTGACATCACATGGCCATTTGGACGCGCGATGAGTCATTAAATCGAGTTCATAATAGCTCATCGCGTCTGCAAACAAGTTTTGGTGTACGACGGATTTAGACGTGCGATGAACAAATGAAATCCGGCCTATAATATGCATCAGATCCGGAATTTGAGAATACAAATAGGCCATTTTGAATGTTCCAATTCCGATTGAGAACGGACGCGCGATAAAGGAATTAAATCCAGTCCATAAATGGTATCGGGTCTGGACTTCACATAACAATCGACCATGTTAGAACCATTTGCGATTGTAACATAATATAAGATGCGATTGCGATTGCGATCGCATCGCAAGCTCCAACATCAACAAAACACTTTGTGGGGACGATTGGTCTTCACTTAAAACTGACTCCGTCGCGTTCAAACTAAATTTTGCTTTGCAATGTAATTGCCTTTCTACAATTACCTGTATCAGTGAAATTCTCAAGCATGGATTGATCAACTTGAAAGAAAACCATGTGACAACGTGAGATCACTTGGTAACCGTCTGGTGCGAGTGTAACAGGTCTAGTTTAACAACAATCAAACCATACTATATAATATAGTAGCCCATACCCATCTAAACCCAGGTTTGAGATACACCTCGAGGTTGCGAAGCACGGTGTGAAGTTCTATAGGCTTGTGTATGCAGAAGACATTGCCTCTACTGACGCAGCTGCCTCCAGAGCAAGATACTCTTTTTACAATGTATTACTTTAATTTTGGAGTTTCTGCATTTTTTTCATTATCTGACACTAAAGGAGTTCATAGTTCTCAAAGGAAGACTTTATCTGCAAGACGTGTGAGGCAGGATCTCTGAATGCCACTTTAGCAAAGGGAAAGTTTGTTCTATGTTTCCAAACTAGAACTCAAAGGCCAAGCAGTGATGCAACTCTGGGTGTCTACAGTGCCAAAGGGATTGGAGTGGTTTACGCACAGATTCCTACCAAGACAATAATTTCTTCCCCCCTTATTCCATGTGTTCAAGTGGACTTTGAAGTGGGAACAAATATTCTTTCCTACATACGAACATCAAGGTAACACATCATTCTTTCAAGGATACAAGCATAGTAATTAGCCTGAATTCAAAGCTGTCAACCCAAAAGAGAGATTTGCCTAAGGATGCCTTGAGCAATTCTGCAGATACCCAGTTTTGAGAATAGCTGTTGCAGAAACAGTACTGGGCAAAACACTTGCTCCTGAAATTGCTTATTTTTCTTCTCATGGACCTAGCTCTTTGTCTTCGTCAATATTAAAGGTAAGTAGCTTGCGTGCTTCCCTTGACTTGCACCTTATATCTATTAGTCAAATTTGACTGGCAGGCATTTCATCAACTTAAGTGGTAGAGGTTTCTTTTAGTGTAGTAGCCATGTTGAAAATTTTAGAAAGTGTGAGAATCATGAAAGCTCTACTATACAAAGATTCCTTGCTATATAGATAACCCTTCTTTGAAAAGCAACTCGTTGACCTTGTCCTCTATTTGGTGAATAATGCTTTTGCAGCCCATGTATTGTGAGAATGTTCCCCAAAAGGCATTAAAATCTTCATACTTGATACAAACTGTGGACAGTGTACTGAGTCTCTAGTTTTCGGTACAGAATATCTCATGGTTTATTGATCATTCTCTTTTATGTGATGTTCCTTACACTTTATTTGAAGTTCAGAAATTTGACAGTGCTTTTCATTTTATTAGTGTTTTCTTTTGCAACTTTCTCTGCGACAGATAAAGTATTCACTTACTAGCATTGATCTTCGAATATAACTCCGTAGGTAGAGTTTGTAGGTTTTTCCATTCTTCCATTTATTGTGTTGTTGAAATGCACAATTTTGGTATTGTGTTTCATTTTGAAATGTAACTTTATGCCTATCATTATGACAAAGAAGGTGCCCCCAGAATTATTAAGTTTCGGGTGATGTCAACATTTGATGTCGTTGGTGCCATATACACAAGAAGCATATGCCTCACAACTGCATGCTAGAGGCATCAATACTGACAGTGGAAGCCTCATAATTTTGTGGTAGATCATTCAAACTCTTGTGGCCTTGTGAATTATATACCACAATTCCACCATCAACAATCAAGGATTCAGTGAACAACAAAAGATTAGAGGCTAAGCCCATATAAACCATACCTCTCCAATAAATGAACCATGCTAAGGACAATGGATCTCCTCCAGTTATGGAAATTGATGATATCTGCGCTAAAATTCCAATTCCAACCCCTCAAACGCACAGAGTAAGAAGATATCTCTTCATTGACAAAGTTTATTATGACTTAACATTCACTTTTTTCATGCGACATGCACACTTTTTGGTTTTCATATTGTAGAACTCTTTTGCATTATTTTGTATACTCATGGAAACTGAGTTTCTTTGAGCTTTACAAATATCTTGCATATTTCCCCTGCTTTCAAATTATATAGCCTCCCACCATCCAAATTCATGCATATTGTTGAATCTTTTCTCCTTGCTATCCAAGCAAAATCAAAACCTCATTTTATAGCTATCTGTGATCTTAGTAGCACTACTGGCAGCAATAGAATCAACACACCTCATCTTTGTTCTCAACAACACACTCATTCATTGGCAACATCTGTGCATTCACTACCTTGCACTTCACACCAGAGCCTGAACACAATATCATATTTCGATGGCATTGTTAAACTTCATAGTTCAGATCTGCACTCACAGAATGAGACATACAGGTCCTAAAACTTGGAACTTAGTTTACACCTATCAAAGCCTAGATCTGCATATACTAAAACCTTATTAACTAAGTTCACAAGTACAAACACCACAATCTATGTGGTAATTCAAAACAATGAAGGAAGCTAAATACATATGTGTGCAACTTGGAAATTACAAAAAGTTCTGCGAACTCCAACAGCAATCACAACTGCTCACTGTTATTCAGAAAAGAGTATTACATCAACTAATACACAGATTGCTTATGCTTGTTTCCACTGCAACGCACACCCGAACCTCGGTGTAAACGTTAAGCCTGACTGTAATGAACACGACAGGTAATATTGAACCTTGTCAGTTGGAGTAATTACATCACATGGCCATTTGCATGCACGATGAGTCATTAAATTGAGTTCATAATAGATCATCGCATCCGCAAACAAGTTTTGGTGTACAACGGATTTGGACGTGCGATGAACAAATGAAATCCGGCCTATAATATGCACTGGATTCGGAATTTGAGAATACAAATGGGCTATTTTGAATGTTCCGATTCTGATTGAGAACATACGCGCGATAAAGGAATTAAATCCAGTCCATAAATGGTATCGGGTCCGGACTTCACATAACAATCGGGCCATGTTAGAACCATTTGTGATTGTAACATAATATAAGATGCGATTGCGATTGCGATCGCATCGCAAGTTACACCATCAACAAGACACTTTGTGGGGACGACTGGTCTTCACTTAAAACTGACTCCGTCGCGTTCAAACTAAATTTTTCTTTGCAATGTAATTGCCTTTCTACAATTACCTGTATCAGTTAAATTCTCAAGCATGGATTGATCAACTTGAAAGCAAACCATGTGACAACATGAGATCACTTGGAAACCGTCTGGTGCGAGTGTAACAGGTCCAATATAACAACAATCAAACCATACTATATAATATAGTAGCCCATACCCATCTAAACCCAGGTTTGAGATACATCTCGAGGTTGCGAAGCACAAGGTAACATTCATCAAGATCCAATACTGATAAGAAGGCCCTTCGTGTAAACTGAAGATATAAGCCCTCAATCTTCACAACTTCGAGGTGCTTAGCATGCCCAGGTTTAAATGCGTTTGGGCTTGTGTCCATGGTCAATAGAACCAATGCACCGTTACACCGGCATTCAAGGAATTGATCGATTGGCATCACCCTCAGTTAAGCTGTAGAATGGTCGCGTCTATCGTGCAATGGTTTAGTAATGAGGTCATGTGAGACCTTCGGGTTATTAACAATGTGACCACCAGTTAGTAAAAATCCTGGCAAAGCCCCTCGCTAAACCAATTTTGAGACATTTGGACTTTAGGTCACTTCCCACGACTCCAACTATTGCGTTAAAGCAGATTTTGGGCCAAGAAAGATTCAATTTCATATTTATTGAACTTAATCTTAACCGTATCAAATTCTGGCAAGTGAACAAACCCGAATGAAATGCAGTTGATACAGCTAGGGTTTTACAATGCCGACTCTAATCCAGCTAGGTTTCTACTTAACATATGAAGAAATTATCTTTTACGAAAATGGAAAGAAGGATAGAAGAGTCATAGTGAGCAATTAGCACTCGGGTGTCATTATCAGAAGCAGCATCAGAAGCCATTGTCGCACTTGAGCTTCTCGTCTGCATTCCAATAGTGACAAAGTTTGAGAAGACTAAAAAATGGCGGGAGATCAAAAATTACCTAAATTTGGTGAAAACTTCATAAAATTCCGCAAAAGATTCAGTCTGCGTAACGCAAGGTATGGCTTTTAGGTTGTTGCTGGCCTTGAGACGGAGCATCGACGTTTTCTCATTGAATTACCAGGGTAGTAAGGGCGGTTTCGGGGCTATAGAAACTAGCGGTCTCGCGCGTTGTAAAGGTGGTATAAAATTTTGTAAAAAAAAAGCGATCCAGTATAATGGCGCCACGTCACCTGTCCAATACCGCCTGCATTGCGTTATTTTGGAACGCTAATCATCGGCCTTTGAAACAACGCAATATTGATGAGGATCGTGCGATCTGGGGAGTGACAGATCCGACGACAATCGCGCAGTGACTTGCTCGCGGTTTAATCTAAGCTATGGGCCAACTGTTTTCACCATTTTTAAACGTTTAATTATCTTTAAATCATGTCAATTTAATTCATAACAAATTTCTATTTTATAGACTAACTTTTAAGTTGTCGATGTGATAGACTAGATACGGGGATGTTTAAAAAGTGAGTTTGTATATTTCAATTATTATTTCAAAAAATGTATTTATATGCCTATATAATCACAAATAAATCTATGAAAAAAGTCTCCTGACCTGCTAGAGTTTCACATAATCAATGTAGTAGTTTGAGTTTGAGTACGGCAATGACGTCCGTGAAGCAACTTGAGTATGAAAAGACGTCCCAAAAATATTTGGTTGTTAATGATTTGCAGTCTATCTTGATTGACCTTCACTGGTGGATTCGGAAAAAATGGACTGACTGGCTGATCCAGCAAAATCGTTGCTAATGTTTTCCCGAATGAAATACTATAGTCACATTTAGTATTTAGCTTTGTGACAATATTTGTGAGATTTCACCTGGTTTTGTACGAATATATTTAACGCGAGGATATCCCGAGAAATACATAAGTTGAGCTTTGACAGATCGAAATACGAAATAGCCGCTCACCATTAATGATGGACATCTATGAACTGCACAAATATCTATGCAATTTGCAATAACATGTTGAATTTTGCAACCAATAGAATCTCAGCAAAACAAATTAAAATAATTAAAATAAACAAACAATAATAAATCTTATAGTTGAACCATGGCAAAAATAATTTTTTTTTGCAAACATGTCTAATCAAGGTGAATTAATGTCACTATCTGGAAAAACCTGATGCGTAGTATCCTGCCAGCGGCAAGTGCAATAAACCTCATTCGTTACATTTAACTTTTATTGGATTTTACTGTTCTTTATAGAAATATAATTTAAAAGAATTACATTCTACACAAAATCACATGAGAATAATTTTTTTTTAATGAGAAAACTATTTATCATTGTAGTATTCCACTTCCACACGAGTCAAAAGGTTACTTAATTTTTGAATTCTAATCGGTCTCTTTACCATATATAAAATACAAAATTAAGTTTTGAATTCTAATTAGTCTCTTTACAAAATATATATATATATATATATATATATTAGAAAATTAATAATTTAATTTTGAAGTATCTTTGTTAATGATCTACGTTTCAAATTTTGTCTTATTTGGCGTATTTTTGACATTCTCTTTTCTCCTTCCTATATTGGATAATTAAAGGGCCTTAAAAACATTAAGATAAGGCATGACCCTTTTTTTCGTTCATTAGTTGAAGAAAAGGAGTCAACATGATTGAAATGTCGGCCAATTTTGTTAAAATTTAAATCTTCCTCATTTTATCTATTTCTCTGGCTATACATATTATTGAACGCTTGTGAAGAAAAACGTGCTTTGACTGCCAGAAAAGAGGAAGCCATGAGACTCAAACATAAGTTCCATTTTCCAAACCTTAATGATCTTCTACTAAGCATTATCCCATGTGCATTGCATTTTTCTTTTAAGGAGATTAGAACTTATCTTATTAGTCCATAGAACTTATCTTATTAGTCCTTTTCCGCCTATAGTATGTGTGTTTTGATTTTCAATATTTTATTGTGTGTTTATTGTAGTTTTAATTCAAGTTTGGAGAAAATGTTTAATATTATTATTTTTTTCTATAATTTTATTTTTATTTTTATTATTGATATTTTTATTTCTAATTTTTAATTAATTAATAAAACATAATTAATTTTGTGGAAAATATTTTATTTTTGATATTTGTCATTATTTAATAAATAATTTTAAAATTGGAAAAATAAATCTATGAATGAAGATATAGCTGCGCCTTCCTTATATACCGGTAGTAAATCTACTTATGAAAAGAAGATATCTTGATCTCCGGAACCCATCTTCCAGCACTATTCTTTTCACACTGATATGGACTATGTGAGAGTGATCAACTGATAGATGAGACTGAACCAAACAGGGAAAGGCTGACCATTCCCTCACGCAGTGAGTTCTATTATATTGACAATATTAACTAACACTAATTGCAATTTTAATTTAAGTTGGGAGAAAATTGTTAATATTATTATTTTTCTATAAATTGATTTTTTATTTTTTATTTATTTTTATTTCTAATTTTTGATTGATTAATGAGACATAATTGGTTTGTGGAAGGCATTTTATTTTTGATATTTGTCACTGTTTGATAAATAATTTTAAAATTAGAAAAATACTAATTTTGTAACTGAACCTTCCTTCCCTCAATAAATTTTATTATACTAACAATATTAATTAATTAACGTTTTTTTTTTCAAACAGAAAAAACTCTGGTAATATATTATGTACCAGTTCAAAAATGTTCATGAACAGTTCTTACATTTCATCAATACTAAGAGGCCAATGCTCTTCTGTCAATTCAATATACACAATTCAGTAGAAACAGGAGACAAAAGTGACCCCCCAGAAACCTTAAAACGCTATGAAAACCCCTTCCTAAAAACATCACATATCTTCTAAGACGTAGACCATAAGAGGCCCGATAAAAGACAAAATGCTTCCCTTGCGGGTAAGTCAACAATGTAAATCCCTGCACTGTCACTCCATTTTCCTTATCACATTGATCAGTAAGATTTCGTCCCCATTGTATCCACGACAACTGTAGTACTAGGAAAAAACATAAAACATTAGCAATAATTCTACTGTATACCAAAAAGACTAAGGTTGTATTATCCGATAGTACTTCTTTAGAGAAAGTTAACAGTCCCAGTAGCACCCCTACCTCCCCAGTCATGTAACTCATAGTGCATGTGCCCAAAGTCACCCTGTAAGCCTTTCTTAGATAAATTGTCAGCGATACAATTTTTCTCTCGATAAATATGTTTGAAGTGTATATCAGAGAAAGCCTTGCGAAGCAATATGATCCTATCCAACCAAGACCCCATCTTATCGGGATTTAAACCAGTACCTTTGTTAAGGTGCTCAATTAATACGTTTGAATCACCATAAACACACAAATGCTCTACACCAAGTTGTGAGGCAAACTACAGTAATCCCTAGCAAGCCAATACTTCTGCCCTCATATTGGTGCCATTCCCGCCATGCCAGTAGATCTTATAGTGGCAGTAAGGCGAAATCCTGAGCCAAACACCACACCCACATCTGGAAAGTTGGGAAGCACCGTCAAAGAAACCCGCCAGATATTGAATTTCCACAGGCCACAGTCTCTTTGACAGGTCCTCTGGGGGTTTCTGCATCTTTATCAGTCCTTCTCAAGAGAAGACGATAAAGCCCACAATCTTCTCTGGGTAGCAAACAACCTCTTCAAAGATCCACCAATTCCTTGCTCTCCAAATATACCAATGAAACAATGCCGGAATGACCCAAAGTGAAGAGACACACAAATGCCACCAAAGGATCAAATCTGACGTGTTAGCCATAATAGGAATTATGAGATTAAAAATCTTACCCAAGAAATCCATCACCATTCGAGCATAATAGAATTGTAGAATAGATGTACATTATTCTCCTCTTCATTCAAACAGAGTCTGTAATAACCAGGTCCGATCCATCCTTTTCTCTGGAAGATATCCAGGTAAGATTTTTGTCCATCTTAATCGTCCACAACAGATTCCTCATCTTCAGCGGTGAATTGTTTCTCCATATTCTTTTATAAATTCCAGTCTCGTCAGGAGAAGATGTAGTAATAACAAGATGATTGTAAATATCATTTACGATGGGCATCCCTTTTGCTGTCCTAGCCTTCCAAATAAGCCTGTCTCCTTCGTTGTCCATTAACAATCCGTGGCATCTTAATGACTCATTAAACCTGTGCCATTCGACCCTCATATGTACTGGCAGAGACAGATCTTCAGCCGTCTTCCAAACAGGCCTCCCATTAGCAATGTCCATAATTATTTGTGCCAAGTAGAAGAGCCCAAGTAGAAGAGCCCTCTTGCATTTAGATATTTAATGAGGTCCATACTGAGGTTATCATAATTAGAAATACCATTCATCCCAACATGTTCGATAAGGATCTTCGAACTGCCTCCGAAGTGCCAGTTTAGGAATGTAGTAAAGCACGACCAACACTTCTTGAAACCGTTCCATATAGATGACCCTCGCTTAGACCTCTGCTAACCCAATACATAGAGTTCCTCCATTATCTCATTATTCAGATATTTAAACTTTAGAATTTCATTCCATATTCCTCGTGAGTTTAGACCCCTCCAAGTGGATTTCAAAATCAAGTCCCAACCGAAAATGTGTAGATATTTAAGACCCCATCCACCATGGTCCATAGGTCTCATGATCAGCTCCCATCTTGCCAAGTGGATTTTTCTTTTATCCCTGCCCCCATTCCACAAAAAAATTAGTATAATGCTTCTGATGCCATTTAATATTTTGGATGGGATCACATATAAATGTGCCCAATAAACCATGATTTGTTGTACGACAGCCTGTGCCAAAATGAGTCGTCCTCCTTAGGACAACCATTGAATTGTCCATCCCCGAATCCTCCTTTCAGCTTTCTCTATCAACCAATTCCAATCCTTAATTCCATAATTGTCGGGCTTCATTTGAAATCCCAAATATTTGAAACCCAGAACTAATGGAGCATACCTAAAGTTGAACAGTGTACCAATCGAATCCACTAGCTCCATCTCTTATTCTCCGTAGTAAATGCATGATTTGCCGTAATTGGCCTCCATACCTGAAGCTTTGCAAAATTTAGAAAAAATCCCATGAAATGCCTTCCACACCTCCTTATGATTAAACCAAATAAAAGTACATCATCAACAAAGAAATTGTGGGAAATCTCTTTGCGATAAGTAATCTCAATCCCCCTAATAATGCCTCTACTAATAGCCGAGTTTAATTTGGTGCTCAGTGAATCCATAATAAGAATGAACAATAGAGGGGAAAGGGCACATCCTTGACGTAATCCCCGGCCAGGTTTGAAGAAGCGAGTGGCCAGTCCATTGATAATGATGTCCTTGGAAGTATTACCGACACATCCCATAATCTAGTTTACTAAGACTCTATCCAGACCAATATTGTATAAAATCAACCTCAACAAGCCCCAATCAGCGCTATCACAGGCTTTACTAAGATCAATTTTCATTACCAATGCCTTCAATTTTTGGGAGTGAATGGAATGTATAACTTCCTGGGTTGATACAACCACATCATGTATACTCCGGTCCTGTAAGAAGCCTGCTTGTTCTGGTGAGATGAACCAAGATAACACTTTCTTGATCCTCTCAGCAATAATCTTCGAGATTATTTTATATAGTGAATTACAGAGAGAAATCGGACGGTAATCATCAAAAGTCTCAGTCTCCTTTTCTTTTGGAATCAAGACAATGAAAGTAGAATTTAACACACCATTTATTTTACCTGTATGCTTAGCTTCCTTTGCCATTTTCTGAATATGATCAATAAAAAAATCCTTGAAGAATATGAAGAAGTCCGGGGTCCAACCGTCCGACTTCGGAGTTTTATCCACAACAAAAGATTTCAGGATTGCCAGAACCTCCTCATTACTAATTTTCCTCTTAAAATCCCTTAAATCTCCCTCCTCAAACATTACTGGTAGATCCTCAATAGCCCACAAATGTTTTGAATGTACCAACTCTTCCGGACATTTATATAAATTACTGAAATGATTAATAGCCTCCCTCTGAATCTCCTTCGTGGAAGTGTATGTTGTCTCATTGACCTTAATCTTCCAAATATAATTCTGTTTTTTCCTCCCTGTGGCATAAGCGTGGAAATAACGGGTATGCTTATGCCCCTCGCGGAGCCAAATTGCTCTGCGTTTTAGTCTCCATATCTGTTCTTCGATCCAGAGAATATTACGTCTTTCCTCCTCCACCGCTTTCAGTCTCTCCCATATGTCCGCCCTTGGAGCGCTCCCCTCCATTTCTTTTATTAAAACTATTGTTTTCCTCGAGTGTCTTTAGGGATTTCTGCATAGTTTCCTTTTTGGCCTGCTCCCACCTTTTAATTTTACCTTTTAAGCTCCGAAGCGTGAAAGCCAAATAATCCATTGCCGTCATAGAACCACGTCTAGGCTGCTGTCTCAGAAACAACTGGACCATAGAGATGAAAGAAGGATCCTATAGCCAAGTACGGTTGAATTTAAAAGGTGTCCCCCCATAGCCTTCTCAAAACACCACTTCAGTGTAATAGGTTTGTGCTCTAAGGTACAAATATCACCAATTTCCGCTGCCCAACCCCCCATACGAGCCAAAAGATTGAATTTCACCACGAAACGGTCGATCTTTTTGCTGATAGCATCATCACCCCTTCTGCCATTAAACCATAAGGGCCCCCTATCTTTCATTATTAAGTCACTAAGGCAATGGTCTTTAAAATTCTTCGCAATTGTACGTGTCGGCAAATCCTTTCTACCTTTCACTCGCCAAATTTCATCCTCATTTAAGGATAGATTAAAATCCCCAACAATAATTAAATTGTCTAATAACAATATTTCGCTCCTTGCCATTCTGCATAAGAAGGAAAGCTTCCCCTGATAAGGTGCAAAAATATTAACTAACTAACGTTATGCTACTCCACTGCCTAATAATATCAAATAATCCCTGAAGCAATTGCAAATCCTTTATGTAATTGAAAGGAAGCTAAACGAATCTCCAATTCACTATGCGAAATGCTAGACCCCGCCAAGATATTGCGAGGGTAATGTAAAGAATTGGCTAATTTCACCAACGCACAAGTGGATTACAAATTTCTCCACGATATTTTCGATTAATTAAAAGAAATTTATTTCTTAAAAAGAATAAACAAATTTTTTTGGGTGTGATGCCAGAACTATACTCACAGCTGAGGCTTCTGGAATGTTGTGCACAACGATGGCTATAGTTTCCAAAACACGTTATGACAGTCGTATCAAAATTAAATTGAAGAAGAGATTGCAGTATGAGTTGTGGTTCTAATTCAAAGTGCGATTCAGATTACCAAGTTGCGGAGGGACGCTGCATACTACATTAATTTGGTATTCATTGTTTTGTTTGTATTCAATTAATTCATCAAAACCATCTGTAATGAAGATCTATGACAACATTGTCCTAACGCTCAATTAATTCATCAAAACCATCTGTAACTTTCAGAGAGCATTGTCCTGCCACCACTTGAAATTTGAAATTAAAAATTCCTTTGCATATGACATTGGTGTAGCTAAAATGATATTTTTATCTCGTGACGAGGTTGCTTGTACCTTTGTGGGCTCTACAAATCCAACACTATTAACATAATTTGATTCTAATGCGAAAATGCACATTAAAGTTTTCTCATCAGTAAGTAGTTTGAAATTCGTTGATGATGTAGTATGAGAACTTGGGAAGCAATGAGGCTAAAAAATAAACCGTGAAGCCTATCAAAAAGTTTAGCCACCAATAGTGTTCTTCTTCGACCACTAAAAATGGACGAAGATGATCGCATGAGAGATTTCTTTTGCCGGTAACTGCAAGCAATTATTTTATTTATTTCATTACTTAGAATGGTTGAGCTACTAATAAGCAATTCAGATATGGGTTTAGTCTTCTTAACCATCCTATTCCTCTTTCTATTCTTTCTCGGTAACAAGCTTCCTGTCATTTTGGGCCTCTCCGAGTAAACATTCAAAATGCCCTTTCGTCGTGCAAATTTTTCTGTATTTATCTTTATTTAAGCTGGGACGCTGTTGTATTTCAAATCCCAAAAAAGTGGGTTGTTACTTCCTTCCCCGCTGTTGGGTTCTTGAGGAGTTTCATTGTGCAGAATGAGGAGTCCCTATGTACTTAGCACAATAAACTTCCTCTGCACAGCAAAGAGATTATTGAGAGCAATTTTCACAGTAGTTTTATGGTGCATAATTCATAATTAGTATTTTAACTATATAATAAAAGGAAGCAAAGTCAGCATATGTTCTTCTTTGAAGACAACATTCTTGAAGAAGTAAATGAATACAAGTACTTCAAGATTGATTTCAACAACATGTTTAATTGAGAGGATTGCAATAAGAAAAGAATTTTAGGAGGGTGGAAAGCATTATATACACTTCAAAACAGATGTAAAAGAGGCAGAGTTATGGCATTGGAACAGGATTAAAGTGCTTTTTGGACTCCTAGTTTGAATTGTGGGCTAGCAACATCCTTGTTTCAAAATGGAAACAAATTGAAAAAATTCAAAAACGCTTGATCATGAGCAAGTTCAAAATAAAAAGTTCGGTTCCTTATGAGATAACGCTGAGTGAAATAGGAGCACCTCATGTTGAGTGAAACAAGAGCACCTCCCATCGAAGTAATTGCTATGGTGCGTCTTATAAGGTATCTAAAAAAAATTGAGCAAATAGGAGGAGGTAGATGATCAAAAGTTATCTTCAATGAAGGCATGAGTGAAAGAAAGAAATCATGGATGAGACAAAACAACAAATGGATGCAAAAATGGAATATTTACCTTAATGCATGTCCCACAAATAGCAAGGAGTTAAAGAATTTTGTGCTAGAGAAGTTCTGTAAGGATATATGGAGAATAGAGTTGGGTAGAAAGAAGAAGTACTATTTTCAGGAATTCAACCCCACTTGTGATCTCCAACAAAAAGAGTACATTGGAGCTAGCATTCCATGGAGAGCAAAGATTCTTATTGCTCAATTAAAAACTAACTCACATCAAATTCGGTGTGAAATGAGACGGTGGAAGAGACCTAAAGAAGCTTGGGAAGAAAGGGTGTGTAATTTTTGCACTTACCGGGCAGTGGAATTAGAAAAGCATTTCATTTTGGAATGTGATGCTTTTAGGAACATCACAAACAGTTATCGCAATATGTTAGCATCAATTCTGTGGCATTGTCTTTTCAGTGAGAGAACTGTTAGAAGTTTGGTTCAGCTCATCATCAATTTGAGTAAGAAAAAGATTGAATTACAGAAGACAAAAAAACAAGGAAGCTGGTAGTCCCATAGACTGAACGTTAAAATATCAATCATTCATTCATTCCATGTCAAAAACTAGAACTCCCACGTTGTTTTCTAAGGGAGCCTATGACGAGAGTAGCAATTGTGAGAATTTAACTATAGTAACATATTAACCTTCCGCCGAACATCATTTTTCTCTATATCGTTAAATAATTTTAGATCATTTATGGTATTACTTTAAAACACTAGCCTTTCATATATGGTTTTCGGTCATGAGGAAAAGTGAATCCTGCAACGTTAGCATTTGGGAAATATTTAGTGCATCTATCCAAGTTTCTGTGATATCTTGATATCGAGTTATACCTAGATAATTTGCATCAAAATTGGCAAAACTTAGCCAATTAATGCATGGGGTGTAGTTCTATTTGAGAGGAAGAATTTTAATATATAAAAATCTGACTTTTGCTAGTTGGTATCGTTGCGTGAAACAACATTTAAATCTTGCTTTGTTGGACATTAGAGAGCCAAGATGCATGTTAAAACTGAAAATAAAGCAGTGAGGAGACCTGCTCATGTTTTATGATGTGGAAGGCCAGGTTGTAAAATGAGCCAATTGAACGTTTGATGTGGGAAATGTTCTTGGATTCAATAGATCAAAACGAGACACAATCACATACATATCATTGTGTAGAGCTCCGCACTCCCACACACATAACTATTACACTTGTATGAAAGCGCTTTGCCAAATATTCCCTTTGCCACATTTTTCCTCATCGACTTTGTATGAGGGATATCAAATAACTATATTCAATTCAAAGAATTATAATTATTATAATATATAAAATAATTATTATACTAAATCAAAACACGGTCTCCCATAATACGCCCATGCTCACTCGCCTAGGCACTTCATCATTATTTTAATTGGTGACTTACACTTCAGGTAATTTTCTTTCTGCAAGTAATTCGAGACAAGTTGTGTGGAGGTGGCTGTGCAGAAGAAGTGTGTGCAAAGGAATTTGTGTGGAGGAAGCATGGGCAGAGGAAGCATGTGCGAAGGAAGCTTTGCGGAGGTGGCTATGCGGAGGAGGCGTGTGCAAAGGAAGCATGTGCGAAGACAAAAATGCGGGTGAAATGTAGACCCAATTGAAATAATCATAGCCTTAATAAATTAATTAGTGGTAAATGCAAGGACTATGTTGTGTTGCATCTATTACCCTTGTTTTAAATAATTCTAGAAAAGGTGGATATCACAAAGGATAAAAGACTACACTTTGGAAGTGTTATCGCTGTAACAAACACCCTCTAAAAATTTTCATACATCCAAAATTTGGAGCCTCCTTATGGTCATTCCATTTTTCATTTCAATCCATGAAGGCCGTTTTTGGTCATGTTGTTCAAGTGTTCACGTCTCCCTTTAAGAATTCTAAGTGTTGAAATGACCTGATTTTACATGCTTATCTTGTGATTCCTACATTACAAACTTCTTCTAAGCAAGCCTAGCAATCAATTTGTATCCTTAGATATTCAAGCATTGTGCAGTGCCTAATGATAGTGACTGCGCAATGCCTAATGACATTGACCGCGTAGTCTCTACAAATGGTGATTGCACAATCCTTTTGGAAAGTGAATTCGTAGTACTTGATGCCGATGCTTGCACATGGACAGTGACAATGTGAGGGAATCCTTTGCAGATAGTGATTGCACACTCTTTGTCTACAACGAGAGTGTACTTATTCAAAATTTTCAATTCACTCTTAGCTCCTAGTTTCCCGACTTGCACTAAGCGCGCTCACCAATCTTAACCTTAATTGCATGTCTGCTCTCCCTATATAAAGAGTCCGATACAGAGCTCATCTTTATATTCAACTTTCACTTTTGAGCTATGTACATTGCTAGAATATAAGGAGCATTCTCTCACTCATAGTTGAGAATGCCTTACCTTCTTTGTGAGTTTCTCAACTGTCGCTTTTGCTTTTGCAAGTGCTGCGTTTTCTTTCTTTTTCTCTTACAAGCGTCGTTTTCCCATGCTCTATCTTTTGCAAGTGTCGCCTTTGTTTTCTTTCATTATTACATGTGTCGATTGTGTTTTCTTTGTGTTTGCATGCATCACTTTCACTCTTGCATGTGTCACTTTCACATATCTTAAAGAACACCATGGCACACCTTCTAGAGGTAGTTCGAACACACTCCCTTGCACTAGTTGATGCTATTTATCATTATAACATGTGCCCATGGCACATTCTTATGGCAGAGGGCACCTTTTGGTTACAATCGACACTTCTGTTGTAAAGATATATCTTATGTGTCACACTTGGAGATAATTCTTGTTTTATTGTTGTTTCACTATATACATGTTTTTTTTGGGTATTATATATCTTATTGCTATACGCATGGGTGCATACATGTGTGTGATCATGTTCAAGACATGTTACATGCTTTTATTCTCTTGTCTCATTGATCTCACACTTAGTCAATTTTGCAGTTCATCTTTGTCCTCACATATTGCACAACTCATGAACACATTCAACTTCTATCTAAGTGATGAGTGCGTTTTCCACTCCTAAGCCTTAGTGATGTGACCCTTACTTCATGGACTCACAAACTATGCCCATCTTGAGGACAAATTTGGTATATATTTTTTTGAATGTGTGTTGTTATTTTCTTTCATGATCGTTGTTACTATGTGAACTATTTCACGGGATAATCAATTATTCTTTCTTGCCTTTATTAGGATAATACTATTACTTTTCTTCTAAAGACTCACTTTCTCTTTCCCGTTCGTGAAAGAACCTTATATACATTGCAATTGTATGCTTCACATTGTCAACTTACTTTCTTATCTCAAAGTTTGTGTATAATCTCTTATGTTGATAATTGCAACCAAGGAAAATATCTAAGAATAATGGTGGTTAGGCCTATTATCCGGATGGGGATCCTACACCAAACAGTGTGATGTATATTTTGGACTTCATATCAGGGAGACCCCTACAGTTGGAAGTATCCAACAACGTCAACATATTTGGCACTAGAAGGAGGGCCAAATGACATGCTGGGCCCATTGAGTTTGTTTTGAATATTCATCTTGAAATTTCTCATACCCAAATCATAACCCTAGGATGTTTTTCTAAATAAATTGATCTTACAATACCCATGGAAATTATTCATCACTTTTCTCCATTTAAATTCAATGGCGAGGGCGAACTAATTGTGCTTGGACATATGATTCAATTTTTTCATTTCTATATTTCTAACAGAATACATTGTAAGGATGCCACATCCATACTGTTCACCCTCACACTTGAAGGTTGTTTCAAGCATTGGTGTCATGCATTACCAACTGCTTCTATTCATTCATTTGAGTAACTTGTTAAGGAGATTCATGAAGCATTTGATAGGTACAATTATAAAGATGTATATAAAAGGATCAACATAATTATAATGAAACCCGGTGAATCATTAGATGATTTTCTCGATCGATTTCTTCACCTTTTCTATGAATTTTCCAAACAATATGTCAATTGGGATTTCATGAGCGAGAAGTTTCATCTTTTGGTTCTAATTTCCATGAAACAATTTGAATAAGATTCTCTTTATGATTTTTATTTTCCAACTTTTATCGATCACAAGGAATCTCCATTCTCAGAGGAGGAATCTAATACTCCTTTTATTCCTTGCCCTCATCCTTTCTCATTACCAAATAAAATGGTTCCTCATGTCATTGTTGGTGTTGTGAAATCTGAAAACAAAATTGCTGATTTGTTTCTCCCACTTTCATCTTCTTCCCATGAACCAATTTTCATTGATTTTTTTCTTTTTCATGATTCTCATGATTCCATTGAATCTAATCCCTTGATTATTCAAGATAACACTAACATGCATAATCTTAATCTTAATTCTGATTCAATTTAAAGCAATGTTTCTTCAAGGGATACTAGTTGTCCTCTATCATTTACACCTCATGACCCTCTATACCTTGATTCACTTAATCAATCCGCTCCACCAGTAATTGCTCCAGATAATTTTGATTCTCAATTTGCTAGTTCACATGGTGATCAGGTACAAGGTTGATATATTTCATAGGTAGAGGAGCAACATAGTGAACACTTTCCATATTTCTTCCCTCTTTCAGATTCCTCAATTTTAAAATGATGATCAATCATTTTGTGATCTTGATAACCAGTCAAATGATCTAAAAATCCTTACTCAAGTTGAAACCTGGACAACCATCACCTTGGCATTCATGTTTCTACTGATATATGAAGTGATGAGTTCCCAAGTACATTGGATGATGTTTTACCCACTCAAGAAGACCTGTATTTGCAAGGATTCGATCTAATTGTTGAGCAACCTTCTCATAGTTTGAAAACTCCAGTTTTGGAGTGGGATAGTATTTCAGTTCAGGATGCTCTTGAAATTTATCTAGTCCATACATTGTTAGAAACCAAGCCAGAAGAATCAAATAGTCAGGTTTTTGATGCTTTATTATACCCTGTTGAAAAAGAGAAATGCCAATCCCAAAATCACTCTAGTATGCCATTCTTTAACCATTATGCTGAAAAAAGTTTGTCGATTCAATTAATATTCATCCTCCTCATTATATTCTCTTGCTTTCACCTCCCTTCTATCACCAAGGAACTGTCTTGAGTGACAACGAATGTTCAAATGATCTTATGGAGCATAACATGCATATTGTTCCATTGATTTTTCAAGCTGATATGAGTACATAGGCTGTGGATTTTTTAATCATATTTAGTTGCAATTAATGTCTCTCCTCTTGAGTCTTTTTATATTTCATCACCTTTAGCACACTATTCATTGTACCCAAATGTGTTTCATGATTCTTCTATGCCAAAAATTTCTTTCAATCCTTTAGATCTTTACGTTGCTGGATTTGACTACAATTAGGTACATAATGGTGTGGTTTCACAATTAGAAGATGAAAATATGGAATCCATTTTTCATGGTTTGTTTAATTGTCAATCTTTCATAGGTTAGGAGGAACATGTTACAAATGTTCAAGGAATCCCTCCGACTGATTCATCTAGATTCTTTATCCATGAAGAGTTCCATATGCTAAATATTAAATTTGATCAGGTTAGTGGCATTAACAATGTTTTCAACGATACATATGATGTTAGTGGCGCATATCTACCGATAAATATTTCTAAGCCACCCAAATTCGATGATCAATCATCTGAAAATTCAGGGACTTGTTAGGAAGTCGAGGCACTTCAACTCCTACTGATGGTTATGTCAGGTTCTCACGATCCTGATGAGATCCCCAAACTACATTGGATCCAAATTTTATTGGTTAATTCTTTCCTTACTGTTGTT
The DNA here is from genome assembly GCA_034641835.2 of Pinus albicaulis. Lineage (NCBI taxonomy): Eukaryota > Viridiplantae > Streptophyta > Pinopsida > Pinales > Pinaceae > Pinus > Pinus albicaulis. The sequence goes on along the minus strand of CM076570.1, from coordinate 13,428,339 downwards.
TCACTAGATGCGAGCTCACTCTTGAAGGATTTAAAGGGTTTTCAAGTTAACCCTTTTAATCCTCAAAATATAGTTTTTGATATGATAGAAGATTATTGTTTGATTAATTCTCTTTCATGCGAACTCCCTATATCAGATGCATGGTTTGAAAGAATATTTTTCATGAATTCACACAACTTTAAAGCCTATTATTATGATTATCAAAATAAATATCATTACCAGTCAAAATACTTTTCCCTATCAAATACTTCCGTGGATGATCAAATTCTTATATTTCTAGTGTATGTTATGAAGTTGATCGTTTTCCTAGCATAGTCTACCCTCTTGAGCATTATCACGTGGTTGAATCATTTTGCGGATGTAATTCCTCAATTTTGTATCAATGTTGGATTGATTTGGCACACACTTCTCATATTTTTTCAGTCTGGTTTCACTATTATTTGTATCCTAACTGGTTTTCAGACTTTGGTGTACCAACAATAGTGTTAATCCTGTTGAATTTTATGTTGTTGGTCTAGTCTATAATCGAATGCAAAGTAATGATCTCCTTCATTGGAAAAGAGGAATCAATCATTTCTGAGCGTTATCATGTGAGGAGGAAGATTCTCTAGTTCAAAGTGCTTGTAGAATCTCTCAAATTAATACATCCTTATCTTTGAATAATGGAACATCTTATGTGTTAATCATCATATTCGATAAAAAAAACAACCTTAACAGTTGTGATCCCTTTAGTTGTTTTACCATTAATGTATTCGATGACATTTGTTGGTTTATATTCGATTCATATCCTCATTGCTCATATACTATTCAAGAAGTTGAGGCACTTCAAAATTTGCTGATGGTTATGTTAGGTCCCATTATTCTGATAAAATGTCCGAGCGAGATTAGTTTATGTTTTAATCGTCCGTTCTCTCTCATAACGATAATTGAAGACTTATCTTTCCTTGAATTTCAATCTTTTGGAGCTGGATGTGTTTATGATCCAATTGCTGAATGGTTAGAGGAATCATATATGACAAGTTTGGTTGTTAATAATAAGTTCCAATGCTATCTTGAGCTTAACACATATGGATGTATGTTTGAGAAACATATTCAAGGTATTCATGTTTTTAATCCTATATATTGTCATAAGTTTTTAGGTTGGATAGAGAAAAATTTCAAAGCACACCTTTATGTTTGCATCCTTGACCTTCATCCTTACGTACAACTAATACAAATAAACATATTTATTTATGCACATTGTTCTATTTGGATATTAATTGTTCATATCTTCTAGTTTACTGGCCAGGAACAACTTCTGTGGTTGCATTGGAAATTTCACTTCACTTAGCCTTGACCTTCTACCCTATTAGGATAGGTTTAGGCTTAGGTGCTTTTTAATTTTCCTTTTGCATCACACCATCCTTGTATTATGTTTTTCATTTTAGGATTAACATTTGCTCTGTTTTCTTGCTTTTGTCTTGCTTGTTATGTCTTATCTCTTTTCTTTTATTTATATTTAATAATACCGTGCATGCAAAGTGCTTTGTTTGACTCAAAAAGAACCATGTGGAAAATCTTGGAAAGGGAAATTGTGACGACAAACAATGCTTGGCTAGCTTGTGATCCCCTTTTTTGCTTGTGTTGGCATATATTTAAAATTAAATGACGTCTAGACAAAAAATATGATTAATTTTGGGAAATACATTGGTGGAACTACGAATCCCATGTCTATTTTAGGATCTTCATTCCTGACTCGGCCTTATAATTGAATGGTGTTTCGACTTGTCAACTCAATCGAGTAGAGAAGGCAAAGGAATTTTTTTTGAACGAGCATATCAATTTCATATATCTTTAAAATCCATCAAACAAGGAAAAGCCTCTCTTGCTTTTAAATAAGTCAGGATCCCTCTTCCATGTTGGTGCAATAAAAGTCTAATAAATGCTAAATCAAATTGAAAATAAAATACAGGGTGAAAGAAGAGAAATTCTTCTTGTGCAGAAAGGTGAAGAAAGAAACTTCATGAGGGTATTGAACAAACTTGTTGGTAGCAAAGCAATGCTTGTGATTCCTTGAAGTGATTCCCCCTGGGGTACTGAACAAGGCTTCTGGAAGCATAAAAACACTAAGGAAAATTCTTAACTCTGAACATCAAGAGATTGACACATTCATTATCCTTCTCCCCTATCGAAGCAATTGGATATGACAAGTCTTGTAAATGTGTTTAAAGCCAAAAAAGGGATAGGAGAGACTATATGTTTAATCAGGATAAGTGGCGAAGCTAGGGTGATCTACATGGTGAATCAATACTTCCTGAAAGACTGAGACTTAATACTTAAATATAGACCTAAACAAAGAAGTTGGAGTTCTTACAGTGAATCACCAAGTGTTTTCACTGCGATAAACACCCTCCAAATTTTTTCCTACATCTAAATTTTGGAGCCACCTTATGGTCATGCCATATTTAATCTCAAGCCATTAAGGTTGTGTGTGGTCATGTTGTTCAAGTGTTCAAGTCTCACTTTAAGAATTATAAGTGTCAAATAAACCGGATTTTACATGCTTACCTTGTGATGCTTGCATAACGAACTTCTTCTAAGGAAGCCTAAACATCAATGTGTATCATTGGAAGTCAAGCATTGCATAATGCCTAATGACAGTGACTGCGCAATATCTATAGATGGTGACTATGAAATCATTGTTGACAATTCTTGCATATTCCTTGATGACAATGCTTGTGCATGAAAAATGACAGTGCAAGGGAATCCTACGTAGATAATGATTGCACAGTCTTCGTCGCCAATGATGTACTTCAATTCACTCTTGGATCATAGTTTTCCGACATGCACTAAGTGCACTCACCAATATTAGCCCTAATCGCATGGATTCTCTCCCTTCTGTTATCACTCAGAAAAATGTGATATATTATTTGACATGGTCATAGAGTTCATTTGTCAAAGGTTTCCTTAAACTTTTCAAGTTAATATAGGAAAAATTCAATTTTTACATGTTTAACCTATCCTAAGGTTCAAACCCCACCTTCATTTAGGTCATGTATGTCCCATCAGTTATCATTATATGTCAGATTTCATTTCCCAAGTGTTTAGTTTCAAAAATGACACTTAAGCTAGTTTTACCTCTTTTCGTAGCATTTTAAACTATGAAATAGCAGTTTTCGCTACGAAACTGCCTAATAGTTTCGTAGAGAAACTGTCAAAAAATGAACTAGCTACGCTACGAAAAAATGTTTTCCTGTCTGTCTTGTCAAACCTAAGGTGAAGTTTCAGTTCATCATTGGAGGAGTTAGGGTGGAGGTCATTCAAGTATCTTATGGTTAATTCAAAGGTACATAGCCATGTCAGAGGTCATCATTACCCTTTTTGGCATGTATGTGTCATGATTAAAGCATGAGATGTCATTTAAAACATACAACCTTATCCTAAGCTGCTATTTTCCACTCAGAATTCATTCTTGCATGTGAAACATCTCACTGTCACTATTTGAGAGCTGCCTCACCACACTAAGCAGCTTGCTGTCCAATTTGTCTTTACAAGTGTCACCTTTTTAAGAGGGAATCTTGGTTATAAAAGGAGATGGTCATGCAAAAGAAAGCATAAAAAAGAGGCTATGTGGATAATATAGAAGCCCATGGACCTTAAAATATTCGTGGATGACCCTAGCTTTGTTGAAGCATGCATCGGTTCAAGTTGTTTGAATTTCTACTAGAGCTAACAAGGAAATTGCTGTGTTTTTGGACTGTTTAAGCTGTCAATTTCAAAAGAATATTATGGATGAATAGAGATGATTTATGCAAAAATTAGAGAGGTTATTATCAATCATAGAACAAGGAACAATAACCTCTTTCAATTTTCTCATAGGTGCTACAAATTTGGAGATTCAAAGGTGTCTTTTGGACCTATTTTTAGAATTTAGAATTTTCTTGTTTTATACATGTTTTTCTAATGCCGATTTTGGACAGCTGGAGATGGTTCTCCAAAAACCAAGAGAGGTTTTTCTTCAAAACATTATTATTGAAAAAAAACCTCCTCCAATTTTTCAAAATAAATCATGGATTCAGAAATATAAGCTCTGTTCTAAGACCTAGTGTTTTCAAAAAAAAAAAAAAAAAAAAAAAAAAACACAACTGCAAAGACGTTTTAAATATGTAAGCATGAGGTCCATAAAATGCAGAGAACCCAAATTTTGAATCAGAAGATTAGTTTTTGAAGACAATTTTGAAATGTGAAATTTCTACACTTTTACATAGTTTTGTAGCGTTTCCTAGGCTTAAAGCCAGGGAAACGCTACGAAAAAACCTGTAGCAACATTTTTGCCTCTAAAGTCATTTTTTTTCAGTTTTCAAGGAGGGAGATTGATGTTGGTGATGTGTCATTACTTGATTGACACCATGGAACAACAAAGGAGCAAAGTTATTGGGTGTAGAAGTCATTTTTCAACACTACCAAAGTTCGCTACGAAACTGTCCTATTTTCGTAGCGAGCTATTTTTGAAGGTTTTGGAGCATCTTGATGGAAAATTTGGATAGCTGGACTCCTCCAACATGTCAAGGGACCTCAACATCAAATATTTATGACTCAAAAGAAGTGCTGTGGAGACAGGTCATCAACCAAAGATCTTGTTGAAGATAAGGATTATGCATTCATAAAAAATAGGGTTTTGTTCCACATGTCTAGGAGAGTTTTTAATATATAAAGTGGTGATGAACTATGTTATGGCTTTTTCGAGCATGTGACAGTTATGTTGTAACCATAATTTAACTATTTCAATGATAAGGTAGAGTGATGTAATAAATAGGAGTTTGAGTCCTATTAGGAAATGTCTTCTTTAAGGTGTAGCTGTCAGTTTCTTGTTAGAAGTAATGTTTTGCAATTATGTGATGTGTCATAGGAGAATTCGACGAATCTATCCACCATGCAGATCATCCTTGTTGTAAGAATGTCTATTTAAAGAAAAAGTATCGAAGTAGTGAAGGGGTTGGAGATTTTTTGCACCAAACTGCTGCTTTATGTATTTTGACTTATATCAGTAATACAAAGGGACTTTCTTCTTGACAGACCTGAGATTCTCATGGGGTTTTTAATGTCTTATTGATCTACATCTTATGTTTTACCACTTGAAGTACATTTCATTTCTATTACTCAGAATTCTTAAAATATATGCTCTGACTTCCTTTAGTAGTGAAATGACTATGTGATCTGAAATTGTGAGAACAAAGTATTTCTCATACAAAGATTGACTGTAGGGGCATTCACCGGATATTTCACCTTTACTAGAAAGGATGAATCCGGAGGCTACCTGGCCCTTCTACAGACTCTGCCTAAAGAAATAAAATGTAATCACAGAGATCCGATCAATGAAAGTATTTGTTTTAACTGCAAAGTATTCATTGATCCAACTTTAATGTGAATAGACAAGTATACATATTCTGCAAATGAAGTGTAGAGGTTTGATGATGAACTGATAAATTTTGTTCTCTGTTTAAACCTGCTTGGGAAAATTTTGCTTATAAAAATTTACTGTTTAAAGGAGCAGAATCTGAAAATATGCAGCAAAATTATACAGTATGACAGCAAATAATTGTTTAAGCGGTTCACCCCTCTCTTGGGCTACCTCCGCTGGATCAAGCCTCCCAAAATGGGCTTGTCCTCTTTGATTAAATTGCTCAAAATGTGAATACAACTGTATAGAAGCCTCAAAGGGAAAAATACACTGCAAAATAAGATTCAGAAGGCTGTAATCAGTATAAAATGACTACAAAATCACCTCCATTGGATGAAGGTAGTCCAAAACAGCTCTTCTTCCCTTAGGCCCTAGTGGCTCCACGACCAAAAACGCTGGTAAATTCTCTGTTAGAGAGCCCTAATGGCTCCAAAAACACTCCCAACAGCTCCAAAATGTCGAAGAGACCCAGAATAAAAAAAAATTTCATCCAAAAAGGACTTTCCTAGCCAAAGTTATGGCTCATTTACTCCAGCGGCCAGTTGGCCTAAAAAATCTCCAGTTAAGTTTAGTTATCTGGCACTAATTTGGCAAATCCGCCTAAATTAGCGGGCACGATCCAAATATGTCGGACTGTTAACTTAAATGTCGTGGACGTGGTCACATGCATGTCGGAGTTTAATGGTTAGAGGTAACCGTTTGGAGTTAATTCCGCTCCACTCCACACACGAGTTTTAAACCACGTGCCTTTGACTTTAAACCATTTGTAACCATATAAATATTTTAACACATACGTTGGGTTTTAAATATATGGTATGTGGGTTTAACACATTTGAATAGCCCACGTGCCCTTTAAAAACATTTGACTTGTGGGTTTTTAAACCATTTCATATTTCGTTGCCATTTGATTTATAACATATGTGTGTTTTAATTTTAAAATTTTATTAAGGTTTTTAAAAATTAATTAAAACATATATAAAATAATATAATATATGATTAATTAAAATCATATAAAATATTAATAAATATATAATTTTAATTTATTATTTAAACCTTGATAAAAATTAAAGATTTTCCCAACACATAAAATTAAAAACTTTTCTTTCAAAATTGAAAGTCATTGGGCGTTTTCAAATTGCAATATCTCCTCCATATGGCAACGGATTTGAGTGCCGTTTGCGGCGTTGGGATCGTATCTCCGAGCTCTTTCCAGTCGATCTGTTTCGGATCAATTCTGAGCAACTTCATTTTTGAGCATTTTCCCAAGCTCAGATTTGAGCTCCTGATCACTGTGTTTTATTATGTTTTATGAGTGAATTACCTTTGTTAAAGACCCCTATCTGCCTCAACTTCCATGTCAAGAAATCTTGCCACTGAAACTAGTGATTGTTGAATCCATAAGCCCAATGGTAGCAAGCCTGCATTCTTTTCAACCTACATACATTAAAAAAACAAGCTACTTTTCAAATAGAGTTATCCATATAGTACTATCATTATCAAATATCTTAAACCCTCTTGAGAGATCCCTCTCAGATTGAAGACGCTAAGCTTAAGTCAAAAGATGGTTTGAAACAGTAACATAGAGTTGTCTGATCAACAACCAATCAAGTAAAACTTCGTGATAACATTTTTGGTGCATTTGCTGGGAGTTTGAAGACTAATTTCCTGAAGTTTTTATGCAAAAAAGTGAAGCTGAACTCTTGGAGGTAGCAGGAGCTCAATTTTTTTTTGAGGCTGCAGAACTACCTTAGCGACTCCATTGTTGAAGAATTCAAAATTTCACAAGTTCATGGTGATTCCAATGGACTTATGAAGAACTTATATGCTGCCATTCTTGTTTCAAGGTATGCATATGTATATTTTTCAAGAATTTATGGTTTCCCAAATCCTTTTCCCAAGGATGCATATTTTTTAAGGAATGGTCCAAAATTTAATGGAGAAGATTTGAGTTTGAGCTTGAAGTATATATCATATTTTCGTGACTTTATTGAGCTTCTTAGAGTCAGACGTGAAGATATTTTCATCGTATTGTTCTATGATTCATTTCAAGGGAAAGGTATACAGTGGATTGAAAGCTTTCCTATCAGATCTATTAAGTCATTTGCAGATTTTTGGCTTATTTTTTTAGAAACATGGATGGAAAAAAAGGAGTTGGTGGTAGACTCTCCTTCCATTCAAGGTTTTAAACAATGGAATGATGATCACACTAATGAAGAAGTGGACACAAATTTTTCTTTGTCCTTGTCTTCTTATTTAAAGTCATTTGAGTGCAAGTCAAAAGATAAGATTCAATTTTTGGATGAAGTTGCTAAGAATATTGAGAAAGACATTGAAGTTTTAGAAGATCAAATTCAATCTTATATTCTTCATGATCAAGATCAGTCTTTTCAAAAGTTTTTCATGCCAGAACACAAAAAGAGGGTGTTGCTACCTTTCTCTTTTGAGATTGAGGAAGAATACCTTGTTCTTGAAAATCAATTTGAGAATCAGTTTGATAACAACTGAAATCTTATGTTACTAAAGAAAGCATATATGAGCTATCTAAAACTGCAGAATGTCTTGAGGATTATAAAACAAACTATGTCTTCTATGATCCTATAGCTAAATACATGGAACAATTTTACAGTCCAAATTTCCAATTATATTTTCATTGTGAAAATCATATCTATTTTATGTTTCCTTGGTCATTTCAGTATCCTGTTTACTTTTGGTTCAAGTGTAGTCAAGGAGTTCAAGTGTCAGATCAGCTCATTGACTCGCTTTATTGGAGGTTTCATGTTGCTTGAATCAAACATGAAGATTGCAGTTGTTAGGGTAGGAAGGAATGTGTGTGAATAATATCAAGTAGACTGAGCACCTTTTCAGTATGTACAGATTTGGTTTTTCAACAGTAATCATCAAACTTGACCCCGAGGAGAAGGCCATAAGAGTTTGAAGAAGGCTTGGAAAATTTCAGAGTTTTTATTTCCAAGAAGATGGATGGAACTGAAACTAAAGGTTCTTTGGTGTACCACAGGGGCACACCATCCCAATTGGAGCCACTGTTATCACTCAGAAAAATGTGATATATTATTTGACATGGGCACAGAGTTCATTTTTCAAAGGTTTCCTTAAACTTTTCAAGTTGGTATAGGAAAATTTCAATTTTTACATGTTTAACCTATCCTAAGGTTCAAACCCCACCTTAATTTAGGTCATGTCGTGTCCCATTAGTCATCATTAGATTTCAGATTTCATTTCCCAATCGTTTAATTTCAAAAAGGACACTTAAGCTAGTTTTACCTCTTTTCGTAGCGTTTTACACTATGAAATAACAGTTTTCGCTACGAAACTGCCTAATAGTTTTGTAGCGAAACTGTAAAAAAATGAACTAGTTACGCTACGAAAAAATGTTTTCCTGTCTGTCTTGTCAAATCTGAGGTGAATTTTCAGTTCATCATTGGAGGAGTTAGGGTGGAGGTCATTCAAGTCTCTTATGGCTAATTCAAAGGTACATAGCCTTGTCTAAGGTCATCATTACCCCTTTTGGCATGTATGTGTCATGATTAAAGCATGAACTGTCATTTAAAACATAAAAACTTATCCTAAGCTGCTATTTGTCACTCAAAATTCATTCTTGTATGTGAAACATCTCACTGTCACTGTTTGAGAGTTGCCTCACCACACCAAGCAGCTTGCTGTCCAATTTGTCTTTACAAGTGTCACCTTTTTAAGAGGACAACTTGGTTATAAAAGGAGATGGTCATGCACAAGAAAGCATACAAAGGAGGCTCTGTGGATAAGATAGAAGCCCATGGACCTTAAGCTATTCGTGGATGACCCTAGATTTGCTTAAGCATGCATCAGTTCAAGTTTTTTGAATTTATGCTAGAGCTAACAAGGAAATTACTGTGTTTTTGGACTGTTTGAGTTGTAAATTTCAAAAGAATATTATGGATGAATAGAGATGATTTCTGAGAAAATGAGAGAATTTATTATTAGGCATAGAACAAGGAACAATAACTTCTTTCACTTTTCTCACAGGTGCTACAAATTCAGAGATTCAAAGGTGTCTTTGGGACCTATTTTTAGAATTCAGAAATTTCTTGTTTTATATATGTTTTTATAATGCAGATTATGGACAACTGGAGATGGTTTTCAAACAACCAAGAGAGGTTTTCCTTCAGAACATTCTTATTGCCAAACACCTCCTCCACTTTTTCAAAATACATCATGGATTCGAAGATATAATCTCTGTGCTAAGACCTATTTTTCAGAAAAAACAAGAAAAATCTGCAAAGATGTTTTAAATATGTAAGGTGATGGTGATTGTGTTCCTAATTAGTTTGATGAGGTCCATAACATGCAGAAGATTATTTTTTGAAGACAGTTTTGAAATGTGAAATTTCTACACTTTTACACAGTTTCGTAGTGTTTCCTAGGCTTAAAGCGAGGAAAACACTACGAAAAAACCTGTAGCAGCCTTTTTGCCTCTAAAGTCATTTTTTGCAGTTTTCAAGGAGAGAGATTGATGGTGGTGATGTGTCATTACTTGATTAACACCATGGAACAATAAAGGAGCAAAGTTATTGGGTGCAGGTCATTTTTTGCAGTTTTCAAGGAGGGAGATTGATGGCGGTGATGTGTCATTACTTGATTAACACCATGGAACAACAAAGGAGAAAAGTTATTGGGTGCAGAAGTCATTTTTAAACACTACCAAAGTTTGCTACGAAACTGTCCTGTTTTCGTAGCGAGCTATTTTTGAAGGTTTTGGAGCATCTTGATGGCAGATTTGGACAAATGGACTCCTCCAACATGTCAAGGGACCTTAACATAAAATATTTATGACTCGAAAGAATGCTGTGGAGACAGGTCAGCAACCAAAGATCTTGTTGAAGATAAGGATTATGCATTCCTAAAAAATAGGGGTTTTTTCCACATGTCTAGGAGATAGATTGGAGGTTTCTGTGGTGTATATTTTTAGATATAAAATTCGGAATCTCCATAGTCTTCATTTTTTGTCGACGTTTTGAGTCTAAATCAAGACTTATCATCAGGAAAAACCTGCTAAGAAGAGAGTAGATTAGGATAAATAAATAGAGGAAAAAGGGTGATGGGCAAAAAGAGCCGACCAGTTTCTAATAATTTATAAAAGGTTAATTTATTTGATTAATTATTTATTTACTTTTGTTAGTTTTATATCCATTTTTATTTCTAATTAAATCTATGAAAATTTAAAATATTTAAATACTTATATCCATTTTTATTTCTAATTTAATCTATGTTTTACAACATATTAATTTATTTAAAGTTTTTATTTTACAATTAATAATTGATATTAGTAATATTTATAAATTTAAGTAATGGTGTTTTATGGTTATTTGTAGTAGATTAATTAAGTTTTAATTTAATCCAATGGATGTATAACCTAAATTATAATAAGAAGGGTAGATTTTATATATTATTATCATAAGGTTTGATAATGTAAATTATTAAGAAGGGTAGCTCTTTATTTTGGTAGTTTTTATTAAAAGTTAGGCTAGTTATTATAAGATGATATTTTTAAGATTGTTTTTTATACTTTTAAAAGTTAGTTATTTTAAGATGAGATTTTAAGTGTTTTTATAGGTTAGTTATTTTGGTAGTTATTATTAAAAGTAAGGTTAGTTATTTTAAAGAGATTTTCAGGAGGGGGGCCTGGTATAGGGATGTAGAAGGGCAAGGAGAGGATTTGAAAAAAGAAGGATAACGGGAAGAGGGAAGTGTAAAGGGAGGAGCAATGGAGCAAGTACTAAGGACCAAGTAATGTGGGAGGATGAAAAGGGTTGAGGTAATGGAGACCACTGACTTAAGGGGGAAAGCTTATTATCAAGAAAGAAAGTGGATCCAATTCCTGCTGACTTCTAAACCTCCATCTCTATGTAGGTTGTGTGGGTGCTTGATGATTTCTAGGGCTTCACGAACTTTACGTTTAAAATGGTGTTTTTCTTTGGAAAAAAATGAAGACTGTGGAGATTCCGAATTTTATATCTAAAAATGTCTAGGAGAGTTTTTAAAATGTAAAGTGGTGATGAATTATGTTATGGATTTTTTGAGCATGTGACACTTATGTTGTAATCATCATTTAACTATTTCAAAGATAAAGTAGAGTGATGTAATAAATAGGAGTTTGAGTCCTATTAGGAAATGTCTTCTTTAAGGTGTAGCTGTCAGTTTCTTGTTAGAAGTCATGTTTTGCAGTTATGTGATGTGTCATAGGAGAATTTGATGAATCTAGCCACCAGGAAAATCATCCTTGTTGTAAGAATGTCTATTTAATGACAAAGTATCAAAGGGGTTGGAGATTTTTTGCACCAAACTGCTGCTTTATGTATTTTGATTTATATCAGTCATACAAATGGAATTTCTTCTTGACATACTTGAGATTATCATGATGTTTTTAATGTCTTATTGATCTACATCTTATGTTTTACCACTTACAGTAGATTTCATTTCTATTACTCAGAATTCATAAACTCTATGCTCTGACTTCCTTTAGTAATGAAATGACTGTGTTTTCCTATGTTTTATGAGTGAATTTCCTTGGTTAAAGACCCCTATTTGCCTCAAATTCCATGTCAAGAAACCTTGCCACTGAAACTACTGATTGTTGACTCCATAAGCCCAATGGTAGCAAGCCTGCATTCTTTTCAACCTACATACATAAAAAAAAACAAGTTACTTTTCAAATAGAGTTAGCCATCTAGTACTATCGTTATCAAATATCATAAACCCTCTTGAGAGAGCCCTCTCAGACTGAAGAGGCTAAGCTTCAATCAAAAGTTGTTTTGAAACATTTACATAGAGTTGTCTGATTAGCAGCCAATCAAGTAAAATTTTGTGATAACACCTTCATATTTATATTTTCAGCTTTATCCACTGTTGGAATAGAAGGAGCATTCTCTCACTCGTGGTTGCAAATGACCCATATTATCAATGAGTTTATCAACTGCTGCTTTTGCATTTTCAAGTGTCACTTTCACTTTCTTTTTCTGTTACATGCATCAATTTTCCTTTCTCTGTCTTTTTCAAGTGTCGCCTTCATTTGCTTTCATTATTACATGTGTCGTTTGTGTTTTCTTTTTGTTTGCATGTATCACTTTCACTCTTGCATGTTTCAATTTTAATTGTTTTCACATTTAGTAAAGAGCACCATGCCACACCTTCTAGAGGCATATCTAGCACACTCTGTTGCACTAGTTGATGCTATTTATCATTATAACATGTGGTGGACACATTCTTATGGCATAATTCAAATTTTGGTTGTAGTCGACATTTGTGTCGTAAAGATATATCTTAAGTGTCGCACTTGGAGATAAGTGTCATTTATTTTCATTTAAATAAATACATGTTGGTTTTGCGTACTATGTATCTTATTTCTATGAGCGTGGGTGTATATATGTGTGTAATCATGTTCAATACCTACTACATGATTTTATTGTCATCACAATGATCTCAAAGTTAGTCAATTTTGGAGTTCATTCCTTTCCTCACATCTTGCACAATTCATGTGAACATTCAACTTCTACCTAAGTGATGAGTGAATTGTGAACTCCTAGGCCTCAGTGATGAAACCCTTACTTCCTGGATCTAGACAGTGTGCCCATCTTGAGTACAAAATCCTTCAAATACACATTGAGCAACCTCAGTGCATAAACCCTCCACCTTGTTGCTTACACGTGTCCAATGTGCAGTACTTGATCCATCTTGCCCTATATTGTGCATTGCGAATCTCAGTGGATAGTAAGGCCATCTATGGAGCCTTGTACTTCTCAACTATACAATCCCAAGAGCTGACTTCTCAACCACTACATATTTCTCAGTCATAGTGCTCAAGCTTGTCACTCTTGTCTCCTATACTTTCTCTCTGCACAATGCTTTGGCCAACCTTGCCATTACTGGGCATTGCACAATATCAGTGGAAAATAAGTCCATCTTTGGACACTTTCAATGCTCAATGGAGAATCCCAAGAGACACCTTCACAACCATTGTGCTTTTCTCAGTCACAGTGCTAAAGTCTATAGCTTTTGTCTCCTATACTTGCTGTCTGTGCAATGCCTTGGCCAACCTTGCCCTTACTAAGCATTGCACAATATCAGTGGATAGTAGGGCCATACCTAACTCCCTTTTAGTGATCAAATACGAAATTCATGCATCCTATCCCTCACACACTACACATTGCGCAATCACAATACCCAAGCTTTCTATCCCTTCCTCCTAGACTTTCCCAATGCACAATTCATGACTTACATCTTCCTTTCAATTTCACATTGCGCAATAATAGTGTCTAGAACCTCACTCCTTGCCTCTTGACCCCACACATTGTGCCCAATAAGGAATCTCCCTCAACCCTTTCACCCTGTCCCATCACAATCAAATTTTGCACAAGATAGAATAACTGATTTTGGGACTAATGTTGTCTTGTCATGAGTGAAATTCATTTGTAGGTACTACCATCCCATAATGGAAATATGATGATCAAGGATGTCAACAAGAATATTTTACAAGAATGAAACTTGTAGAGATGAGATACAAATATGCTATCACATAAGAGTAAAGGAATTCTGGACCAATATAGAGAGATGGCAACATATGTTGACTTAGAATATTCCAACACTTATCAAGACCCTTTGGAGGGTGAAGATTAAGTACAAGTAAGGCTTATCATGAAGAGTTGAAAAACTAGCAACAAAGAGAAGAACTTGGCATGGATACACTGCAATGAAGTCTTATGTTATCTCTCTATTTTTCACAATTTGTGTAATGAAATTTTTTATTTCCAAAAAAATGAGAAAACGTAAAATGTGTGGAAGCCCAAGGGTCACACATGGAATGTGGAAAGTCACCAGGAAGTCCTAGAGTCATGTAGGAGCTCAAAGTTATATTGAAGCTCAAGAGTCATGAGGGAGGTCAAGAATCATAAGAGAGGTGGAGGGTCACCTCATTTGTTATAAATACACCCTCATAGCTCAAGCAATGACTTTTCACCTTGGCTTCTCTAGCTTGGCATAGTAGAGAAGATCATTCTTTGGAGGATAAAGTATTGGATTAATGTTCCACTATTGGAGCTAGTGTTTCATCATTGTAATTGTGTATCTTAAACTTTCACTTAATATCATAAGCTCTTAGAGCCAATGCACTTTCATGCATGTATCATGGATGTTGTAAGACTATTATTTTAATGTTTGTGGTATATGTCAGTGTTTACACATACTAAAGAAAAATAAATATTTCATTGGCTTTGGTATATATCTTGTTAAATGTGCGCTGTTATTTTCTTTCACGATCATTGTTACTATGTGTACTATTTTGCAGGCCCAATCAACAATTCTTTCTATACTCGCGTGTGTCTTTATTAGGATCTAAGGGAGTTGTCTAAGAGTGATATATATATTTTAAGTGATACATTTTGGGCCCAAGCTTATATCTTAGCATAATTATGAAAAATAAGTAAGAAACTACTCTGAAAAATAATGGAGTTTTAAGCCAACCAAATGCCCCCTAACAATTGGCATGGACAATTAATAAATTTTTATATTCTCTTTTCTAAAATCAAGGCTGCAAACATTCTTCAACCAAAATGAATTATTACATATTTTCCACTCATGCATTCTTTTATACCTTTCATAAATCCTCATATGGACATTATATAAAAGGACGAACAATTGTTTCACAATCATTCCTACAAAGCATGCAGATGCTCAAACCATTTTTTAAAAATAATTTTCAAGTCAAAATATTATTCATACGATCAAGCTAAATAAATATTCTAGTTTTCTTGAGAGCCTTAAGCTTCTAAAATTGCTTCCACCACCAAAAAGATTCAATAGTTAATGAATCAAGTATAAATTTATAACCTAATTTAATAATATATTCACCCTAGATATTATTTTTATCCTATGACAATGAGTGTGATGCAGGGGCATTAGGATCAAGACAATATTTGTACATAAATAAACATAAGGGGGGTCTCATGTTTTTGGTTCCCTATGAAATTATTCATATTTGAGTTATTTTTAGTTAATTGTGGAGAAAAATGTAACTGCCCGAATGATTAGTGGGCACTTGAAGAGATAGTCAGTTTCAGGAGTTAGGCTAATATTAGGATTTGAGGAGTTTGTCAAATCATTGTAGGAAAATGAATCGATTGATTCCCAATTTGTATAAAAATAAACCTTTGTGGTAGAGTCTTGTAGACTTGCATAGAGAATTGCATAGGGCTGCGTAGAATTGTAGGAGAATCTGCAGAAGATTGGTTGCAGAAGGGCCAATTTATTGAAAATCTGGCCGAACCAGAAGCTGTAAGTAGTGTCACTGTATAATGAAGAATTGTTTCAGCATTTTTGTGCATTTGTTGGATTAAATCCTGTGTGAATATGTCTTGAATCCCCGTGAACCTGATATGAGCAAGACTCTGTAAATTGTTTAGGAGTCTGCCTGCATATTTATGTGTTAGAACTTTGTGTTAGAGGTAATGACAACAAATTGGATTTATGCACCTACTGTGTGAAGAATGTGATTCTGTGTATTCAAGCTCGAATTCAATAAGCAAGGATATGAGAAGCAGAGTGATAGAGCCGTGTTAACAACCCATGACAATGGAATGTGTGTCAAAGAGCGATTGTGTGGCAATTCTGTGGTGAGAATCAGTGCGTACTAAAACCCTTAATTAAGAGTTAATTTCAAGGAGAGATGTAAAGTTTGTCCATATAATGCTATGGACGTTCGGTTTGAATCCGCGAAAGGGAATTGTGAAGTCAATTGTGTTATGATCCCTGAAGAGGGCGCAATTGAGTTAACCCCTGGCTATAAATTGCGTGGGTTTGAATTAGAATCAATTATGTGAGGAAATCTCTTGTTTCCTCCCTGTCTGTCTTTAGATACACATCCTTTGTGAATAGATTGACTGTAGTTGTTCTGGGTGGAATTGTGGGAATCCCGTGGGAGGTTGAATAGGATTCTGAGCGAAACCAGTGATACACTCTGGTTGCTCCAAAGAAAATAAAATCCCTGTCGAAAGCGTAGCTTCTGTCCATTGAGCATATAACACAGTTTTGTTATAAGGGGAGCAAGAGGGTCGAGACAATATAGAGGAAGGGTTTTCTGTCGAAGGCGGAGTTGAACTACAGAAAATGTTGAGGAGCCGTCTGGAACCTTGAACAAGAGTTAGTCGGAACCATGAAGGCGTGAATAGTAAAGGTGGTTTTAGAATCAAACCCAATAGTATCGCGTGAGGTAACAAGTGGTAAGTTGTTTTTGTAAAAACAATGCGATATCACTATCTGACTGACACGTGGAGAAGAGCGGTTTCGCGATACCATTTACGTCGCGCAATTTTTGTGAATTATCGCTCGTGCATATAAATCATGCGATATTTGATTGGGGACGTCGGATCATTTGAAGCAATGTGACGTGCTATCCGCCATTGGATGTGGAAGGCCCGTTAGTGCTGGGTCCCACGCATATATATATTGATTGTTGCTAAGGTTTGCGGGTTTAACAGAGGTATGTGCGTATTGTTACATTGACATACGTTTATTTATTTTTTATGTGGCCGAGCATTATATAAAGTCCCAGACTATAAAGGGAACAATGTATGATCGCTGGGCTATAAAGCTAAGTCAAGACTTGTCATAATTTGGCGGAGATTATAATGTATGCTAACACACTGTAAGGGGGTCAATATACTCATATGAATAGTCGTGTGTTTTATTGAACTTCAGCGACCGAGTTCGAATTGACGAGGTGGATATACATTAAACATTATGGTTGTAATTCATAAGGGTCGAGTAGCGGAAATATTCGAATATTAATTCGAATAAGCATAAGGGACAAGTCCAAAGGCTTTCGGGGTTTAATCCCTAAGTGGCACATATTGATTCAAATGAGAGTAAGTTGGCCACTATATTTGGGTGTATAAAGTGCGGGTTGAAATATTGATAATTATGATGGGGATTTAAATAAAAGGGCATGTTGTGTGCTTTGGGAGGTTTATAACCATAAAGGAATTGTTGAATTAATATCTCAATTCTCCGAATTGAGATATTAAAATAACCAAGATTTGTTTATTTAAAATTGCCAACTCAAACGTTAGAAATGGTGCGAGTATGCCCAGATTGTGGGGTTTCTTGGGAAATGAAATTCAGATGCATTCTATAAGCAGCTTGAGATTGAGAATTTGTAAAAACGGGGACTGTGGGTTTTACCCGGCACCAGAGTGTGCCTCATCTTTCAATCCGATATGAATTCTTCTGATATAGCTAGCAAACATAAGGAGTTAGCATAAAGAAATTGTTGAAATTGCATCTCCTATTTGACTTAGCATAAATAACCCCCTTTTGTGAAGGAACTTGATAGGATCCTCTTATGAGAAAAAATTGTCGCTACATCCTAAAACAAGGGTTGGAGGCAGTGGTAGTCCCTGCCGGGTACCTAAGAAGTTAGGTAGTAATAATTAAATAATTCAAACCCAGCTGAAATAGTAAATTAGTGAAACCAGTTCAAATTTGCAAAATCAACCCAGTAAATTAGTGAAACAAGTTCAAATTTGCAAAATAAAACGACTCTTGATTATGCTTAGGTGCACTCTTAAGTGTTCAAAAGTCAGCTAGTGTATTGATTCAAGGCTTTCCAATTTAAGTCTATTACGAAGATTAACATCCTGTGTTAAGAATAATGTTTTAGGCATAATTCTTAGTTTGGTATGTTTATGAAAAGGATAGTTTTAGTGTCATAATTTT
This sequence comes from Pinus albicaulis, assembly GCA_034641835.2. Taxonomy (NCBI): domain Eukaryota; kingdom Viridiplantae; phylum Streptophyta; class Pinopsida; order Pinales; family Pinaceae; genus Pinus; species Pinus albicaulis. The sequence goes on along the minus strand of CM076570.1, from coordinate 13,410,137 downwards.
TAATTTTTAAATTTGTTATGTTTATTCTAAAGGATAGAATACTAAAATCACTTGTGATTTGCTGGAATTTTAAATTTTAAAGCCATTTTCATCCCAGGTTTGTATGTGAACTAACATATTTCTCTTCTTCTTCCTTATTTTGGGAGAATAATCTTATTCCAAGAGTTGCATACATGAGACATTAGACTACATTTTTGGAGGATAATGTTATTTTCGATGATAGTTTTGATTCCGAATAACTTTTTAAAGAGTTGGAGCTAAAATTTCTCTTCTCCTTCCTTATTTTGGGAGAATAATCTTATTCCAAGAGTTGCATACATGAGACATTAGACTACATTTTTGGAGGATAATCTTATTTTCTAGGATAGTTTTGATTTGGATGAACTTTTCTAAGAGTTGGAGCTAAATTTTTTTGTCATCTATTAAGTGGTATTTTTCTGAGTTTCAGATGGAATTTCATTATAGAGAAATTAAATAAATAAAAAATATGAAATGAACAATATAAAATTTGATTTATGTTGGGTTAAATATTTCTGTTTTTTAATTGAATTTTTTGTTGAGGTTTTTAATAATTTAAGAATCAATATATAAAGGAAGATATGAAATCAAATAAATCTCTGATAAACTTTTACAAAAGCTTGAGCTAAAATGTTGTGTCATCTATTAAATGGTATTTATCTATGTTTTAGATGGAATTTCATTATATAGAAATTAAATGAATAAAAAATATGAAATGAATAATATAAAATTAAGTCTATCTATTAAGTAGTATTTATTTGCGTTTAAGATGGAATTTCATTATATAGAAATTAAATAAATAAAAAATATGAAATGAACAATATAAAATTTGATTTATGTTGGGTTAAATATTTTTGTTTTTATGTTGATTAGTGATACTTCATGGGGATTTTTGTTATGATTATTATTTTAATTCCCCCAACCTGATGCAAATTTTACTTTTTATTATTATTATTATGTATTTTAGAAACACTTTTGTTTGGCTATCTTCTATTATTTCCTTAATTATATTAATCTAATTAGTTGTTAGAAAACCATTGGTCTTGTAAAATCATAGGGAATACCTTTAATAAGCACAATAGCACTTGTGGAAATGAGATGCTTGTCCACTGGAGTATATGAATGGCCATATATAGTCACTTGATTGCTAAGTATGGTTCGATAATTGACTTCCCCTGTAATTGTTGCAGTAGGCGTGTTGCAACGTTGTAAGATACAATATAAGTGTATATATGATTCAACAAGTGCTACAATATTAAAAATGGTTTCATGTAATGGATACTATTAATGTAAAAATAATTTAAAGATAAAAACTAATAAATATTTTTCTTTAATTTAGTAGGAAAAGAAAATTGTAAGCAACATTTCAAGGAAACTAATAGTAAACACTTTATTTAAAAATGGAATGCAAAATGAGGTATTTAAAAATGGAATGCAAAATGCGAATAAAATATATCTAGTAAAATAACCTATCGATATCACAAGCGTCTGAGAATTGTTACTAATAGTACACGCGCTATTTAAAAATGGAATGCAAAATGTGAATAAATAAGAATTGTTGCTAATAGTACACGCGGAATTTAAAAATGGAATGAAAAACAAGGTATTAAAAAATGAAATGCAAAATGTGAATAAAAGATATTTAGTAAAATCACCTATCGATACCATAGTGTCCGAGAATCTCCATAACAATGCTAACATGCTTTTCTCTCCACCTCTCAATCATCCTCCATAACAATGCTAACATGCTTTTATCTCCACCTCTCAATCCTCTCCCCACATGTTTTGGGGAGAGCTTTTGGTTCCAACCTCTTTCAAATGCCTACACAAACCATTTCCTAAAATAATCATTTGCACAACATAGAAGCATGTAAGCCACAACGAGTTTGCTTGATAATGAAAGAAACCAAGGTTTTTTTTTAATGTCGACTAACATCATTTTATAGAAACTCCTAAATATTTGATACGTGCAATGATGTAACGCATGTTAAGAAGGTGGCATGATAATCAATATTTATTAAATTAAATAATATAAAATACTTTATTAATCGGACTTCTAGCCATGGTTGGGATCGGTGTGCTCCATATGTTGTTATATGGTCCCATTTGCATGAATGGCATGTGTTGCATAAATGTTTTTTCTGGTTATTTAGCTTTGTCTTTTCCCACCCTTTTGATGTAGACCATTTGCTCGTTCTCCTCCATAGATGGTGAGTTCTACGCTACTCAGAACTGTAATCGTCTCCAATCTCTATGCAATCTCATTTTCTCTTATAGAATTTTTTGCACTCCCTACAAACAATTTATTACCCTTTTCCCTCTTCTTAAGAAATTGAGAGGAACAATGTCCAAACTTGTGTTAAAACACTTCACATGGATCCGAAATAAAGCACTCATAAATAGAGTGGGGCTGGTTGGACAAGTGTGGCAGCACGTTGACATTGGAATACTTATTCTTCTCTTCAACTCCAGTGTGAATTCTTCCTACTTAAGGTGTTTTCTTGGAGTGCATTTTGGGGAAGACCGAACTACCAAGGATTTTATGGTTCCATTGGATAAATGTTCATATTCTTCCCTACCTGCATTGTAGGAAAGTGAAAGCGAATCAAAGGTAATGAAAAATTGTTTTCTTCATTTTCATTATTTGTTGGCTTAGGTTGGCCCGTCATGGCCCTGAGCTCTGGATCCCTTCCCTTTTTTCTTACAATTTCCTTCTCTCAATGCTCCTGATTTCATTCAACTTCACATCACACCACAAGAAGGAGGTGACTTTCTTAGTTTGTTTAATTCGTTCATTTCTTCTCTGAGAATGAAAAGGTGCCCCTTGGAGTGGGAGGCCAATCATGGACTTAGTTCCACTTCCTATTATTCATAGGATAATAGGAAAGAAGAAGTAATTTCCCAAAATGCTGTAAGGAAAACCATCTATTCCCACCTTAATTTTCTATATTTGGGTCTCGTTCACCCTCATCGCCATTTTTTAGCTAGGTCCATAGAGATATAGGTAGGTCAATATTCACCTCAATTTTCTGCATTTAGGTTTGGTGCACCCTCACCGCCCCTTTCTAGCTAAGTCAATAGTGAGATAGCTAGGTCAATAGCATACAAACTGCTTACTCATGGTTTGGTCACTTCAAGCTCTATAACATACACGGGAGTGAATGAAATAAATGGACCTCTTCTTCATATGGTCTCTCTACTAGCCTTCTAAATGCCTTGACTCGACGACCATAAAAAGGAGATATCAAAATGTGTCAGTGTTAGCTTAGGGTCCCAGCGTAGTGGTGAGAGAAGTATAGCCATGGGCGTATACAATGGAAAATTTCCATATCTTTCATTCAAATATTTTTTTGTGAAGGAGTTGAAAAATTGGTTGAACTAAAAATTGAGGTTTGTTGTAATGTTCCAAAATTTTCATAAAGTTAATTGGAACATTAATTTTGCTCATATCATCTAGGAGGTGAATAAAATGGGTGAGGAGACCCATGAGTATTAATAAAATTCCTCATAGTGTGAAAGGGATCTATGGAGTAGCTTTATTTTGCACCTTCTAGTGTGAAAAGGGGCAATTGCATGAGGACAAGGTCAAGTTTGACCAAGTCAACAACACTGCCTAAGAGGGCGTGGCTTGCTTGGGAAGACAATGCAGTTTGAGAGGGAGAAAGATTCCTTGTGGAAGAAACCCTAATGTGTGGGGTCCAGGGAAAAGAGACATTCACTTGAATAAAAGGAGGAAGAGGCAGCCATAGTGAGATATGTTTTGAGTATTCTGATTTTGGTTTGGAAGACTATTTGCATTCTCCAGCTGTTTAGCTGAGTTGCAGTGCTGTTTAGCACGAGGGATTCCTGTTTAGGATTTCCTCTCCTTCTTGAGAGTCCTCTTGAAGGATTGAACTTCATTTCTCCACATCTTGGCTCAAGTCCAAAGCCACTTCCTTCAGTCACTATGTTATCTCTGTTGAAGTATAACGTAGTGTTGCAGGGTGTTGCAGTGGAGGGTTCCACAATACCATTTCCTTGGCTCATCTTTCAGAGGAGGGAGCTCCTATTCCTCCGAGAGATTAGTGAAGGGGATTTCGGAGTTGATTGCAAATATTTGGCACCAGGCCAAGCATTTCCTATCTCCTACAACGCAATCCAGCTCCTTGACTGCGTTATTTTAGAGTGCATTTGCAGTGGGGGATTGTACCACTAGTCTGGAGGGTGAGATCTTCAGGGATTGAATCAGCCTTTCACCTGGAATATCCATTGGATGATACTCAACCATAATTTGTAGCATCTTCAACTATCTTCATCCATTTCCAGTTTTGAGTTGTAACTGCTACCCATCAACTCTGACATTTCTGCAGATTTTCCATTTGTACATGTATTTCAGCCAATCCTTCCTAGGATTGTTGTATTGTTATTTTTAGGGGTTAAGAACTTTCTCCCCCTTATTTATTGAGCCATACATTTTTATATCCTTCTATTTTTATTCATTTTGCAGTAGTTATCCATCATAGACTGCGTAGTCATAGCTTGGGTTTATGCATATATAACAGAGTTCTTCATTTCCTTGTACGTGTGTTGCTGAGGCTTACATTGATTTGCTTGAGTGAATGTTTCCTCAAGAATTTGTACTCACTTAATGTTGTATTATACATTTATTGGCTATTCATATCTTCATGTGTGCTGGCACATTAAAATAACACTGCTACTCCATTGTATGTTCTTGTATGTGCTGCAGTCCCATTATTGGGCATTTTATCAAGACAACTAGGAATGGGAGACCTGTTTAACCCACCTAGAAGGATTTATTTTTGATACCGTCTTGGATTTAGGACTTAGATACTCAGATCTAAGGGATCCAAGTGCTAGTTTAAATTTCTGTAGCAGCCATTCCTGGAAAATGCGTTTTCCAGTCATGCCTTGCTAGAAGTTCCCATTTTGGGATATTACAGTGGTATCAAAGCAACTTTCTTAGCTCAGCATGTGAGTCTTAGCCCAAGAAGATCAGAATATTGAAGAGGATGGGTTTTATCTCATCATATTTCATATCCTTGAAGAACCTCCTTAAGGAGGATAATAAAATAGAAGAGGAAGGCCCCTGCACTTCCTATTCTCATCAAGAAGGAGACAGGGAGATGAGCAGGAAAAAGACTCCATCTTCTATAGGAGAAAAAGGGGATAAGCTTACAAATATTCTTCCTAAATCTGTACAAATTATTCATGAATATTTCAAGAAGATAAGGAGGGATATGTATGAATAATATTCGCAAGAGTTTGAATCTAAAGAAAACTCTAGATTGTCATATGAGAAGTGTGAGCAGGCAACCGCACACTCTAACACACAGTGCAGTCACATGCCCAGGATTTCCAGAAGAGAGGTGGAAGAAGGAGAAGAAGTTGCTAGGAGGGGAACTCTTAGTGATTTCCTAAAAGAGTATGAGTCTCAAACTCAGAAATTCCGAGATCATCTCGGTTTTTCAGAGTTTTGCAATATCAAGGTGAAGGGAAAAGAGAAGTAGGATAGATTTCTTCTATCTACCTTTGAAGGTTCACCTACATGTTCAGCCAAAGCTTGGGTGGAGGAGTTAGATACCTTCTTGTAGTAGCACCAAATTTTTGAAGATGAATCCATCAAAGTTGCTGCGCTGCATATGAGAGGTAAGGCCTATGCCTAGTGGATCTTTGAATCCTTTTCTTTAAGAAATGTAAACATTACATATTATGCAAGTTTCACTAAAGCCTTAGTGAAAAGATTTGATGGAAGGATTCATGAGACACACATGGTGGATATAGAAAAGGAAACTAAAAAAAACCCTTGCATGAGAACACAATTCCACTTGAGAAAACCATGAAGGAGGCTGAAAAATAACACCCTATGTTTCCGGGAGAAAGACTTTCATCTCACACCTTTGAGAAAGGAAGCATGGAGATCTCTTTTTCCAAGAGGGATCCAATGATTGGGAGGTTGCCCATGAATGTTGCGGAGATTGAGGGCAACAACGCTGTTTCATCTAGAGATTATCTAGTGCCTCATGCAGAGGAAGGAGGAGCTCTTGCTCCAAGTAGAGGGATTCTTACATCTTTGTAAGGAAGTCCCCAGGATCTCATGTGTGGAGATCAAGGCACAACTCATTTGCCATTATTGAGGAGATGTGGAACCATGGATACATAAGGAGGAGATAGGAAGAAGAACCAACATCATGAGATGAGGAGTACACTCCCCTATCCATTTCTGGAGGTTGTTACACCTAGGAGGGAGACTAGATTGCGCAGTGAGAGCATGGGTAGATTTGTCCATTCATATATGCAGTCACCTTTTGATGATCATGTCTCATTGCATGGAGAAATTTTTCCGAGGAGACCACTAGATCAACAGAGGAGGATGGATGCTTCACCAGTTGAGGCACCACTCATTGATTTTAGAAGAGTGGGGGCCTTGGGAAAGCTTGATACATCGCTGGGAGTCTTGGGTAGACTCAAGGAGAGAGGGAGCATTCCCTCAACATCATCATTACCCACTTCCATTTCAGATTCTGCGTTGTGGCAGAAGCAGTAGGGGAAGGAATATATCAGCCTTCCAACTTGCATCTTTGGCATGGGAGATGTCAAAGAAGAGGATGACCATATGACAGGTGTTCTTCATGAGAGATCATCAACACTATCACTATGGAGGATAGATCCATATTGGAACTCCCAGCTGTTGGTGGAGTATTCCAAGGATCTTTTCACTTGTATGATATTGGATGAACAGTTGCATGAGGAGGGATATTCATTCAGAGATGGGGCCATCTTCTATCATGGTAGGAAATTCTTACCTGGAGCTTCCAAGCTCAAGGAGAAGTTGCTACAACCAGCTCATGAGGATTTCATTTTCAGCCCCACTTGTTCTATGAGAGAATACAACACCATCATGGAGGGGTATTTTTGGAAGGGTTTTGAAGAGGAGATATATCAGCATATGAGGAGATGCATGGATCATATGGAGATGGAGGAGTTAGAAAAACCACCTCTTTTCTATTTGAGGATGAGAGGAGACTCATCTATGAGCCACCATATTTGTATGAGCGGAACATATGGTAAGGGTGTTGATTGTTTACATGATTATTTATATGATGTATGTATATATCCCTTAACCATATATGTGCAAGATGTTGCTCCAAGGAGGAGCATTATTTCTTTTAGGCTTCATGGTCTACTTAAGGCCATAAGCATTTTTTATGGCAATTCCCCATGAGGACTTGGGGAAGAGGTGTGTTGTGGAGGACATGTTCATTTTACATCATGTACCATTCACTTCCTCCATACTTTTGGGGAGATTGGAGCAGAAGGCAAGTGGTTGAGAAGCCAAACATTTTATCAGTCTCTGTTGCAGTTGAGAGTCAAGTTGCGTTGGTTGAACTTGAGGGACCATTGTCCTTCTCATTTGTTACATATGGCATCAAGCATGATTCTAATTTTTGCTACCTATGGTTCTATTGTTTCTGTCTTAATGAGAAGCATGTTGGGGAGAGAGACACATTGGATGAATGTGTCCTTTGAGGGAGAATCCTCCCACACTTTTTGCACTACATGTTCTAAGGGGAGCATGGGAGATGGTATGGCCACTAGAGCAACACATTTGTTTCCTTATGAGGTGAGCCATATGATGGAAATGATGCCACATGATGATGAATTACAACTCATCATATATGGGGATGTTTGGGCCAGCATGATTTGCAGATTTGGAGGAGAGGTCTTTGGAGATCTAGTCCTCACCTTGCCACTTGAGGGAAACCTTATTGCAACTTAGGATCAACAGACACTCTACACTTATCTTAAGTGGAGAGGAGGACAACGTGGGGTAAACTATTTTGTCTACCATGTGCAAATTTTCATCCCACCTACTTTGCTGGAACCAAAGGTGGATGATAGTTTTTAGGAGTTGCCTAGTTGGGAGGTGACTCATTTTGCAAGGATAATAGCTTGGGGATGGATGAAATATATGGGAGAGATAATTCCCATTAGATTTCAGATCCCATTCCTCAAGGGGACCTCTAGACATCACTTTTCTATCCTCTTGAGTATTTCACCTTTACATGATGATGGCTTCATAACTGACTTGCATGCTGAGGAGGAGCAATGTGGAGGCTTGATTGATGAGATAACATCACTTCACTTGGAGGAGATCATCATACATGGATGCTACAGAGAGAGCAGGAGGAAAGAACTCAGTCTATCCTTGCACTTGCTTGAGGAAAAACAATCTTTGAGAGGGTAGGACTGTAATGTTCCAAAATTTTCATAAAGTTAATTGGAACATTAATTTTTCTCATATCATCTAGGAGATGAATAAAATGGGTGAGGAGACCCATGAGTAGGAATAAAATCCCTCATAATGTGAAAGGGATCTATGGAGTAGCTTTATTTTTCACCTTCCATTGTGAAAAGGGGCAATTTCATGAGGACAAGGTCAAGTTTGACCAAGTCAACAGCGTTGCCTAAGAGGGTGTGGCTTGCTTGGGAAGACAACGCAGTTTGAGAGGGAGAAATATTCCTTGTGGAAGAAACCATAATGTGTGGGGTCTAGGGCAAAGAGACATTCACTTGCATAAAAGGAGTAAGAGGCATCCATAGTGAGATATGTTTTGAGTATTCTGATTTTGGTCTAGAAGACTATTTGCATTCTCCGGATGTTTAGCTGAGTTGCAGTGCTGTTTAGCACGAGGGATTCTTGTTTATGATTTCCTATCCTTCTTGAGAGGCCTCTTGAAGGATTTCACTTCATTTCTCCACATATTGGCTCAAGGCCAAAGCCACTTCCTTCAGTCACTGCGTTATTTCTGGTGAAGTATAACGTAGTGTTGCTGGGTGTTGCAGTGGAGGGTTCCACAATGCCGTTTCCTTGGCTCATCTTTCAGAGGAGGGAGCTCCTATTCCTCCGGGAGGTTAGTGAAAGAAATTGAAAAGATAATTGCACATCTTTGGCACTAGGCCAAGCATTTCCTATCTCCTACAACGTAGTCCAGCTCCTTGACTGTGTTATTTTAGAGCGCATTTGCAGTGGGGGATTGTACCGCTAGTCTGGAGGGTGAGATCTTCAGGGATTGGATTAGCCTTTCACCTGGAAGATCCATTGGATGATATTTAGACATAATTTTTAGCATCTTCAGCTATATTCATCCATTTCCAGTTTTGAGCTGCAGCTGCTACCCAACAACTCCGAAATTTCTGCAGATTTTCCATTTGTACATGTATTTCAGCCAATCCTTCTTAGAATTGTTGTACTGTTATTTTCAGGGGTTGAGACCTTGCTCCCCCTGATTTCTTGAGCCATATTCCTTCTATTTTTATTCATTTTGCAGCATTTATCCATCATAGACTACGCAGTCATAGCCTGGGTTTATGCATATATAGCAGAGTTCTTCATTTCCTTGTAGATGTGTTGCTGAGGCTTACATTGCTTTGCTTGAGTGAATGTTTCCTCAAGAATTTGTACTCACTTACTGCTATATTAGACATTTTTTGACTATTGATATCTTCATGTGTGCTGGCTCATTAAAATAATGCTGCTACTCCAGTGTATGTTCTTGTATGTGCTTCAGTCCCATTATTGGGCATTTTCTCAAGACAACTAGGTGTGGGAGACCTGTTTAACCCACCTAGAAGAATTTTTTTTTGATACCATCTTGGATTTAGGACTTAGATACTCAGATCTAAGGGATACAAGTGTTGGTTTTAATTTCTGTAGCAGCCATTCCTGGAAAATCCATTTTCCATTCATGCCTTTCTAGAAGTTCCCATTTTGGGATATTACAATGGTATCAAAGAAACTTTCTTGGCTCAGCCTGTGAGTCTCAGCCCAAGAATATCAGAAGATTGAAGAGGATGGGTTTTATCTCATCATATTTCAGATCCATGAGGAACATCCCTAAGGAGGATAAGCAAATAGAAGAGGAAGGCCCCTGCACTTCCTATTCTCATCAAGAAGGAGACAGGGAGATGAGCAGGAAAAAGACTCCATCTTCTAGAGGAGAAAAAGGGGATAAGCTTACAAAGATTATTCTTAAATCTGTACAAATTATTCATGAAGATTTCAAGAAGATAAGGAGGGAGATGTATGCAGAATCTTCGCAAGAGTTTGAATCTAAAGAAAACTCTAGATTTTCATATGAGAAGTGTGAGCAAGCAACCACACACTCTAACACACAACGTAGTCACGTGCCCAGGATTGCTAGAAGAGAGGTGGAAGAAGGAGATGAAGTTGCTAGGAGGGGAAATCTTAGTGATTTCCTGAAAGAGTATGAGTCTCAAACTCAGAAATTCTGAGATCATCTTAGTTTTTCAGAGTTTTGCAAGATCAAGGTGAAGGGAAAAGAACAACATGATATATTTCTTCTATCTACCTTTTAAGGTTCACCTACATGTTTAGCCAAAGCTTGGGTGGAGGAGTTAGATACCTTCTTGCAGCAGCACCAAATTCTTGAAGATGAATCCATCAAAGTTGCAGCGCTGCATATGAGAGGTAAGGCCTATGCCTGGTGGATCTTTGAATCCTTTTCTTTAAGAAATGTAAACATTACATATTATGCAAGTTTCACTAAAGCCTTGGTGAAAATATTTGATGGAAGGATTCATGAGACATACATGGTGGATCTAAACAAGGAAACTCAAACAAAACCCTTGCATGAGAACGAAATTCCACTTGAGAAAACCATGAAGGAGGCTGAAAACTTGCACCCTACGTTGCCAGGAGAAAGACTTTCATCTCACACCTTTGAGCAAGGAAGCATGGAGATCTATTTTTCCAAGAGGGATCCAATCATTGGGAGGTTTCCCATGCATGTTGCAGAGATTGAGAGCAACAAAGCTGTTTCATCTAGAGATTATCTAGTTCCTCATGCAGAGGAAGGAGGAGCTCTTGCTACAAGTAGAGGGATTCTTGCATCTTTGCAAGGAAGTCCCCAGGATCTCATGTGTGGAGATCAAGGCACAACTCATGTGCCATTTTTGAGGAGGTGTGGAACCATGGATACACAAGGGGGAGACAGGGATAAGAACCAGCATCATGAGATTAGGAGTACACACCCTTATCCATTTTTGGAGGTTATTACACCTAGGAGGGAGACTAGATTGCGCACTGAGAGAATGGGAAAATTTGTCCATTCATATATGCAGTCACCTTTTGATGATAATGTCTCATTTCATGGAGACATTTTTTTGAGGAGACCATTGGATAAACAAAGGAGGATGGATGCTTCACCAGTTGAGGCACCACTCATTGATTTCAGAAGAGCGGGGACCTTGGGAGTGCTTGATACAACGCTTGGAGTCTTGGGTAGACTCAAGGAGAGAGGGAGCATTCCCTCAGCATCATCACTACCCACTTCCATTTCAGATTCTGCGCTGTGGAAGAAGCAGTAAGGGAAGGATATCAGCCTTCCAACTTGCATCTTTTGCATGGGAGATGTCAAAGAAGAGGATGACCATATGACATCCGTTCTTCATGAGAGATCATCAGCACTATCACTATGAAGGATAGATCCATATTGGAACTCCCAGCGTTGGTGGAGTATTCCAAGGATCTTTTCACTTGTATTATATTGGATGAACACTTGCATGAGGAGGGATATTCAGTCAGAGATGGGGTCATCTTCTATCATGGTAGGATCTTCTTACCTGGAGCTTACAAGCAGCACATGAGGATTTCGTTTTCAGCCCCACTTGTTCTATGAGAGCATACCACACCATCATGGAGGGGTATTTTCTAGGGAAAATTTTAGGGGTAATATTCGCAGGTGGGCTAATTTTCCATGGATTTTCCAAAAAAAATATGTGCCAATTTCCATTTTTTTTATAAAAGTGATTCGCCCAAATTTTATAATATAAAATTATTTTACCTTAAAAATAGTCTAACATTATATAGATAATATATATAATATCATTATAAATTTGAATAATTTTAAAAATACATCAATAAAAATTTTATAGTTTTCATATTAGACCAGTGAGATCTTGCCAGAGACTTAAACTTCAAATAATTATATCCGTTAAAATTTTCTTGCATTTTTAATGGGTTTTGGAGATATAGATATATTAACATATGAAGAGATGCATGGATCATATGGAGATGGAGGATTTAGAAAAACCAACTCTTTTCTCTTTGAGGGTGAGAGGAGACTCATCTATGAGCCACTCCATTTGTATGAGCAGAACATATGGTAAGGGTGTTGATTGTTGTTACACAGTAATTTTTCACCGCCCCTGCAATCCCCATCCCGCACATTGGAGGGCATATTCTGTGACTTGTGAGCTGTGACATGACCTGAAACCACTTTCATGGCATCCCCCTTGACAAGGACAACCATTCCTCTGAAGACAGTTTCTTGTGAAAAGCCCTAAAAATAGAACTTTTTGCCTTGGAGCGACCAGCTAGTTCAGCCCTCGCGCCAATGGGGGAAATCCACCAAAGAGGGCACGCCAACTGGCGCTCTGTCTTAGTGTATTACTTGCACCAAGCTTAATAAGGATTGTTTTTTAAAAATAAATGGAAGAAATTTGATTCCAACCAACCCCTGAACGAGTCTGTAAAATGAGTTGGGAGGTTTGGCTCCGGATCTCCATGTAGGGGAAGTGGTTTTCCACCTATCATGGAAGCTTCCTTGAAAATAGGGCCAATCCCACCATTGTAGGGATCTCAAATCCCCTTCCACCATTTATATAAGCTTGTCATTTTCTCTTTGTAAGCTAGCTTGAATAGAGCTGAATCAGTAGTAAGGAGAATATCGTCAGACAACCGAAGAGAGAGAGCCTTGTCCCATCCCGACGAGCTTCATCGAGATGTGCTCCGTTGTTGATCCGCCGAAGGAAGATCCAGTGTCAGAGCTCAGGTTGTATCTTTCTTTCGTTGTGATTAATAACAAAAGACTTTGATTATGGTTCCATTCATATGTTCATGTCTTATGTTATGAATTATATCTTCTCTGACTGATATATGGTTGCATGTATTAGGTTTTACGCTTGTGTGTTGTTGTTTCTTCGCGTACGTGCAAGTGTTCGAACGTGCTAAGCGGGAGAATTGTGATCTGCAAAAGCGAGGGATGGAAGCGCCATATTCTCTACAAGAAATGGCAGTGTAGGACTTAAGGTAGGCCTCTTGTCACATTTTGGTCTTTTGTAACTAGGAACCTGCGTCCTAGCGTGACTCGGTTGTTGCTAGACCCGATCTGGGCTAGTATGGATCACCTCTGTACGCAGAGGGGATTTACCTCTCCAACAAACTGGCAACTCCACTGGGGAACATTGGCTGGAGTTTGTCTTGTATTTTCAGTTGATTTTGGTCTTTTTCTGCTTGATCAACTCTTTTGGTTCGCCTTTTTCTAGTGTTAAACCTCTGTTTAGCCTCACCATACCTGATCTGCTCCCTGTTTGCTCTTTTTTATTTTTGACATTAGTAAACTCGACTGGCGCGGTTTTTTCCCTGACAGTCGTGCCAACTGGCGCTTGTTGCTAGTTCAGCCCCTGCGCCAATCATGTTCTGGTGCTAGTTGCAGCCAGACAGTCGCACCAATCCTGTGTGGTGCTAGGGTTTGCTCCTTTTTGAACTTTCTGAGCTTGATTTGTGGTTTTGGTGTCATTTTTTCGATTGCCTGAGTGTTCTGAAGCCTTGGTTGACTGTGTGTGACCTCTATCCTCTGGTTGTTTTCCCTCTACTATCGGTTTTACATTCTAGCCCTAGGGCATCTAGGTGTTACAGTGTGCTGAGCCTCCCGTGGGAGTTTTTGGTTTTCGTTTGATCAGTCAATTTCATTGTTGCTTCTTTGCATTTGTTTGGTGGTTTTCCATTGTTTTATTTCGTTATTTGAGTGATTACTCTCTTTCTCATTCGAATTTCGCCTTTTCTCGTCTCGAGCCTAGATTACACGGTTCGTTTGAGTCTTTGGGATTCCTCTTTGATTTGAGGGATTTATTCTATCAATTTGAGGTCCGATTGTGTGTTTTTCATTGAGTGAGATTGCTTGTCTTTGCTTTTTTTCTATCACTTCTCAAATTGTTCTTTTCATTAGTTTTCATTTTTTTTTAGTGCACTTTTCTCTTAAACATTGAAAATAAAAAAAAAATCAAATCTCTTTTGCTTTTGATTAGTTAATGTAAATTGAAATCTTTTCTGCGTTATTAGTGTTATATAACTCTAAAGGAAAAGCTTTTAGTTCCATTAGCATGCATTAGAGACACTAGTAGTTGTTTTGTGATCATTTTGTTATTGTGTGAAAGCTCTCAACCTTCCCGTAGTTAGCTATTCATCGAACAAAGTGATACATTGTGGCATGTAGTGTGCATTTAGAAGATTTTGAGACATAACATTCGGTAGGGCCTGAAAATTGAAACATAATTGAAGATCAACTCTAAAATTTATTCAATTTACCTTAAGTTAGCATTGAAACATTAACAAAATATTTAGAGGTCTAGGCTAGTGACGTGTTCCAGTGTCGTTAAACCTAGTAGCTGTCGTTCGCCTCTTGGGTTTAGACAGCACTAGTACGGACTTGTGCTCCCCATACTGTCGTGTATATAAAGGGAGACCCCACTAGGTTGCTATCCTTTATTCGTAGGAAGCTGAGTCTGCCGCCTTATACCTGTGATACACAGGACACAACATTCGAGGAGATTGCCTGCACGTACGTCAAGTCCTTGGTTGATTTATATTTAATTTTGAAACCAAGGTGTATATTGCAGTTCATGGATATCTGGTACACCCTTTTCCTAGAGTTCCAGAGTAGTCATTTTGATCTTTTCTGACTCATTAAATTTGAAAGGATCATCAAGTGCTTGTCCTTTCACGCTTGTTTCAAATTTGAAAGAGATAGAGCCATCTTTCATCTGTTTCTCGACTCTTAAAACATGAAATGGTAAAGTTTCTAAGTTTCAATGTGGTAAAATAAATCACCTACGATCACACACCATCTTAGAGTTTTCTTGTTGGTCGTTTGATTGTGTGCCTTGGTTTTTGCCCGTGTGCTTTTGTTTGATCTCTTCCTCTTGTCATTACTGTCATAGTGACAGAACCTTTAGTTTCATCTACTGGTAGTCCTTACAAAGACGATTCATCAGAGGTCTCTCAATCCTCTACTAAACCTTAGCAACCCATTGTCTCCGAGTTTCCCGATGGGGGACCAGTTCTATCTGAGCTTCCCTTTTGAGGACCAGTTGAGTTCAATTGGTCCTTATCCAACGCTTGGTTTGGATTTGGAGTAGGGGAATATTTCCCTCCTCTTACATCGGGTTTGCCCTTTTTAGTTGCTGTTATTCCTCCTAGTCCTCGCTGTGTTTTAGAAGATCTAGCGGCAGGGTCAGATATGGGCTCATCCAGTCGTTCTCCTAGTGAGGAAATCCCCACATCTGGTGAAGATTACCAGCTGTTCCCAGAAGAAAACCCCGATTTATCTGTCATGTCTTCACCTGGTCCTTTGCTTCCAGCGGGGTATATATCCTTAAGTCAGATTATGATCGCTGTCGCCTGTATGGGAGTATCAACTCCGTCTATGAGGCCGATTATTCCTTTGTTAGGGATGTCCCCAAGGACGCCTCTCACGTCATCTCCTCAGGTCACATCAGTACCTGTTAGGCCTACTGTTTGTGTAGTTGCATCTACACCCGCTGTTACTACTCAGTCTGTGAGGACTGCGTCGCTTCCCGAAGACGTCTACATAGTATCTGCTATTCCAGAGAACATCTCTCCTGAGGAGTATCGGTTGTCTCTACAACAGTCAAACTCCGAGGTTGGTCAGTCCTCCCAAGATCGCAACCGTCCTTATTTTTCGAATTATGCACAGGATGGTACACCCGTTTACATTTTTCCATATCAATACGATGAGCAGGGAAACCCTCTACATTTTCCCGCTCCAGAGGCTTATCAATATGTTCAAGGTTTTCTGTTTGCCTAGGCTGGGAAATCTTCCAACCCACAAGGACAACCCTTTCAGGGTCAACCTGGTTATCTATATGACCCGCAAGGACAACCCTTATAGGGCCAACCTTCGGGCCAACAAGGGTTGTTATACAGTCCGCAAGGATAGTCCTACAACCCTCAAGGTCAGCCTATACATCCTCACCCTGTCATCCAACCAGGGCAACCTCAAGGACCCACAGGTCAACCGGGGTACCAACCGAGATCGTTGTATGGTCCTAGGGGCAAATCCAACTCTCTCAACCTATGGTGCAACCTCTGCAACTTCGGTTTCCTATCGGTCCGAATGTTGCACAGCCAGTGCCCTCTTATGGTCTTGTTACGGGTCAAACTAGTTATCAGGCACAGCCTGGCCCTATCCCGCCACTAGGAAAATCGGCTCATCCAGGGCAGCCTGGTGTCCCTCATCAGCCAGGTCAACCTGTTCAACCAGGACAACCTGTTCACCTGGGTCAACCTGTTCTACCAGGGCAGCCTGCTCAGCCAGGTTAACCTGTCCAACCAGGCTAGCCTGCACATCCTGTCAACCCTGCTCAACAGCCGATTTATTCTATGCCACAGCCGAATCCGCCTGTGCGCCCAACTTATTAGGCTCAGCAGGGCCCCACTTACCAACAACTCGCTCAACCCCAAGGTGGTTATTATCTCCAAGGTCCATCTCGATCGGTTTACAATCCGCCCCAAGGTTCTAGTTATTACCTTCAACAACCAGGCTATACCTATACTCAACAGTCAAATCCATATATTGCTCAAACGGGGCCGACATATAATCAGGGTCCATACCTCGGTTATCAACCCCCATACACTGGTTATTAGCAACCGTATCAGACTAATTATACGGCTTACACCCCCTATGGTCAGAATCCCCCGGGACAGAACCAATGGGGGCAAAGTTATGCTCAACTAGGGTGGAATACAGGTACAGGTCCTTATCGAGGGCCTGGTATGCCTTTCAATCCTCAGTTGTTGTTCCTTGCTATGTTGGAATTTCTGGATGTTTTTAAATTGACTAATGATCCGATTCTTCACAATCCTTATTGGCCTCCGGTTCCAACTAAGGTGCTCCATGACTGTCCTAAATTTGAAGGTAAAGCTGGAGAGGACCCCCAAGCTCATGTAATGACCTACAATCTGTGGTGTTTGTCCAACTCTTGGGTGGATGATTCAATTCGTCTGCGTCTCTTCCAACGGACTCTTACCGGTGCTGCCGACTCTTACTGGTGTTGCCGCTAAGTGGTATATAGAACTACCCCATGGTATATTTCAAGACTTAAATACCTTAGCTATGGCTTTTCTGACACATTTTTAGTTATCGGTTCGTTACAAAGCCGAGACTCATCTCCTGACTTCCTTGAAGCAGGATAAAGCCACCCACATATTTGATCATATTCATGAGTGGCGACATCGTCGTAGACTGATCAAGTTTGATATACCTGATCAGCTACTAACTCATTGGTTCACTACCTCCTTCGTTAGCAAGATCACTCAAGATATTGTTATGGGGGCATGTGTGACTGAAGAACAAGCCATCACGCGCGCCCAGTACCTTGATCTGGTGTAATCTCAGTCCGGCACACTCTATGATATCTTGACTGATGCCCCCACCAGCTACCCCATCAGTGGACGGTGTTATTGGTTCTGTTTCTCAAAATTCTCGGAAATCCTCTAATGGGAAGCAGAAGTCCAATTCTTCCAATAATTCTGCTCTTCCCGCCCCTTAAGATTCTGGTAAGACTGCGGAGGTCAACGCCGTTTAGGCCAATCCTATGGAAAAGGCCTCCAAAGGAAAGAAGAAGGGCAAAGGAAAATCCAAACCTGATGCCCCGAAACCAAAGTCCTCTAAACCTCGTGCTGACGATGGTTCCCAACGTAAACTGAAGTACCCTTGCCTCATCTGTGAAGGAGACCATTATACCAAAGATTTTCCCCGACGATATGAAGTTAGTCAACTTCTAAAAGGCTCCAAAGGGACTCCGGCAGTTCTCAAAGAACCATTCCCGTCTCAGCAGACCCAGATGGTTGAGCAGCCTTCACCATCTATACCATTTGGGTCCCAAGTTTTTATGATGAATGGTGCTGCACCTGTCTCAATTGCTACGCATTCGAAGGATTATGATGGACCATGCCAGGCAGCTGGGGAGGAATTCATTGATGGCCCACCTCCCCCACCTATCTCTGGTCCTTTAGAAATTGAGAAGCCCAACGCTGAACTTGTTGTAAGGCCACCTTCCAAAGGTGTTCTGCGAAAATATTCCTATAACCCAAACGCCCGTGCCGCTCAACAATACAGTATTGTTGAGGACTTGGCACAGGCACCTTCTGCAATGTCTGCATTGGAAGTGCTTCAAAGTTTCCCATCGCAACGGAAAGCTCTGTTGTCCACAATCGGTGGAATCGATCCCGCCGATTCTAATCTTCTCACCTTCGACTTAGAAAATTTTGTCCCCCAACTTCCACATCAAATCGCTCTTGTTATCCAAGCCGGGATCAAAGGCCTCAACATCCACGGAGCCGTTGTGGACGAAGGTGCTTCCACCTATGTTATGTCATCCGCCTGCTGGAAGGCCATTGGCTCTCCAGCTCTTACTTCGTCTCCTAATGCCCTAGAGGCATTTGATGGTTAGGAATATAAACCCCTGGGTGTTCTCGAGAGTTTGCTGATCATGTTATAGGGTAAGACAGTCAATGTAGAAGTAGAAGTGGTTGACGCCAAGCTCAACTACAATCTCCTTCTTGGTCGCCATTGGACTCACGCCATGCTATGCATTCCGTCCACCCTCTTCCGGCTTCTGAAGTTCCCTCATGAGGGAAAAATTATCACTATTGATTAGTTGTATTTCTTCACCTCATCCTCCGAGAACAACGTTCCTTACATGGATCAGATCCCAAATTCCCCCGATAGTGTAGGACTTGGTATTTTCAAGGACCCCGTCCTCATGGGTATTTTTCCGGTGCCACCACCACACACCGTTCAAGTTAACATGATCTCTAGGTCAGATGACCCTTGGATCATCCCTTCGCATGAACAGGTGACCTCTTTCGGAGAGTCGATGCCTTTGACTCTAGTTGAGATCAATTATTGTGATATTTTCGCTGCATATGATCCTCCTCCTCCTGAACATGCTCCTTCGATCATGTCTTTAGATATATATTCTCAATCCCCTTGGCTAGGCGATGCAGATTTGCCTGATCCTTTAAGAGAAGTCTTCCCTTCTAATGAAGCTATTGTTGAAACGATGTCTCTTGAAGATCTATCGTGGAGCGATGGAAATCATCGTTCCTCGTTCATGCCTGGCCTGGGGGCAATGTCTAATTGTCTAGAGCATGATGTATCTGGTTATCCCCCTCCTGAGCCTCCTCCTTTGAGCTCATCAGAGCATAGTTCCTCTTCTTGTGTCAAGCTCCTAAAACAATGAAACAAGCTGCTACGAGGACAATTATTTTAAGTGTGTCAACCTCGTTAAAATAATGAAACATGAGCCCGTTCAATTCGAGTTTTGTTAGATTTAGATCAAATCTCTTGTGTTTTGAACCTTTACTCCATTTTCTATGGACTGAAGCTTGGGGGGCATGTACCTCGAATTGAGACACCATGCTGGGGGGCATGCTTGTTTTTCCTTATCATTTCAAGCATAGTTTACATTTGTGTTTTAAGCTTGCATAAAAATAAAACTCATTTTCAAGCATAGTTTGCATATGTGTTTCCATGTGTGCTTTTAAGCTTGCGTAAAAATAAAATGTGATTTAATGCATTTTGTGAACTTTTTTGTTGGGTCGTTTGTTATGCAGATCATATAAATAATGCATTAGATAACATTGTATTAGGCATTTGCATAACATATTAAATAACATCATCATATGTAAAAAGATCCATCTAGATATATGTCGAATAGTTTGCAGTTTGTGTACATCACATAAAATCAAAAAATATACATGTCTTTTTTAATAATAGTTGGAGACAACATGTCTCTCAAAAATATGCATATAAAATCCCTATATGACTAATCAGCGTGGTGCTCATGGTAGCATGTCACTACGTGCACCAATCGCCTTAGTAATCGATGGAGGCGACTAGGCACCCCCACAGTGTGTCTCTGGTAAGCCATTGGGACGTCTGCTAGCCTTGTGTAATCCGGGATCCCTCGGGCGATACCCTCTAGGTTCTGGACTAGCTCACTTCCCTCGCCACCCTCAGCTTGAGGATCGTGTGCGAGAGGGGTCCTCTGTGCAATGGGCGACATCCCGGTGGGCCTCTTTGGGCCAACGTCTGCATACATATAGGACTGTTTGTTAGAATAGGCATGTATCACAAAAAAATCATAAATACATAAAATCAAAAAGAGTCTTACCCAGCTCCTCATCCCAGTCATCCCCCTCTAGGAGTGGAATATCTGGGTCTCCCGTGAAGTTGGTACCGGCATAGGTCCAGTCCTTAACGACGATCAGCTGTTGCCATAGCCATACAAAAAACTTAGTCCTCCATGACTTCTGTTGGCCCCCTCCTGATCTGGGCATGAGTGCTGCCCATCGAACCATCCTCGGCTCCCTCAATGATGGCTCGGTGACTATCACCCCCTCGCCCTAGAAAATTGGTAGTCGTTCAAGAATGAACGATACTAGGATGGAACCATACCCAAAATATTTCAGTTTGGCCTTTTTGCACTTCGTCAACTGCCGTTTGATGTTCATTGTTACGGCAGTGGCCCAATAAAAAAGTGTCAGGTTCATGCATTCAGATGCTAGTAGGAGCTGTGCTTTGGTTGCCTCATGTGGTGCCTGCGACCCCGCAGCCCGCATAATGGTGTGGAGCACTACTCGAAGTGCTAGATCGAGGAAAATGTGGATATCGACCTTCCCATTGTCCAATCCTGTCTGTGCCCCTGGGCACACTCTTGCCATCACCATATCCATTTTCTCACCAAAACGTCTACTGCCTGTCATGATCAGCATTGGACCTCTGCGGGATAGTCCAGTTATGAAATAGACGTCGGAGACTTCAAGTTCCAACACTTGGTCTCGAAGCCTGAACGCATCTTCGTTCTCATCCCAAATTCTAATCAAATACTGTAGTAGCTCAGGTTGTGCTCTCAAACATGGTGTTAGGAAGAATTTTTTCAGACCACAGTTTCATAGAGCGTTCATGCATGCTTCATTCTGCATGGCCATTTCATCTTCTTCACCATGCTCCCTTTCCTTCCACTTGATCACCACTGTGGCTGTGTATCTGCACCAACATGGTCATAAACACCTCATTAGATCTCTGGAACACTCAAAAATTCATCTGATTGGCTCACATTTTGATAAATTTAAGCGGAAATTTGAGTTGCGCTATTGGCACAAACCCTTTGCAAGAAGGAGCCAATTGGCGCGGGTCCATGCCTGATACCCGCGCCAATTGACTGAGCCCTAATTTTAAAAAGGTCCCCTTTGGGATTTAAAAAAAACAATGGAATCTATAAAAAATGAATCAAAACAAAGCTAAGGAGAGCGCCTCTTACCTGGAATGAACGAGAACCGGAATGACGTACTGGATTGACCACAATCGCCACCAAAAGTTTGCACAACAAAAGCTCACTGTTGCTCTCACAAAAGGTAAAAAGTAAAATTGAATATGTTTTTACTATTTTTGGCATATTTATAACTTTTCAAAGTCAAAATTAGGTTTTGGAAGTCATTTTTCCAATATTTTATTATATTTTTTCGAAAAATGGATTTTACGCTCGCTTTCATGTGCAGCAACAGGTTTTCACGCAGCTTGGACGACGATACAAGTTGTATTTTATACTTTTTCGGACTCAGTAAAAACACAAAAAATTCATTTCTAGAGTCATCTTTCAACTCTTTTCTAACTCTCTAAACATGAAAAGATTGCCGAGTCACTTGTCGTTTTGATCTCGTTAAATTGGCTACGAAACGACATCTACCCAGTATACGTTTACCCCTTTTTCAGGTTGGGATAGATTATTTACGAAAAAGGAATACCCTAGCCTATCGTGACTAGGAGGCTTTCTCAGACATAGTTTTCTACCTTTTTGGATCTGAGGGACTATCTACGAAAAGGGACTATTGGAGTTTACTTTTCCATTGTCTTTTCAAACTCTCTAAACATGAAAAGACGTCGAGTTCTTCATTTTTCAGACTCGTTAAAACCTGATGACACTGGATTTAGTCGTAATGAAGATACACGGGTTTTTCCTTCCTAGGGATCGTTAAATGTACTAGGATGGATTTATCCGAGGGACAAACTTATATCACAAGAATATTCTATCCCCTTCAAGCTTGTTCTAAAAAATAATTGGGGTACTCGCCAGAAATGGTGGGGAAAAAATGGAACTAGTATCATCGTCGCGTCAGCAGTATGTCGCTCTTGAACATGGCACTTGTCTACATTCGTGTCATGTTGGGGACATCTCATCTCGTTTTTCTTCTTGCCTCCATGGGTTTGGGTGATCCTTTTTGACCTCTTATCTGCTCTTTGCCTCGTCATCATGACCTCAGATCTTTTGATGTTAAATACTGCCAAATCCATTGTCGTGCTGCCGATATGTTCAAGAGAAGTTGACCTCTGTAGTTTCAACCCTCCTTTGATTCTCATCTGATCCTGATTCACAAACATTATATTCCTCTGTCTCGTGTTGATGATGTGGGAAAAACTGTGGCCCACCTTCGATCAAGGTCACTTCCTGTCGACTTTAGCTCATTATCCAGGAAGCTGACCTAGAGACTCCCTTCCAGTACCTTGGAGCCTGCATGCCTCAATGGCAGGTTCTTCGCATTCGACGCAGGGCTTTCATCATTGGCCTTCGATCGGATGATTCTGTGGGTGTTCGATGCCAACTCACTGTTCACATTTCGTGGATTGTACCTATAGTACCTTGAGGGCTATTGTCATTATTGGTGGTTCCTCTCGCATCTGTTAATAACTTTCATCATTGGCTGGTAATCAGATGATGTTATTGCATGTTCGACTTCAGCTCACTTATTTGCATGCTAGAACTTGTACTCTGTTCGGGTCGAGATGGAGCGCAAGACCCTGGATTTTGTCTATTGGAATCCAGGCTGCGATTTTGTGGATTATCATGATTAGCTACATGACTCATTGATTGGATGGCTGCGACCATACCAGAGTCTATTTATTGATCCTCACTGGATGGCTACGACCATGCCTTGGATCTTGATTATTGTATACTCTATTATGGATGGCTGTGCCCATACCACACATCATGTATTTAAGATATCAGTTGTACTTGTCTACGCAGGTTTTCCGACGACAATGTTTTCAGTTGGATACGTTCTCCTAAAGCATTTCACCCCTCTCTCTCTCTTGGGCCTCATGCTTTAGGGGGCATTTGTTACACAGTAATTTTTCACCGTCCCTGCAATCCACGTCCCGCACATTGGAGGGCCTATTCCATGACTTGTGAGTAGTGACATGACCTGAAACCACTTCCATGGCATCCCCATTGACAAGGAAAACCATTCCTCTGAAGACATTTTCCTGTGAAAATCCCTAAAAATAGACCTTTTGGCCTTGGCGCGACTAGCCAATTCAGCCCTCGTGCCAATGGGAGAAATCCACAAAAGAGGGTGCGCCAACTGGCGCTCTGTCCCAATGTATTACTCACGCCAAGCTTAATAAGAATTGTTTTTTAAAAATAAATGGCAGAACTTTGATTCCAACCAACTCCTGAATGAGTCTCTAAAATGAGTTGGGAGGATTGGCTCTGGATCTCCATGTAGGGGAAGTGGTTTTCCACCTATCATGGAAGCTTCCTTGAGGATAGGGCCAATCCCACCATTGTAGGGATCCAAACTCCCCTTCCACCATCTATATAAGCTTGTCATTTTCCCTTTGCAAGCTAGCTTGAATAGAGCTGAATCAGTAGTAAGGAGACTATCGTTAGACATCCGAAGAGAGAGAGCCTTGTCCCATCCCGACGAGCTTCATCGAGATGTGCTCCGCTGTTGACCCGCCGAAGGAAGATCCAACGTCAGAGCTCAAGTTGTATCTTTCTTTCGTTGTGATTAATAATAAATGACTTCAATTATGGTTCCATTCATATGTTCATGTCTTATGTTATGAATTATATCTTCTCTAACTGATATATGGTTGCATGTATTAGGTTTTACGCTTGTGTGTTGTTGTTTCTTCGCATACGTGCAGGTGTTCGAACGTTCTAAGCGGGAGAATTGTGATCTACCGAAGCAAGGGACGGAAGCACCATCTTCTCTGCAAGCAACGGCAGCGTAGGACTTAAGGTAGGCCTCTTGTCGCATCTTGGTCTTTTGTAACTAGGAACCTACGTTTAGCGTGACTCGGTTGTTGCTAGACCCGATCTAGGCTAGTAGGGATCGCCTCTGTCCGCAGAGTGGATTTACCTCTCCAAAAATTGTTTACATGATTATTTATATGATGTATGTATATATCCCTTAACCATATATGTGTAGGATGTTGCTCCAAGGAGGAGCATTCTTTCTTTTAGGCTTCA
Source organism: Pinus albicaulis (assembly GCA_034641835.2). Classification (NCBI taxonomy): domain Eukaryota; kingdom Viridiplantae; phylum Streptophyta; class Pinopsida; order Pinales; family Pinaceae; genus Pinus; species Pinus albicaulis. The sequence goes on along the minus strand of CM076570.1, from coordinate 13,385,699 downwards.
TGGTCTACTTAAGGCCATAAGCATGTTTGATGGCCATTCCCTAGGAGGACTTGGGGAAGAGGTGTGTTGTGGAGGACATGCTCATTTTACATCATGTACCATTCACTTCCTCCATACTTTTGGGGAGATTGGAGCAGCAGGCAAGTGGCTGAGAAGCCACACATTTTATCAGTGTCTGTTGCAGTTGAGAGTCAAGCTGCGTTGGTTGCACTTGAGGGACCATTGTCCTTCTCATTTGTTACATATGGCAGCAAGCATGATTATCATTTTTTCTCCCTATGGTTATATTGTTTCTGTCTTAATGAGGAACATGTTGGGGAGAGAGACACATTGGATGAATGTGTCCTTTGAGGGAGAATCCTCCCACAATTTTTGCACTACATTTTCTAAGGGAAGCATGGGAGATGTTATGGCCACTAGAGCAACACATTTGTTTCCTTATGAGGTGAGCCATATGATGGATATGATGCCACATGATGATGAATTCCAACTCATCATATATGGGGATGTTTGGGCCAGCATGATTTGCAGATTTGGAGGAGAGGTCTTTGGAGATCTAGTCCTCACTTTGCCACTTGAGGGAAACCTTATTGCAACTTAGGATCATAAGACACTCTACACTTATCTTAAGTGGAGAGGAGGACAACGTGGGGTAGACTATTTTATCTACCATGTGCAGATTTTCATCCCACCTACTTTGGCGGAACCAAAGATGGATGACAGTTTTCAGGAGTTGCCTAGTTGGGAGGTGACTCATTTTGCATAGCTAATAGCTTGGGGATGGATGAATTATATGGGAGAGATAATTCCCATTAGATTTCAGATCCCATTCCTTAAGGGTACCTCTAGACATCACTTTTCTATCCTCTTGAGTATTTCACCTTTACATGATGATGGCTTCATAACTGACTTACATGCTGAGCAGGAGTAATGTGGAGGCTTGATTGATGAGATAACATCACTTCACTTGGAGGAGATCATCATACATGGATGCTACAGGGAGAGGAGGAGGAAATAACTCAGTCTATCCTTGCACTTTCTTGAGGACAAGCAATCTTTGAGAGGGGAGTACTGTAATGTTCCAAAATTTTCATAAAGTTAATTGGAACATTAATTTTGCTCATATCATCTAGGAGGTGAATAAAATGGGTGAGGAGACCCATGAGTAGGAATAAAATCCCTCATATTGTGAAAGAGATCTATGGAGTAGCTTTATTTTTCACCTTCCATTGTGACAAGGGGCAATTACATGAGGACAAGGTCAAGTTTGACCAAGTCAACAACGCTACTTAATTAAGAGGGTGTGGCTTGCTTGGGAAGACAACACAGTTTGAGAGGGAGAAAGATTTATTGTGGAAGAAACCCTAATGTGTGGGGTCCAGGGCAAAGAGACATTCACTTGCATAAAAGGAGTAAGAGGCAGCCATAGTGAGATATGTTTTGAGTATTTTGATTTTGGTCTGGAAGACTATTTGCATTCTCCGGCTGTTTAGCTGAGTTGCAGTGCTGTTTACCACGAGGGATTCCTGTTTAGGATTTCCTATCCTTCTTGAGAGGCCTCTTGAACGATTGCACTTCATCTCTCCACATCTTGGCTCAAGGCCAAAGCCACTTCCTTGAGTCACTGCATTATTTTTGCTGAAGTATAACATAATGTTGCTGGGTGTTGCAGTGGAGGGTTCCACAATGCCGTTTCCTTGGCTCATCTTTCAGAGGAGGGAGCTCCTATTCCTCCGAGAGGTTAGTGAAGGAGATTGAAAAGCTGATTGCACATATTTGTTACCAGGCCAAGCATTTCCTATCTCCTATGTTGGGAAAAATATTGAGAGGGGGGGGGGGGTGAATCAGTATTTAGTGTAGACTGAAATTTTTTTAACTTTTTCTTTCTCTACAACCCATACGCTACTTTACTGAATAAAACTCGCGTATACACGCGGATATCCTTTAGACAACTCGCGTATATAATTATTGCATTTAATTCTTAACTTGGATTATTGCATCATTCATTCATCAGATGTATAGATAAACAGTAAACAGATGCAGAAAGAACATAATAAATCATCACACATAAGCAACACACATGAAAACCGGGATTTAAGGTGGAAACCCAATTTGGGAGAAAACCACCACTGCCGTCGTCTCAATCTTCAATATTTATTATGTAAAGAAAACTTCTTACAACCATGTACTGGCGCAGACTCATACCAGCACGCAGGCACCCACCTGTAGAAGGCCACAACCTTCTCTCATTTACCAGCCTCTCCTGGAAGGGAGCTACAACCCCCTGCTCTCGTTTACCAGCCTCTCCTGGAAGGGAGCCACTACCCCCTGCTCTCGTTTACCAGATATCACTGGAAGGGAGCTACTACCCCCTTACTGAAGGCTTCGACCCTCAGCACCACTGCAGCCCACGTTTCATCAATTTTCACACTGGATCAAACAGCTTCAACTCAACCCTTCATTTTTCATCAACCATACTTTGCGCAAAACTCCAAACAGAACAGTGAAACCACTGTAACCAGAATATCAGAGATTACCCAGACTTCAGAATAGATATGCAGAAACACATTCAACCATGAGCAACCATTAGTTCAAATACCATATGCGCTTTTATTTAATCAGACCTGTGTATACACGCGCTTTTCATGAAACTAACCCGCGTATACATCTGTGAATTTTTCAGTAAACCCTAACTTCCCATACGTGCTTTTATTAGATCAGATCCGCGTATACACGCGCTTTTTACACAACAAACTCGCGTATAGATATGTAAATGAAAGCTTTGCAGAACAGACCAGATCTATAAACTTACCCATATTTCTTCATTACCTTCAGCAGACTTTTGCGCCAGATCTTCACCAGTTCTTCTTCTGAAGATTGTTTTAGAGATTCATCATTATCAGATCTAAGGATTTTGAACCATCCACGGGTGCATCATAGATTCAGATTTATCAATCAAGAACAAAGTTCAATCATGCAGATATACTTCAAAGTGAAGTATTCATTCAATACCTAGACACATGCACACCCTTGCACAATGATCTTCTTCTCCTTATATAGGTTTAGCCTTTATCAATACCATGAGCCAAAACCACACCACTTCCAATGGTATTCATGGATGGGATCAAATAGATAATCCAGCGCTCAATACAATGGGTCAATACCATGGTAAGAACCCCTGGTTTTATCAATTTAGAGTGCAATTAGGCATACGCGACTTGGCACGTACTTTTTCGCGGACATACACTACTTCGCCTAAACAAACCCACGTATGCATAGTGACATACCTTATTTATTATTTCTTTGGTACTTCCTGAAATTCCTTTCTTCTGTTACTCCTGAGTTTATCTGTAGATACATCATCTTTATTTAACACATAGGTTGCTTATAGGCAACTCATCAAGTAGGTTTCCATCAAGGACAACTTCACCAAGCAGGTTGTCATCAAGGACAACACATTGCATCATATAGCCAACAATCTCATTTCATTAAGTAGGTTGTCATCAAGGACAACACACGCCAACAATCTCCATATTAGATTTACATCAATATCAAATAGGTTGTTTGTCCAAATACAACTTCATCAAGTAGGTTGCCATCAAGGACAACACTCTGAATCATATTGCCAGCAATCTCCCCCTTTGGAATTGATGGAAACCATGATGGTGTTTGTCCACATTAGATAGATACATTGATTATAACCATTATTCAAACACCATGATACTCTCCCCCTTTGACATCAAGGGAGAAGGGCGGATCAAATACTCTCCCCTTATTCAAACAACAAGATACTCTCCCCTTTTGACATCAAGGGAAAAAGACGGATCAAAACCAAAACAAGGTTTTTCTTCCCTTGTAGAAAGAAGAGCTCAGTCGATCTGATGTGTACTGAAGTTACCATGCTCCCCCTGAGTTCATGCTAAATCTTCAAACATATTTTTCAATTAAGTACATGACTCTAAGACCTTTCCTATCACCAAGGACTCATACTTACATCAATGATCCAACCAAGTGCATTTACATATTTTGACTCAACTACCCAACCAAGTGGGTTTACAAATTTGACTCAAGTTCTTTCATGACCGAATATTACAATTTTACATCATAGGTCTCAACATGACCTTTTCATCAAATTACAAATATGATCAAATACCAAAAGGAACTCAAGAAAGAGATCATATTTTAGAATCATCATAATGCCAACAATGCATTACATTCAGCAAGGCTAATGCTCCCCCTGAAACTGTGCATCCAATGCATCCTTTTCATATGACCAAAACTCCTCTTTAGCTTGTGCAACCTGAACACTTTCAACAGCCAATCATCAAGGCATCTTCACCGAATATCATAGAATGAAACAGAAATATAAGAGCTGAAACATCATCAGAGATATCATACAACATCAGAGATACCAAACAGCACTGCAGCTGTGCTGAAGAATGCTGACCCCAAGTAAAATTTGTCAGCAATTAACCATACGCGGTTTTCTTTGTATAAACTCGCGTATATACGCGACTGTATTTCAGGAAACCCGCGTATCCAAATTAATCTTCTGAAATTAAGCAGATCTGATCTTCTGCATGGTAGAGATTACTCCCAGCTTCTGTCTGAGATATTCGAACGATTCCCTGGGTAGAGGTTTGGTAAATATATCAGCCACTTGTTCTTTGGAGGGAACATACTCCAGCTTCACCTTTTGTTCAAGCACTTGTTCACGTAAGAAGTGATACTTGATGGGAATGTGCTTGGTATTTGAATGCATAACAAGATTCTTTGAAATACTGATGGCACTTGTATTATCACACATAATGGAGATAGGAGGTGAGCACTTGATTTGAAAGTCTTGTAAGGTTTGCATCATCCAAAGAAGTTGCGTGCAACATGATGCGAAAGCCACATATTCTGCTTCTGCTGTAGATAAGGCAATAGAGTTTTGCTTCTTGCTGAACCAAGATACTAACCGGGGCCCCATATAGAATGCTCCACCACTAGTGCTTTTCCGATCATCAACATTTCCAGCCCAATCTGCATTAGTGTAAGCATGAAGAGTAAGATCAACATTCTTTGGATACCATAATCCAAAGTCTTGAGTTCCTTGTAGATATTTGAATATTATTTTGACAGCCTGAAGGTGAGACTCTTTTGGATTAGCTTGGAATCATCCAATAATCCCAACAGCATGCATAATGTCCGGTCTAGTCCCAGTGAGATAAAGTAGACTTCCTATCATAGATCTGTATTCTGGTTGATTCACCATGGATGAATCATCATGAGAACTGAGATTACATCCGGTTATCATTGGTGTAATTACAGGTTTGCATTCTTCCATACCATACTTCTTCAGATTTTTCTTAAGGTATTTTGCTTGTGATAAGAATATACCATCTGTAGTTTGATGCACTTGCAAACTAAGAAAGAATGTTAGTTCCCCAAGTAAAGACATTTCAAATTCTTGCTGCATGACAAAAGCAAATTTCTGACTCATAGATTCCTCATTACTTCCAAAAATGATATCATCAACATATACAACCACAATCAAAAGTTTATCATTTTCAATTTTTGTGTATAAGTTGCTATCAGCAGACCCCTTTGAAAATCCTTGTTGATGAAGATATTTGTCAAGACGATAATACCATGCCCTTGGAGATTGTTTGAGACCATATAGAGCCTTTTTAAGTCTACAAACAAGATTTTCATCATTTCCCAAAATGAATCCTTCCGGTTGTTCTATATAAACTTCTTCTTCTAGATCACCATTGAGAAATGCAGATTTAACATCCATTTGATAAACTTTGATTTGTTGAAAACTTGAAAAAGCAAGAAACATTCTTATGGCTTCAAGTCTAGCTACAGGAGCAAAAGTTTCTTCAAAGTCTATACCTTCTTGTTGAGAATACCCCTTGCAAACAAGTCTAGCTTTGTTTCTTACAACATCCCCATTCTCATTTAACTTGTTTTTGAATATCCATTTAGTTCCAATGACATTTTTGTTATGAGGTCTTGGTACTAATTCCCAAGTGTGATTCTTTTCAATTTGATCAAGCTCTTCATTCATGGCTTGAACCCAACATTAATCTTTGCTAGCTTGATTGACATTGTGAGGTTCAATAGTAGATAGAAATTCCAGATAGCTAGAAGATCCCACAAGAGTCCTTGTTTGTACACCTGATCCCTTATCTCCCAAAATTTGAGATTCTGGATGATTCTTTTGAACATATCTGGATGGAGCCTTTTCAGATAAATCATCTTCAGGTTGTTCATTGGGTTCACTGTCTATATCATTTCTATTTGATGTAGAAGGACATAAGTCACCATCGTCTTCATTTGTTGTTTGTTTTTCTTCCTTTGGGGCTGCAGGAGACTCATCAATAACAACATCAATAAATTCAACAATCTTCCGAAGTCTTTTATTGTAACATTTATATGCTCTACTTGTAGAGGAGTAACCAAGAAGTATTCCTTCATCTGCTCTAGGTTCAAACTTGCCAAGTTTTTCATCATTATTTTTGATAAAGCATTTACTTCCAAGAAATCTAAAATGATTCATAGATGGAGAATTACCATACCAGAGTTCATATGGAATTTTGTCACTATTTACACGAACATGTGCCTTGTTGAGAATGTTTACCGTTGTATGTGCTGCTTCTCCCCAAAATGTGTCAGGTGTTCCAGAATCATCAAGCATAGCTCTAGCCATTTGTTGAATTGTTCTATTCATTCTTTCTGCTACGCCATTTTGTTGTGGAGTTCCAGCTACAATGAACTGTCTTTTTATGCCATGTTGTTCACAGAATTCAAGGAATTCGTTTGAAGTATATTCTCCTCCTCGATTGGATCTAAGACATTTGAGTTTTAGATCTAATTCATTTTCAACCAGAGCCTTGAAGATCTGAAATTTCTCAAATGCTTCGTCTTTGTGTTTAAGCAACCCAATCCAACACATTCTAGAGAAATCATCAATAAATAAGATATAGTATTGTTCACCACGAGGTGAATTTTTCCTCATAGGTCCACATATGTCAGTATGAATGAGTTCAAGAGGCCTACTTGATGATCCTTCCTTGGCATTAAATTGCACTCCGGTCTGCTTGCCGAATTGGCAAGATTTGCATATGATACTTTCAGGTAGAGTAATATTGGGAAGACCACGAACATCATTAAGTCTGCTTGATTTGTTGATTTGAGAGAAGCTTAGATGCCCCAACCTTCTATGCCATAGCCAATTTTCTGAAGATTGACTCAAGTAACATTGTTCTTTGCAGTTCTTTAATACATACAGATTGCTTGGAGTTCTTTTTCTTTTTATAATTGTTTTACTTGTATCAATATCACGAACCACACAGTCTTTTGAACTAAAGACAACTTTAGTTCCTTGATCACACATTTGACTTACACTTAACAGGTTATGCCTTAAGCCATCCACATACATGACATCATTAGCCTTCACCTTTTCTTTTAGAAATACAGACCCTTTTCCTTTAATTACAGCAGGATTATCATTTCCAAATGTAACTTTCTTTTCCTTTTCTAGAGCACTATATGCAAGTAGTTTGTTTTTGTCACCTGTCATGTGTCTTGAGCATCCACTATCAATGTACGATTGATTTTCTTCACCTTCTACGAATAATGCTATGCCACAATTTTCAACCTGTAATTCCTTCTTTTTCCATACTTTGGATCTTGAAGGAAAATTCTCTTTTGGCTGAACTTTGCTCCTGCATTCAGATTCTTCATGCCCAAAGTTATTGCAATAAGCACATTCAACTTCATTTAGAAGAGGAGAAAAGTTGTTATAGGTATTCTTCTCAAATTCAATCCTTTTCTTTCTTGCTTCTCTAGTCATGATAGTTTTATATGCAACACATTGAGCAGCTTTATGACCAAAATTGTGACATGAGAAACATTGTCCATTGAAGAAGAAATTTCTGTGATCATGAAATCTTCTACTTGGATTTACCTGTTGATTGGTGTTTCTTTGAGAGATATTCCTGTTAGTGTTCTTTGAATTGAGATGATCATGCTTTACCTGCAACGATTCTTTACTCCCTTGCCGAGTGGCATAATTTTGTAAACCAGCTCTAGCTGCTTTTAGATAATTTGGTGCTGAAGCTTGAGAGGATTCTCCGGTATATCCAAGACCTGTTTTTATAAGAGAAGAACGTTGTACCTTGATAATCTCATCTAAGGTTTCAGATCATTTAGAAAATCTAAGATTCAGATTCTTTACTTTCTCAGAATCTTTTCTTAGACTTACCACTTCACGTTCTAATTTCTCAATGTGTTTCTTTGCTTCTTCAACCTGCTTTTCCAGAGTCTCTATGGTTATTTTCCTTTCTTCTAAGAGAATTTTACTTTCTTTTAAGTGCATTTTGAGTTGATTGTTTTCTTCCTGAAAGTTATTGTCCTCTAGAGCATCCACAAAATTATCCTTTTCTTCACTAGATTCAAATGCCATGAGAAGTCTAAGATCTTGTTCACATTCTTCCTCACTGTCAGATAACCCATCACTGTCTTCATGAATATAGTAACTTTTTCTAGTGTTAAGCCGATTCTTATTCCTTCTTGCTACTTCCTTCCCTTTTGCAGGTGTTTCTTTATGAGGACACTTAGCAGCATAATGATCAATTATTCCACACTCAAAACATTTGAAAGGAAGCTTACCTCTGAATCGTCCTGTGCCAAGTTGGAGTTTCTTTACAAAATTTGCCTCATCTTCTTTTGAGATATATCCTGATCCTTATGCTTCTTGTACTTCTTTCCCTTTTGTAGAAGCTTTGAAGACAACCTCTTTGACTTCATATGGTCCTCCTCTTCTCATTTCATATGCAGTTAGTATGCCATGAAGTTGTACCACAGTAAGATTTTGAAGATCCTGTTTTTCTTCAAGAGCAGAAGCTTTTGACTCAAATTTTGCTGTTAGCGATCTTAAAATTTTCTCAACCAAAGTGGACTCAGTTATTGTTTCTCCCAGATTTCTCATACGATTTACAACATCATCAACACGTAAAAAGAAACTGTCAATACTCTCATCACTATGCATCTTCAAATTTTCATATTCAATTCTGAGAGTTTGGAGTTTTTCACTTTTTACCTTTGCATCACCTTCATAACTTAGAATGATTTTGTCCCACATTTATTTTGCTGTATTTAGTTGCATGAATTTGACAAATTCAGATTCAGTCAGACTTCCCATTATAGCATTGACCGCCTTTGCATTTGATTCATAATTATTCTTTTCAGTCGGATCTGTTGGTATTGTAGCTGGATATTGATATCCTTGTTCAACAATGGCCCATACATCTGTTCCCATAGATTGAAGATAGGATCTCATCCTTGTTTTCCAGAAGATTAAATTGCTTCCATTAAAGAGTGGAGGCTTCACAGATGCTGTTCCATCTTGATTGCTCATCTTGCTTGATCTTCCTTCTAGCGGCTAAGCTTTTTCAGAAGGACCCGCTCTGATACCAATTTTTGGGAAAAACACTAAGAGGGGTGGGGGGGGGGGGGGGGAGGGGGGGGTGAATCAGTATTTAGTGCAGACTGAAATTTTTTTAACTTTTTCTTTCTCTACAACCCATACGCTACTTTATTGAATAAAACTCGTGTATACACGCGGATATCCTTCAGACAACTCGCGTATATAATTATTGCATTTAATTCTTAACTTGGATTATTGCATCATTCATTTATCAGAAGTATAGTAAGTAGTAAAAAGATGCAGAAAGAACAGAATAAATCATCACACATAAGCAACACACATGAACACCAGGATTTAAGGTGGAAACCCAATTTGGGAGAAAACCACCGCTGCTGTCGTCTCAGTCTTCAATATTTATTATGTAAAGAAAAGTTCTTACAACCATGTACTGGCACGGACTCATACCAGCACGCAGGCACCCACTTGCAGAAGGCCACAACCTTCTCTCGTTTACCAACCTCTCTTGGAAGGGAGCTACAACCCCCTGCTCTTGTTTACCAGCCTCTCCTGGAAGGGAGCCACTACCCCCTGCTCTCGTTTACCAACTATCACTGGAAGGGAGCTACTACCCCCTTACTAAAGGCTTCGACCCTCAGCACCACTGCAGCCCACGTTTCATCAATTTTCACACTGGATCAAACAGCTTCAACTCAACCCTTCATTTTTCATCAACCATACTTTGCCCAAATCTCCAAACAGAACAGTGAAACCACTGTAACCAGAATATCGACAGAGATTACCCAGACTTCAGAATAGATATGCAGAAACACATTCAACCATGAGAAACGATTATTTCAAATACCATACACGCTTTTATTTAATCAGACCTGCGTATACACGAGATTTTCATGAAACTAACCCGCGTATACATCTGTGCACTTTTCAGTAAACTTTAACTTCCCATACGCGCTTTTATTATATCAGATCTGCGTATACACACGCTTTTTACACAACAAACTCGCGTATAGATCTGTAAATGAAAGCTTTGCAGAACAGACCAGATCTATAAAATTACCCAGATTTCTTCATTACCTTCAGCAGAATTTTGCGCCAGATATTCACTAGTTCTTCTTCTGAAGATTGTTTTAGAGATTCATCATTATCAGATCTAAGGATTTTGAACCATCCACGGGTGCCTCATAGATTTATATTTATCAATCAAGAACAAAGTTCAATCATGCAGATATACTTCAAAGTGAAGTATTCATTCAATACCCAGACACATGCACACCCTTGCACAATGATCTTCTTATCCTTATATAGGTTTATCCTTTATCAATACCATGAGCCAAAACCACACCACTTCCAATGGTATTCTTGGACGGGATCAAATAGATAATCCAGCGCTCAATACAATGGCTCAATACCATGGTAAGAACCCCTGGTTTTATCAATTTAGAGCGCAATTAGGCATACGCGACTTGGCATGTACTTTTCCACGGACATACGCTACTTCGCCTTAACAAACCCGCGTATGCATAGTGACATACCTTATTTATCATTTCTTTGGTACTTCCTGAAATTCCTTTATTCTGTTACTCCTGAGTTGATCTGTAGATACATCATCTTTATTTAACACATAGGTTGCTTATAGGCAACTCATCAAGTAGGTTTCCATCAAGGACAACTTCACCAAGCAGGTTGTCATCAAGGACAACACATTGCATCATATAGCCAACAATCTCATTTCATTAAGTAGGTTGCCATCAAGGACAACACACACCAACAATCTCCATATCAGATTTACATCAATATCAAATAGGTTGTTTGTCCAAAGACAACTTCATCAAGTAGGTTGCCATCAAGGACAACACTCTGCATCATATTGCTAACATCCTACAACGCAGTCCAGCTCCTTGACTGTGTTAATTTAGAGTGCATTTGCAGTGGGGGATTGTACCACTAGTCTGGAGGGTGAGATCTTTAGGGGTTGGATCAGCCTTTCACCTGGAAGATCCATTGGATGAGATTTATCCATCGGTTGTAGCATATTCAACTATCTTCATCCATTTCTAGTTTTGAATTGCAGCTGCTACCCAACAACTCCGAATTTCTGCAGATTTTCCATTTGTACATGTATTTCAGCCAATCCTTCTTAGAATTGTTGTATTGTTATTTTCAGGGGTTGAGACCTTGCTCCCCCTTATTTCTTGAGCCATATTCCTTCTATTTTTATTCATTTTGTAGCAGTTATCCATCATAGATTACGAAGTCATAGCCTGGGTTTATGCATATATAGCAGAGTTCTTCATTTCCTTGTACATGTGTTGCTGAGGCTTACTTTGCTTTGCTTGCGTGAATGTTTCCTCAAGAATTTGTACTCACTTACTGCTATATTATACATTTTTTGGCTATTCATATCTTCATGTGTGCTAGCTCATTAAAATAACATTGCTACTCCATTGTATGTTCTTGTATGTGCTGTAGTCCCATTATTGGGAATTTTCTCAAGACAACTAGGTGTGGGAGACCTATTTAACCCACCTAGAATGATTTTTTTTTATACCCTCTTGGATTTAGGACTTAGATACTTAGATCTAAGGGATCCAAGTGTTGGTTTTAATTTCTGTAGCAACCATTCCTGGAAAATGCGTTTTCCAGTCATGCTTTGCTAGCAGTTCCCATTTTGGGATATTACATTTGTTGACTTCATATCTAGGGTTAAAAATGGATTGTATTATGGAGCTTACTATGAAAGCACATACAACCACTCTAAATAGTTTATGTTTGCATTATTGGATAAATTGATTTCGAGTTGATAAGTACTGTAAAATACTATAGTCTATACCACAAAAAATCTTCCAGGCTTACAAAAAATGGTTTAGATTAGAATATTTGGTTTGAACATAATGAACTATAACTGATGAATGAATTTTTTTGTTTTTTTATAAAATATCTGGAAATTGGTCAGTGTAATCTACCGACTAAAAGGGAAAATCATTGAACTAAATAAGCCAATGTTACTGAACACATGGAGAGGGATATAAATGAAAAAAAACTTTAGGGAACCCCAGAGCATCAATTCACAGTAACAAAAAGTATGAAAACAACCTCCCAGGAAACTTGTGCATCAATATCCTAGTGTTATTTCTTAAAACCCCTGTGTTCTCTAAAATCATCCTAGCAGAGATCTCCTAAGGTTGTGGTGCTTGGAAGGAGGGGAAAGCACACATGAATGAATTCAAAAAACTCTGGAACATCCTATACATTACAACTATCTCCTAGATTATATGATACTTTTAGTGGAAATATTAAACCAATCCAACCCTCCACAAATTTTATAAATGGCACATCACAGGAACTTTAGAGCCTCGAATTTGAACAACTAGAGACGAAAACCTATGGAGAAAATCTTATTTACTCAGTATAAATTAATGGGAAACTAAATTGAAAAATACAAAAACAAATATTCAAACCTAGACTTGTAGATTTGTAGCCTTTGCATTACGAATCAACTGTCATTCGATCACAGATCGAGCAACTCACGACCGAAGAAATTGGAAGGGATTGAGTTGTGTATGTAGGGAAGAGTTCTAAAACACTCCACATTTCGTGATGGATTTTCAAAATGTTTTAAATTTTTCTGGGAAGAGGACATTTGTCACTTAAAACCCTTTAGGTGGCACAATTAGGTTTAATTCAAACATGCAGAAATATTTTTTTGTGAAACTTATAGTTTATATAAGATGTGAGACAGCAATGAAGCTTATATATATAGCCAACATTGAAACTCATGTATAGCATTGAAACTTTTATATATAGAATTTTTGAACTAATGCATTTTTAAGATTTCAAACTTATTATCCTAAATTTCATCAGAATCATACAACGTCCCCACAATAAGAGGTACAAAATAAAAGTTTAGATAAAAGTTGGTTTGGCAGAGTAATTTTCTTAAAACATTGGTTAAAACATGAATGTATTACTCAGTGAAAGCTATTTAATACAAATTCAACGATTATCGATCGCTATAGTCCCTCTACGCCGAAGGCAGGGACTAATAACATCACCAAGTCGTACATTTTATCCTGATCTAATCTTGCAATCTAAGAGATCCACAGTCACCGAGAATGATCTAACTAATGCTTTGCATCGATTGGAAACCTTTCTTTTAAACTTATTGGCATTTGTAATTCAATCTAAAAATGAATCTAGAGCAATATGTTTATATTCTAAAATGTCTCTTAGTAATCCTATTTTTAATAAAGACCTTCCAAAGAGTTTTGGTTGCTAAAGATAAACTAAATACATGCACATTTTTTAAGCTCGAGCTCGTAAAATTTTCTATGTTACTAGATGAATATGATCGGTTTTACCTTTAATATACCAAATAAAATTTAAATATATCTTTTTAATTGACTCTAAAGCAACCTTTGTAATAAATGCTAACAAGTGCCAAAATACAAGATTTGCCTCTAATATTGATTTAACCAAATTTAGTTAATCGCCAATAGAAATCCATTTACTGTTCCAGTGATTGATTCGATGTTCAATTATTTCCGGTAATCATATCTAGTCATTTTTTTGTACCCATTAAGTTTCAACAAGAAACCCAAATACTGAAAACATTCTTATAGATTTAAAATTATAAAGGGAAAGTCTACTAGCCTGGTCCTTTATTCATTTCTAGCTACTAGACCATTAAACCACATGGAAGATTTTTGAATATTTAATCCATTCTCATTGCCTTACCATATAAATCTAAGATTTCCTTAAACTTAGTTGAGTCCTTGATGTTTCCATTTATAAATACAAGAACATAATCCTCAAATAGAAGTTTGTTTTAAAATAATGATCTTCCAATTGTAACTCTTGAGATAGATTCAATTCGTTTAGTTTCCTTGATGATTTCACATTTACTACAAACTTATAGAATTTTAAATTTTGAATTAGAACACTACAAACCAAAGTTGTGTAACTTTAAATGGGAAAACCCCTCCATCAATTAACCATTCCTTGCTAGTGTGAACAATATGTGTGGTTTTAATACTTTCAAGTATGGTATTATGATATAAGTCCTTATTATTTATATTGTAAATTACTCTATAGTTCACACAAGAATGATGTGAATATGAATATAACTAAATATTAATTCACTTATTTAATTTTAACAGTAATTTTTCATGTAGTCTAGCATTTTCCTTCCCTCTCTCTTTCTCTTAAGGTTTTCTTCTAGGTGAGAAGCAACTCATTTAGAGGCTAGTAGGTTTGTTGTTATCCTTTCCTTGTGACATGTTGTCAAATTATTTCATGCCCTCCAATTACATTCATAATTGGTTGCGAACCAATGCAAACTAAACAAAGGAAACTTTTTAAAGAAAGATAAATAAACAACAACACTTTCTATGAGGCACCATGCCAATAATATTGTTAGTGAGACACCATGACCATAACATTGTTAGTGAGCCTAATGTAGGAAATAAAGAGTATTTATAATTCATTAAGCTCATAAGGAGCATGGAAAGCCAATTGAATACCATGAAAAATAATATAGAGTAATTTGTTTACTAACATGCAAGAAACTATAACCACTGAGGAATATCCATGTGTCCATGTTGTTAGGAATATCAAAATCCTAAGTAACATTATGTTTACATGATATGTATAGAGATATTTAGCACTAACATTACCCACTCTAATTTTGAAGAGGAACATTGAGATTTTTCACAAACCAAGCTAAAACGTGATAACTAATAAGCATATCAATTTATGGTACGCACAATACATAATTTTAGGGATTCCTATGGAGGATTTTGCTAAAAAAAATATATGCGCTTCCCATATTATATGACAAGGGCAGATCATGATAAAAAAAGGAAATTATTCATAATTCACCTTCTATATTTATACTATCACCCTGCTTAATAATGTCATTGAATATTTAAATAGGAACATGAAAGGTATCATGTTATTTGATATATTGACAAGATCTTCAATTATATTTTAATAATTTATTAGATAATTTGGGAACTATTCATTTATTTATCAATTTGGTGTTCATACGAACTTGCGATTGTTGTGCACTATATATGCTAGTATAATATTGTTAATTTGTTGATGAGGTTGTAAAATTCTAAATGAATTTCATAGAGAAAATATTAATTTTCTTTCACAAGTCACTGCGAAGACTAAACCACGCTTGCAATAAAAACCATACATGTAGAATTTAAATGACACACTTCTACCTAATGGGATTAGGAAGCTTGTTTTTGTAATCCCCACCACATGTAGAATTACTAATCTAAGTTGTAGTAAAGGAAATGTGAATCCTCTACCTAGTGGGGTTAGGAAGCTTGCTATTGTGACACCCAACATGGGTAGAACACAACACACTGGTAGGAAATAAATCACATAGACATCAAGAAAGTGACTTGCTCAAGTATTGTATAAACCACATTTATTTTGTAAAGAATCCGAGTACAAAAAAAAAAAAATTGCCAATATTGTACCACTTAATACAAAATAAACTAACTCATAAACATTACAGAAAAAACACACATAAAGCCATACACAAAAATATAGGCGGAAAAGGCAGAAGCCTCATGGCTTCCTCATGTAATCTCCCTTATTAAAAGAATTTAATTTACAATTTAAATAGATGAGAGAAGATATTCCATGCTATCTTAGACTCTTTTGGTTGAGATAATTTCTCACCAAAAATCCACCAAGATAGGAGTTCCTAAAAAAACTCCAATATTTGAGGAACAACCCAACAACCCAAAAATTAGGCACATATTCCTAACTAGGAATAATTAATTAATTAATTTATTATTTTGGATTTGTTATTGTTATTTTAGAGAGGCTAACAAAATTGAGTAAATTAACAATAATATAAAAAAACAGATTAACTACTAGATTGATTGAAATGTAAATAAGTGCCTAAAATATTCAGTTATAGGAAATACCTAGCTAAGGAGGGGGGCCTACCTCCTAATTAGGTGAGGCACTCGTTGTAAAAGAAGAAAAAAATGCTAAGTAATCACTACACCATTTGAATAGATGTAATCAATATGAAACACAAGCTTATATTAGGAATTTAAAATGTATATTACAAATAGAGTCTCTCTCTCTATTCTTATCTACTCTTGTCTATCTCATGGCTTGGGTAGAATTGGGTTTTATACATATTACTTGCTATCTCAAATTATCCAGGAAATTGAGGGACAACTATGCAAATCTTCATATTATTAGGTTGTTTCCCTTTGTTGCAATGATTTCTAAAAAAGATACAAAAGATAAGACAATGATTACTTTCTCAACCGTGTGATAATTGGTAGATGGGTTGCTTTCCCAATGTGGTCAACTTCTCTCTACCGGACGATCCTCAACCTATGTTGCTTTCCTTTTTTGGGTGCACAGGTTGTTGGGAAATCAGTTATCAACAAATCAAGGTTAACTAACCATTGAACTATGATAGTTGCCTGGGAGTTGCAACAATTATGTCCAACAAATAACTATTAGTGTGTTGCAACAACCATTTATAGGCGAGTTGCATCATCAAAATTTAGGCAAATCACAATGCATGATAAGCATGTTGTAGCATTGAGAAAATCATATTGCAACATTGGTTTTAGGGAATTCTACAACACAAGCATTATAGCGGTGAACATGTTGCAACATGCTTCTGGGTGATAATAATTTTGCAACAATGTGCTCGAGGGAGTTGTAGTAGCACGGGGGTGTTGTAGTAGTGGGTCCTAGTGATGTTGTGGAAACCCATGGAAGTTAAGTAGCATAAAGGTGTTACGACACCTTTATTATAACGATATTATGGTGTTGTTGCAGCATGAAGGTGTTGCAATAACACTTGAAGTATTGCAACAACTACACCTGCACAACTTTCCTGAAGTATCTTCTCATGATTTTCCACAAGTTAGCCCATTGAGGTAAAATATTACCTAAATAGACAAGAATAAACATTAAAATCACACTATAAAATGATAATTATACCTTGATCATATATGCATTATTGCGGGAAACAAAGGTGATGAAATGACATGGAAATGGAAAGATGTGTGCAAAAATGTATTGGATGAGTGCTAAAAAGATGCCAATTTGGGAACCTATAATTTCCCCCTAGAAAAAATTATTACATGTACCTATGTAATCAATTAGTGAGTTTGAGTCCGAGAAAGTGAAATTCCCATGGAGGTTACTAAAACTATACTCAACCTTTCCTACTTCATGGGCATGATAATTACCTATTATTTCTTCAACTTCCCTACATCGGGCAAGTTCTTTCTTCTTGGACATGTTGGAGTATTTATGATAATTTGTGGAAGGTGACCATATCATTGGGTAGTGGAAGTTGAGGCCTACCTAATGGTTTCCACAACCCTCCATGTACTTAATATAATGGTGCACTCTCTTCAAAGCCACTACAAGGTTAATTGAGCTGGATGAATCCTTTCTACGTATGTCCTCTATGACCTACCTACAACTTTGAGTGCAACCTTCTAAAATTATCCTTGATAATATCTCAATATGTGCTCTGCAATGGTTAATGGCATCTTACCTATTTCTGGCTATAAAATATCTATGTTGTGGGGAGTTCACCCATTTGTAATGTGCAAGGAGGAAATCATTAGGCATCTAATATTCTACTATGATCCACATATTAAATTTAAATTTATTCTTTTCCACTTGATGATAAATTGACCAATCATTGTGGGTTTTTAGGTAAGATGTAAAAGATCTTAGCTAAACATCTCCCACAAAATGGTTAACATTCCAAATTGGGTCATGGTGCAACAAATATTGTGTTGGTATAGCTCACATAGTACTGTCTCTTCCTCATCAGTGCATGCATATTAGGCTTCTAGGAATATGCATGGGGAGGTGATATCATATGGTTTAGAGGTTATGGTGTATTTTCTATTAAACATGAGATGTTTCTCTTGTAATTAGATGTTGTACATAGGGGAAGGTTCCCTACAAATAAGTGTAGATTATATCAATAACACAAGTTGAATCTTATTGATTTCTATCTTTTCCACCTGCTTATAGAGTTCAAAGGTTTTCTTAGCCTCCTCATTTAACTCCTTCTTCCACTGATACCATTTCATTCTATGGGCTTCTAAGTATTCTACTCGTCTCTCCTTAAGGTTTCTAAAAATTTGTTAGTTCTCCTTGATAGCAATTGTTCCTTCTTTATAGGTATCCATCACTCATTTCCACATATCTTTGTTAGTCTTCTCCCACTAGTCTTACTTGAACAGCTTGATCATTCATCAAACTAAGATTTATCTGAGTGGTAATTTCTAACAATTTAGGTCCTTCATTCTCAGTTTGAACAACTTTCTCTTGGGATTATTTTCCATGTATTTTTGTCTAGGTTGTATCCCTTGTCTTAGGAAGAGGCCTTCTCATATTTTTTGTCAAGGAAGGTTGTTTCCTGAGTAGGGAAATCCACTCCCTAAAAGGATCTACTTACTTTCATTTTTTCTTCTAAAACCTTGATTTTGTTTTGCAACTTTTTGTTCTTTCTCTCTATTTTTTTCTTTCTTTCTTGTAATAGATGAATACAAGGGTGTGTGAGAGATTACACCTACTAATTTCCCCTTGGGATTTTCAATATTATTCAGAATTTGAGTGGTAACCCCGATCTAAGGAGCTTTAGCCTCATATTTCACCTTTGTTTCAACTTTTTCTTCATCTATTTATCCCTCTTGAGTTGAAGAAAAGTAAATTCCTAGGTATATTCATGTTGGTTCTCATGGTTCAACAAGTTTTTTTTCTCCTTCAGTTACCCCTATTAGTTCTTGTGTATTAGTGGGGAATCTCATATTTTATTCACTTTGTGATCCAACATACACCTCCTCTACCATTGGAGTTGTAGCAAGTGTCTCTTCTTCAACCTCCAGGTTCTTGTGTCGTAGCATGGGTTGTGATTTCCTCTTCAAATTCCACCCCTACTAGTTCTTGTGATTACAATAGAGGTTGCAATTTTAGCACGAGGAAACTACCCTTCTCCTGTGGCGTACTTGTTCCTCTTCTTTTTTAGGACAACCATATATGTAGGCGTCTTAGTTTTCCTCCTCATCAATTTCATTGGTATGATTTCTAATTCAGTTTCACATATTTTTGCTTTCTCTATATCTTGTTGCCACATGTCAACCTATGCCCCTAGTTTAGGCCATTCGAGAGTTGTAGTATAGGGTTCACTAGATCTTACAACTACAACAACAACTAATGGTGTTGTAGTAGAGGGTTCCCCTGATGTTATAGAAATCGGTTCTCCAACTGATGGTGTAGTCGGTCCCTCTGCCTCCACTATTTTGTTTTAGGTGTGGCCCTCTCAATGAAGCGTGTTCCATTAGTATTTTGATCAAGCCATGGTGTAACAGGGCATCCCTAGGCCTGCTAGACTTTTTCGCATTTACCACCATCGAGTAAAGTGTCTTCCATAGAAAAAAAATCATATTGATAAACCTATGATGCCTTATGTGATCCAACAACCATAGATGCGGATAATACATGAATCCATGGTTCCCCTGACAAGTGAAGTTTCTCTGGAAAATAAGAGTTATGTCTTTGCATGTTGTTGGCATATGTTTTATTTAAAATATACTTCCTTTTATTATAAGAGCCTCCCATGGTTACAAGAACTATTCCATTAATTTTGACTTGGGTTTCCTCTTTAAATACCATATTTTCCAAGCATATGGTAGTATAAAAACTGAAAAAAATTTGTCCTCATGCACTTGGACCATTATCCCTTGTACCGCAATATGATCATTATAAAGATTGAGCACAAGCTGTAGTACCAAATCATCATCATAACCCTTTAATCACTCAACATAACCAATTCAACCTTCGACGTGAAAAATTTCCTATATGTTCTTGTAATCCTGCAACATAAGAGTCTTTGTAGGCTCTTTATGATTTAGTGAATGCCCCATTTTTCCTCTGCTCAATGCTAGATAGAATACCAATTTCATAGTTTGAATGATAGTTCATTGGGTGCCAATTTATAATAATGGAAGGGTAATAATGGGGTGATGGCACAATTTGTTTCATTGGTTATGGTGGTTGTGGAATGAGATGAATACAATCTTGTAAAAAGACATTTAATCATGCCAATCAATGCTATCCATTTCATAAAAGGAAACATGTACCTCTGTTCTTACCATGAGTTTTCATCTAGTCTTGCAGCGACATGATGTTACATCCCACATCCCCTATTGGTGTCACATGATACATAGAAACAAATGTCATCCTTGCTAGCAAGTGCATTGCAGGAATCATGTTACAAAATGATGTGTTGTAACACCATTACTACTAGAGTTGCAACATCCATTAAACCTATATTTGTAGCACTTGTACCAAGCTAATGTTGCAACAATGATCATTTCATTAGTAAAGTTGGAAGGTTTTCTGATTGACATGAAATCTTCTCATTGAAAGGGTTTTGTAGCAACCATTTTGCAACAACCTTGTTGGTTCTCTCAAGTGGAACGTGTTGCAACATCCGTGTTGCATCCACCAATAGTTGGAATTGAAACAATCGATGTTGCAAAAATGGTGATATACTATTCCCTACAAAATAATTTTATTAGCAACTCAAGGGTCTATTAGCCTCATGAGTAGGTGGGTCCTAACATAACCATCACGAAAAGAAGTTCCCTTCTAATTATGTTTTTTTTAAGAGGTGATGTAATAATGATTCATCTAACAAGTATTTCTGTCTTACAGACAATATCCATGATTGGGCCATATTTCACCAACATTCATCAAGAGGTATTCCTTAGATAAGGGTATGTGGTACAATTCAAGCTCATTTCCATTCACCATTAGTGGTGTTATCACATTTTTAGTCTATAATTTTTTAAAGCGATGGAAGTAGGAGTATCAACGCAAATTTGCAATAAACAGGTTTAAAGTGCTGGCAACGGGAGTGCCAACATTAATGAAGTTTTGAAAATTTAAAAAATGCGTTCACAACGTGAGTGTCAGCATTATCGTGTGTTTGAAAATAAAAAAAATGGAGATTTCACTGAAAACCAGAGTAGCAACGCATTTTTGTAAAAATGGTTAGCTTAAAACTCTATTTTTTCCTATACAACACTCTAATTTCGGGAATTATTTCCAGAAAAATGAGAATGACGTTTACAAAAATGAAAGAGGATTTTTGTCCATAACGAACCCATTTAAAAAAACCTCTCTCGAATGAATAACTGGACCCTATGTTTTAGGAATTCGTGAGGAAAAAGGTCATGGACAGTTGTTGACTTGCATGCCACCTCATCAAGTTCGACTTGGTGATCCTTATCTCCAGCCATGACTCCTGTAAAAACATGAAATTTAGATGCAGATAGGTTTGGAAATATGTTCATGTGCATGTATTTGAGAGATACACTTTATCTCTTTTATTTTTAGAAGTTTTTAATAAATAATATGCTAGAAAAAAGTTGTAAGTTGTAGTCTTTTCTATAAAGACAAGTTATGTAAAATGAAGTAGGGTTGGTGTTTATTTGAGACATAGAATACTTGTGTATTGATTGAGTATATCTTAATGAATGTAGTTTTCATGAGCACTTATGAAAATTCTTGTGTCGTAATTCCCTGCATGTTTTCTTTATTTTATATTTCCTCATGTCTGGAAAAATGAGTATATGATATTGGGATTCATAAGTTTATGCTCCCATTTATTTATTTCTCACGAATTAATAATTGTTGTTCATTTAACCCTTTATACTAATTTCCTTCATTTTTCTCTAAATTTCTTAAACTGTCAAAGGAATTATTTCTACCTTGCTTTTGTGTTTTTCTCATCGAATTTGTAAGTAAATATCACTTGATTGGGTTAGACTCCATGCACAATGGTGTAATTCCCACATAGCCCAACCAATCTATGTCATTTTCAGATAAATATGGCCACAAAACTAAATAGTAAATATTCTACTATAGTGACCTTAAGTAGTTGAATTTAGGGAGAGATCCATCTCCAGGTTGAAGGGCTAACTTTCAATCTTAAAGAGGTTTAAGGTTACCTTAGATTTCTTCCCGCAGCCAGGGTTTTCTCTAAGTGAAAACATTTTGGGGTCATTTCTGGGGACGTCAAATTTCATGTCAAATCATCCCTGGGAGAACGACAAAGATCAAATCTGCTCTCTGATGGTGAAAAAAGGACAAATAGGGAAATGTTGTGCATCATTCACCTGATGAATCCATTCTCAATTGAATCTAGAGCTCAAAAATTTCATGACAGCTCCACTAGATGAAGACTTAGTTGTATGAAGAAATGTTTGAAAAATCCACTATCTTGAGATGGATCCACAATATGCAAGGTATGCTCCTATGAATCATGCTCATATTCCTGGCTTTCCAAGTTATATTCCTCGTATAGATTGGAAATAATAATTGTGAAGATTCAAAGATGAGGATGGGGATGGTGCTGCCATTCATTTGGCAAAATTTCATATGCATATACATAGGCTCGGGGTTAAATTTCATGAAGTTTGATGAAAATGTTCATGGCTACTTTGGAGGGAAATGCACAATATTGGTATGAAATTTTACCACTTGGTAGCTTGTATTTCCTTCGATATTTTCATTCAATATTTTATGAGGATTTTAAAGAACGTTATCTTTCCTTGTTTCTGATCGAAATTTTTTGTTCACATGTTGAAAGCTTCATTAAACATATCGAAAACATGTATGGTGATGAGGAGTTGATGGATGAAGAGATCCTAGAATTTTAGTACAAAAATCCTTTCCAACATTATTAAAGAATAACCGTTATGATATTTAAGGAAACTACCAACAAAAAATAGTTTATTATTTGGATAAAAATGAAACCGATCAACATCTTGATATAGACTATCCTATTCCTTCTCCTGAATTCGATGATTATTTTCAGCAGGATTTCCAACAGGACAAAGTACTTCAGAATTATCTTCCATCCCCTAAGAATGATGAAATTGTGCAGGTTTTGAATGAAAAAGGGGATGAGAAGAGTTAATTAAGTTGTTCCTTAAATTATTCATTTTCTGAATTTATATTTCAAGAAGGATCTTATCAAAATCAGAGTTTTGAAATTGTATGCATTAAAACTAAAAGCAATGAGCTAGTCATTGGAAAGGAAAAAAATATCATAGATTCTTTTAAAATGGAAAATGTCATGAAAAATTTAACATCTCTTGGAAATACAAACTCAAAATTTTTAGACAACCAAGAATATATCCTTGTTAAGGTGCACAAAGAATTAAACATACAAGCTACCACTATTCTATTTGAAAATTGTCAAGCATACACAAAGTTTTTCTCTGATAAGGATGATATAAATGAAGAGTATATTGAGTTGGTTGATCCCTTTTCATATGAGAATGACCAATTCTATATCATAGACCAAGGAGAAACCATTACAAAGGAAAAATTTCAGTCTACTTTTTTTAATCAACAAGAGCTACTTGTTCATGTTTTGGAGGATCTTTATGCAAACTTGTTAAAGACATCAGTGAAGGACGATTTTTTGTTATTTATGAATATAGGGATTTATTTCAACAGTTATGTTCAATTTTCATGTTTTTTTTTTGTTAATTGAAGAAGGTGAAAGCAGGGTACTATCAAATATTCAGATTCTTTCATGGCTTCACTGGAAACATGATTTTACCTAACTAGAGCAACTAATGGTTTAGAGTATGATTGCAAGTAATAAGCTTGAAGAATCAAACATCCTTTTAGTTTTAGTGTGCTTTTGGATTGCAGTAAAATTAGTTTTCAGTAATCATCTTCACCATGATATTCTCAGTAGTATTATTTTCAATGAGAAGAGAATGGATTTGATTGTATTTCAACTTGGTTTCAACATTTGGTTTTCAAAGATTTATGTTTAGTCAATTTGCAGTAGTTTCTGGTTTGGGATTGATTCTAGGTTATGAACAGATCATAGAATCAAGTACATTTTATAGGTTGTTGGTATTAGATATTGGGAGCCATCCAATGGATAAAGCCTTTGGTCTATAGGGGTTCTTGCTTCCATCAATGATCGACAACATCCCCGTGAAGCCAACATTATAACATTTTTTAGTCTATAATTTTTGAAAGCACTAACAACGGGAGTAGTTGCGCAAATTTGTAATGAATAGGTTTAAAGCGTTGATAGTGAGAGTGTCAATGTTACTAAAGTTTTGAAAATTTAAAAAATGCAATGACAACGAGAGTGTCAACATTATAATGTGTTTGAAAATAAAAGATGGAAATTGCTTTGACAACCAGAGTAGCAATGCATTTTTGTAGAAATAGTGAGTTTAAAAGTCTATTTTTTCCTGTAGAACACAGTAATTTTAGGCACACTTTTTAAACAAATGAGAATTCATTTAAAAGAAAAAAATAGTTTTTTGTCCGTATGGATCCATTTAACAAAACCTCTCTTAGTTTTCTAACAACTATCACGGTTTTGGAGTTTCAAATGGATCACTAGACCCTATCTAGTGATGCCACCTCATCAAATTTGATGCCATTGTTGGGACATGGAAGATGTATGTTTTATATTCATATTATATTGATTTATCATTGAATTTCATGTACTTATATTCATTTTTGGAATAAATCTAGAAGAAAAAATTGTGAAAAATGGAAAAGACCAATTATCCAAAAATTGTGCGATTCTGGCATGAAAACTAACTTTCGCTTGATTTTTGTGTGTAGGAATTTGAATGGAACAACCACTGTTCAAATGATGAGACAAAAATTTCCAAGAAAGGAAAATAAGACCATGTATTTCTTATACGGGCAAGCGAAAGACTAGGAGGATCAAGTTTATTTTATAAAGCAATATGATTGACAGTTACGAAATCCTCAAGATCTCTTGATCTTGAGGATTCACTCTCATCCATTTGTTTTCCTTTAGATTATATAAAGCCGATAGGTGAAATAGAAGAAGACTTTTAACCCAAAAGCTGTAATTTATATTTTGACAGTATTATTGAGACAAAATAATTACATTGTGGTGATGTTGTATCGTTATTGTTGAATTTAATGAAAAATATAGTGTTTCCTTCGTAATCGCATTCTGAGTATCTTTCGGCAGTGACTTCTGGAGACTCCGGGCCCAGTCACTAGGAGATCTATTGCTTCTATTGTGTCATATGTGTTTCTTTTCCTTCTCGCAATTATTCATTTATGCTATCTCATAGAGTTACAATTAATTCAATTACTGTTAATATAGATATTTATGATTTGATTTTACTGTGAGATAACTTTCAACTGCTGTTACTTTTATGCCTGCATGTTATTCCTTACTGAGTTTACTAGATTAGTTTAAGCATTGCAATTGATTTATGTTTCTTTTGAGTAATGTTATTGTAAATATTGAGTGATCATTTATTGTTATTTTTAGATTAGAAGTGTGAATACTAGATTGCTGTTCATTTCTGTAATCTCTCTTTTTCAATGAATAATTGTTAAGCAGTAATTCTTTGAGTGTGGTTCTTGCAATTCATAAGTTGGATTCAGTTTCTCTACAAATTAATTAATGATAGATTAAGATTCATGGTTTGTAATTTCATTAAGGTTTTATTTGATTGAACTTCGAGAATTAGAAAATTAGTTATTACAACGAGTTAGCATCATTTATTCCTAGATAGATTTTGATTTCACTCTACACACACAGTGCTGACACTCTTGAAACAAACAGACGAATCCTTGGTTGATGATTAATGTAGGCATTAGGATTTATTTTTATAAGTCACCTTTTTGCACCAATAACCGCCTTATTAAATTCGGCTTGGTGATCCTTATCTCCATCCATGACTCCAACAACAACATGAAATTTAGATGCATATAAGTTTGGAAAGATGTTCATGTGCATGTATTTGAGAGATACACTTTATCTCTTTTATTTTTAGAAGTTTGTAATAAATAATATGCTAGAAACAAGTTGTAAGTTGTAGTCTTTTATATAAAGACAAGTTATATAAAATGAAACAAGGTTGGTGTTTATTTGATACATAGAATCCTTGTGTATTGATTGAGCAGATCTTAATGAATATAGTTTTCATGAGCACTTACATAAAATCTTGTGTGTGTTGGGTGTGGAGCCTGATTATCTTGTTTATTTACTATCACAACGTTAGACCCCTGTACCTTAATGGGGCGGCAACGCCAGATGTAATTAAACGCTACCTGGGGGGTCCAGGGGGGGGCGACTATGACTTTATGAAGCCCCCCTCTGGAGGGAGCTAAAAATAGATGTAAAATTTCCTTGTAAAAGTATAGTAATTTCTAGTCAATCTGGGCCATTCATTAGGCGAATGATCTGACAGTAGAAGTTATGTTTAGTTTAGGGTTTTTTTTCCCTAGAAGGCAACCCCTTGCTTTGCATGAGGGTATTGTATTACGACTGTGTATTGTATGTGTATTCTCAGTTTGAGAAACATATAGGGAGACTGTGAGAGATAACAGAGGATATTACAATGGATCTGCTGTAGGTTTTGTCTCTTCATTTTGCTGGATAATAGAAAGGAATATTCTCGATATAAAGGCACTTGGAATAGTACGGTTGTGCCTCGCAGCATCAGTAGCCTTCAATATTTCAAAGGAAACAACAACAGAGGGTTTGATTAAGGCATTGGCGAAACTATATGAAAAACCCTCGGCCTCAAACAAGGTATTTCTTATGAAACATTTATTTAATATGAAGATGTCGGAAGGTGGATCTGTTGTAGACCATTTAAATTATCTTAATACAGTTACCAATCAGTTAAGTTCTGTAGGGGTAAAATTTGATGACGAAGTTAGAGCTCTGTTATTCTTGTGCTCATTTCCAGAAAGTTGGAATGGTTTAGTTATGGCCGTTATTAACTCTACCTCTAGATCTAGTACTTTAAAGTTTAATGATGTTGTCGGTGCTATCCTTAGTGAGGAAATGCGACGAAAAATCTCCGGTGAGACATCGGGTAATGCTTTGAGTGCAGAGTCTAGGGGAAGAAGAATGGAAAGAGGAAAGAGCTTAGGATATCACAGTAAATCAAGGAAAGGTAGATCCAAGTCCAGACTGGGGATAGTGTGCTGGAAATGCGGAAAGAAAGAACACCCAAAGAAAGACTTAGATCTCGGAAGGGAAAATAAGGAGACGCACAACAAGAAAAAAATCATGAAGCAAATGTGATAGATGACGTGTTACAAGATGCTTTGATTATTTCTTTCAAAAATGTTACTAATTTGTGGGTAGTGTATTCAGGGGCCTCATTCCATGCCACACCTAATAAGAAATATTTTCATGACTATGTTCAAGGAGATTTTGGACAAGTCCATTTGGGTGATGATAAACGCTATAAAATTGTTGGAATGGTTAAGGTTCTTGTAAAACAGTAGAATGGAAACCAATGGCTACTAAATGAGGTAAGGCATGTTCCGGATCTGAAGAAAAATATGATTTCAACAGGGTAGTTAGGCAGTGAAGGTTGTGTGAAAACTTTCACAGATAAAACTTGGAAGGTCACCAAAGGAGCCCTGGTAATAGCAAAAGGCAAAAAGGTTGGTACCTTGTATTTATGCAATGGTATTTCTAACTATGTTAATGCTTTAACTTCCAAAGGAGCAGATGCAACATTATGGCATCATAGGCTCGGACACATGAGTGAGAAGGGGATGAAGATTCTTCACTCAAGGAATTTGTTGCCGGGTTTGAAGAATATTGATTTGGATTTCTGTGAGAATTGCATTTATGGAAAACAGAAGAGAGTCAGATTTCTCAGAGGTGGGAAAGAAAAGAAGAGCGAAAAATTAGAGTTTGTGCATAAATATGTATGGGGACCTGATCAGGTATCATCTCTCGGTGGCTCTTGTTATTATGTTATTTTGATTGATGATGCAACTAGAAAAACTTGGATTTATTGTATTAATAATAAATCTGATGTATTTGATACTTTCAAGAAATGGAAAGCTTTGGTTGAGATTGAGACAGGAAAGAAGTTGAAGTGTCTTAGTTCAGACAATGGAGGTGAATATTGTAGCAAAGAGTTTGATAGGTACTATTCAGAGCATGGAATTCGCAGAGAGAAGACAACTCCAAGAACACCACAAGGAAATGGTGTGTCAGAAAGTATGAACAGAACAATCCTGGAGCGTGCAAGGTGCATGATATTGCATGCAGGATTGCCTTTACAATTTTGGGTAGATGTTGTAGATACTGCTGTCTATATAATAAACAGAGGGCCTTCAAGTTCCTTGGATGGTGGTATTCCAGAGGAAGCATGGACAGGTAAAAAGGTAAACTACTTATTTTTAAAGCCTTTTGGTTGTGAGGCCTTTGTCCATATTAATAAAGAAAATAGAACAAATCTTGAGGCAAAATCAAATAAATGTACCTTTATTGGATATGGTGTTAATTATTTTGGTTATCACTTGTATGATTATGAAAATCACAAAATCATTAGGAGCAGAGATGTAATATTCAATGAAAAGGTCTTGTATAAGAATCAACTATAGGAAAAGAAACAGGAAAAATAAAACAAAGAATACACAGTTCTTGATGAGATCACTGAAAAAGTAAAGGTTCCTGAAACTAATAATAATCAACAACCACAACAATAGCAACCACCACAACAGCAACATGCACCTCAAACACCTGAAAGTGGTGTTAGAAGATCTACCAGGATAAGTAGACCCCCTGAACGATACTCTCCTTCATTATATTATTTATTGTTGATTGATTCTGGTGAACTCGAATGTTATGAAGAAGCAATGCAGGTTTAAAGCAGGAAGAAGTGGGAGCTAGCCATGGAAGAAGAGATGGACTCCTTAATCCATAACTAGACTTGCGACTTAGTCAGGTTTCCTGTAGGTAAAACTACATTGCAGAATAAATGGGTTTACAGGTTGAAGGAAGAAGATGGAGGAAAACAGAGGTACAAAGCTAGACTTGTGGTGAAGGGGTTTGCACAGAAGAAAGGTATTGATTTTGATGAAATATTTTCTCCTATTGTTAAGATGACTTCAATCAGAACTATTTTAAGTCTTGTAGCAGCGAATGATTTACATATTGAACAGTTAGATGTAAAGACAACATTTCTCCATGGAGATGTGGAGGAAGAGATAGATATGCAACAACCAGAAGGATATGAGGTCAAAGGGAAAGAAAAATTAGTGTGCAGGTTAAAGAAGATCTTGTATGGATTAAAACATGCTCCACGGCAGTGGTATCTAAAATTTGACAAGTTTATGTTTGAACAAGGTTATACTAGATATCACTCTGATCATTGTGTTAATCTGAAAAAGAAAAATGATGGCAGCTATATTATATTGTTATTGTATGTAGATGACATGCTTGTTGCAGGGTCTAACATGCAGGAAATAAATGTGCTCAAAATAAAATTGGCAAATTCATTTGCGATGAGGGATTTGGGAGCTGCAAAACAAATCCTTGGTATGAGAATAACTAGAGACAAGAAAAATCGCAAATTAACATTGTCTCAGAATGAGTACATACAAAAGGTGTTGAAAATATTTAATATGAAGAATAAAAAACCAGTTAGTACACCTTTTTCTAGCCATTTCAAGCTTATTAAGGAGATGTGCCCAAAGACCCAAGAAGAAATGGATTATATGTCTAAATTTCCATATGCATCAACAGTTGGAAGCTTAATGTATGCAATGGTCTGCACAAGGCTTGATATTGCACATGTAGTGGGAGTTGTAAGCAGGTACATGAACAATCCAAGAAAAGAACATTGGATGGCAGTGAAATGGATTCTTAGATATTTGAGAGGTACCACAAATCAAGCATTATGCTTTGGTGGTTCAAACATTGCTCTACAGGGATATGTTGATGCAGATATGGAAGGTGATAGAGATAACAGGAGGATCACTACATGATATGTATTTAATTTAGGTGGAACAGTTGTCAGTTGGGTTTCAAAAATCCAAAGTGTTGTTGCACTTTCCACAACAGAAGCCAAATATGTTGCTGCTACAGAGGCTAGTAAAGAAATGATTTGGTTACAAAGGTTTATGGATGAATTGGTTAAGAAACATGATATGGGCACGTTATACAGTGATAGTCAAAGTGCCATTCATCTTGCAAAGAACTCAACATTTCATTCCAGGACTAAACACATACAACTCAAGTACCATTTCATACGGTCAATATTAGAAGATGGACAATTGAAGCTGGAAAAGATACACACTAACTAGAATCCTGCAGATATGATAACAAAATTTGTAACCATGGAGAAAATAAGAATATGCTCAGTTTCAATTGGTCTTCAAGAATGGCGATGAAGATGAGAAACAACCAGGTCCAAAGTGGAGTCATTTTCCAACAAATGAAGCAGCGGTGGAGTTGCTACAATCAGTCTCCAAGTGGGAGATTGTTGGGTGTGGAGCCTGATTATATTGTTTATTTTGTATCACAACGTTGGACCCTGTACCTTAATGGGGTGGCAGTGCCGCCCATAATTAAACGCTGCCTAGGGTTCCAGGGGGGCGGTTGCGACTTTATGGAGCCCCCCCTTGCGGGGGATGTAAAATTTCCTTGTAAAAGTATAGTGATTTCTAGTCAATCTGGGCCGTTCATTAGGCGGATGATCTGATAGTAGAAGTTATGTTTAGTTTAGGGTTTTTTTCCCTAGAAGGCAACCCCTCGCTTTGCATGAGGGTATTGTATTGCGGCTGTGTATTGTATGTGTATTCTCAAAGTGATAAACAGATAGGGGGACTCTGAGAGAGAGCATAGGATATTACAACGCATCTGTTGTAGGTTTTGTCTCTTCATTTTGCTGGATAAGAGAAAGGAAGGACTGGATGTTCGGGGTAGACGTAGCCCAAACTGGGTGAACCACGTATATCTGTGTCTCTCTTGTTTTATGTGTTTTGTGTGCTTGTGTTTTCTGCATATTTTATGTGTTGCATTGCTCTATAATATATAATTTTCTAACAGTGTCGTAGTTACCTGTTTGTTTTCTTTGTTTTATATTTCCACATGTTTGGAAAACTGAGTATATGAGATTGGGATTCATATTTTATGCTCTCGTTTCTTTCTTTATCAGGCATTAATAATTGTTTTTCATTCAACTCTTTATACTAATTTCCTTCATTTTCCTCTAAATTATTTAAACTGTCAAAGGAGTTATTGCTACCTTGATTTTGTGTTTTTCTCATCGAATATGTAAGTAAATATCACATGATTGGGTTGGACTCCATGCCCAATGGTGTCATTTCTATATAGCCCAACCAAACTCTGTCATTTTTAAATAAATCTGGCCACAAAAATAAATAGTAAACCTTATACTATAGTGACCTTGAGTAGTTGATTTTAGTGAGAGATCACCCTCTAGGTTGAAGGGCCGATTTTCAATATTAAATAGGTTCGAGTTTACCTTAGATTTTTTCCCACAACTAGGGTTTTTTCTAAGCTATAAATGGTGGGGTTCTTTGTTTGTTGTTGGTGCGAAGCTTGATAGCTCCATTTTAATACTTAGTATCAATCTCATAAGGTCTAATCCATCAGATGAGAAACTTTGCAATGAAATATTTGAAATTTGAACCAAACAACAAGGCCCAATTTCCAGCTTTGAATTTCTTCCTTTTTTTATGATTTTTTAATGCAAATGAGTTCTCTAATGCTATATTACTATTGTCTTGTGTATGAAATATCGATGAAGTTAATCCAACTAATTATTCTAAAGGAGTAGTTTGGATTAGATCATTATATTTTTTGCCATCCATCTCAATGCTTTTAGAGTGGAAAAGTAGAAGAGTCAACTCACAGGAGAATTTTTATCGACGTGTCATAGTTTGGAAATTTTGGGTTTGAAACCTTATAGGAAAATTTTGAACCATTAAATTATTTTTTTGGGAAAATTTGCTCCTTTTGTGTAGTACCTTTTATTCCTATTGTACACATATATACGTTTCCAATGGCACAAGAATTGCCTCAGTCAGGTTCCGTATGAAAATTTTATGCCACTTGGAAGTTGACCTTCTTGTTTTGGCCACCATAATTCAAGAGGATGCCATGTCAGCCCCCATTATTCATGGAAAATGGGATAGACATGTGATCATGATGAATAAAAATATAAATTTTTTTGTAACTCTAGTTAAGAGAATAAATACTCAAAACTAATCACTAGTTATCTATCAGGTCGTGTTATAATCGAGCCACTATGAGGAAAATGGATTCCATTCTTTTCAAGTGTATCTTGTTCCATAAACAAGTAGAGTAGTCAGGAAGGATATGGAGAGAGCACAAAGAGATGATTTGTGAACTATAACATCCCATGGGTTGCATGCCTTCTTTTACCTTGCAACCATTTTCCAATTCAGAGAAAGAGAGCAGAGTCACCTCACCTTCCAGCCGAGTTTTCTCCTGAAAGGGTTTCCTAGGATATATTTTGCATCAATCGTGCTTTGTGAGATTTTTTTTATTTGAGTATTCTCTATTTTTTGCATAATTATAATTTTCATGCTTATGAAATAAACAATAATTTATAGATCCAAAAATATAAAGAGAAATAAACATTCATAGTGTATAATTCGGATCCGTTGTGATAGACTATCCAATGGAATATCCATGGCAGTTCACATATCAAGGATTTTTTTCTTTTTTGATTCAAGCAAGTTTATCCTGAATTGTACTACTTTTATTAGGGTTCATATCTCCATCTTTATTGAATAGATAAATCTCTTTCCATTTACTAATTCATATGGAGTACAACCAATAGTTTTCCTCCATGTTGTCCTGTAGGTCCATAGGGCTTCAGGAAATCAGTCTGCCCAGTCCTTGAGGTGCAGTCTAAAAGTCATTGTTATTTAGGTCTCACAGATATTGTTTTACCCCTCTACATATTCATTTTCTTGTGGATGGTATGGTGTTGTAACCTTGTGTTTGATCATGTATGTGTTCATAAGGTCCTTGATGAGTTTTTAAGTAAATTGTGTTTATTTGTTAGTGATGATCTCCCTTGGTATCTCGAATTTTGTGAAGATATACTAATGCAGAAAATATGCCATTGATTTCTTAGTTATAGCCGAGAGTACCTTGGCACAATAGGATGTAAGAGTTGCAATGAGGAGGATTTATTGGTCCAAGAAAATCAAGAGCGCATTTGTCAAATGGTTTTAGTACCAACTATGGTTGCAATGGCGCCCCATCTAATTATAATAGTCTTCCCATGCTTGAAAATTTATCACATATCTTTGCTTACTACTTGGCATCTTAGAGGATGGTGGGATAGTACTAGCATTTATGTAGTTGTTTATAATGAGTCCTACTATCTACAAAGTGGCCTCCATAAGGGCCATCATGGAAATATTTTAAAATTTCATATATTTCATCCTCTCCCACACACCACTAGATGATAACATCTAGCCTTGTGTAGAAGAGAAATCCATGGATCTAGGAGAAATCCAAATTTTCTTGATGATATTTTACTGCTCCTTTGGATATAGGTAATGCAGAAGTTTACCAACAACCAACTAGTTAACAAAATCTGCAAACTAAGGTGAGTTAGTAGATATTGTAAATAGATGTTCGCCAGGGAAATAATCTTTTACATGTGGCTCATTCTTGTTTGTTGTGAGTCTAGAAATAAATTTTGTCACTACATTATCTTTCCCTGGTTTTTTTAAGATAGCTATGTCAAATTCTTGTATTCTACCATTTGTGATAATATTTATGGTAGCATGGTCAATGCGCAAAATCATGGAATAACCTATTATGTAATGTCAAAATTTACTAATAACATATATACCAATAAGAAAATATTTATCTATTACCATATAATTTAGTGTCGTGGAAGAGATATTTTTGTTGATAAGTATATTGTGTATGGAATATTTCCTTCTTCCTTCCCTAAGACAACTCCAATGGCGATGTCCGATGTAACAACCCTGGTTAAAAATCCATGTAAAAATATAAGACCACGGTTGATTGGACACATATTTCAAGCCGAATAATGGGAGAAAACATCCTAGTGGGTGTTCATTTTGGTTATTATGGCTAAAGGAAATTGAAAAAGGCAATGGAAAAGGCTTTGGAAAGGCATGAGGCATTAATTGGCATTTTCTTTATGAAAATAATGGAAAATAGGAGAAAAGGGAGGTGAAAGGTCAAAAGTTGCATGTGAGGAGGAAAATGAAGGAAAATAATGGAAAATGAAGAAAATAGAGGCCTTATTAATAAAAATACTTCTGAGGATCTGTTGGTAAGATTTTTATTTATTTATTTTTTAATTTTTCAGTGCAGTTTTGGAGCTCTCATTATTCTCTCTCTCTCTCTCTCATACTCTTGGATACTTAGAGTTTTCTTGGAGCACTCTTGGAAAGTGTGGCATACTTGGAGATTTGGAACAAGAAGCAAAAGGAAGAACATGAAAGCACAAGAAGACATTGGGATCAACATCTACAACAAGTTCTGAGTGCAGGTACTGAGTTGCATGTATGTTTTACTCTATTTTTGGTATGCATGGCGTATACATGTGGATTTTCCTAGCCTTTTGAATTCCTAGACAGCCATGGTGTTGTGGGTTTATTTCCATTGATTTTTTTCTGGTTGGTTCTCATGATTCCTTTAGCTATGGGTTGATTTATTAGTTTCTAGAGCCTTAGTTGGACAAATGCTCTGGAGCCTGGTAGACAACTGTGGGTTAAGTTACTAGTCATAGAATCCTTGAATGGACAAACACTATGGAGCCCGAAGGATAATTGTTGGGTTGAGTTACTAGTCCTAGAGCCTTGGTTGGACAAACGATCTGGAGCGTAGAAAAAACTGGGGTTAAGTTACTAGTCCTGGAAGCCCTGGTTGGAAAAATGCACTGGAAGCCCTTTTAAAGTTGGGGTTGAATTTCTAGTCCTAGAAGCCCTGGTTGGAACAAACACTTCGGAGCCCTGGAAAAACTTGGATAGAGACCAATCCATGATGGTTGTGATGTCCGACCGTGAGATGGAATCAATGGTTGAGGGTTGAGGTGGTTTGGCCTATGGAAGCCATGGATTGTTTTTGATTGATGTGTTTGATGAGATCCAACATTCATGATTGGAATATGGCACGAGGGTGATTGGATGAAGTGAGACTTGGCTTAGCCAATATATGGTCGGGTGGAACATGGCAGTCCCATATCCGGTTGGTTTTTACATTCATTAATGAGAAATTCATTCCATTGGTATTTGGTATGCAAATGTACTGATTTATTGTTGTTGTATCCATGGTATTTTTGTTGTTATTATGTTGGTTATAGGCATGTATTTTGACAGTAGTGATGTATGTCTTTCTCCATGTTTTTATTTTTAAATGAACCCACAATGTATATATGGTCAAATATATTATATTTCAACTAATGATGTAAGGGAGCAATGCTTCTTAGCGATTCTAATATAGGTATGAGACCCCTATGCTCAAATCTATTGTTTAAACCTATAGTTTCAATGTTTATGACATGTTTGAAAAAATTCCTGTCATGGCTAGGAGGGGTCCAGATGAGTTCTTGTTGATGTGATTTATTCAATATCATTTTCTTGGCGTTATTAATCATCTCTGAACTTTTCATGAAGTTTTGGGCATAGCACTGGGTTTTGGGCTTGAAAAGGTGGCTAAAATCAGGAGGACACTGGCACAAAATTGAGTATTTGGGGCCCTAGCCGCCGAAATGAAATGTTATTCCTGTGACTATAGCCTCCTGGATGTAGGCATGCAGGCATGTGCTTATGAATATGACTCAAATAGGTCAAAATTTCAGTGTGACCCAGGGGTAAGAGGATTGAATGGTTGGGTTACCTCATGAAAGTGTTGTTGTTGCTGTACAAGGTCTATATGTTGTGTTTCCATCGGTTCCAATTCCTTAAGGTCACCTAGGAGGTTGAATATCATTGTAGTAGCCTCTCGTCACATGTTTACCCCAGTTGGCCGGTTAATTGGGTAGATATGGGAAGAGGGTGTTACATAGTGGTATCAGAGCATGGTTCAACCCTTAGACTAGATGGTTAGTGTGTTGATCATGCATTCAATTCAATTGAATATGTGCTCCTTATGCTTGTAGTCCATGTCCTTGTTGCATCCATGTTGTGTTGACCATGGTGGAAATGGTGTCTCCATGGAAGTGCTGATGGTGTTGTTGTTAACATGTTGTCGTGAGTGTATGAATGGTTATGTGTTGCTTATGCTTTTGTAGTGTTCTTTCACGCTTGCTTACATATTGTTACATATTTTATTTGCATTTATTTCTTATTCTAGGGTTACATATTGGTCATGCTTCAGTGTTATCCGTGTATGATTTCTTGTGTGATGTCATATGTTGGACATGCATTGGTTGTTCATGATTGGTTATACATTTAAAGTGGGTGCATATGGTCAAATTTGCATTGGTTTGATCGAGGTTGTTGTGCATAAGGTCATTGTATGAAATTAGGTCACCATGATGATATTGGTATGTTATTATGGTAATGTGTTAGCTGAGATAGAGTACGATATGAAAATCGTTAAAGTGAAGTTGCAACAATGGACTGTGTGGTAAGAGCAGATCATCATACAAGTGTGCATGTTTGGCATGCTGATATGTGATTCATGGTTGTTGTAAGCATTATGATTACTTATATGTTTGTCATCCTATTATTATTATGGTTACATATATGATAAATGCTAGTTGATTAGTGTATTCATATGCATTATGATTATGTGTATGTCTTTCATTTTATTTTATGGTTACATACATGATATATATTAGTTAATTAGTGTGATCATATGTACATGAGTTGGTTATTCAAGCATAGTATTAACTTGATTATTATGTGTTGTTGATGAGCATGTTATATGTTGACTTATTATTGTTATATGTTAGTTAACTTGATAATTAGCGTTATAGCATTAATATCTTGATGCTATATGTATCATTCTAAATTGGATTGGCCTAGGTAGCTAGCTAGGTTTATGAGATTTAGGTATGAGTAGACTTATTTGTGATATTATTTCATACTAATCTAGGTTAACTATGCCTATTTCACTACAAGAAAAAAGCACATTGGTGAGGGGCGAAAATGGTCACCATAAGCTCATTGGTGAGGGTCAAAAGAGCCTTCGTCACCAAAAACTGAACGTCACCAAAGGTGGCGTCGCCGAAAGTATAGGTGTTGTGGTGACATTCAAGGTCCGTCACCAATAATGATTTATAGTGATGGATATTGACCGTCACCATTTCATATGAGCAATGGTGACGGACAATAGCCTCCGTCACCAAAAAACTGAACGTCACCAAAGGTGGCGTCGCCGAAAGTATAGGTGTTGTGGTGACATTCAAGGTCCGTCACCAATAATGATTTATAGTGATGGATAGTGACCGTCACCATTTCATATGAGCAATGGTGACGGAAAATAGCCTCCGTCACCAAAAAACTGAACGTCACCAAAGGTGGCGTCGCCGAAAGTATGTGTTGTGGTGACATTCAAGGTCCGTCACGAATATTAATTACAATGACGGATAGTGACCGTCACCATTTCATATGAACAACAACGATTTTTTGTGATGGAACTTTCATGGCCGTCACTATTGGTGCATATATATGGTGACGTTCATTGACCGTCACCATAAACTCATTGGTGACATCAAGGTCCGTCACGAATAATGACTATAATGACAAACAGTGACCCTCACCATTTCATATCAACAACAACGATTTATGGTGACAGACCTTTAATGGTCGTCACTATTGATGCGTATATATGGTGGCATTCGTTGACTGTCACCATTTCATATTTTGGTGAGGGTTGAAAAATGTCACCATAAGCTCATTGGTGATGGTCAAAAGAGCATCTGTTACCAAAAATTGATCTTCGTCATTCCCTATATATGAACATCAGGGCACGATGGAATCGAACCACCAACCTCCTGCTTGTAAAGCAGGTGCTCTTCCATTGAGATAGCACCCTTTAAAAAATTAGACTTTAAACTAGAAATTGCCCCTGAAGGTGCAAAGATACACCAAAGGAATAAGAACCAGGAAAACTGAAAGAATTCAGTGTCCTTGCTCCTATTTTTTTTCTACGACACTCTACAAAGTATGATCTTGAACTATGACGTATTTGTGCCGAGTGGTTCTAATTTAATAGTAAATGTTATATTCAGATAAAATAAATGAATAACTGAGAGGCCTTACGGGCTAATTTTTAATCCTTACACCAAAATCTCTTAATATTCAAGTCTATGGAACAACTCATTCAAAGTTCAAACTGAAGTAGATTTTAAATGGAAAGCCTAAAACTAGCTAAGTAGTTTACAAGTTAACATTTTGGATATAACTTATGTTCAATTTATATGACAAGTTATGCCATAACCTTGAAACTAGTTTCTTAGCTAAAAGACTTTCTTAAGTCAACAATGACAAAGAAAGATAGTCATGGAAAGCAAAATTCTCTTGTTTTTTCTAATGAGGGTGCATGTAACTTGATAAAGGTTGTATGAGAGTATCAAACCATAAACAGTTTCACTAAAACATGAGTATCAAACCATAAACAGTTTCACTAAAACATGGATATGACAAAGTCTTGTTAAGCAACAAAAGTTTAGTTGAATATATGAAAAGCATCGAGCTAAATGATATAATTAAACTAAAAGTAACTATAAAAAAATGAAATTGCCATCATATACCATCTGGCTTGGTTAGTTCTTCAGAAAGAGAAAGTGAAATTGCATGATCCAGCTCCTCATCTTGATTATGTAATGGACCATCCTGAACAAAAATGTCCACATACAACAATCAATGTTATTTTATTGGTAGGAATTTTGATATAATATATCAAAGCATGTACTATGTAGGAGAATAACTAGTAGTTGAATTACTTCTCTACTCGCATGTACTACCTTTGGTAGTTGAATTACTTAGAAATACAAATCCTTATTAGAAGATAACGCAAAGAAAAGAAGAAGCCTTTGAATATGGATGGCCATCTTGATTTTATAGAATTATAATTCAATACTAAAGGACTAGGAATGCTGCAACGAAATAGATGGATGGAGTGTAATAAAAAGAATTTGGATAATTTAGGTTGCACATATCTTTAAATGGAACCACCTTTTCCTTTTGGATTCCTAGTCTTTAATATGCAAATAAAATTTTCGATTCAACCAAAGAGCACAATATTTTGAAGTCTTAGTTTCCTGAAACAGGGTAAAGACAACATTTGGAAACGAGGATGACTTTTGAATGACCACTTTCAAAACCTTTGGAAACAAAGCAACGAGCACTTCCACACACAGGTCTAAAAGTCATGACTTAGGAGCATGAGCACACCTAATTTAGGGATGATTAAATATGAAACGAATTGGGTTGCAATTATACTGAATTAAATGTAAAGCAATGATTAAAATCTATATAAATGAATTAGAAGTCAAACATGACAACTTTGGAATATGGTAGAATGTTGGCATAAAAAATTTGTTCATTATACATTCTCTTTCGTTCAGTTTTGATGCTTTACTTCCAAATTAGGTGTTTTATTTGTTGGAGATAGAAATCCGTACATCTAGGTCGAACCATTAATGATGCCCACAATGAAGGGGCATGTAGCTCAATAGTACAACAACACACTGGCCAAGGGAAAATCTGGGGTAAATCTTAGTATGTATAATTTTCAAGACGAGGATAGAGCTAGTTTTTCTTGAGGTTAGCCAGGGGACCTTAGCCAAAGTGTGGCCTAACGAGGGTATTGGAAATATGAATACACACATCTATGTTGAACCCTTAAGGGCGTCCCTCATGAAGGGGCAAGTGGCTCAGTGTTAGAGCAATCCCACCAGCCAAGGACTTAAAAGTTTCAGAAATGTTTCAAGTAATAGACATTGTTAATTATCCTATTGTGCTAGACCAAACGGTGGACAACCTACATTGGAAAATGTTTGCATGGGCCAAGTGGCTCAGTGTTTGAGTAATCCAACCGACCAAGGACTTAAAAGTTTCGGAAATGTTTCAAGTAACATACAATTTTTAATTAGCCTATTGTGTTAGGCCAAACGGTGGACGACTTGCATTGGAAAGTGTTTGCTGACCAATATTGAGGCCTTGCCTAGGTTCGAAACTCAGTTAACCCACCTCATGAAAGGGCAAGCGGCTCAGTGTTAGAGCAATCTAATCAGCCAGGGACTTTAAAGTTTTAGAAATGTTTCAAGTAATAGAGAATAGTTAATTATATAGTGATATGTGGTTTAACGGTAAGTTTCACTGGGTGAAACTAACGAGACTGCAGTTCAAATCCCATTGAGTATATGGCCTGCTATGATCTCGCCTCAAGGAGTAGACTCCCCATTTCCTAGAGTCTCCACTCTTGCTAAATCATAAGATCTGGTATATCTGGCTTATATCTCGCTTACAGGTTGCTGGATATACTCTTGGTGTTATAAGGCTCTTGCTAAATCATAATATCTGGTATATCTGGCTTATATCTGGCTTACAAGTTGCTGGATATACTCTTGGTGTTATAAGGCAGCCACAAAGGTTGATCCTGGACCTCCCCCAGATTATTCCAAGGAAGAAAGTTTTTGTTGAGCAATATTGAGGCCCCACCCAGGTTTGAAACTTAATTAACACACCTAGCGTGTCTGTGGGAAGTTGCATAATGCATTAGGTTCAGGAGTATAGGGTCAGTCCCTCAGACATGACCCTGGGCCTCCTCAGAGACAGGCAGTAAGTTTAGGAATTCTCCTAATACCCAAAAAATAAAAAATAAAGGAAAAATAAAAAAATTCTTTTAATACTGATAAAAAAAATAAAAAAATAAGTTCTTAATGAAGGTGCTACCTCCCCGTTAAGTTATAATCTTATGTTCCCACATTTTAAGAGTAAAAGATAGCATCTCAAGGCACTGGGGCTGTTATAAGTGAAATTGTAAGTAGATAGATTGTGATGTTTGAAATTTGTAAGTGACTGGTGTGGACTTCTTAAGCCATGGGTGGTTATTAAGCATGGAGTTAAGCTTGAACCCTGGGGTTTGCCAGTTCATAATTAAGATAAAATCTATTCAATGGTCAGAAATTGAAAATTCAGAAGTTGCGTGAAGAGAAACACAAAAGAAGCACCTGGAAAATAGTCTTGGAGAAGAAAGTGTACCCACAACTGAATGAGCATCGCCTCATGCTCAATTTCAAAAGGCCAAAATTATAACCAGTATGTATGGTAGAAGCTGGGAGAACCTGATAAGACTAACCATCTTGGGTAGAAAATGGTTTAGGAGACACCTTGGAGAAGCCAATTGAAGAACCAGTAGGAGAATAGGACGTCTTTATCTTATACAGGTTTGCAACATGA
Source organism: Pinus albicaulis (assembly GCA_034641835.2). Lineage (NCBI taxonomy): Eukaryota > Viridiplantae > Streptophyta > Pinopsida > Pinales > Pinaceae > Pinus > Pinus albicaulis. The sequence continues at coordinate 13,343,989 of CM076570.1, read as the reverse complement.
TATGTATTCCCTGATCCTTTCTCTGAATCATGGCTCTTCACCTGCGAACAACTTGCGGGTATTGACCTAGAGGTAGAATGAAATCGGTGTGTCAAGCTTTAGAAGTATTTCATGCTACACAACAAGTGTGAACGTTGCAATGCCTTTAGAACCTTCCAAGGTATGACCACAACAGTCAACAAGAGTGCCATGAAAGAAGTGGCTCCTAGGAACCTCAGAAAAAACAATATTTATGTAAGGAAGTCATCTAGATCAAGGGTCATCATTCAATAATCAATATGGAAACAGGTGTTGACATTTTCTAATGGAATCCTTTTTTGATTCATTAGTTAGGAAGGAAGAAAAAGGTTTCATCAAGAATTCTAACTTATAGAATTTTGGGATTAGAATATGATGACATATTGATGAAGCAGATCAAGAAAATGAAACTCTTTCATTCTAAGGAAACCTGCTGCAGGATGACTCAAAAGGAAAATAATGAGGTACATGTATCTATATGTTGACACTGGATGCTATGAAGTCATGCCATGTGGTTGCAGGTAGTATACTTCTATCTTTAGAAGTATAACCAAAATATAAAGCAGAAACTCTTATGATGCACAGGTTGCCAAAAGGGCATGATCTACACTAGATGAAATCGACATAATATGTCCTCATATGGAATATGAGGTGGTTGTACATTATCAAGGAACTGTGCAATGGAAGTTCCTAGGAATGAAATAAAACCGTGGAGAAAGAAAAAGGAATATCATGGGAAGTACAACCATGGAAAGAAGAAATCAACATCCAAGAAAGCCAAGAAGACTTAACTAGGAGATCTATAGGGAATATATGTGGACTCTAATAGAAGTATGGAAAATATAGAGACCCTTGACAATACATATCTTTAGGAGATAAAAAAGGATGTTGATGCCTACAAGAAGGATGTCGTGGTGAAATATCATCACTAAGGTAAATTTTGATTTAAGTATTCATATTTATAATTGAATAATATCTGATGAGCTTATTCAGAGCAGCCAAAGGGAAGTATATGTCTTCCACAAGTTGATAACCATATTGCAGGATGTAAGATCCTTGGAAGAAGTATGGTTCGAAGGAAAGCAGCATGATATGAAGGTAGGCCAGATGAAAAATTGATGGATCACTTTCGGACAAAAATCAAAAGTGATGGGTGATTTGAGCCCTAATGAAGATATCCCAAAGATGAAGACTCCTCAACAACGAAGAAATTCATGACATCAAAGAAAGTATTTCTTCATGAGCAGCTCGGTGTTTTTATCATTGCTGCTACAGGTCCTTGATTAAGAGGGGGGATGGTAATAAGTTTATTACCTGGTAGAAACTTGGAAGCAATTCCCTAGGAGACTGGACAAGTCCTTGGCTAAGAGGGAGCCTTGACAAGTCCTTGGATAAGAGGGAGCTTAAGAAAATTCCTTGATAGGAATGGGTATGTCCTCCCTAATTAAGAGGGAGAGATAGACGTATCATTTTGGTCTTCACCTGGAAGACATAATGTGGGATTGGATAATCCTCTAGCATCTGATACTCTTTTGGGGATGTATTAGGGTATCCAAGGTAAGAGTAGTCATGAAAGGACGGGTATTCTTTGAGGATTAGCTATCCCCAAAAGAATAGTCCTATGAGGTCATACTCGGTGAACACACGGGTGGAGTATGTACCTTGGAGACAATGATGAAGATGCCTATAATCATTGGTCTCACCAGCATTGTAGTTCATGGTCTCGTGAAGAGATGGAGTTGTTAATCAAGGCCTTGCACTGTGACAATGTTGGTTAATAAGATGCTATAACAGATGGATTACCAATCGAAATTTTCTTATGAGATTATTCAGATTGAGAGTGACTATGTACCATTATGAATACCTCCCTAGTTAAGAGGGAATGTTGGAACGTGTAACTAAGTTCGTTCTTCAGAATGACTTGTAATTATGAATTTATGTAATGAAGAAGAAAAAGATAGTGTCTGGCTTTAGTTAAAGATGGTGAATATTCTCCTTGATGAAGTCAGCTTACACACAAACCTCATGTCAGCCTACAAGCTAAAGCCAGACACTATATAAAGGATGATGCGGCCTCATTATGGTGTAATAAATTTTGGATCATGTCTGTGATAGAAGAGAGAAGTTTGGGTCTACATTGATGCGAGAATAGGAGGCTAGTATGGGAAGAAAAGAAGAGGTATACTCACCTTTGTTCTGGGTCTATACCACCTCACACATTTCAGACAGAAGGCTGTCAAAGAAAAAGATAAGTCTCTCTTCTAGTGCGTAGAACAATGCGTGAAGAAGGTAATACAACGATGAAAGGATCTATGACTAGTTCAAGAAAGGAGGTGTGCTATCGAAGGAAGAAAGTATTATCATATCTTTGTTTTGGTCTGCAAGTTTATCTCGCATATCTCAGGGAGGACGAAGGTAATCAAAATAAAGAGGAAGGCTACAACATCATGAAGAAAGGCTCGGTCTTGAGTTTCAAACATGTCCAAAGGATGTTGGAAGTAGGCCGAGAAGAAGACTTTAGGAAGCTAAGGATAAGGTCAAAGGAAGCCAAGAAGAAGCACGTAGTTTGGGGCTGCTAGACTAGGGACCAAGCTTCCCTAGTAAAGGTGCAGTGCAGTGTAGAAAGAAGAGATCAGCTAGAGAAGCCGAGAAGAGGAGTGACAGGGGTCTTGGAGGCATACTGGTGTCAACGGTCTATTTCATGGTTATGGTACTCGTCAATGGAAGATCTATAAGAAGAATTTGTTTTGGGTTTTCCTCTCCAAGAGGGAGAGGTTTTGGCCCTGGCTTGAAGAGCCTAAACTTTGTGTCTATTGTGTTTTGATAATTGACTTGATGAAAGACATAATAAGCTAACAAAGATAAGATCTAAGTAAAAGAAGCATAACAAGTTCACAATTAATTATCATGAAAGAGAAATTGAATTAAACGCCCTAATTTCTCAACAAGGTTGATATGCTCTTTACTATCGTTACCTACCCCTTAGAGTAACTATGAGGGCTCGAAAGACAATATAGATAATCATTCCAGCAGTTCTGTCCAAGAATGCTTGAAGTAGAAGAAGATTCAAAAGCTCTTGTTACTTCGATATGAAGGCTCTGGTGCTAGTACAATTTTCAAGCAGGAAAAAATTCTCTACAAGGGTGAGAATTTTTCACAGGAGGAGCTGCAAAACATCGAACTGATGATACAGAGCAACATATATAAATACCTTTGCAAATTGCTTGAGGGGCGTGAGAATTTTGAGGAGGAAATCTTAGCAGATATGGATGGTTCCAGTGTACATGAACAAGTTTATGCCTCAGATGAAAGTGATGATAAAGAAGTTGCTCAATGTACTTACTCTCTCAATCCAAAATTGACACATTTTTCCAATTGGCTTCTGGAAATTATGGCAATGGGGGATTTAGATGGTTTTTCCCAGCTGCAACACATGAGTATGCCCCAATAGTTGATGAAATGTGGAGGGACCCTGCAATTCAGGCTACATATGCAAGAAGAAATGAGTTGCATGTCCTCCCTGATGTTGCTGGTCACTTCTAGGAACGGGCTATTGAGGTATCAAGTAATGCATACAATTCGTCAGAATCTCACATTTTATATGCTGGAGTGACTCAAAGTAATGGGTTAGCATTTATAGAATTTTCAATTGATTATTGCAGTCCAATGTCAGAACCTTATAATGAAAAATTTGATTGTCCAACTCCAACTTTGAAGTATCAGCTTATTAGTGTAAACAATAAAGGATTAAATGAAGGCTGTAAGTGGCTGGAAAGATTTGAGAATGTACGAGCTGTAATCTTCTATGTTGCTATAAGTGAATATGACCAAAAGTGGGTTGAGAAATAAGATGACCTTCAGTAAATAACTTTTTGAGAATGTTGTGGAAATTTTTGAGGATAAAATTAACAAAGTGCCACTTACTGTATGTGAGTAGTTTAAGGATTTCAGTCCAGTGGAAGCACACCACAACAATCAATCACTAGACCATCAAGCTTACTATTATGTGGCAATGAAATTCAAGGATCTCTATGCATCTCTTAGCAGCCATACATTGTTTATATGGAAAATGAAGGCACGAAATCGCAGCACAGTGAATGAAGCCTTCAAATATATTCATGAAATTTTAAAGTGGGCTGCATATGTGCAAGAAAAGATCTTGCAATACACGAACGTGCAATTGCCTGATCTTTTCAAATTCAAGTTCTGACAGAGCCTCCAAAAGTCTTGCATCCTTCTGCCTAACTGCAATTTCATTCAATCTCAAAGCCTCAGCTAATTGTATTGCAACCCTTCTATTTTCTTCCCAAGTTTCTTCATTTTGATTGAGTGCATCATTCCTTTCCCTAGATACTTCATCCAATTGCTTGGCAATGTTTTCTTTTTCTCTGCAAGCTTCTGCCAGTTGACAAAGAACCTCATCTCTTTGCCTCTTGAATTTGTCACTTTTCTTTAGTTCTCTTTTTAAAATCACCTTCAAGTGATTTAGCGTTGTCTCCAAACATGCTTTTTCTGTTTGAGCTGCCTTTCTTGCTTGCCTTTCACTTTCAAGCTCCAAGATAGCCTCCTTCATTCGTTTTTGTTTTCTCTTAATTCCTTCATATGATTGTTTCAAGCTTAAAGCTTCATCTAATTGTTTTGCAATATTTGTTTCTACCCTCCAAGTCTCTGAGATTTGATGGAGGGCCTCTTCCTGTTACCTTGCAATTTCACCACTTCGATTGATTTCTTTATTTGCAACCATCTTCAAGTACTTAAATGAAATATCTGGGTATGCCTTTCCCATTTCACCTGCCATCCTCACTTGTCTTACAGATTGAAGTTCCAATATATGTCCCTTAATAATTTCTACAGACGTTTCAAAAGAAATGTTTGGCAATATGACTTGAATGGCCATTAATTCCTGTTTGTAAAGAAGTCTGGACTCCTTGTAAAAAATATCTCTATATCCAAATTTTCCATTTCTCTTACAATACTTTCTTGCATTTCACATTCAGATTCCACAATATCTGTCTTAATTTTTTTTGCATAGGCTTCAGAAAAAACATTCGGTGATACGACTTGAATGGCCATTAAAACCCTCCTATAGTGAATGTCTGGAATAGATATTATGTGATTTAATGTCCTCTTGGAACGATATTTTTCTGTTTCTGCAGCATTCTTTGCTTATCTTTCAGACTCAAGCTCCAAAATGGGGTTCTTAAGTACTGTCTCCCATTTTATAATTGCAAGTTCCTTCGAGTTTAATGTTTCATTTAATTGTTCAGCAAATTTTGTTTCTACTCTCCATGTTTGTCTGTTTTGAGGGAATATGTCATTCATTTCCCTTGGAAATTCACCACTTTTACTGATTTCTTCATATGCAATCACCTTCGAGCATTTAAATGAAGTCCCTAAATACACCTTTTCCATTTCACCTCCCATCCTTGCTTGACATCCTGATTCAGGTTCAAAAATATCCACCTTAAAGTTTTCTGCAAAGGCTACAATGGATATGTTTGGCAATGTGACCGTTAACTCCCCCACATTAAGAATGTCTGGACTGCTTCTAAAGATTGTCCTTGAATCTGCCTTTGCCATTTTACCTGCCATCATGGCTTGGCTTCCAAATTCAGGTTCAAAATTTTCTGGAGAGGCTTCCATTAATTCTTGCTTGCAAATAATGTCTGGAATGGCCATTAAGTGATTCGATGTCATCTCCAAACCTGTGTTTTCTGCTTCAGCAGACTTCCTTGCTTGTATTTGAGATTCAAGCTTAGAATTAGCCCTCTTGACACACTTCTAAACATGTATAGAAACATCAACTTTGAAAAGTTCAGATTATGGTATTTCATGCTAGACAACAATTGTGAACGTTTCAATGCCTTTGGTTGAACTTGTGAAGTTTCCAACATGCAAGAAACAAATTGGATAGACATTATGATTTGAAGTTACAAAATCTCAAAGATCAAAATTATATGGGAAAGAGGATCCTCATATTATCCTCACGTCAACCTATTGAAGATCAAATATGAACCCTTTGCATGAGCCCTTCTTCATTTCATTGGTGGTAACAGTTTGGATTTTGCACAACTGTAAGCTAGACTCTGAAGACACCATGAATGTAATGACACTTGAAGTTCCAAAGAAAATGGATTTGAAGACTTCAAGAACCTATCAAAATGTATGTGAATTTGATTCCCGAGAGATTCCTTCAGTGGGTTTGATCAAGAACCTCCAAGTCCATCCAACAACTTACCCTAATTTCTTCATCATTATAGACATAGGAGTGTTGGACATTCATGCAACAAGGGAATGCTGTTGTCACGCAAATGGGCATCAAATATGGACACATACAAATGAATTTCTCATATAGTACCATCCTAACTCCTTTTGTTGAGACAATTATATTGTACAAAGAACCTTTCAGTGAAAACCATGTTGAAGCCCAAGGAAACTTGAGAACTATTTCACTTGTTTGGAGGAAAGCATGGGATCATACACTGTACTTGTAGCAGAGCTAGCACCGAGGAAAAACGCGGGAAGAACGTGGAAGATGAACTTCGATTTTGAAAGTTCAAAACAAGGTAGTGGGGCAAGTATAATCCTAACCTCTCTTGATAAGGTATTGATTTATTTAGCTATAGATTGGAATTCGAAACTACTAAGAACATTGCCAAGTATGAGGCACTTTTGCTTGGTATAACTACATCTAGAGATCTAGGAAATAAAATTTTAGAAGTAATAGGTGGTTTTGACCTCATTGTATGCCAAGTGAAAGGGTTGCATGCTTGGAAAAATGAAAGGCTGAAAATATATGGACAAGCAGTACCAATTTCCATAGAGCAATTTGATATCTTGGGATTAGAAGTGGTCCCCAAGGCCATGACTGAAAAAGCTGATGCTTTAGTAGTTTTAACCACCTTATTCAACCTTGTCCAAAGCTAGAAGAAGGTGGCTGAATTGAGACGATTTACACACCTTCAATTCCAGACAAAATCAAGCATTGGTAAGTTTTTGAAGGTGATGCAGAAATAGTTGGGTTCCTCGAAAACACAAAAGAATTTGAAATGTATGATATTGACATGAGGGAAGATGATTCAATAGAACAACGACCAACCAACAAAATCTCTTCAGGTATGGTTCCTTTGGAAGCAAGCTTCAACAAAGACAACATGTTTACAGGTAGAATTGAGATAATAAAACCAAATGAGTATGAAGATACCAATATAGGGATAGAGACAAATCCAATCTTGAGCAAGCTTCAACAGAGACAATGCATTTACAGGTAGAATTGAGACAATACAAACAAATGAGTATGAAGATACCAATGTAGGGATAGAGACAAATCCAATCTTGATCAAGATTGGAAAATTAATCACTTCGAAAGAGAATGAGAAGATTGGGTCTTTGATCAAAATATACAAGGACGTTAAAAGACATGACAAGAAATTAGAAAGAGTTGCCGTTTTTCTTTGGCAAAGTAAACTTCATCTGAAGATTCATTCTGAATGTAGCAAAGATCACAAAACCCCTTAAAGAGTTGATAAAGAAAGATGCAGTTTTTATATGGGATGATGCAAGCCATACAACATTCCATAATGTCAAAGATGTTATAGTCAATTCTCCAGTTTTGATGAGCCTTAACTTTGAAAAAGATTTTCTTGTTTTTTCTTTTGCTTCTAATTATACTATTGCAGAAGTTTTGCTTCAAAAGAATGAACAGGGATATGAACTTCCAATTGCATTTGTGGGTAAAATGCTAAGGGATGCAAAATTGAACTATGCCATCATGGAGAAGCAGGCCTATGCTTTGGTAAAATCACTAAAGAATTTTAGAACCTACATTAGATTTTCAAATATTATAGCATTTTTTCCTCATCCAACAGTGAAGGATATCTTGTCACAACATGTTTGCTTGGGATCAAGGGGTAAGTGGGTTGCTAAGATTCGAGAATATGATTTAGAGATAAGACCCACAAAAAATAGTAAGGGTCAAATATTAACAAAGCTTTTGACCAAGGGCAATGAAGAAGCTCTTGGAATCAACTTGGTTAATGCAATTACATCAACTGGCATACAGAGATCATCTACTACCTTAAGAATGTGACTAGACCCAGACACCTTCCCGAGCACAAGAAAAGGTCCTTGAGGTTAAAAGATTCAAGATACTGCTTCATAGAGCAAGTTTTGGGATGGATAAATCACAATGGTTTTGTTTTGGATCTGTTAGCCTGAATGAAGAAACAAGCTTGACCAATGAGATCCATCTAGTTTTGAGAGAGAACATCACATAGCAAATAAAATTGTACATAAGATCCTTAGGGTGTCTACGATTGGCCAACTATATTGACAAATGTGCGCAGATTTGTCAGAGAATGCTAGCCATGCCATTTTTTCATAGGACAATAGAAGTTAGCAACAAGTCCTCTCCAACCAGTTGTAGTTGAAGCACCATTTCAACTAGTGTTATGTACTCTTGAAATGGATCTGCTGATGATGATTTAAACATCACTCGGTCTTCCTTAGAACAAAGGTTTGATTACTTTTTCGGCCCTTCATTTCAAAGTTTTATCTCTTACATTTAAGGTTTGGTTGAGATATCATTTCAAAAACAGAGTGATGATGATCCTATGAAGATATTGATATGTATGCTGTTCCTATCTCTTGAAGAACTGTGCCCTATATTGTGGGGTCCTCTGACAATTCTCTGAGGTAATTGCAATAATAGAAATGAAAAGCCTCTGAAGCAGAAAGTGATGAAGCTACCAAGGACCACAGATCAGCCTCTCTGAAGTGTTTAACGAGGGTGATTTCCTGAGACTATACAAAGCTACTTCCAGAATAACTGAAGGCCCTGATCAGTGAGTCTTTTTTTGAGCAAATCAAAGTCCTATCTCGAGAAAGATTCTAAAGCAAGAAGGACATAACAGGAATAGCAGAATTGTAACCTTTTGAAATTTTTTGATCTATCAGTAAAAGAAAATGCAGCTCCTTTTAAATTTGGCGTCTTGGACAAGGGCTATAGCACTGTTGAAGTGCTCATTCATGAAGAACCGTTAGAAGAAGAAGCCACTGCTAATACATTTATGTGGTAGAAAAGTTGAGCAGCTACGACCTGGTCTCATATATGTATCCTATCCCTATCTTCTAAAGAAACCAACCTATATAGGCTGATCTTATTGTTGCTCCTTGAAGAAAAGGTCCTGAATGTGTTGATTGGTAATAAGGCCGAGAGCATGCGTTGAAATATTCTCACAGGATTCATTCCTGTGTGAAATAATACAATGAGAACAATCCTATTACAACATATTGCACATGGAGCTGAGTTGGTATAAACCTATAATTTTTTATACAGTGCAGACCTGAGATATAGAGACCGAGATCCTCTGTACAATTCCATATCTTATGCAGTGAGAAGGATCCTCTGACCAAGAGGGAGTTGGTGCCTTGGTTTGATCAAGCCTCAACAAAGAAAGGATTTCTGTGTCTCAGTGAAGATGTCCTTGAAGAGGGTATTATAAATTTGCCAGACCCTCCTCTATTGTCAGGTACAGTTCTTTGTTAAGATCTCTGTTAATGAGTGTTGTGTCACCTATCCAAGTTGAGCTGAGTCTCGTATCCAAATAATATCTCTGACGAATATAAGAAGACATGTTATGGCACAGTTCTAAGGCTTTTTAACCAGGATTGCAATAAAGAGGTAACTTATATTATTCTTGGCTAAGGTAGGTTGTCAGATGATGAGATTTAAAAGGACTACATCAATTGGTTGATGATCTTGATCTAAGTAGTCCAAGAGATCCTCTACATATTACTAAATTTATAGGTGACTAAATTATCGTAATATGTGCCATCCTAAGTTACAGTATAAACATCTGAGGATATTTTGAGATGTACTAAGGATATTTTATCAAAATGCTACAGAAGATCAGAATCTATTTTGCTGAGATTGTTCATAGTTTGACTGAATCGAAAGAAATACAATATGCTGAAGTTATGGTTATAGGTTAAGGTATGATAACTAAAATAAGGGCATGTATGAATCATCTCACCGAGACCCTTCACGAGATGAGGTATATACTATAGTTGAAATCAGCATACCATGCCTCATTTAAAATATGTCTTGCTGAGAATCTTCATACTAAAACATGTCTGATGGTGACAAGTCCAAGGATGTTTTACTATATAAGATTAACATGATGAAAATCTTATACTAAATCCTTATATTCAATACAGTACTCAGATGTTGGTACAGCTATAGTATAGCCCGGATAATTAATTGAATCATTGTGTTAAAGACAACATAAATAATACATATCGGCCAGATTGTATGAAAAAACCATATCTTCAGGTTACACCATTATCACATCACACAAATCACAACGTCACCTCTAGTATTGGACCAATGATGAATACCTTTGCTAGAAAAACTACTTGTTCCAAGGTGAAATGTCTTACATTATTGTAGGTTGCTTTCTTTAAATGTTGATGACACTTTGATCTGCAATCCAAGATTGTAGTGATGCACAGGCTTGCTACTCAAGCATGGTAAAAGACACAATATGAAGCCTTTGTTAAGGAGTTTTCATACCCTAACTTCTTTACTAAAGATAAGCCCTAACCATAGGCTTAACAAAGATCTAAATACAAACTTTAACAAGGTTAAACATACCCAGAATGATAACTAAAATAAGGGTATGTATGTATCAGCTCACCAAGACCCTTCACTAGATGAGGTATATACTATAGTTGTAATCAGCATACCATGCCTCATTGAAAATATGTCTTGCTGAGAATATTCATACTAAAACTTGTCTGACGGTGACAAGTCCAAGGATGTTTTACCATATAAGATTAACAGGATGCAGATCTTATACTAAATCCTTATATTCAATACAATACTCAGATGTTGGTACAACTATAGTATAGCCTGGATAATTAATTGAATCATTGTGTTAAAGACAACATAAAGAATACAGATTAGCCAGATTGGAATAAAAGAAAAAGCCCAGACTTTGGAGTAAGATTGGAAGATTCCCTGATTTACTACAAGGATATGTCCATGATATGATCCTCTCATGAATTGTTGGTTACTGATGATGAAGCTCTTTTAAAGCTACCTTCGGGATTTAAAGAAAATAAATAAGATACTAATGATTACATTTTGAGTAAAGGTATGTATTATCCCTCCCTGCAAGTACAACAAAAGACATTTATATTTTTCGAAGTGCACTTCCAGAATCATACCATGCTCGATTGCATTAATACATTATCTTCAAATTTAAATGGATCTCATGCTGAGCAAATTGCCAGATGGATACTTTGGGGGAAAGTCTAATCATATGAAATATTGTAGAATCATCTATGGGAAGACAAGCTTAGGATTATGGTCTCCCTGAGTAAGAGGGAGTAAGAGCAGTTAAGTATTTTCTTTACCAAGATTTGGAATCCTAAAATGCAGAAGTCCAAGGATTGCTCAGTGCTACTAAGATATTTGTTTCCGAATGTCGAGTTGTAAGTCAGCATGTCTGTTGAAGCTTGTTAGTAAGTTGTGTGCCTTCATATATACATCTATATGCTGCTGGGTGGAGCAATGAAGCTCCTATTGACATACCAGTCATCAATACAATCATCAAGAACTAGTCTTGGTTTTCAGAAAGCAGTCTGGCACTATTCCCTACATGAAGTGATCCTTGATTGAAGATTGAGCTCTGGGAGCTCCTGGGGGCTTGGGGTACGTATTGAGCCATGAGTGACCATAGGGTGACTGATTCACCTTCCCCTGTGATACCCCATGGTGGTTGACATGTGCGTAGGGTGAGGGGTTCACCTTCCCCTACGATTGCGGACACATGTGTGTAGGGTGAGTGTTCGCCTTCCCCTACAAGTGATGAGATATGCATATGATGAGTGGTTCACCTTCTCCTATGGAATATGAGCAGGATGAGGATTTCTAGCATAGAATTGTACACCTCTGTGTGGTGCAAGAATTTTTGTTTATGAGTTGCCCATGTGAAGAAAGGCAGTGCTTGTTTTGGATTTGTACATGATTTCTGAACTTGTACAACATGGTGTGTTGTCCACTCTCCCTGTTGTATAAACATGTGGAAAACATTAGTACTTTCAGAAATCAACCCAACTATTGAAGTTGTTTGAGTGTTCCTTTGTTTTTTTGAGGCCCCATTGCACACAACATTATGGCGAGAACAAGCCATCAAAAAGTAGATATTTTGAAAGGTGAATTGATGCCCATTTTTACCAGGTGGAAGCTGGTGGAAAGCAGGAGACGCTATCGAAGATGAAAGTCGGGCCGTCACTTTGATATGTGCACTGCAGCGAATATGGATGCTTATAGCTCCCGATAAGATCGTATTATTTTGCTGCATTTTCTGCTCTACAAAAGTAGTATTGGATACCGGATTTGGCCTTCCTTCCTATTCATCAATTTCTCGTGCGGGCCACATCTTGATCCACTCGCAACCAAGTTTAGCATAGAGAAGTTGAAAAATATTGGGGTGCCTGCAATTGGGCTTCCACAATAATTCACAATAGCGGCTCTCAGAAGATTCCATGCTTCTTTCTCAGGATCAACCGTAGGTGATGACGTTGTCAGGATCTCCTACCGACATAGACATAGGTGTCGAAAACTTCTTTCAAATCTTGTCAGAACCGTCACCCTTGCCCGATTATGGATTTCGATGCGACAACAGAGATTTTTAGGAACTACTTAGGAGATTGGAAACCCTTGAATCCTCTAACCAGGCACTAATAAGAGAGGTTGATGAACTTAGGAATAGAGTAGTTATAATGGAAAGTGAGAATGGTTCACTGAAGCAGTTGTTGAGGGACAACAAGGAGCAAGCAGTTCACCACCACCCCTCTAATGACAATCTACACGCTGAACTTCTCGATCTGAAAAACAAACAGGAGGAGATCAAAGCTCAGCAAGCGACCTTTAAACAAGAAACAGAAACACACATAAGCTCATGGGCACAGGTTGCTAGAGGGAGGGATACCCCCCTCGCTCCCCCTCTAGCCGCAGTTGAGGAGGTGGTACAATCTAAACTCATGGAAGAACACACTAGACAAGCGCGAGAATTGAACCTAAAAGTGAGAGGACTTCCTTTGCCTCTCAAATCCTTAGACCCCATGGTGGTTGGGACCCTGTTCCTCAATGAAAAACTGGATCTTCAGGACGTGACCACTGATAGAGCTTGGCTTGGGTACGATTCCACTCTCTTTCTTCGGTTCAAGTCGGCGGTTGATCGCCTTCGAGCTCTTAGAGCTAAGAGAAATCTATTCTCACTTCCTAGTAAGATCTTCCTTGATGAAGATCTCACTAAAACACAGGTTGTTGAGCTCAAACACTCTAGGGAGTTGGTTACATCAGCACGTCAGGCAGGGAAATGGGCAGTTATCAGGAACCTCAAAGCAGTGATTCGAGACACTTTTCCACCTGGATGGAAGCCCTGTTATGGGTCCTCCAAATGACTGGCTCGTTGGGGGAGGCAACAAGGGTCATCCATTTCCGTCAATTGTTGGAATGGGAATGGGTCATTTTGGGCATCACCATGTCTATTATATGGTTCTCTTCGACTGTCGGATATCTTATTTATCACTGAGATGCATGAGAGCCATGTTCGACCTCTCCCAGACATTACAGGTTACCATAAGTTCTCAACTTGTAGAGAGTAAACGAGGGGTTCTGGTGGTATCAAAGGTTCTGGGAGAGTTGCTTGCTTCATCAAAGATTCATTTCAGAGCAAGATTTCTTCGGTGGTTGCGGATGAGTTTGCGAGGTTAATGTGGGTTTGGATTCGAGCATAGTGTTAAAAACCGGTCGGTTCAAATCGGAAACCGGTCAAACCATTGGCCAGTCCAAACCGGTTGAAAAACCCGATCAACAACTGCATATAGCCTGAAAATCCGGTTAACTGGTGCTAACCGGCTGGTTCCATCATTAACCGACTGGTTAGCACCTAAGTTGCTGTAGGGACCCACGGACGGCCATCAAGGATGTTTAGGGCTGATTTGGAGGGAAGGCGAGGGTTGTTTCCCTCCAAAAACACCCTCCCCAATCCTTTATAAGCAGGGGCAGCCTCTCCTTTGTCTCACACCATCTCATTTGTAGTTTGTGAGTTTGATGGAGAGCTTGGAGAGTGTTGAGTGTTTGTTGGAGCAGTGATATTTGAGGCTTGGAGTTGGAGTTGGAGCTATCTTGGAGACCCTCTCCAATCCTTTATAAGCAGGGGCAACCTCTCATTTGTCTCACACCATCTCATTTGGATATTTTGTGTGTTTGATTAAGAGCTTGGAGAGTTGAGTTTTTGCTGGAGTAGTGGAACAGCATAGAGATTGAGGCTTGCTGCTTGAGCTAAGTAGTAGCCATCATGCCTCCAAAAGGCAAGGATACTGCATGGGCTCATTGTGATATGATTGATAGAAAAATGATTTGCAAATATTGCCAAAAATCTATTGCAGGAGGGGGTATTTACAGGATCAAGCAACATTTGGCTGGGATAGGAGGCCATGTCAAACCATGTGGAGCACAAAATGAAGTAATAGGGCATATTAGGGCAGAATACCTTTAGAAGTTTAAGACTCAAGTCACTGAACCAATAGAGAAGTTTGTGACTGGAGCAGTTGCAAAGTTTGGCAGTCGAGAGTCGGGAGACTCAAGTTCAACGAACTGAGGTTGAACTTTGATCATGATTAGAAGTTTCAACTTTCAAGTGATAAAGTTTCAACTTTCCCTTGAGCATGAGCAACTCCCTCATAACCTTGCCTTGTATGCAAGAATTTTCTTTTAGAGTAGTGCATTATCATAGTAGATATAACTCCTCTCCTGAAGGTGCCTCATTCCATAAGTGTGCACTCATGAATGCACCTGAGATGATGGTGTTAATCTCCTCAACTAGTGTGCCATACTTGGTGGGTGTGACCCAACAACTAATTCATCTATCCTCGAAGGTGTCGTTATAAGCTTCTAGCTGCATTTAAGAATCTTTCTGACTGGTGTACCACAATCTAGCTCTACAATCCTGGTGTTGCTCAACTTCTCGAGGCTGAGGTGAGACCAACTCCGACCAACTAGGTAATCTAACACTCTTGAGATTTTTTTTTTCCAATAATCCAATATTCTCCCCCAACTTGTCAAACGTCCCCTTTGTTAGGAGCTTTTTCAAACTATTAACCATGTGCAACTTTGTCAGAATGTGGTCCAACACTACTAACTCCCTAATGAACTTGGAATCTTAGGAAATTGTATTGAATATCATTGTGTTTGAAATGGTCATGACACATTGGATTTTCATAGATATTGATGTAACTTTGATTCTCAGAAGAGATAATATTGGGCTTCAACAACTCATTGGTTTACTTTACAATCAAGTTGCAAATCTAGATAGCTTCATAATAAGTATATGAAACTGCCATATACTTTGCTACAGTGGAGCTGAATGCAATTGTTGCTTTCTTCTTGTTGATTTAATAAAAATGATTTATAAAATGATAATGATGATGTTTAAAATGAGCCTTATGATGGTCTCTTTATACACATTGATTGTTCATGAGGTGTAGGGGTATGTTTATAACATCACTGCCCTTGAAAGATTTGTCTTGAAAGCACAGTAATTAGAATTTTCTTTAGTTAAGCACATTTTTGTGGTGGAAAGAAGTTTATCATATATCTATTTATACTTTGTAGAGGTTTGACTTTGTTTGTCCTTTGAGTGTTGGTGAGGTTTATTTGTATTTTTTGCATCATAGTCTAAAGTCTTTTGACCTGATTGTTTAACATGAAAGCTTTATGCTTATTGGCAATATATTTTAAATATCTGCATGATTAGGAAACTGTTATGGTTAATTAAATTACTAATTAGGTACTACAAAAAGAGGATGATGCTGAGAGGGCTTGCCTGGGTGACTCTAGGAGCAACCCAGAGGTGGTTAGACAAAGCTCTTCTAAGTTACAAATTTGAAGAGAAAAAACTGGTGATGTAAATGTGGTTGCTCCACTTAGGCTGTATGGAAAATCTCGGCAAAGAGTGTTTACCTTTCCATTTCTTCATGAAAGTAGGTTTTCTAGTCACAGAATAAGATCTCTACATGTAGGTGATGGTTCTGTAGTAAGTTCTCAGCGTTATCTTTAGAATGGCTAATAGATAGGATTAGGTTTGAATACAGGATATAATTTGATGAATTTGGAGATTTAGAGTTAAAGCAAAAATTGTGGTGATGTTTGGATGGGTGCTAATTTGTAGGGTTTTCCATTTTTATAATTTTCTTTGTTGTGCTTTCTACCATGCTACCTAGTTGCTTTCCTGTTTCCCTAGCATTTTAACTTTTTCGATGTCTATCTCTCTATTGTTTCTTGCCCCATTTGAAATGTCATCCTTATTTGGTAGGTGTTTTCTTCAATATAGTGTGAATATTTTTCCATCACACAACTTCTGTGGGGTTTGTCCACACAAATAGCTTGTAAGGCCCATTCATCAGGGTATTTGATGAAATGAAATGATTATCGATGATCACCAACTAATGGTACCTGCAGAGATTTACTCTAACAATTCTATAGTTTTCCTGTGCCAACAATTGTACAACATTTTAAACTCATGAATTATTCTCCTCTGTTCTCTTAGTTGATTCTATAAGAACTTATTGCTGTTGTCAAAGCTTTTACTCTCTAGTCCCATTGAGTTATTTCAGTTATTTGTGGAAATTGATCTATTTTCATTTCATTTCTTCAATTTTTCTGACTGTTATGCGTTTCCTTTGGCCAGTGCCTTCTTTCTTACCTGTATTTTTTCTACTTAAGCATTCCAGCCAGCTGGAGCAATAGGGGCAGCAGGAGCCACGCAGTCCAACCAAAGCCCAGTAGAGGCAACACAGAGGCAGTAGGAGCCACGTAGGGCTGACGCAGGCCCAGTCAGGGCAGCGCAGGGGCAGTGTAAGTCCTTCAGGTGTGACGTAGGCCCTTATTGAGTAGCGCAGAGGCCGACGCAGGCCAGTTAGGCTGACGTAAAGGGATTCAGAGCAGCGTATTACTGCCGTTTTTATTTCTCTGTTGGGTGAACCAATTTTGGTGCCAAGGATTGTTGTACTTAGATTCAACATAATAATGAAAACCCTCCAGAGCTAGCTGCACCGGTTTTCCCACATTGGGTTTTTTCTGGGGATAGTTGTCCAGAAAAATCGTGTGTCACTTTGTCTATGAGCACATTATTCAGTATTTGATCTATATGTGTAGGTTGCTAGTTGTATTTACTATTTAATTCGCTAAGTTATTGAATATTTCAGAAATTAACTTGTAACTTAATTCAAGTAGGAGAAGTGAATCAAGATACTGCAATAGGGTTTCTTAAATTAAGAAATTTTCACATTCCCTAGGTCTAGCCCCATTAGGTCACCTAGGGCAACAATTTCCTAGGAATCTAGCTAGAGGAAAACTTCTATCTCCTAGAGGCAGCTGCGTTGCTGGGTGCCCTCACTCTCCTTAGAACTTGGGCCAATTCCGACGATGGAATCTCCGGATACCTCAAGCCCTAGCTCTATGATCAAGTTTTTCCTAGGTGTTCCCAAGGATAGAACCTAGTAGGATCAATTTGACCTATCGAAGTAAAAACACTTGTCTGATCCTTTCCCATCACCTTGTATAGGATAAGAACATCATTGGTTGCTAAATTCCATCCCTGAACTTGGGTTGGGTCCACTTGGCCCCGTGTGGTCCCATTTGTTGTCAAGGGCCTTTCATCAAGGACCATTTGGGAATCCAAGTTCCCAAATGATTTTAGGGATTGAGAACTTTTTTCATAAGTCTTATTCTTCTCCCTTAACCCTTCAATCCCCCTCCTCTCTCCCTAGAAGATAATTCCCTTGCTTAAAAGGAAAGCAAGTCCCACTCTTTATTTTATCTTAGGGAAAGGGTTTCAAGGGTCACTTCCCACCTATTCATTGAACTATACTCTACAAGTGACTTCCTAAACTACCGGGACTCCACCCATCGGTGAAAGTCCATGAAGAGCAAGGAGCCTTAGCTGTGGTGACAATGGGCTAAGCCTCCATCGTTTCCCTTGTCCTAGCAGTTGCCCTCTTAGGAACCCCTTTTAGATCCACTACTCGTTTGAGTGGTAACAAGTTGTTCACAATTCCATTTGTGAACAACTCTTTGGTATGCCCACTTTTGCCATACTACAGCTCCAAGATGAGAATTCCAAGGCTATGGAGGTTGCCCTTCTTCTCACTGAATCAATCCTCTACAATATAGTGAACTAGGGCTAGTTGGTTGGCCCACTTGACTGTTACTTTAGTCCTTCAAAGTCTGCAAATCCTTAGGCCCTATACACCTGCCCTTCTACCAATTTTGTTTTCCTTCACCAGAACAAGAGTCAGGGCTCTTCTTTGATAGTAACCTAACAACCCTCCAACTGTACTTGGCCTACCATCAATCTGCCCAACCACAGTCAATTCCTTTTACTGATCTAGGGCCCACAATATTTTCTTCATCTAGGGCTCTTCAAATCTGCCACCTAACAATGGTTGGAGTCCTCTCAAGATCACTGTTCTTGTATATCGACAATTATATCTTTGTTGTCCAATCTATGAACAAATATGAACTACTCCTCTTATCATACTTCTAACAATATGTAGATGACTGAACTAGGGTCACAAATCAGCCACTAACAGTCCATTTACTAATTTTTTATAGGTTTCTTCAGATCTTTATCTAAAACTTTATGGAAAGTCCACCAAAATCAACTCCTCTGCATGTCAATCCATTCTTCATATGGCACATTTCTTCTGCATGCTCAATCTTCTGCTCAAGTTCCACCCTCCTTTGGATATGTTGTCTCCACACATACTGAATCTGCAAACCATCTTCCAGATCTGCGGTCTTTATTGCAGAAATAAACCTCGCTCTAAGGGTCACAACCCATCTTCTTCTATGCAAATTTGTCACAGTCTTAAGGTCATACCTTATGAACTAAACATGCTAGGAAATTGTCCTAACTAGGGCATTATATTTATGTACTTCTAATTGTTGTAGAACAAACCCTATCCATACATAGAAGAAACATGACTCTTGCCTCCATAAGAGACTCGACCTAGCTCATATGGATCCATATATTTTGGGAATTTCTTTGACTGAATCTTGACATGAAATTCAGATCTCAATGTCAACCCTCAAACTAGGGTTAACTCAGTCAATATTATGCCTGTGTCGACTTCTGTTATGGCTCTAAATTACAGTGCAAGCCCTCCTCCATTTATGTTGGTATTTATCACAGACCTTGCAGCCTACTAAACACCACAAGGAGAGATGGTATCAACCCTCTCTTCTATTTCATGTATAAAATCTCAACGGGATTCAATCTGATCTTGTAATCATGTACTAAAACAATATACTGAATCCTTCCTACAATTTGTGTAAAAAAAACACAATCGCACAATCACATATAAGTAAGAGAAAAAAGTTATCAATCACACAACAAAAAATGTATTCAGGGAAGCAATTGCTCAAAACCCTCTATCTCTATTTTGTATTAATTCAAGGAATCATGAAACAACACAATGCTTAATCTCTCTTGAGATTCTTCGGCACTCTGCCAATTGTCTCCTGCTGATCTAGGGAAAATCGGTCTAGTACTTAGCCAATTATCAGCCTTCCTTCAGCCTGCCTTGCTCACACAATTCCTATGGAATTATATCCATATTTATTATGAAAATCAACCTTCCTTGATTGAGCAAGCCATCATGGCATCCCAATGACTTTATAATTGCACATCAGAAATTTTCTATAAATAAAACTGATAGTTATGTTCCTCTGAACTGTGTTACAATAAGGATCAAGGGTCTTTTTATTATTTAAAATAAGATAAAACCCTAAACAACCAAAACCCCATCCCGAGGAGATGTAACACCAAGATTTTATGGGCCCCGTTGGGGTTAGTTGGGTAGCCAACTTCTCGGGGTCGTAACTTGGTCATATGATATTCGTTTGACGCATATGATACCTCGTTAGAAAGATCTCTTCGAGGACTACAACTACTAATATGATTTCTATGAAATCACCAAACCTTTCATGCCCAAAAATCATCATTTGGGGCGTCAAAATGGCTTCGAATTTCAGGACCCGAAAAACAGACAAAAATAGTAAATTGTGCTATAATTAAGGAAACTGAAAAACTGAAAGAGACAATGGCGAGGGCCCAAATGGAATAGGCAGGTGGCCACCAATATCCACCTCGATCACCTTAAATCGAATTTCTTGAGCTAACTCAATCATCATGACTTATTTAATTGACACAAGTTATTATGAGATGAAATTACAATTTATTGTCCAATTTATTTAAGGGAAAAATAAATTAGACGCCTCACATTCCTCACTCCTGGTACATAAAAATTCCTCACCAGTGTGCGTGAATTTTTTTTTGTCCTTTCTAGTCACCAATTTCACTGTTTCTTGTTTCAAATTTCAACACTCCCTCTCAAAAAGAAAGGAATTCAATCTATCCACATCCGGTACCTTTGGAATGTTCTGCATGCT
The DNA here is from genome assembly GCA_034641835.2 of Pinus albicaulis. NCBI lineage: Eukaryota > Viridiplantae > Streptophyta > Pinopsida > Pinales > Pinaceae > Pinus > Pinus albicaulis. The sequence goes on along the minus strand of CM076570.1, from coordinate 13,323,444 downwards.
ACACTTCTCTAGTGTTGTTTGCACCTGCAAATCCCGAAACTGAATAGCCTCTAAAAAACTGAATCAGTATAATGCATCTGTCATCAGAGTCTTCTGATTGCTGCTAGCTACTACACCTGTCTAGTGTTGGATTCTTTGCACTGCTGCTGACATCTACATCTGTGCCCTTTGAACTATTGCTAACTCTATTTGTGCTCCAGTATTTGACATCTGTCACTCTGATTTTTGTCTTGCTAACATCTGACTACATCAATCTAATTGATCCTTCCTACTACTGTTGTACTGTGGGCTCCTCATAGCCAGGTTCGATCCATGAGACATGCCATCTCAATGGACCTTGCCCAAATTTATTATCTTGGGATTATGTCTACACATAACCCCACCGTACACCTCGAGGTATGACTGCTCCCTCTTCCCATATGGCTTGAAATTTCCCCCTCGTGGAGGTCTCTGCTTGATTGGACGCTTCCACTCGGTCTCCTCTCTGCTTCTCCAATTGTGGCAGCTACTCCACAACCTTCTGAGACTGCTTCTCATGAGGATGCATGTTGAGAGGTAATTTATGCTCCCTCTAAACCACCAAGTCTCTAACTTCTGCCTTTGTCCTCAAAGATTTGCATGCATCTAGTACCTCAAGTGCATATAGGTTTTTGACTCGCGCACAGTGTAATTGTTCCGAAGTTACACAAATTTTCTAAAAAAGAGTTGATTTTAAATCGATGATATCTCCCTCATTAGAGCTCTGATTTGACCAATTTTTTTTCCATTTGGGTAGATTTTTGCAGGGAATCCAAATATTCTATTTGTTTTCGAAAATTTTACACCAAAATATTCAGATATTCTCTACAAACTCGCCACCCAAAAAATTCCTGCTCTGATACCATGTAGAAAATCTAACCAACAAGATTCAATCTGATCCTGTAATCTTCTAAAACAAGATACTGAATCCTTCCTACAATTTACGGAAACAAAAATCGATCACACAATCACATATAAGTAAGAGAAATAAATTATCAATCGCACAATAACATGATGTATTTGGGGAAAGAAACTAATAAAAACCCCTCTATCTCTATTGTGTATGAAGTCAAGGAATCATGAAACAATACAATGCTTAATCTCGCATGAGATTCTCCAGCACTCTGCCAATTGTCTCCCATTGATCTAGGCAAACTCAGTCTAGTACTTAGCCAATTCTCATCCTTACTTCAGCCTGCCTTGCTCATGCAATTCCTAGGGAATTAAATCCTTATTAATTAGGAAAATAAATCTTCCTTGATTTCTCAATCCATCATGGCATCCCAATGACTTTATAATTGCACATGGGAAATTTTCTATGAATACAACTGATAGTTATGTTCCCTTTAACCTCTGTCTCAACTGGGTATTCCTCGAAACTGACATGCATTCAACTATTAATAGCGAATTATCAGTTATCTGATTAATCACTCATTGTGAATTAAATCTAATTTAATTCATTGGACCTCTCACTAGCTCATCACTCAGTTAGAACTAGTTAAACTGATTTTAACTCATTTAATTGAGTTAATTAAACTTGCACCCCACTAATGCATCAACTGCAACTGGACCCCAAAAATATTAGAATCCTTCTAGATGCCTCATATTAGACCCTCAACTCGAATTTCTTGAGCTAACTTGGTCATCATGACTTAATTAACTGACACAAGTTGTTATGAGATGAAATTACAATTTATTGTCCAATTTATTTAAGGTAAAAATAAATTAGACACCCCACATTCCTCACTCCTGGTGCATCAAAATTCCTCACTAGTGTGGGTGCATTTTTTTTTGTCCTTTCTGGTTTCCAATCTCACTGTTTCTTGTTGCAAATTTCAACATTTAAAAATTTGATGCGGCCTTCACACAAAGACACCATTGAAATCACATGCCTAGATTCTCATGAGAAACCTCTCTTATGCTTGATCTACCAGAAGAGAACCAACAATATGCCATACTACTTCCTAGTGCAAACCGACCATTAAGGTATGCAACATTCTTCTGAACCCTCACATGATGATCTTGCTCTTGGAGGATGATCATGACCTCCCTTTAGCAACCCTTACTTAGCCCTCGTACTCGACCTACTTTAGGACTACATCTCTCTTCACCCCCTTAATGTGCCAGATAGTGGGAATACATGTCAAACATGCTAATATGGGCCAAGTGATAAGGCATGCCAAGATGTGCAAAGGTGTGTCAATGCGTGTCATGGACTGCCAAGACAACAAAAGGGAGGAAAAATTTAAACTACAAGGAAATGAACATATAAGAGGGTTAATAAGTCATCAGTTTACCTTTTCCAAGAGGGGCATGCTAGGCACACTAACACTAGGCGGCAATAGGTGCCAAGTGAAAAGTCTTAGTGCATTCTAAGTGCCAAGTATTCCTTTGTTGCTTCTCATCTAATTTCCAACAATCGATCATCACAAATAAGTTTAATATTAAACCATGCTAAATCATACCAAGACATCTCAACATATTCCATACATGCTAAGACTTTCCAAGCGCCAACACGTGCCAAGCGCCAATATGTGTCAGGGACTAGTGTTGTGCATGTTATGAAGTGGAAGGGAATGTTGAAGAGTGCTAAGGTGTGCTAGAGAGTGATAATGCATGTTGATGAGTGTTAAGGAGTACTAGGAAAAAACATTAAGGGAGCACTAGGTAAAAATTCATGGAAGTTAATGAATACGAGGAACGTGTACTGCCAGAGACTAGTGTTAATGGTCAATGTTAGTTGTCATGCCAAGGAGGGAGTGACAAGGTTTGCTAAGCATTGGTAAGGCATGCTAGGGAATATAGGCATGTTAAGAATTCCCGAAGTGTGCTTGGGAGTTCCAGGGTGTGCTAATTATATCATGTGCCAATTAATAGTGCCAAGATATGCAAATACATGCTAGGTGCTAAGGATGTGGCACAGGGTGCCAGGGTATGTCAATATGTGTCAAGGCAACAAAAGGAAGAACCAATAAGAGGGTTAATAATTCAGGACTTTATCTTTTTGAAAAGGGGCATGCTAGGCACACTAATAATAGGTCCCAATACATGCCAAGTGCCATTGTGTGCCAAGTGCTAATGTATGTCAATGCATTCAACCAAGGTGTTCCAGGGCATGCTAGGGACTATATGCAGCATGCCAACACATGCTAGGAGAGTTCCATGTTGTTCTAGCGCATGCCACCATGTGCTTGGGCATCAGCGTCATCACAAGATGTTCTAGGTACAAAGATGTTACAAGACATGTGGGGTGCTAAGAAATGTTAGTGTGTGCCAAAGCATTAATTTAAGGTGTGCCCAGATTGTTGAGGATTGTTAGGTCTTTCTCATTAATAGAATTGCCAGAGCTCGATTATGTATTAAATAATATATTTCCTACACACAATTGCGGAACTTTATCTAAATGGAATTTTATAGATAATAAACTTAATAGATATGAATCATGTGTTGACTCATAGGAAATCTCTATTCGACTAGTCATTACTTGAGGGAAATGATACATGCTTATTACTTCTTAAAAAATTGACTAACCCTAACCACTATGGCCTTGGACATATTATAAAAAAATTCTCCACAATAATGATATTAAATTGTTATATTTTGACAAAAAATATATTAACAGGCACATAACGTCATCAAAAACTCATTGGAATGATCAATGATGACGGACATTTTTTGATCATCACCAAAAGTAACAAAAAGAGCATTGGTGAGGGTCATTAAAAGTTCGTCACTAGAAGTGTCACCAAAGAGAGAATTAGTGATGGGCCTTTAACGACCCTCACCAAAAGTGAAATGTCTTTGGTGACGGACCATAAAGGACCATCACTATATACACTTACAATGACGATTTTTAGTGATTAATGATGACGGACATTTTTTGACCGTCACCAAAAGTAACAAAAAGAGCATTGGTGAGGGTCATTAAAAGTTTGTCACTAAAAGTGTCACCAAAGAGAGAATTAGTGATGGGCCTTTAACGACCCTCACCAAAAGTGTCATTGAAAATGTCTTTGGTGACGGACCATAAAGGACCATCACTATATACACTTACAGTGACGGTTTTTTAATGACCGTCACCATATGTGACATTGGTGATGGACCTTAAAGGTTTGTCACAAGCATGACCCTCACCAATGTGCTTTTTTCTTGTAGTGTTTGATTGTTATGCATGAATGACAATAGCTTATGATTTTATGATGTTAGCATGTTAGCTAGTTATTGTTATGGATATCACGACTTTATCTATGTTTGAGTTGATACGTTGAGAAGTTATATTTTTCTAATCTAGACTAATTTTGTAGACAAGATAGCCTCCCGTGAGATACATTAAGGCATGAATTTTCTTATGTTATTTATTTGGTGCTTGAATGTTTGATTATGTTGTCTATTTGGTGTTTAAGTGTTTGGTGTCTATTATGTCGTCTATGTGTGTTTTGAATGTTTGATTAATTGCACGAGATGAGCATGTGTCTATAATATTACATGAAGTAATGATCTTATTTTAAGATGGTTGTAATAACATGTATGCATTGAGATAGTTGATATGTACTTGAGTGCAAATGAATGTGAGTTGATTGTGGATTATGATATGGTTGTTAGCCTTAATAAATGTTGATTTAAAATTGATAGATATGTTGTCTTGATGTTGATACATATGACTGACATGTTTGTGTTTAGTTACAAGGCAACATGATAGGAATAATAAGGTAAGGTAACTAGCTTGTTGTTGTGTTTATTTATGCACTAACAACTACGATTATTCGTGGGATTGCATGGAAAAAGAGGTTGGCATGAAATCTTGAAGAAGGCTCGGGTTGAGCTTTCCTTTGGAAGCATTGGTAACCATGGGGACTAGATCATGGTGTTTCTTGCTAATTCTTGTGCTTTCAGTCTTTTGATTTTTTTTGTTCTTGATTTGCAATTTTATTTATGTCTGGTGCAAGGCCTTGCCACTTTGTTCGTGGTGTCGTACTACTATTGGTTTTCCATGGTTTTCTTGTTTTTTTCTTGTTCTTTACTTTTATGTTTTGAGTCTTGAGGATTGGTTTTGGAAAGAGGAAAGTTAATGGAGCTCATTGCATGTATAAGGGTAGCTGAAGGTAAGAATGTGATAGTTAGTTGGATTGGTTGGGTCCATTGAGGTAAATGGACAATAGAAGAAAAATCATGAGAAAGGTAACACGAAAGGTAAAGTGAATGGTTCTGAGGTGTTAGATTCCTTGGCTATGTTGGGAATTTTCATTCTCAACATTGTGCATGATGTGCATGGACAAACAAAGTTATCTTAACCTTGACCTTATGATAGCTGGTAATTATGATGTGATCATGATTATGTATGCATGTCGTATCTGAGAGGGTCATCATGAATCATGGTTTTTTTATGCTAAGGATTATGTACATGTATGTATGTATGTATCTATGTCACTATATGACAAGGTTTTCAAGGATCATTCTTGTGGAGGAATTATTGCTTATGCAGGTGAATGACATGAAGTGGTTCTTGGTATTATGAGGAATCAAGTGGGAAGAGTAACCCTGACAGATCTATGAGGTCAGTATCTTGTGGATATGAATTGATATTATATGCTTGTACTATGCCTATGTGTATGTTATGGATAGGTAATGCAGAGGGGTACATCCACAAAGTGAAGGTAGTGTGATATGCAACATGATAGGATAAGAATGGAGAGTTGAAAGACACTAGAAGAAAGGTTTCTTGTGGGGTTAAAGTGTGGTCTATGGATGTGTAGTACTATTGTTGTGTATATGCTGTGCATGTTGTATATTCAGTGATTGTATCTATGGTGATGTGTACATGTAACATATGTATTATTGTGTACATATGATGTTGTATGTATGTCATATATATGGTGTTGTGTGTATATTGCATATGTAGTGCCAAGTATAGATGGTGCTATGTACATGTTAGATATGCAGTGCTGTGAGCATACCGTGCTGTGCGCATATTGGATATGCGATGTTGTGCGCATGTTGGATATGTTGTGCTATGTACATATGGTGCTATGTACATGTTGTATATTTAGTGCTATATACATATGGTGTTGTATGCATGTTGTACATATGGTGCAATGTACATATGGTGTTGTGTGTATGATTATATATGTGGTGTTGTGTGCATGTGGTTTCATGTACATGTCGTGCATGTGGCGCTGTGTACATGTGGTGCTGTGTACATGTGGCATTGTGGACACATTGTACAAGTGGTACGATGTACAATTGGCGTTGTGTACATGTTGTGCAGGTGGTGCCGTGCACATGTGATGTTGTGCAGGTAATATTGGGTATAGGTGGTACTATGTACATGTTGTACATATGGTACTGGTATACATGTGGTATTGTGTGCATGTCGTACATGTTGTGTTGCGGGCATGCGGTACTATGTGTGTGCATGGTGTAGTCATGGTACCATGACATGTGTATTCGTTATGTTGTACTCTGTATATGTATATGTATTGTGTTATATTGTACACTGGGAATAGGTTTATGTGTCATATGTTGGTGTGGGTGTATGCATTGTGTGGTGTTGTACGCCTTGTGTGGATGTACGTGTTGTGATGTACATTGTGTGTGTATGTGTATTTGATTGAAGAGAAGCAAAGGCATTGTGTGATTGGCAGGCATGGCAATCGATCCAATGTGTGTATAGAAAGAAAAAAGGTAGCAGTAAGGACTGAAGAAGGATAAATATCAGTATTTTATTTTAGTTCTATTACTCATGTGATCTACGATTCTGACTTATGATGGTTACATGTGATCTATGATTATGGTGTATGATGATTGCATGCGATTCATGATTTTGACCTATGATGGTTGTGTTTTTAGCTAACCATATGTGATATGTTTATACATGATGATTTGATCAAACATCTAGTTTGACTTGTTTGATAGGAAGTAAATGAAAGTGCAAGTGTACCTTGTTAATGGGCTACCAATGAGGTATGATTTGAAGTTATTTCAATTTATTTTGAATCTAATGGGATTTATGTGCTTGGTATAGGAAGAATGGAAATGATCAGTTGGACAGTTGAAACTAATTGCAAGCATTAGCAACATCAACAAAATGAATTTGAACATGCAACAATATGATGGTAAAGCGCTTCAGGAGCAGGGCCATTGTGGGACACTGGTACTGAATAATGTCCATTGATTCCCATCAACATGCTATGACTGGTATGATGGTTTTGAGGTAGGGATATGCCTTGGTTTTTGTATCTTTCGATGTGAGGAAGCCTTGTCAAGGGATGGACTGCCGGAGATGGGGGTGCCAACGAAACTTGGATGGTGAGTGATCGCATGGAAAGGGTGACCAGATTTCCTGAGGGACTGTGTAGCAGAGAAGGGAAGGTCAGGGATGAATTTGTTTTGGTAATTAGAATTTCCAGATGGAATCAAATGCACATTGGGAGTGTGCCTTGGAACACTGAGCTGGTAACTGTTCACTGAGGGTACAATAGTGCATGATTATAGTGCTAGACATTGGATTCAGACTTTGACTTTGGTAGTGGATTCTGGACTTCTTGGGAAGGAGGTGAATCTTGGTATTACCTTGAGGGTGGAGGTTTAAGCCTCTAGATTCCCTTGTTGATTGATATAGGCATCATATCCTTGTATTTTCTAGTTGAGAAAATGTGTATATTTGTATATTATTGTAAATATTGTATCGAGCTGGTTTATAAAGCTCCATAGACATTATTGTTATTTTTTGGTTAAAGCAAATGTGCATGGGTATATGTGGTTTTTATTGTAAATACCATAGTGAGCTGTATTATAAAGCTTCTGTAAACGTTATGATTGTTATGTTTTGAGAAGTGGTCATTGTGAATAGTGCAACAGGCTATGTTGTAAAGCTACATAGGCAATATTTTTTGTTTTTAGCAGTTTGTTGGTTTGCATGTGTCATTGAACACTGAGGATGGTGTTCCCCCAAGAAGGAGGGTTTTGTAACAACCTTGGTTAAAAATCCATGTAAAAATATATGACCACGGTTGATGGGACACGTATTCCAAGCTAAATGGTGCGAAAAAACATCCTAGTGGGTGTTCATTCCGGTTATTACGGATAAAGGAAATTGGAAAAGGCAATGGCAAAGGCTTTGGAAACGCATGAGGCATTAATTGACATTTTATTTATGAAAATAATGGAAAATAGGAGAAAAGGAAGGTGGAATGTCATAGGTTGCATGTGAGGAGGAAAATGAAGGAAAATTAAGAAAATTAATAAAAAGGCTTTTGAGGATTTATTTATTTTTTTAATTTTTAATTTTTAATTTATTCTTTTAAAAAAAAATTTAATATATATATTTTAAATTTTTTATTATTTTTATTTATTTTATTTTATTATTATTTTTTTTTTCAAGTGTATTTTTGGAGCTCTCATTATTCTCTCTCTCTCTCTCTCTCATACTCTTGGATACATAGATTTTGCTTGGAGCACTCTTGGAGAGTGACATACTTGGAGATTTGGAGCAAGAGGGAAAACGAAGAGTAGGAAAGTGCAAGTGGACATCGGAATCGACATCTATAGCAGGTTTTGAGTGCAGGTACCGAGTTGCATGTATTTTTTCCTCACTATTTTTGGCATGCATGGTGTATGCATGTGGATTTTCCTAGCCTTGCCATTTCCTGGATAACCATGGTGTTGTGGGTTTATCTCCATTGATTGTTTTATGGTTGGTTCTCATGATTCCTTTAGCTATGGGTTGAGTTATTAGTACTTGGAGCCGGGTTGGAAAAACGATCTGGAGCCTAACAGACAACTATGGGTTGAGTTACTAGTCCTGGAAGCCTTGGTTGGACAAACAGTTTGGAGCTCGATGGACAACTATTGGGTTGAGTTACTAGTCCTGGAGACTTTTTTCGACAAATGTTCTGGGGTCCTAGGTGGGTTTAATTACTAGTCCTAGATCCTTGTTGGAAAAATGCTCTGGAGCCCGAAAACAATTGAGGTTGAGTTACTAGTCCTAGAATCCTAGTTGGACAAACACTCTAGAAGCCCTATAACAATTCGGGATGAGTTACTAATCCTGGAAGCCCTAGTCAAAACAAACACTCTGTATCCATGAAACAACTTGGATAGAGAACAACCCATGATGGTTGTGATGTCTGACTGTAAGGTGGAATCATTGGTTGAGGATTGAGGTGGTTTGGCCTCTGGAAGCCATGGATTGGTTTTGATTGATGTGTTTGATGAGATCCCACATTCATGCTTGGAATATGGCACGTGGGTGATTGGATAAAGTGAGACTTGGCTCAGCCAATTTATGGTCGGGTGGAACGTGGAAGTCCCATCTTCGGTTGGTTTCTACATTCGTTAATGAGAAATTAATTCCATTGGTATTTGGTATGCAAATAGACTGATTTATATGTCGATTCTATTGCTGTTGTATCCATGGTAATTCTATTGTTATTATGTTGATTATAAGTTTGTATTTTGAGAGTAGTGATGTATGGCTCTCTCCATGTTTTTATTTGTAAATGAATGCCCAATGAATCTATGGTAAAATATATTGTATTGCAGCTAATGATGTAAGGGATCAATGATTCTTAGCAATGTTTCAATGTTTGTGACATGTTTGAAAAAATTATTGTCATGGCTAGGAGGGTTCGAGATGAGTTCTTGTTGATGTGATTGCATCCAGATCATTGTCCTGTTGTTATTTATCATCTCTAAAATTTTCATGAATTTCTAGGTAGAGCATTGGGTTATGGGCCTAAAAAGGTGGCTTGAATCCTAGGGCCGCTGGCACAAAATTGAGTATTTGGGGCCCTGACCGCTGGCATGTAGTGTTATTATTGCGACTATAGCCTCCTGGACGCAGGAATGCAAGCTGGTGCTTGTGACTATGGCTCAAATAGGTAAAAATGTCAGTGTGACCCAAAGGTAAGAGGCCTGAATGGTTGCATTACCTCTTGGGGGTGTTTTTGTTGCTGTACAAGATTTGTATGTTGTGTTTCCGTTGGTTCCACTTCCTTAAGGTTACATAGGAGGTTGAATCTCATTATAGTAGCCTCTCATCACATGTTTACTTCGGTTGGCCGGTTACTTGGGTAAATGTGGGAAGAGGGCGTTACATAGTAGTATCAGATCATGGTTCAACCATGAGACTGGATGGGCAGTGTGTTGTTCATGCATTCAATTCAGTTTCATATGCGTTCCTTATGCTTATAGTATATATGATTTTTGAATTTTTGTTGTGTTTACCATGGTGGCAGTGGTGTTGCTATGGAAGTGATGATGGTGTTGTTGTTAACATGTTGTCATGAGTGTATGACTCGTTATGTGTTGCTCATGCTTGTGTATTGTTTGTGCACACTTTCTTACATATTGTTACATATTGTACATGCATTTCTTGTTTAATATGCTAGGGTTACATATTGGTCATGCTTCAATATTTCTTGTGTGGTGTCATATGTTGAACATGCATTGGTCGTTCATGATTGGTTATACATGTCAAGAGGGTGCATATGGTCAATTTTGCATTGGTTTGATTAAGGTTGTTGTGCATAAGGTCATTGTATGTAATTAGGTCATTGTGATGATATTGGTATGTTATGACGATAATGTGTTGGCTGAGATAGAGTAGGAGATGTAGATCATTAAAGTGAAGTTGCAAAAATGGACTGTGGGGTAAGAGAAGATCGTCATACAAATGTGCATGTTTAGCATGCATGCATGTGATTCATGGTTGTTGTAAGCATTAGGGCTACTTATATGTTTGTAATTATATTATTATAATGGTTACATATATGATAAATTCTAGTTGATCGATGTAGTCATATGCATTATGGTTATGTTTATGTATTTAATTTGATTTTATGGTTACATACATGATAGATGTTAGTTGATTAGTGTGATCATATTTACATGAGTTGGTTAGTCAAACATGGTATTAACCTTATGATTATGTTATATGTTGTTGATGAACATGTTATATGTTGAATTATTGTTGTTATATGTTAGTTAACTTTATGATTATGGTTATATCATTAATATCTTTATGTTATATGTATTATGCTAAATTGGATTGGCCTAGGCAACTGGCTAGGGTTATGACATTCAAGTATGAGTGGACTTATTTGTGATATTATGTCATACTAATCTACGTTGATTGTGCCTATGTGATTGTTATGCATGAATGGAATTTTTTTATGAGTTTATGATGTTAGCATGTTAGCTATCTACTGTTATGGATATCATGACCTTATATATGTTTGAGTTGATATGTTGAGAAGTAATATTTTGCTAATCTGGACTGATTTTGCAGACAAGATAGCCTCCCATGAGATACATTAAGGTATGAATTTTATTATGTTGTTTATTTGGTGATTGAATGTTTTATTATGTCGTCTATTTTGTGTTTGAGACTTTGGTGTCTATTATGTCGTCTATCCGTGGTTTGGATGTTTGATTAATTGCATGATATGAGCATGTTTCTATAAGACTTCATGAAGTAATGATCTTCTTTTAAGATGGTTGTAATAACACGTATGCGTTGATATAGTTGATATGTACTTGAGTGTAAGTAGGTGATAGTTGTAGCATTATGTACTATGGCCGATGAATGTGAGTTTATTTTGGTTATGGCATGGTTGTTAGCCTTAGTAAATGTTGATTTCAAATTGATAGATATGTTTTTTTGATGTTGATACATATGGTTGACATGTGTGTGTTTAGTTACAAGGCATCATGATTGGCACAACAAGGTAAGGTAACTAGCTTGTTGAAATGTTTATATATGCACTGACAGTTACATGTGTATGGAAGTATGATGCAGGGGATTGCATGGAAAAAGATACTTCCATGAAATCTTGAAGAAGGCTCGAGTTGATATTTCCTTTGGAAGCATTGGCAACCATGGGGATGGGGTCATGGTGTTTATTTATAAGTCCTATGCTTTCATTCTTTTGATTTGTTTGCACTTGATTTACATTTTTGTTTATCTATGGTGCAAGGCCTTGCTACTTTGTTCGTGGTGTCATGCTTCTATTGGTTTTCCATGGTTTTCTTGTTCTTGCTTTTTATGTTTTGGGAGTCTTGGGGATTGGTTTGGGAAAGAGGAAAGTTAATGGATCTCAGTGCATGTATAAGGGAAGTTGAAGGTAAGAATGTGACAATCGGTTGGATTGGTGGGGCCCATTGAGGTAAATGGACGGTGGCATAAAATTTGCGAGAAAGGTAACACGAAAGGTAAAGTGAATGGATCTGAGGTGTTAGATTCCTTGGATATGTTGGGAAATTTTTTTCTCAACATTGTGCATGATGTGCATGGATAAAGGAAGTTATCTTAACCTTGACCTTATGATAATTGGTAATTATGATGTGATCATGATTATGTTGATCTTTATATATGTATACATGTATGTATGTATGTATGTCGTGTCTAATAGGGTCTTCATGAATCATGATTTTTTTATGCTAAGGATTATATATATGTATATATTTATGTATGAATTTATGTCACTCTATGACAAGTTTTTTGAGGGTCATTCTTGTGGAGTAATTATTGCTTATGCAAGTGAATCGCATGAAGAGGTTCTTGGTCTTATGAGGAATGAAGTGGGAGAGTATCCCTAACATATCTATGAGGTCAATATCATGTGGGCATGAATTGATATTATATGCTTGTACTATGCCTATGTGTATGTTATGGACAGGTAATGCTAAGGGGTACATCAACAAAGTGAAGGTAGTGTGATCTGCGACATCATAGGATAAGCATGGATAGTTGAAAGACACTAGAATCAAGGTTGCCTTGGGGGTTAGTGTGTTGTATATGGATGTGCAGTACTACCATTGTGTATATGTTGTGCATGTTGTATATTCAGTGATTCTATCTATGGTGATGTGTACTTGTAACATATGTATTATTGTGTACATATGATGTTGTATGTCTGTTGTATATATGATGTTGTGTGTATATTTCATATGCAGTGCTAGGTATTGATGGTGCTATGTACACGTTGGATATGCAGTGTTGTGTACATAACGTGTTGTCCGCATGTTGGATATATGTTGTTGTGGCATATGGTGTTGTGTGCATGTTGGATATGTAGTGCTGTGTATGTATGGTGCTATGTACATGTTGCATATGAAATGCTATGTACATATTGTGTTGTGTGCATGTTGTACATATGGTGTTGTGAGCATGATTTTATGTGTGGTGTTGTGTACATGTTGTACATGTGGTGCTATGTGCAGGTGCTACCGTGTACATGTTGTGCAAGTGGCCTTGTGTACATGTGGTTTCGTGTACATGTCACGCATGTGTATTGTGTACATGTGGTATTATGGACACATTGTAAATGTGTGATGTAGATTGGCGTTGTGTAGACGTTGTGTGGTGTCATGTACATGTGATTTTGTGCACAAGTTGTGCAAGTAGTATTGGGTATAGGTGGTACTGTGTACATGTTTTGCATATGGTAATGGTATACTTGTGGTATTGTGTGAATGTCGTACATGTTGTGTTGCGGGCATGCGATACTATGCATGTGCATGGTGTAGTCATGGTATCATGACACATGTATTCGTTATATTGTACTCTATATATGTATATGCATTGTATTGTATTTTACCCCAGGTGTAGGTGTATATGTTGTATGCCAGTGTGGGTGTATGTATTGTGTGGTGTTGTATGCATTGTGTGGATGTACATGTTGTGATGTGCACTAATGTGTGTATGCATATGTGATTGAAGAGAAGCAAAGGCATTAGGTTCTTTCCGGGTATGGCAACCAATCCGGTGTGTGTACAGAAAGAACATAGGTAGAAGTAAGGACTGATGAAGGATAAGTATCGATATTTTATTTTAGTTCTATTACGCATGTGATCTACGATTCTGACTTATGATGGCTACATGTGATTTATGATTATAGTTTATGATGATTGCATGTGATTCATGATTTTGACCTATGATGGTTGTGTTTTAAGCTAACCATATGTGATATGTTTATACATGATGATTTGATCAAATATCTAGTTTGACTTGTGTGATAGTAAGTAAATAGAAGTGCAAGTGTACCTTATTGACGGGCTACCAATGAGGTACGATTTGAAGTTATTTCAATTTATTTTGAATCTAATGGAAGTTATGTGCTTGGTACAAGAAGCAAGGAAATGCCTAATTGGGTGGTTGAAATTGATTGCAAGCATTAGCAATGTTAGCAAAAGGAGTTGGAACATGTAAAAATATGTTGGTAAAGCACTTCAGGAGCAGGGCCATTGCGGGACATTGGTACTCAATAGTGTCCATTGATTCCCATGAGCATGCTATGATTAGTATGATGGTGTTGAGGCAGGGATATACCTTGGTTTTTGTATCTTCTAATGCGAGGAAGCCTTTCCAAGGGATGGACTTCCCGATATGGGTGTCCAACGGAACTTGGAAGGTGAGTGATTGCATAGAAGGGGTGGTCAGAATGCCCGAAGGACTATGTGACAGAGAAGGGAAGGTCGGGGATGGATTTTTTTTGGTCATTGTCATTTCCAGATTGAATCAAAAGCACATTGGGAGCATACCCTTGAAGAATGAGCTGGTAACTATTTACAGAGGGTAAAATAGCGCAGGATTGTAGTGCTGGGCATTGGATGCAAACTTTGACTTTGGCAGTGGATTCTGGACTTCTTGGGAAGGAGTTGAATCCTGGTATTACCTTGAGGGTGGAGATGTGAGCCTCTGGATTCCCTTGTTGATTGATATGAGCATCGTATCATTTTATTTGTCGGTAGAGAAAATGTGTATATTATTGTAAATACTATATCAAGCTAGTTTATAAAGCTCCACATACAGTAAGGTTATTTGCTGGTTGAAGAAAATTTGCATGAGTATATATGGTTTTTATTGTAAATACCATAATGAGATGTGTTATAAAGCTCCAATAAACAATATGATTGTAATGTTTTTAGTAGTGGTCATTGTAAATACTACAACGAGCTGTGTTATAAAGCTCCATAGTAAAGATGTTTTGTTTTTAGCAGTTTTTTGGTTTGTAGGTGTCATTGAACACCGAGGATGGTGTTACCCAAAGGGGGAGGGTTTTGTAACAACCATGTTTAAAAATCCATGTAAAAATATAAGACCACGGTTGACGGGACACATATTCCAAGTTGAATGGTGTGAAAAATCATACTAGTGGGTGTTCATTTCGGTTATTATGGCTAAAGGAAATTGGAAAAGGAAATGGAAAAGGCTTTGGTAAGGAATGAGGCATTAGTTTTAATTTTATTTATGAAAATAATGGAAAATAGGAGAAAAGGGAGGTGAAAGGTCACAGGTTACGTGTGAGGAGGAAAATGATGGAAAATAATGGAAAATGAAGAAAATAGAGGCCTCATTAATAAAAAGGCTTATGAGGATTAGTTGGTAAGATTTGTTTACAGTGTAGTTTTGGAGCTCTCATTACTCTCTCTCTCTCTCTGATACTCTTGTATACTTAGAGTTTTCTTGGAGCGCTCTTGGAGAGTGTGGAATACTTGGAGATTTGGATCAAGAAGGCAAAGGAAGAGAATGAAATCGAAAGAGGACATCGGGATCAACATCTACAACAGGTTCTGACTGCAGGTACCGAGTTGCATGTATGTTTTCCTCATTTGTTTTGGCATTCATGGTGTATGCATGTGGATTTTCCTATCCCCTTTCCATTTCCTAGATAGCCATGGTGTTGTGGGTTGATTTCCATTGATTGTTTTATGATTGGTTCTCATGATTCCTTTAGCTATGGGTTGAGTTATTAGTTCCTAGAGCCTTGGTTGGACAAATACTCTGGAGCTTGACGAACAACTGTGCGTTGAGTTACTAGTGCTGGAAGCCTTGGTTGGACAAACGCTCTGGGGCCCGACGACAACTATTGGGTTGAGTTACTAGTCCTGGAGCCTTGGTTTGACATGTAGAAATTATTCAAACAATATGTTTACCAATGGATTCAATCTGATTATGCAATATAATAGAGCAAGATACTGAATCCTTCTACAATTAATTGCGTAAAATAAACACGATCGCACAATCACAACAAGTAAGAGAAAGAAACAAATAGATCGCACAACACATATATTTTTCCTGGGGAAAGCTTGCTGCTCAAAACCCCTCTATCTCTATTGTATAATGAACCAAGAAACAATACAATGCATGTGTGCTCACCACAACCTTATACACTCTACCAATTGTCTCACACTGATCCAGACAAAATCGACCATCACTTAACCAATTTTCTGCCTCTGCTTAGCCTGCCTTGCTTGTGCAATTCTAAGAGAATTGATCCCTATTAATTAGGAAATTCAACCTTCCAAAACTGCGCAATACATCATGGGAAATCCTATGGTTGTATAACTGCATCTGGGTAGTTTGCTAAAAATAGAACTGATAGATAACATCCCTTTAACCTCTGTCTCAACTGGGTCTTCATCAGAAATAACATGCATGAAACTATTAATATTAAATAATCAGTCACTTGAAAATGTAGAAATTATACAAACAATATGTATTCCAATGGATTCAATCTAATCATGCAATATACTAGAGAAATATACTGAATCCTTCTACAATTAATGATGTGGAAATTAAACACGATCGCATAATCACACCAAGTAAGAGAAAGAAGAAAATCAATCCACAACACAAATATTTTTTGTGGGGAAATCTTTCTGCTCAAAACCCCTCTATATCTATTGTATAATGAACCAAGGAATCATGAAACAATACAATGCACTCTTCACCTGATTCAACTACAGGCTCCTTCTTTCTTTTCTTCTGTGGACAGTTTGTAGCATAATGCCCATGCTCGTGATAGTGAAAGCATCTGATCTTGGAAAAGTCTTTCTTGCCCGCTTCGCCTTGGTATTTCTTTCCCTTGGCATTCTTTTCCTTACTGGCCAAGGCAAAATATTCCTCGTTATTAGTCTTGGATGAGGATCCATCCCTGGTATTTTTCCTGAATTCTTCTTGTACCAAACCCGACCAAAGTCGCTCCCAATCTGGTAACTTCTCCCTCCCATTGACAGAGTCTTGATAACTATGCTAGCTCTTGGGAAGGCCTAGAAGTGATAGGCTCACCAATTCATCATCTTCTACTATCACACCAGTACTTCCAAGCTCATCTCAACATTGAGTGAAATTTTCCAAGTATGTTGGTACCATCTTGCCCTCCTTCTTATTTATTTTCCTGAGCTTGTCCTTCAGCGCCAACTTCCTTTGGTCGATGCTATTCTGAAACAGATATGTCAAGGCCTTCCACATTGTGTATGGAGTCACCTTTCCATGGAGACTTGATACAATGTAATCTTGAACTCCCTCTAATAAGATCTTCCTCGCCCTTGCTACCATCTTTTGACAAGCATCAAGAAGAGTGGCGTCTACTGCTGCGGGCTTGGGAATATCATTATCAATGAATTATTTCAACCTATTGTCCTCCAGTACTACCTCCATTCTATCTTTCCATGCAATATAATTAGAACTGCCCTCGAGTGAATATTCCAATCTTAAGCTATTGAAATCCATCTTGATCCGCTTGTCGCACCAACGGAAGTATCTGCAAGTTTGAATAATATTCAACACAAAATCAATTTCTTCTCCACTATTGTGATTTCTGGCGCTCTGATACCATGTAGAAATTATACAAACAATATGTATTCCAATGGATTCAATCTAATCTTGTAACATAATAGATCAAGATACTGAATCCTTCTACAATTAATTCTGCGGAAATTAAACACGATCGCACAATCACACCAAGTAAGAGAAAGAAGAAAACCAATCCACAACACATATATTTTTCCTGGGGAAATCTTGTTGCTCAAAACCCCTCTATCTCTATTGTATAATGAACCAAGGAATCATGAAACAATACAATGAACTCTTCTCACAAGAGTCTACTGCAGTATCCTGACTTCCTCACACTGATCCAAACAAAATTGGGCTAACATTTAGCCAATTCTCAGCCTGTCTTTAGCCTGAATTTCTCACGCAATTCATATGGAATGAAATCCCTATTATTTAGGAATTTTAGCCTTCCTTGATTGCACAAAAATATGGGTGTATAACTTCATCTGGGCAGTTTGATAAAAATACAACTGATAGTTAACTTCCCTTTAACCTTTGTCTCAACTGGGTCTTCATCCGAACTGACATGCATGCATATATTAATAGTAAATCATCAATCACTTGATAGATCACTGCATGTGAATTAAATCTGATTTAATTCACTTGACCTCTCAATAGTGCAACAATCAGTTACAACTAGTTAAACTGATTTTAACTCACTTAATTGAGTTAAGTGATTTTTCATGCATTAAACTAACACACTAACTGCAACTTGGACTCTAAAACACATAGAATCACTCTACATGCCTCACCAACCACCCTCAACTCAAATGTCATGAGCTTACTAAGTCTATCACACCCAATTAACTATTACAAGTCATTATGAGATAAGATTACAATTTATTGTCCAATTGGATAATTTAAGGGACAAATAAATTGCACACATTTCCAATTTATTTAATAAATTGGATTTCACACTAATGTATCGCTAGGACCCATCATTGTGTTACATGTGGTCCCACACCAATGTGTGTGCTGTCATGTTGTTTTTGGATGCCAATTTCACTGTTTCTTGTTGCAAATTTCAATAGACAGATAACTACATGTGAATTAAATATGATTTAATTCACTTGACCTCTCACTAGTGCAACGATCAGTTACAACTAGTTAGACTGACTTTAACTTACTTAATTGAGTTAACTGATTTCTCATGCATTAAAATAATACACTAACTACAACTTGGAATCTAAAACAAATAGAATCACTCTACATGCCTCACAAACCATCCTCAATTCGAATTTCATGAGATAACTGAGTCTATCACACTTAGTTAACTATTACAAGTGATTATGAGATAATATTACAATTTATTGTCTAATTTATTTAAGGGATAAATAAATTTGACACATATTTATTTTTAATTTAATTAAGAAATAATTAAATAAAAAGACTCCATGGTATCCATTTCTGGATGCCATTTTCTGGATGTTGTTTATGGATTCCAATTTCATTGTTTCTTATTGCAAATTTCAACACTCCCTCTCAACAAGAAAGGAATCAATCCGTCTTGATCCAGTACCTTTGGAATGTTCTTCCTGCAACACTTATGAAACTGAATAGCCTCCAAACAAATGAATCAATATAATGCATATGTCATCAGAGTCTTCTGACTGCTGGATCCTATTGCACATGTCTACTAGACTCTTTGCACTACTGACATCTGCATCGATGCACTCTGTACTGCTACCAACTCTAATATACGCTACAGTATCCAACACCTGTCACTCTAATTTCTGTCTTCCTGACATCTGACTGCATCAATCTAACCAATCCTTCATGCTACTGCTGTACTGTGGGCTCCCCGTAGCCAGGTTCGATCCATGAGACACACCATCTCAATGGACCCTGTCCAAATTTATTCTTGGGATCATATATGCACATTGCCCCACCTTAAACTTGGAGGTATGGCTGCATGTACTCCCTCTTCTCATTTGGCTCGAAAATTCCCCCTCTTGAAGGTCTCTTCTTGAGTGGAATATTCCACTCGGTCTCCTCTCTGCTTCTCCAACTGTGGCTGCTCCACAACCTTCTAAGACTGCTTCTGAGGCTGCATGTTGAGGGATAATTGTTCCCTCTCAACCACCAAGTCACTAACCACTGATTTACACCTCAAAGCCTTGCATGCATCCTCAACCTCGAGAGCATACAGGTTCTTGACTCTTGAACTGATCTGCTTCACTTGTACCGTGGCTATGTGTTTAAGGACAAATTTTCCTTTTATAAACATCACTTCATAACCACGACCTTCCAATACCGCTATGGAGACAAGATTATTCTTTAGGCCTAGAACATACAAAACATCTACTAGTCTGAGATGGGAGCCATTCTCCCTCTGAAAGGTAAATTTACCTATGTCGGTCGCGCTATACCTCCCGTCATATCCAAACTCTATGTTCTGCTGGAGGTCCTTCTTCTCCAAGTCACTGAAGAGATCTCTATTCCCCATCATATGGAACAAGGCACCACTGTCTAGAGACCACATCCATCCCATTACAATGATGGCCATGCATGCAATGAGAGTAAAATCAAGCTCGAACTGTGAAGCCAATGCTTCACCTGCTGCAACTGCAGGCTCCTTCTTGCTTGCCTTCTTGTGGCATAGTGCCCATGCTTGTGACAATGAAAACATATGATTTTGGACAAGTATTTCTTGCCCACTTCAACTTGGGATTTATTTCCCTTGGAATTATTTACCTTACCAACCAAGGCACAATATTCCTCGTCATTAGTCTTGGATGAGGATCCATCCCTGGTATTCCGCCTGAATTATTCTTGTACCAAATCCGACCAAAGTCACTGCCAATCTGGTAACTTTTCCCTCCCATTGACATAGTACTTATAACTATGATGTCTCTTGGGAAGGCCTAGAAGTTCTAGGCTCACAAAGTCATCATCTACCACGAGCACACCAACACTTCCAAGCTCATCTCGACATTGAGTGAACTTCACCAAGTATGTTGGTGTTGTCTCGCCTCCCTCCTTCTTGAATTTCCTAAGCTTGTCCTTCAACACCAACTTCCTTTGGTCACTACTGTTCTGACACAGATCTGTCAAGGCCTTCCACATTGCATACAAATTTTCCTTGCCATGGAGACTCAAGAAAATGTGATCTCGAACTCCCTCTAATAAGATCCTCCTCGCCCTTGCTACCTTCTTTTGTCAAGCATCAAGAAGAGCGACGTCTGCTGCTGTGGGTCTTGGAATATCATTGTCGATGAATTATTTCAACCTGTTGTCCTCTAGAACTGCCTCCATTATTTATTTCCATGCGATATAATTAGAACTATCCTCAAGTGCATATTCCAATATTAATCCACTCAAAGCCATCTTGATTCGCTTGTCGCACCCATAAAAGTATCTGCAAGTTTGAATACTGTTCAACAAAAACTCAATATATTCTCCACTATAGTGATTTCTGGCGCTCAGATACCATGTAGAAATTATAAAAACAATATTTATACCAATGGATTCAATCTGATCATGAAATACCCTAGAAAAAGATATTGAATCCTTCTACAATAAATTGCGGAAAATAAACACAATCGCACAATCACACCAAGTAAGAGAAAGAAGTAAATAAATCGGACAACACATATATTTTTCCTGGGGAAATATTGTTGCTCAAAACCCCTCTATCTTTATTGTATAATGAACTAAGAAATCATGAAACAATACAATGCATGTGTGCTCACCACAACCTCATAAACTCTACCAATTGTCTCACATTGATCCAGACAAAATCGACCAACACTTAGCCAATTTCCTACCTCTGCTTAGCCTGCCTTGCTTGCGCAATTCTAATATCAATTGATCCCTATTAATTAGGAAATTCAACCTTCCAAAACTGCGCAATAAATCATGGGAAATCTATGGTTGTATAACTGCATCTGGGTAGTTTTCTAAAAATACAGCGGATAGATAACATCCCTTTAACCTCTGTCTCAACTGGGTCTTCATCTGAACTAACATGCATGCAACTATTAACAGTAAATCATCAATCACTTGACAGATCACTACATGTGAATTAAATTTGATTTAATTCACTTGACTTCTCACTAGTGCAACAATCAGTTACAACTAGTTAGATTGACTTTAACTCACTTAATTGAATTAACTGATTTCTCATGCATTAAACTAATACACTAACTGGAACTTGGACTCTAAAACAAATAGAATCACTCTACAAGCTTCAAAAACCACCCTCAACTTGAATTTCATGAGATAACAGAGTCCATCACACTCAGTTAACTATTACCAGTGATTATGAGATAATATTACAATTTACTGTCCAATTTATTTAAGGGATAAATAAATTTGACACATATTTCTTTTAATTTAATTAAGAAATAATTAAATCAAAAGTCTCCATGGTAGCCATTTCTGGATGCCAATTTCACTGTTTCTTGTTGCAAATTTCAACAAGATAAACACTCTGGAGCCCTAGGTGAGTTGAGTTACTAGTCCCGAAGCCTTGGTTGGACAATCGCTTTGGAGCGCGGAGACAATTGGGGTTGAGTTACTAGTCTTGGAAGCCCTGGTTAGAAAAAATATCTAGAAGCCTTATAAAATTTGGGGTTGAGCTACTAGTCTTGGGAGCCCTGTTTGGAACAAACAGTCTATAGCCTTGGAACAAATTGGATAGATACCAATCTGTGATGGTTGTGATGTCCGACCGTGAGGCAGAATAATTGGTTGAGGGTTGAGGTGGTTTGGCCTCTGGAAGCCCTGGATTGGTTTTGATTGATGTTCTTGATGATATCCCACATTTATGCTTGGAATATGGCATGGGGGTAATTGGCTGAAGTGAGACTTGGCTCAACCAATCTGTGGTTGGGTGGAACGTGGAAGTCCAATATCTAGTTGGTTTCTACATTCATTAATGAGAAATTTATTCCATTGGTATTTGGTATGAAAATGTACTGATTAATATGTGGATTCTATTACTGTTGTATCCATGGTATTTTATTATTATTATTATTTTATTTTTTATGCTAGTTATAAGCATGCATTTTGAAAATAGTGATGTATGTCTCTCCATGTTTTTATTTGTAAATGAATGCACATTGTATCTATGGTAAAATAGTGTGTATTGCAGCTAATTATGTAAGGGAGAAATGTTTCTTAGCATTTCTAAGATAAGTATGAGAACCCTATGCTCTGATCTGTTGTTTACACATGTAGTTTAAATATTTGTGACATGTTTGAAAAAAGTCCTATCATGGCTAGGAGGGGTCCAAATGAGTTCTTGTTGATGTGATTTCTTCCATATCATTGTCCTGTTGTTATTTATCATCTTTGAGCTTTTCATGAATTTCTGGGCAGAGCAATGGGTTTTGGGCCTAAAAAGGTGGCTCAAATCCTGGGGCTGCTGGCACATAACTGATTATTTGGGCCCCTAGCCCCTGGCATGCCATGTTATGTCTACGACTATAGCCTCCTAGACACATGCATGCAAGCCTATGCCTACGTCTCCTGCTCAAAGAGGTTAAAATGTTCGTGTGACCCAGGGGTAAGAGGCCTGAATGGTTGGGTTACCTCTTGGGGGTGTTTTTGTTGTTGTACAAGGCCTGTATGTTTTTTTTCCATTGGTTCCACTTCCTTAAGGTCACCTAGGAGGTTGAATCTTATTATAGTAGCCTCTCATTACATGTTTACCCCAGTTGGCTGATTACTTGGGTAGATGTGGGAAGAGGGTGTTACAGTTAATGCATTCATAGATAAGTGAAATATGAGCGACTAATTGGGCCGCCTTATAATAGGAGCCTTAGATACTCTAGATTTGAGTTCTTCTAAGGCATGTTGGTAGCTATTTTTCCACATAAATTCAACATTTTTATTAAGAAAAGAAAACAAAGAACAAGTTGTTTGCAAAAAATCTTCAATAAAGCAATGATAATCACTAGAATGTACCATAAAAATTTGTAACTCTTTTTGTATCCACAAAATAGGAAAGTATAGTATCAGATTTATTTTTTCCAAGTCCACTTGAATACCTTTGGATGAGATATGATTCCCTAGTACGATACCTTCAGTTAACGTTATGTAAATATTTTCAATACCAAGGGCTACATGGTTGCCCTTACATATTATTAGTAATATTTCTATATTTTCTAGGTAAAAGTAAAATATATTCCCATATGTTGTGAAATCATCCATGTAAATTTCTATGCAATAATGAATTAGATTAGAGAATATTCTAATCACAACTCATTGGAAAGTTGCTGGAGTATTACAAAGTACAAATGGTAAAACATGGTAGGAAAATTTTCCCCAAGGATAGGTGAATGTGGTTTTGTCCTGATATTTTGGAGTGATATGGAATTAGTTGTATCCATTGAACCTATCAAGAAAATTAAAATACTTCTTCACTGCCAACTTATCCAAGACCTATTCAATAAATGCTAATGTGAAGTGATATTTGTGTGTGAATATATAAAGTTCCATTGGTTGTCAAAAATGGGATAGATGAAGTTGGCTTACAATAATTTCTATGGCTCCTCTTTAACTATATCCATTAGTGCTAGATTAATTTTTTGTTTGGGTTGATGAACGGGTCTGTATCCTCCCTTGATATAGAGATGGTGCATACACAGGTTAGGATAGATTCCCTTCATGTTAATGTATTCCCAGGAAAAAACATCACTATGATTTCTTAGGACTTGGA
Organism: Pinus albicaulis; assembly: GCA_034641835.2. NCBI lineage: Eukaryota > Viridiplantae > Streptophyta > Pinopsida > Pinales > Pinaceae > Pinus > Pinus albicaulis. The sequence continues at coordinate 13,299,145 of CM076570.1, read as the reverse complement.
TAAATCATTCCTTTTGTTGCTTTGCCAACCCTTGATTTATTTGCAAGGTTTTTCCAAGGATGATCTATATAGTTTCTAAAGTTGGTACCGTCTCTTCAAATGAGGAGGATTCATATTCTACTAGAGGTTTATTTGTTGTGATAATAGATTCATATAATTTAGGGTTCATGATGTGGGTGAGAACATGTGAGTTAGATGAAGAGGAGGAGGAAGTTATGAAATCACTAATTTATTCTTCCTCAGTTTTGTCTCTAATGGTTAGATATTGGTATGCAGTGAGGACTTGATGGGATAATTCCTCTTCATCATTTCTTCTCCATCAACCCAAAATTATGTTTCAAGATATATACTAGGCATGGTGGGAGGATATATGGTAATTTTTTTGTTTTGTTAAGGTCATATGGGAAATTTTCATATTACTAGACTTATAATTGATGTAAGAATCTATAGTATCCAACGATGTCCTTCCCAATATTAAAGGAAAACCTATGAGAGAATACTTGGATTGTACAACCATGAAGCCAATAGATTACTCCCATGAATCTACATATATCTCGACATATTCCAAGATTCTTTCTGGTTTGATAATTGATCTTCCTACACGTTGTATCATTATGGGGGTTCGCCTAAGATTGAGAAGTCCTAGGGATTCCATTGTCTCATGAAGACATTGATGGCAACACCAAGGTCAATAAATGTGTTGGGGGTGAGGGTATGGTTAATCTATACATTTATTTTTTGGACCCTAGGGTTGAATTATTTGGCTATGAAAAATCCCCCCATCATAAGGTCTGATAGTTTCTGAATAACATGAACAATTTGAGAATCCTTTATTCTTCTATCAAGTTTCCTTAAACACTATTGCTTTACTGCATTTGATTAAATAAGAACATCATTGATTTATTGGAATAACACTATGTGAACACACACATTTTTAACCTCACCTAGGAAATAAAATTTAGGTTGGGTAGTTGGTTTATCTAGTTCCAATATTTCTGGGTAAGGAGGAGCCTATGGTTATGGGTGAACTTGGGCTATATTTTTAGGTCTCAAGAGATTGAACCAGTTCAAGTTATTCATTCAAAACTTACTCCTTGAGGTATTCAATATGTACATGAAGATATTTGTTACTTAATGTCTTCCCTGATCTTAAGTGGATATCATGGAAATATAGTGAAAATATGGAGTAAGTTGGGTAAGTTGGGTAAGTAGCGATCCAAATAGCTTGGGCTAGTTGAGTTTCATTACCATTATTGGGGTTAAAATGGGTTGTGAAGGTATTTGTGTTCAAAGAGGGGCCAATGTCGATGGTTTCATTTGCAGAGATGGAAGAAGTTGCATAGGTGATTACATTATGACCTGTTGAGGGCCTCTTAAAGTGGGATTCCTCCATCCCTATTTCCAAACCGAATTTTTGGGAGGAGAAACCATTCATGGTTAAGAAATAAAGCACCATATCATAGAATAATACTACATAGAAGCATGATTCCAATATGAATTAAAATATTGTGATTGGTCTTGAACCATACCTTGAGGTTTTCACTGCCATGGCTGTATTAGAGACATGAAACATAAATGCTTCAATTCCTTGGCTTCTTGGTAGAAAAATTTCTATCCTGGTAGTGATGGAAACTTGTTGGTGTTCATGGTACTCACTGAATATTATGCATTTTTTAATTTGTTCCAATGGGCATTCCTTCAATGGGTGCTTCCTTCTTCACTTTGGACTAAAAATTACCAAAGCTAACCACACTTCCCCTTTATTTTTGTTCATGTTCATTCTATGTAATTGGGAGCTTAATTAATTGAGTACATTAATATTAAAATATTTAAACACATTCCTAATTTCTTCTCTTGTAACCCTATTTTTAGTATTTTTTCCAACTCTTGTTAATACATCTCTCGGTTCTTTGCCAATATTTAAAGTACCTATGGAATATATTTGACACAACTCAATGGTGACATCATAGGATTGTTGAGAGAGATATAATCCACCCATCAGGTTGATAAGTTCAATGAAATCAGATTGTATCTCTCTTAATAACAAGACATTCAATGTCTCATGAGCTAAAATTTCCTTCCTAACTCTTTGTATATTATAGTTGAATATTTCAACATAATTCTCGAGACTGTCATCTTAATTTTGTGTCATTTTGAAGAATTCCTCCATCCTATATTTGTGTTTAAAATAATAGTGGTATTCTCCAAGAATCTTGGTTTAATTTGATTCCAAGTGTGGATGCTTTCCTTTCCAATGCCTATGAACCAGCATAGTTTAAGATTCCTGAGTGTAGCAAGAAAAAATTTCAACTTCTTAGCATGCAACACATAATCATCATGCTTGCATAACATGACAAATTCATAGAGGAATGTGTTAGGCTCTTTCTTGGATAGACCATGAAATTTTGGTAGAGATGAGTGAGGAATATTCTTCATTTAGTTTCCTAATCTAACTCTTGAATGAGGAATATGAAGGTGGATACCTTTTACCTAACTTGACAGGCCATCTCCTCTTGAGACTTATTATCTTCTTGCAAGGGTGCTTTAGGAGAGTTGGAAAACATAATATATCTTGGGGTGGAATTTATCACTTATAAATATTCAGGGGACAAAATTCTTGTCTGTGTAGAGAAAAAAGAAAGTGCAGTTTTAGGACCCTAGGCAAATATTTTAGATTTCTTCTTGGCAATGGAACTTGCCATGGGAGTCAAGTAGTTTGGCTAACTATGCCCCTTTTCCTCTTGAAATTGAATTGCACTATTAGTTTTATGGGGTTTTTTGGTGGAACTTACGAATCTACCCCATTAATCTCTATCTCTCGACATGAAAAATTAAAAACAAATTCTATCTAAAACAAACTATTGAATAAAAAACTCGGCAGAAGCATATCACATAGACCACTAAAACATTTTGTTTGATAAATAAAACGATACAATAATAAATATTCCATTTTATAGATCCCCATAAACGATGCCATAAATGTTGATCTCTTCAATTGCCTTTTAATTACTTCTCAGATAATCGAGGAAATTTTCATTTAATTATCAATCCAGTGTTCGTACGAACTTGCGAACCATCATGTACTATATATGCTAGTATAGTGATGTTAATTTGCTGTTGAGGTTTTAGTATTATAAATGAATGCCATAGAGCAAGATATTAAGGTTCTTCATAGGTCGCAGAGAAAAATAAACCACACTTACAAAATTTAAATGGCACACTTCTACCTAGTGGGCTTAATAAACTTATTGTTGTAACTACCAACATTAGGGGAATTTTGAGGTCTTAAATGGGCCTCCTAAGGAAATAATAAAATAATAGCTAAATCAATAAAATAATATTTATGAATTTGAAATTCACTTTTTGCACCACATTCAAAAGTTGTACCAAAATAAAATTAATAAAAAAATTGTATTGTTGTGACTACAAATAAGAATGAGTTTTTTAAGAAAAAATCATTGAACAACTAATGCATTTGTTCTTTGTACTTAAATAGCTTAAAATAAAATATAAATATAAATTTATAAATTCTTAATTATATTATATGTTATTAATTAAAATTAAAATTTATATAAATTGTATAATAACATGTAATTAATATACTATATAAAAATAATATAATATAATATAATATAATATAATAAATGTATAGGGATATGCATTGTTTCTTTCAAGAAATATGAAATGACAATAATATATTTTTATTCAAAAAGTGTTAAATGATATTTATTATGAGTACTTTACTTTGACTTTAAAAGTACTTAGATCACTACCATGGTTAACCATGAGTTTTTATCCACCATTGAGAATGTGACAAGTAAGTACCTTTAACTCAAGAAAATGTGATTGGTTCTCATAAAGTGAATTTTTATTGTACATTTTCCTTAGGAGGCCCATTTTAGACCTCAAAATTCCCCTAATGCATAGGTAGAATTACTAATCTAAGTTGTAAGAAAGGAAATTATCACTCCTCTACCTAATGGGATTAGGAATCTTATTGATAACTCCCAACATAGGTACAACACACCACATAGGCAGGAAATAAGTCACACAAGCAACAAGGAGGTGAATTTTTCAATGATTATATGATCCTAAATTCTATAACAAAGATGCACATGAGATTCGATGAAAGTAATATGCAATATAAATGATCAAACTACATGCTATATTTTAGAAGATTCAAACCACATTTATGTTGTACAGAATTTGAGTACAAACAAAAATGATAATTGCAAATCCTATAAAATAGAGTAAAAATGCAAAGTAATTAGAAATAGAGTAAACAATATTTAATCCTACAAATATAATTGTACATATTTAGTTAATGAATTTTAAAAATGTAATAAAACAAAACAACTACTAGACTAAAAGAAATGCAAAGAAGTACCTAAACTATATAGTTACAAGTAATAGTTGGCTAAGTAGAGGGGCCTACCTACTTAGGCGAGGAATTGGTTATAAAAGTGACAAAACGTTAAGTAATCTCCACACCATTCAAAAAAATGAAATGGAGATGAAACATGAGCTTATATTTGGAATTCAAAATGCATATTAAAAATAGTGGTTCTCTCTCTATTCTTCTTTATTCCTATCTATTTAATGGCTTGAGTAGAGCTAGGTTTTTATACATATTACTTGCTATCTCAATTTATCCAAGACATTGAAGGAAACCATGAAAATATTTAAATTCTCACAACAATTTCTCAAAAAAATATAAAAGACAAGACAATGTTGACTTTCGTAGCTCTGCGATAGGTGGTAGATGGGTCACTTTTATGATGTGGCTAACTTATCTCTATTAAATGATCCTCGACCTTTGCCGCTTTCCATTATTGGGTGCACAAATTTTGGGGAAATCATCTATCATTAATTGGAGGTTAGCTAATTGGCTAAATGTTCTAGTTCCTCGGGAGTTGCAGTATCTATGTCTAACAACTAATTATTCGTAATTTGGGACAATGGTTTCTTGAAAACTTGTTGCAACATCATAATTCAAGCAAATTTTATATCATGTTTGGAATGAATGTGACATTATTTTCACTAATTGAATAGGTTATATGCATATAGACCCTCATGAGTAAATGGATACACTAAAATCCAATCCATGATGTGAACCTTGATTAAATACCTTGGACTAATAAAGAATGGGAATACCAAGGTGCTTAGATGTTGAGGTAAAGAAAGATGTGTCCCCTTCTCAGATAAATTGAACCAATCCACTTTATTTTTCCTGATTAGACAACTTATACTAATTTTTGAGATTGCAACGCGAAAAAACATGTCATTAATAACTTCTCAAAAAATTAATTATGTTGGTATTGTTAGGTAGTTATTCATCTTTCTTTACCTCAACATCTAAGCACCTTGGTATTCCCATTCTTTATTAGTCCAAGATATTTAATCAAGGTTCACACCATGGATTGGATTTTAGTGTATCCATTTACTCATGAGGGTCTATATGCATATAACCTATTCAATTAGTGAAAATAATGTCACATGCATATAACTTTGCCATTGTACCTCACTAGTATTTTCCCTAAGTTATACAAAAAATTATGTTTATGGTTTTTAAGTTTTTGTTTTGTTAAGGTATGATGCTGACAAAATAAAGATAAGATGATGTTAGGTTTCTTGTCTTCCCTATCCCTAGTTAAAAAGATTTTTTTTAGGTTTCATTTCAGTCAATATATACCCACTGCCATAACTTTCGAAGTGTCTTAATGGAACTTAACTAGGTATTTTAGATGCTAATCTTACTTAGCCTATATGTTTCTTTATTTTCAAGTTGTAAAATTCTCTAGTCTATGCCTACAACTTCAAGATGAAAATGGAGATTGAAATTATGTTATCCAATGGACTTACTTTGTTAGAAGACAACCATTGAACACATGTTTTGCTGAATTTATCAACATAGTTATGTCAATTTCTAAAAAGTGATAAAAGAAGAATGTCCAGGATATATTTTTTTAGAAATAAGGAAAATTCTATTGTTAAGTCCTGATACTAGAATTGTGGACTTGTTAATTTTCAATGAGTATACAATTATTATCATATATCCCTGTGAACCACCTCCACATCATCTTTCCATTTTTATTCCTATGAGAACACGAGCAACATAGTATTATGGAGAAAATATCAGAACCAAGGCAATCTTCTCAACCTCATGTTTCAGTAACTCCTAAACCACAAAATAAGTTTTTGAAAAAAACTTATGCAGAAATTTTTCGAATAGTTTCTGAAAAGGAAGATGAACAACAATCAAGAAATATACATAAAACAAGGGAAGAATAAGAAGTAGAGTTTTTATTTCATAATGGAGAGGAAGCCATATTAAGAAAACTCACCTTTAGTTGAGATTTTTTTATCATAAACATCTACAAAATAAATAAAAAAACAAGCAGGAATGTCACCTTTAGATTCAGGAAGGCAATACAATATGTTATCACAGTTTAATTTCAAGGTAATGAATTTAGGGGTAATGGTTGAGAGTAGTTGTTTAAATTTTTTCACAAGAAATTAAGGCGCGCTGACAATTAGTTTGTCAGCACTGGTTCAAAATTTTTGAAACGGTGGTGCTACCAAATCAAATGTCAGCAAATATTTAAATTTTCTAAAAGGCATGCGTTGCCAAATGAAAAGACTGAAATGATGTATATCATTTCAAATGGTTTATGTGAAGCTGTTATAATAATTTTTGTGAGGTTGTATGCACTATCCTCAGGAAAACATGGTTATCACATAAATGTTCCTAATAGCATATTAAGTCATAATAAATATGGTTTATTTTTGTTGAATTGTTAGTATTCAAAATATTTTGTGGTGCCATCATTTGGTTACGAATGGGAACGATCCCTTTTTAACTTCCGAACTTACATCGATGAGCTGACAACTCTAGTCAACTCAAGTGCGATTTCTATGACCATAATAGTTGTTTTCAAGTGTCAACAACCAAAGGCAAGGAATAGTGATGAGGGGAATACATGTTTTACAAAGTGAAAATCACTCTGGAGAAATTCCAGCTGTATATTTTAATTTACAATCTTCCCAAATTGACCAAACTCTGTTTTTTCCTGTAAACGACATTAAATTCGAGCACGGTTTCCGAATAGATGGAAAGAAATTTTGAAAACAAAAAGAGATTTTGTTTCGGGAACAGACCCATTAACAAAAACTTCTCTCAGATTTTACACAAATATCATGGTTTGGGAGATTAGAATGGATTTTTGAAGCCTATTTTTCAGGAATCTCCTTGTTCTGTTTAGATATTTATTTTATGTATTCTATCTCCACATTTTCATGCTAAATTTGTCTAAGAATTCATATATTGTCTTGCCTTTGTTAGGTTTGTTGATCTATACCGTGGTTAGCATTATCTTCATTAGACTCCATGCCCAATGGTCCCTGTCCTTTCATTATAAATTTATTTCACTGGTTACGAATTAAATCTGGTCAATGAGCTTGATGACCTACTGCTAAAGCGACCATGAGTTGTAGAGTTAAAGGAGAGAGCCCTCTCCAGATTGAAGGGCCAACTTCAAACTGAAATATGGTTGAAAAGGCTACCTTGAGATTTTTTCCTTCACATCCAAAGTTTAGTGATAACTGTTATCTCAGTTTTTCTTGATAGTTTTAAATTTAACAATGTGATTTTGTATTATTCGCAAATTTTTAAGGCGCTGATAGTGGGATTGTCAAAGCCAATTGTCAATGTTGAACAAAAACACTGACAGTTACATTATCAACACAATTTTGAATTCGCATTTGTAAACTAAGGGCGCTGACAACTGGGTTGTTAACGCCAATTGTAAAAGTTAAATTTTTATCTAAAGATCAAAACGCTAACAGGGCACACGTCAACATAGGACCAAGTAACTCATCAAGCGAGCACTGGATAATCAAATGGTAACATGCCTTTTCATAATTTAACATTGAGATATTTTCATCGCTGGAGGGTAATAATTATGGTAAATGAGTTGGGTAATTCATAATTTTTATGTATGACTGATTGACTACCATTTTAATCTCAAGTATTTCCGGATGGTGTAAGTAATTATGTTACTATGAGTTAAAAGCTGTGCAGAGTTAATACTTTGTGTTGATTTATCTGTTGAAGTAAAATCAATTTTTATCCCACAATCTAAGATTGAATCCCACTCCCAACTCCGTTACATGTGTTCTTGACGATGGAAGTTATGGGGAAGAGTAGAAAGTTACACAGAGTGGAACCCGAAGGACCAAACCTTCTTGAGGCATATCCAAAAGTTCGACAATGTTTCAGGACGCTGGATAAGAATAATTTTTATTCGACTGTACAAGTTACCATGATGGGGCTGCCAGGTATTTCAGTGAAGTATTTGACAGCAAAGGGGTTACTGTTGGAGGGGTTTCTTTCCCTGACATATAGGAGGTGGTTGTATAAGTTACATGCCTCCATGTGGACAGAGAACGATGGTTTAAAAGCCACATTTTGGCGGGAATAGATGCACATTTTTTTATTAAAGGATGAATACAAGAATAGGCCTTAGCATTCAAAGATATAGAGAAATTTGTTTAAGTACGAATGACACTTGATCCTAAGGATTACACATTCGTATTTTACTTGTGAAAGGTGCTTCAACATAGTCAATTTGTATCATTTTTGTTTCCTCGTTCACATTGCAGGACATTTCAGGATGAATGCCCCTTTCTTTTTGTTGAGGAGTCTTAATAAAATATTTGCAAGATTCGGAGAAAAACTAGATGTTTCATCCCATTTTATTTATCACAAGGGCTTGATTAAATTATTAACTAAAAGTCATTTAAGGAAAAGCAACAAAACATGGGACCTTTTTATATTTTGGGGGGGTTTATGGAGACCATCACATTAAAGCCTAAGGCCAAAATTAGAAATAAAGGAAACACAAAAATTGTTGAGCAGACCTAGACTTCGCAGCATGGGACTTCATTTGTTCAAATGAGAAGCTAGAAGAAAAGATAACCTCCCCCTCATCTAGTTCTTGAATTGGAAAGGGTTTATACAAGAAGAAGTGGAAGAATTCGAGAGAATAAAAACTTTTTCCCTTCCTCTTGTGTCTTTTCCTAAACCTAAGCCAATAGAGGAAACTAAAGTTAAAGCTACTAAAACTGAGACAAAGGAGACACAAATTGATAGGGAGCCTACTTTAGCTGAGATTTATAGAGGAAGAAGAAGGCCACATACTAGACTGCTGAAAAAACTCAAACTAAATATCAAACTTAAAAAAAACCTAAGCTGGAAGAGCGGGTCATTGAGATAGATGATACAACTCAAAGGGATTTGATCATAATCAAGGAAAAATCTACAAGTTCTAGAAGACCTAGGAGTCAAAGTAAGAAACCTGCTACAAATGATAAGAAAATCGAGGAAGGGAGAAAAATTAAGTTTGACATCTTGTTAGAGGCAACCAACAAACTCAACTAATCATATTCAGAACAAGGTTTTGTTTTGCCAGCTGTTTTCAAGGAAATTTTGATTTGGTGCCGATAGTTAGTCTGTTAGCAATTTTCCTACTTCAGTTTTGATAAGCGTTGACAGTTATATTTCAACACTATTTTTCATCAATTTTTTATGAAGCCCTGACAACTAGTGCGTCAGCGATCCCAGTCCGTCTCTCGATTTGAAGATGTGCCAGTGAATTTGTCAGCATTGGGAGAAAGGTATTTTTGGAGGCAACAAAGAAAAATTTGGAACAGAGGTAGCCCCTAATGAAGGATTTGAGTACCAAACTCTTTTTTTGGTGGATCAAGGCCATATTTCAAGGAAAGGATTATCATACTCAGCATGATGATAAGGCATGGATTTCAAAAAATATGGGCAAGATATCAGTCAACAGTTTTGATCCTAAGTTTCAGCCATGACTCCAACAACCACATAATCTTTAGACACAATATATATATATATATATATATATATATATATATATATATATATATATATATATATATATATATATATATATATATATATATACATATTAAATGGGGTAATGTATTTGTTTAACTAGATATTTTCTCATTTATTTTAAGAATTTGTAATTAAGTTTTTGCTAAAAACTTGGTTATAGTTGGTAAGTGATCTATAAAGACCATGATTTTGTAAGATGGAAGGGTTGGAAATTTTGCAGAAACCGTTTGTATTGTGTATACCCTTTGATATTAATAGAATTTGTTGTGAACAATGTTACTTGTACAATTTGCAGAATTTCATGTGTGATAAGTTTCCTGTCAATGTTTCTAGTGTATATTTTTTCTTCTAAGCCATAGCTTTGATCCATAAGTCTTATATGTTTGGAAATAAGTGATTAAATTCTAACTCTTTCTCAAGGCTCAGATTTAAATTTTCCAAATTACTTATATGTTTTTCAACTTAAATGTCACTTACAAAAATCAAATGAATGCTTTTTTTGATGTTTATTCCATACTGTCTCCTATGATATCTTGATGATGATTTGTATAATAAACCTAAAGCTATCTTGCCTATGTTAAACTTGTCCATATAGGATGGAGGTAGCATATTTTTATGTCAAAGACTCCATTCCCAATGGTCCTATCTTCTTCCTTCCAAACAAATTTCATGTGTTACCAACTAAATCTGGGCAATGAGCTAAATTATCTATTGTTGAGTGACATTAAGTGGTAGAGTTTAAGGAGAGATCCCATTGCATATTGAAGGGAAAAATTTCAATCCAAATAGGTTATAGGTTACCTTAGTTTTTCCCTCTACTTTCGGGGTTTTTTCTAAGTGATAAAAAAAATATATTCCCAATTATATTAAATTAAGAACAAAAACATGAATATCAAAAAATATTCATATTCAAAAAATTTGGCACAAGGATTAAGTTCATCACAAACAAGGCCATTTTAATCCTTGGACTATGAAAAAGGGAAATTAAACATGTTAATTAAACATGGTTATCAAAGAGCCAAAAAAACAGGCTATGAAGACAATAGAAGACTAAAAATATATGGGATTCACAATGGCCTTGAAAAAGATGCATTTAGTAGATCAAATTGAATTTCACAAGAAGACAAGTGAAATGACCTTTAAGGATTCCACACACACTGCATTAAATCTATCCAAATTGGAAAACAATGTCTCTAAGGTCACCAATAAACTCAAACAAGAAAAAAATTCCACAAGAGCTAATCAAATGAAAGTAGATGAGTTGGAGAAATAGATTATTAAGTTGGGATAAGATCCAAAGGATGTAGCTTTAGCACAATATTTGATCAAATCCAAGGACTTGGATATTCAAGCATTGAAAAAGAGATTAAAGATCCCCAATTTGGAGCATGCACAAACACTAGATCTATAGGTTGTGTAATAGGAAAATGAGTAGTTTCTTATAATAAAGATCAAAATGAACAAAAAGGTGGAAAAATATTAAAAACATATTGAAGTATTGAAGATAAAGAAATAAATATGTCTATTCAAGGTCTACATTGTTGAGATTCAACAAGAATATCCTAGTGAAAATTAAGCACCTACACTAGGATGGGGCCTCAGGCTATTTTTAGGTGTATGTCTATTTATAGATGTATGTGCATAATATTTTTATAGAATGCATGTCTATTTATACATGCATGTCTACTATTATTATCCCTTAATATTAGTTGGACAAGAAAATATAATCTATTCTCAATGAGCACTTGGAAATAGTTAACTAAAGTGGCAAATCAGTTAGGTAAAGGAATTTCGAGTTAAGTGGTTGGTTGGTGGGACATGCGGGTTTACTTAGTTGTAACTGAGTGATTCAAAGTTGTAAGAGAGTTGGAAGTGCAGTTGTGAAAGTTGTAAAGTAGTTTAACTCAATTAAGTGAGTTAAAATAAGTTGTGCTAGTTATAACTGAAGATACACTAGTGAGAGATCAAGTGAATTAATTATTAATTAATTCACAATCAATGGTCTCACATGCAACTGAAGATTTACTATTATTAACTGCATGCATGTCAGATCCAGTGGAGACCCAGTTGATTTCTAGATGAAAGGGAAGTAAACTATCAGTTGTGACATTATCCAGTTGCACACATGCAACCACACACACATTGGATGTGCCCATGAGGAATGCACAGTCAAGGCAGGCAAGATTGCATTCATTCAGGGATTGTTATCAGCAGGGATTGCATAGTGGAGACAGGCTGTCTGGAGACAATAAATTGAGAAAGTGATTTGCCAATTTTTGTATGACAATGTGAGATAATTAGCTGATGTAATGAGGGCTCTTGTGATTGGAGCTTTGTATGTAATTGTTTCATGATCCATGGTATAATATATAATAGAATATAGTGGGGTTTTTAGCTGTAATATTTCCCCGAGAAATTATCTGTGTTGTGTGTGATTGATCTTTCTTCATGATATTGTAATTGGCGATTGCGTTTTTAATTTACGCAAAGATTTGTAGAAGCGATTATGTATTTAACAATATCACATTGTTATATCAGGAGAATCCAAGATATACATGAGTATTGTATAATTTCTACATGGTATCAGAGCATAGGAAATTGCAGAAGTGAAGCAGGAGCTGAGTTTGTTGGTGGAAAGAATTCGATTTTGCAGAAAGAATTTCTTGGTGCTACAACCAATTCAAGATCAAAATGGATTTCAATGGCTTGAGGTTAGAGTATGCACTCGAGGGAAGCTCTAACTACATTTCTTGGAAGGAAAATATGGAGGCGATATTCGAAGACAATGGCTTGAAGGAATTCATTGAAAAAGATGTTCGTAAGCCAGATGCTGCAAATCTTGATGCATGGAAAAAGAAAGCGGCAAAGGCAAGGAGGATCCTATTGGAGGGAGTACGAGACCACATTGTCTCAAGCCTCCATGGGAAAGCCACACCATATTCTATGTGGAAGGCTTTGATGGATCTATTCCAAAGCAGCAACGACCATAGGAAATTGGCGCTCAAAGACAAACTCAGAAAGATCAAGATGGAAAAGGACGACACCATTCCAAAGTATCTCACGAATTTTGTCCAATGTGGGATGAACTGGGGAGTGTGGGAATAACTGTTGATGATGATGATTTGGTGAGCTTGGCTCTCTTGGGACTTCCTAAGAGTTGGCATAGTTATGAAGACTATGTCAACTGACGGGAAAAATTTCTGGATTAGGAACGACTATTGTCGGATTTGGTGCAGGAGGAGTTCAGGCAGAACACTAGAGATGGATCTTCATCAAAGCATGACAATGAAGATGATTGTGCTTTGGCTTCCAAGGCGAAGAAGGGGAAGGGGAAGAAATTCCATTCTAAATCCGAGTGGAAAGGGAAGAAGCTAGATATGTCCAAGGTGAAGTGTTTTCACTGTCACGAACATGGGCATCTTTCTACTAACTGTCCACAAAAGAAGAAGAACAAGAATGCTGTTGGAGCTGCATCTAGTGATGACCTTGCCTCACAATTTGAGCTTTAATTCTCATTTATTGCATGCATGGTGTCAAGTGCATTGGGATCGGTGTGGTATTTGGATAGTGGCACTTCCTTTCACATGACGGGAGATAAGGAACCTTTCAATGACTTGGAGGAGAAATATATCCAGATGCATATGGAGATGGGCGACAACGGATGGTACAGTGATACCAGGATTGGTACCATTACCTTTCAGAGGGAGTCAGGTAAACCACTTCAATTAAAATATGTTATGCATGTTCCAGGTCTGAATAAAAATTTGGTTTCAGCTGCAATGTTAGAGGACAGAGGCTATGACGTTGTTTTTAGTAATGGAAAAGCTTTCCTGTGACATAAAACAATGGGTCAAGCCAAGAGGATAGAGATTCAATTTAAGAATCTCTACAAGCTGGAGGTAGATGGCTGTGTTGCCATGATGGGCAAGGTAAAAAAAGTGGTGAGCCGGGATGAGGGTGAATTATGGCACAAGAGATTGGGCAATCTTCATCATGGAGCCTTGAAAGTCATGCAACAAATATCTACTGGACTTCCAATGGGAACACTTTCTCAGTTAGATCAGTGCAAGGGTTGCACCATGGGGAAGTATGTAAAATCCACCTTTCATGAGAAGGAGAACCGTGTTTTGGGGATCCTCGAGAGATTTCGCACATACGTGTATGGACCGTTCTCGGTTGCTTCAACAACAAAACATAAGTACCATGTAATATTTGTTGATGAATTTTATCATAAATGTTGGATCTTCTTCATGCAGAAGAAAGATCAAACATTCTCTAAGTTCTATGAGTTTAAGGCATTGGTGGAGAAAGAGTCGTGGAAGCAAGTGAAGGCTCTTAGGAGCGATAATGGTGGAGAATACATCTCTAACAAATTCAAGAACTTCTGCAACGAAGAAGGAATTTGAAGAGAACTCATAGCGCCTCATAACCCACAATAGAATGGGGTCATGGAGAGGAAGGACAAAATGATCATGGGTGAAACATGAGTGATGTTGTATGATTAGGGCCTACCAATGAATTTGTGGGTAGAAGCATGCACCACTACAATTTATGTGCAAAACGTTTGTCCTCATATATTACTTGGCATGAGTACACCTGAAGAAGATTTCACTGGTAAGAAACCAGATGTTTCACACTTTAATATTTTTGGCTCATATGTTTATGTGCATGTGACCAAGGACACTAGGAAGAAGCTGGAGCCAAATGCTAAATTTGTGATTTTTGTGGGGTACACAGAAACACCACATAATTATCGTGTGTATTTTCTAAACAGTAAAATGACTGTTGTGCGATGGGATATAAAATTTGATGAGGGGAAAGCCATGCGGTTGTCGCTTGAGAGGGAGATGGACTTGCATGCAAAGGAGGAATTGTTGGTTCCCAAATATGAGTCTCAAGATGTGGATCAACCACATGAGGAGGTTCATGGAGTGGAGGAGTCCACTCACGTAGAGCCATCCATCATAAATGGTAGAAGGCATACCACGGAAGCTGATAGGCTGAGACTTGATGCTGCACAGGATATAGGAGCCCCTACTTCCCAGCGGAGAAAAAGACAGTCTCTTGAACGATTTACTGGATACATGGCTCTCATGAGAAAATGTATTGTGACTGAACCATCTTCCTTTTAGGAAGCGGTGTAGGAGCCCACATGGGTAGATGCAATGGTGGAGGAGTATGACTCCATTGTCAAAAACAATGCTTGGGAAATTGTTCCAAGGATGGCTAATAAATCAGTGGTAGGTTCGAGATGGATCTATAAGGTAAAGCAAGCTGCTGATGGGAGTGTGGATAAATACAAGGCCAGATTTGTGGCTTGGGCTTCTCACAGATCGAGGGGATAGATTATGAAGAGACCTTTGCACTTGTCGCAAGTTATTCTTCCATAAGGACCATCCTTGCCCTCTCAGTGCAGATGGGCTGGTGCATTCATCAAATGGATGTAACAATTGTGTTTCTCAATGGGATCATTGAGGAAGAGGTGTACATAGAGAAACTTGAAGGTTTCGAGATCTTCAGCAGCGAGTTGCATGTGTGCCAACTCAAAAGAGCACTGTATGGGCTAAAGCAAGCACCCCGTGCTTGGTACACTCGGATAGATATGTATTTCACCGAATTGGGATTCACCAAAAGTGAAGCAGATGCAAACCTATACCAAATTGTGGTGGAGGGTAAGATTTTAATCATTGCTCTTTATGTTGATGATTTAATATTGACTAGTTATGAACAGCTGATACACTCATGCAAGGAGGGTCTTGCAAGGGAGTTCGAAATGAAGGATATGGGATGTTGGGAGAAATAATTTTCAAATTAAACCTCCAATATTCATATTTCAATTCGGGCTTGTAAACACAAGCTGCACTGCGCTTCCTAGATTTAGTTTTCGAGTTGGAGTTTAAATGATTCCCTTATGACGATCAGCTAAGAAATGGGCACACCAACACTTACAAACACACAACTTCCAGAGAATAAATGAAGTCATATTACCACTAGAAGCAAAATCAATAAATCAAATTTAATTCAAACACTTAAAATCTTGGAAATTTAATCTATCTCGTGATTGAACTGGAAACTGGATTCAACAAAACCTAATTTCCATAATTTCTACTTCAAAACAAATGCCTAGTTTCAACAAATGGTATTCTTCAATCCAACAACTCAATATTTCATTAAAAAATCCCAAAACCCTAATTCTAGTTTTCACAAGTCACTCTTGAAAGAAACTGAAGAATTTAGTTTGAGTGCATCGGTAAGTTGATTTTATGTTCACACAATCAATTTTATACTTACTGACTGTGCCTTCACTCAAACCCTAAGATGATCATGCTTCATACCAATTCCATTATCTTAATATCAAGCAAGAGATTGCAGTATCAAAACTGGTTTGAATGCTTGTCTCATGCACTTACCAATTAGAGTGAACAACTGATCTTTCAACCTACTCTATCGTAGTTTCAATCATCAAACCTTAATTCTACTTCTAAAACCAACTGAGGCAGATATGAAATGTTTAGGCACACATAACTGTACTTGGAAAACTAGACTACTATTGCAGTTAACATCAATCAAATCTTTGAACTGAACTCTAGCAAATTCACCCAAAATCTTCAGCAATCAATACTCTGTTTTCCTAAGCAAAAAGATAAGGCACTCTTCTTTGAAATCCAACCACTCACATGTTGTACTAGGGTATTGTAATGAAAACTACTTCAACTAGGAAACTAAGGTTTCTATCACAATGCTAGAAAGAATCACAATTGGCAATCATTCAATAAATGTAACTAATTTGTCTAATGCTCTGGAGACTCAAATGAAAAGTCACTCTCAAACTGAATTGTAAAGACTGACAATTGAAACAGCTCATAATCACTTAACCACACCTTGATCCTAAGCTATAAATTTGAGATTTAATACAATACTAAAACCCTAACTTGCTTTACAGTTGATAAATGAACTTTTAAAAACCTAATTTTCTCACACCCACAAAGTTAAACAAATCTTGCATTCAAACTGAAATCCTAAGGTGATTTGCACACTGACTCAATGATTTTGATGATGAGCTGAGATAAGTGTTGGCATTGAGGATCGACCTAAGTATCTTAACTCAATGAAACAATCTGAGAATGCATTCCTGTAAATCCTTTGACAACTTCAAAATATCTCACTATTGAAATCAAACAAACTAATGGAATCCTAATGCTAATTTAAATGATAAGAAACCTAACCTATCAACTCCATTCTAGATCACACCAAGCAAGCAATGGAAACCACACCTCTATGTTGGAAGACTTATAAACTTCTTTGAAGCTGATCAATCCCTAAACTAGAACTCTGCTTTTCAAATTAAAAGCAAATCTACTACCAATAAAATTCTGGAAATCATCAAATCTATTTTGTAATATAATTCGACCAGTGGCTACAAGCTTCGATCTAGCTCACATCCTGGCAGTTGATTTAAATTTTATCCCTAATCATGCTCTCACTCTTTGTGATAATTCAGAAATAAGGTTAACAGAGTAAAAACACATTTCCCAGAATTAATTCCTCATGACCAAAATCACACTGTGAAATTCATGCTAAATATAGATGCTACGAACACGAAATCCTTACTCTATCACTAGAATGCTATAATTCATTGCAATTAAGTAATGAGACTATAAAATCATGTGAATTCGAGATATGTTATGTTTGGTTTATGTTGTCAACACAGAGACTAGTTTTCGATTTTGACTTGTTCGTTTATAAACACACTAGGAAAGACTCAAGTGTTTTTAGATAAAAATATCAACAACTTGGATCCTGCGTGTGTGGAAAATTACTAGCAGGTTTAAATATAGAGAGATCGACGCAAAATTCGAAATGTTGAACGCATAGCAACAAGTCTCGAAACGAACAAGTTTAAATATAAAATTATTAAAGCATAATTCAGAATGCTGAAAGCACACCTACAACAACAATCTCGAAACCAACAAGTTGAAATGTAAAATGATCACGGAAAAATTCTACAACAACAATTTTGAAATCTGCAACACTAAATTTATCTAAGTGAAATCCTGCAAATGAGATCATTCCCTAATTGGAACCAAACCAATCTTGACATAGAAAAGATTAAATAATTAATTGAAACAATGGGATCGAATTTATTGAAGACAATGGGAACTAAGATGCCACAAACTGATCAAAGAAATATATAAAATACCTACACACATACTTACAGATGTTGATCCAGATTGTGGTGGGTCCTTTCCACGCCTGGAGAAGCTTAAAAATTACAGGAACTAACTACACTCTCACCAAATCGATTTAGGAACTCATGAAATCCAATACACTCTGAAAATTAATCAATGGCACATCATAACATATTACAAACTTCATGCTGAATTATTAGAGATAAAAGTGACAATCTTCAAGTTTGATGACATAATTCGAAATAAAATCCTCAGCAATTAAACATATTACATATCCCAACCTTTATAGGCATCGTGACATCCATAAAATAGCATTAATACTGAACATAGCATAACGTTGAAACAAAACGATGTGGAGATCCTACGAATTGTTCATATTTAGCACTATGCTCTACCCAAGATTACTAATTCTCAGCTACCCTATCTCTGGCATAACTGCATCCTGTTCTAAAGGGTGCTTCTAGAGGTCATTGAAATGAAATTCAACTCCTTGTAAAATGGCCAGCTGGTCATCCTCTCGAACCCATGAAAACTGCTGAAGCTTGGGCTGGAGCATCAAGCTTCAATTATGCTGGAATGTTGAGCTGGAGCATCATTAGAGAAGCACATTTCTCTCAAATGGAGCCTAGGTGCCATCTGAATAAGTCCTATAGGGAAATTCCACAACTATATCCCAAAGTGATGAGTTAACAACAAGTGTATAAATGCAACTACCTAAGTTAATCATAGAATAGTTAAAATAATTATATTTGTAATGCTTTTTACCTTAGGTGATAACTGATGAGAATTAGGCCATATGGAAGATAAAAGGGGGAAAAGGAATACATAATTGTCCAAAACAAGGTTAAAAATGGCAGGGAAGGTAAGGAAATGAAGAACAAAGAAGGGCTCAACATCTCCCCCACGCTTAATCTGATGCATGCCCTTATGCATCCAAGGCATCCGTATTTGATCAAAGGCCATTTGCTCTGGCAAACTCCTCAAGACTCTTTCTGAATGGGACTGAGCATTTTGTAGATTGTACAACCAATATTTGAGCACTTTGTTTCTTTGTAGGTTGAGGGTTGGATGTTTTCCATGTTCTAAGCCTTCTATTCTTCCTTATAAGCTCATCATTTTGTGCATACAACTTGAGGTTTTCATCCTTCAACTGATCATTTGTCTTGCTAACATACTGAAATAATGTCTCAAACTTGTGGGCCTTGTCTCTTAGTTTAGCAATTTTCTTCTGAGCCTTACTGATTTGATCTTAAAATTTTCTTATTCACCAGGAAAAAGTATCTTTGTTGGAGCTGCTGACTACTGAGAATGGATCCCTTCTGGCACATGGCCCACACTCTGCTTTGGAGAAGGGTATTGCTGTTCTGGGCTTTTTGAAGGTCGAGTGGGGGTGAAAGTGT
This sequence comes from Pinus albicaulis, assembly GCA_034641835.2. NCBI lineage: Eukaryota > Viridiplantae > Streptophyta > Pinopsida > Pinales > Pinaceae > Pinus > Pinus albicaulis. Next base: position 13,279,634 of record CM076570.1, on the reverse strand, counting down.
GTAAATCTTGGGCAATGTCAATTGGAATTTGAAACTGATGGGGAGGTGAAGAAAATTTGGGAAAATATGAGGAGGATGGAGTGGCAGAACTAGGGGATGAGGCCACAAAAACGTGGTGAGGATCAGCAGTGGTGCGAGGAGACTTACCCATGATCCTGGTCCTTCTTCTCTCTAGTGTGACAATTTATAAAGTGGGAGCTGAGGATTTATGAGCATGAATTGAAATTTTTATGGATTTGGGCTTGTGAATTTGTTGAGCTGAGGGTTTGGAGGGAGTTTCAGCCAATTTTTCAATAGGGAATAAGGTCTCTCTTCTTCGTTTTCCTGGCTGCCTCTTTGAAGGTCCATATTCATGGCTAAAGGAAGGATTTGGCCTCTTGGAATTTTTAGGGGGGAGTGAGGCAGATTAAGAAAGTGAAGTGGGTGGAGTGGTTTGGGAAGTAAATGCATGGATCTCCATTTTTGATTTCATAATTTGACCTATAGACCTCTATCTCCATTTCACTTGAGTTTCCTCTCTTGGAAAATTCTCTATGAGGAAGTATTCCCAAGACTTCTTACTCTTACTTAATTAAAAAACAACCAAGATTTTAATTAGGTTGTGATGATATAGTGCAGTTATTGGTTTCCTACTCTTGGATTGAACTCCTCTAGCCATTTTATGCAAACTCAATTTTAAGAAGTGGGGAATATCTACAGAGCAGTCTTTAATAAGATGCATTAAAATTTTTATATGGTACAGAAAAATGATGGCATATCTGCATTCACAAGTTAAAAATCGTTGTATCATGGTTAGCAACGACTACCATTGATCTGGAATGTAGCTTCGTAACATTCCCTTAGCCCAAATCAATGACTAATATACTGGCTTTAAAAAATTCGTGCAATTGGGTATGCTTAACTGACCTCCTTTGAAGAATTATTCACCCCCTGTGGGAAAACCAATTTCTCTACTTAATTATTTCTCCGTGACTTCAAGGCGCAAGTTCCCAATCTTTACCTTTTTTCTGTCGAAATTCTGGGCAAATGCTAATGTCACTGCGTCATTGTACCCCTAGAACCTTTGAAAAAAAGCCATCCAGCCCCTCTTTTCGATGAATTCTTTACACAAATGTTACTCTGCAATTCGAGCAAATTGGGAAAATGTGGGCTCGTGCTTATCGGTTCCCATGATCAGAGTGGATTCAAGTCTTCCTGTAATCAATTTATTGCATGTAATCACCTGTAGCAACACACGGTTCGAGATAAAGCTAGATATACCGGAAGAAAATCTATTAATAGCCAAAATCGAAAACAAAGATATATGATATTGGCAGCGAAGAGAACTTCATAATTTGGAAGTCTTGGTGATTGGAATCCATGCAGTGCACAGAAAAACACACAGATGGCCACAATATTTATGAATAACGATTTCTACTTAGACATTCCCTCACCTTATCGTAACATTCCCACAGCTTGCACAGAGATGCCACACTGCATAAACATGAAGGATAGATAATGTCACGATCGTGGCTTTGTAATGGAAATATGGTCCACTGATCGGGTTATGAGGATGGTTTCATTATGGAAACATCTACCCAAGAATGTAATCATCATACTTCCATGCCCACAAATTTTGAAATCGTGCCCATAAATGTAATTATCATAACGCCATGCTCCACCAACTCTGGAATCATTCCCAATCGATTCATGATTAGTGGAGATTCGGGGGTATTCATCCATTTGTATTAAACGAATGATGACACCTCTGCTCGTGATGAAGGCCGTAGATGCAAAAATTCTTTTGTTAACTTCATGCCATTATACCCAAAATCGTGATTCATGCTTCGATGATGTCTTCCCTCATTATCATTAAGGCTTCCTTTACCATCATATGCTCCCCTTACCATCATTTTTATGAAGTATTCATTACCATACACAGCTACTTCCAGTTTTATCCACCTATCACCATATGAAATTATGTGTAATCAGGAACATGGGTGAACGAAAATGAGGATGATGGCCGAGTACTGAAGGGGAATGGGTCATTCTGAAATTAGGAGCTAACCTAGGCTTAGAATAGGTTAGGAGGCGAGAATGAAGATAGGTATATATAAGGAATTTTGGTAAATTACAGTTACTCGTAATAATCATTAAAACTACCTATAACCAAATTAAGGAAATTGAGCACATTGTCTGCGTTACTTGAACGATATTGGGAATAAAAGTAGCGTGAATACCCCTCTAGTATAGGAACAGGTCTGCTATTTGAAATGTGGCTCCTGTTGTGGAAGATGATCATAGGAAAGCAATGAGATTTGTAGCATATTAAGTGGAGTCTATACCAATAGAAATTCCAGGCTTAGGCTAAAATTTCCAATAACTAAACTGTTGTAAAGAATAGAGCTTTGCATATTTCATTAATACCACAAATATTTGTGACCACACTATAGTCTTTAGACAACAGATTTCCAGAGGATAGTTATAGTCCAATATTGGATGTTCAAGTATGAAGATGACAAATCTAGAATAATTCAGGTATAGAGCTGGTTAATATAAAGAACAAAACATAAAATATTCAAATTCTTTGACAAAATTCCATTGAGTTTATGTGTAGTGGCACTGGAAACCTATTCATCATCTCATGGATTTTGACCAGGCCTAAGATGATAACTTCCTGGGGCATTTCTATTTAGGGAGCTTGAAATGTCCTGAAAGAAGGCTCCAAGGAGATTATTTTTCGTATATTCCAGTGGCCCCGAAAAATAATAATTCAATACCCATTGGATCCCTATGCTACCACCTTTTTTTTTTTATTGAGCCTAAGGTATTTTCTGCTTGAGGAATTCATGTTTAGGGATTCTGAGTTGCCCGTAGAAGACTCCAGAGGGTTTCCTTTCTGTAATTATTTCCTTGAGCCCAGAAAAGAACAATTCTATGCCCAAGGAATCCCTATACTACCACTGGCCCATGAATTTTACGAGGCTGGATCAGTCAATGCTCAAGAGCTTCACTTTTTGAGAGTCTGAAGGAATCCAAAGAAGACTCCAAATTGTTCCTTTTCCATTAATAATCCGCCAGGCCTGGATAAAGGAATAAACTTACTCTTGACGAATTTCTCCTTTATTCTACATGGGCTGTGGGGAGAACCACCTGTAGATATGAAAAAGTAACAACCCACTGGTTAATATATATATATATATATATATATATATATATATATATATATATATATACGTATAAGAGTAAAAGAATCAATCGATCGAACCAGCAAGAGGCTGGTCATTTGCATGAACTAGCTCTAATCATGGATCCTTCTAAACTTCTTGCAAAAACTGATCATGTGAAAGTGGGTTGTGATAAACTTTAAGCTAGTGGCCATTCACTACAAAAGAAGTTTGGTCATCATCGATGGTCTTAACACGAACTGAACCGTTATAAAAAACATAGGGCCCTAACCATATAATAGAAAACTTACCTTTGAAGTGCTTAAACTTACTGTCATATAACAAGGCCCAGTCGACTGGACGAAAGACTTTCTTCTTGATGAACTTGTCGTGCCATCGAGTTGTCTGGTCTTTCACCAATGAGGTCCTGTGATAGGAATATTTTCTCATTTTGTCCAGATTGTTCAACTGCATCAATCTCTGCTCTTGAGCTTTATTCAGGTTCATTCCCAATTGGGCGATAGTTATCAATGTTTTTACTTGGAATTCAATGGGCAAGAGCACCTACTTTTCATAGACTAGTTCATAAGGTGTGTGCCCTATCACGTTCCTCCAAGTAATCCTATAAGCCCATAGTGCCTCTAATAACTTATCCACCCAATCCGTATGGTGCAGTTGAATGGTATTTGTGAGGATGAATTCTAGGACTTTGTTCGTGGACTCCACTTGCCCATTAGCTTGGTGGTGGTAAGGGGTAGATTTACGGTGCGTAATCTGCTACTGCTCAGTGAGTGCCTTGACCAACTTTGATGTAAATTGTGTGCCTTGATCAGTGACAATCTCGCACGACACACCAAATCTTGTGAAGATGTCCTCGAACAAAAATCTACTACTGAATTTTCCGTAGTAGCATATAATGCCTTAGCCTCCACCCACTTGGTGATGTAGTCGGTGCATACCAAGATATACACTTTCTTTTTCGACATTGGGGAGATGGTTCCTAAAAAATCCAATGCCCACTTCTCAAAAGGTTCAATGGCTATTTGTGGCTGAAGAGGCATCTCGTCGGAGGAAACCAGTCTCCCCATCCGTTGGCAACCGTCACAACTAGAAAAAAACTTCTTGGCATCCTTAAAGAGTGAAGGTAAATAGTACCCATTACAAAGAACCTTGTATGCGGTATGTTTATCGACAAAGAGCCCCCACAAGGCTCATTGTGGCAGGCTCTCAAAAATTCGTACATCTCATATTTTCGCACACATCGCTTCGTGATCAAATTTGGACTAGTGTAGAACAAATCCCCCTCAATCCAAGAGTAATTGGCACTACGCTGCACAATATTATGTTTTTCCCGGGCAGACATGCTCTGAGGTAATTTCCCTAACACAAAATAATTTGAAACATTGGAAAACCAAGGAGTGATGGTGGAAATGGTGAATAGTGATTCATCTAGGAATTCATCGGGTACTGGGGTTGCCGTGTTTCCCTATCCAATATTCAAACAAGACAAAAAGTAAGCTGCCAAATTATCACTTCCAGGCCTATCAATTATGGTTATTTTGAATTCTTGTAAGAGCAGCAACCATTTAGTTATTATACCATTAGTAATCGATTTACTCATTAAGAATCTAATAACAGAATGATTAGTATGGACGAAAGTCTCATAGTCGATAATATAATGCCTAAACTTCCCTATAGCATGTAAAAATGCTAACAATTCTTTTTCTGTGACAGTATAATTCAATTCGGTGGGGGAAATATTTTTTCTAACAAAATAAATAACATAGTGGTAGCGATCTTCCCTTTGTTCCAGGACTGCTCCTAGTGCAGTGTCTGAAGCGTCTATATAAATGTGAAATGGTAAGGACCAGTTCGATCCTCTCAATACTGGAGTAGTGGACAACCTGTCCTTCAATGTCTGAAAATCCTGTTGAAAATTGACATTCCACACAAAGTCAGCATCTTTAGTCAACAATTTAAATAATGGTGCTGCATTTTTAGTAAAATTTTCAATAAAACGACGATAATGACCAGCATGCCCCAAGACCTCATTTTGCAAACTAGAAATAGGGATATGTGAGATTACCTTGATTTTTGCTGGATCAAATTTAATTCCTTCAAGTGATACATGATGGCCCAAAACAATTCCCTTAGTTTGCATCATTCTACATTTATCACTACTAAGGGCTAGATTGGCTTCCTGACAACGAATCAACACCTTTTCTAGATTTTCCAAAGCTTGATCAAATTCATCTCCATAGAATGTGAAGTCGTCCATATAGACTTCCACATAGTCATGGATCAAATTGGAGAAAATGGCAAGTACAACTCTCTGAAAAGTAACTGGGGTGTTACAAAGAGCGAAAGGGAGGACTCTATATGCATAAGTACCCCACGGACATGTGAAGGTGGTTTTCTCTTGGACTTATTCAACTATTTTTATTTGATTATAACGTTGTATCCATCTAGAAAAGAAACATAATTCTTACCTAAAAGCATGTTGAGTACCTGATCGATGAATAGCAGTGGAAAGTAGTCACACAATGTGGCCTTGTTTAGTTCTCTGTATTCAACACAGATACTTCACTTTCCGTTCTTTTTAGGGACTACCACTAGAGGTGACACCCACCTACTATCTGAAATGGGGTAGATGAATTCCGCAGCCAGAAGTTTCTGAAGCTCTTCTTTGAAAATATATTTTAATGTTGGGTTCATTCATCTTTGTGGCTGTCGGATGTGTCTCATTTCTTCATTGGTATAAATATGGTGGATGAAGGTGTCTGGATGGATGCCCCACATGTCCAGGAAATCCCAAGAAAATGCTCCAGATTTCTCATGAATCATGCCCATAAAATTCTGCTTTTGTTCCGTAGTCAACTCTGTACCGTTGTGTAAGGTATTTCCTTTAGTGATTTATATAGGTTATGTGGCGAGTTCATGGCTTTACTCTATTGCTGCAAAAAATATGAACATGACTGGATGGCAAGCCTCCTGGAACTCATCACTAAAAACATGCTAGTAACCATTAAAATAAATAGGATAATTGATACAAGAATTTAGTCTAAATGCATCGGTAAGTTGATTTTATGTTCACACAATCAATTTCATACTTACTGACTATGCCTTCACTCAAACCCTAGGATGAGCATACTTCATACCAATTCCATTATCTTAATATCAAGCAATATATTGCGGTATCAAAACTGGTTTGAATGCTTATTTCATGCACTTACCAATTAGAGTGAACAACTGGTATTTCAACCTACTCTATGGTAGTTTCAATCATCAAACCCTAATTCTACTTCTAAAACCAACTGAGGAAGATCTGAACTGTTTAGGCACACAGAACTGTACCTGGAAAACTAGACTACTACTATAGTTAACATCAATCAAATATTTAAACTGAACTCTAGAAAATTCACCCAAAATTTTCAGCAATCAATACTCTATTTTCCTAAGAAAAAAGATAAGGAACTCTTCTTTGAAATCCATCCACTCACACATTGTACTAGGGCATTGTAATGAAAACTATTTCAACCAGGAAAGTAAGGTTTCTATCACAATGCTAGCAAGAATCACAATTGGCAATAATTCAATAAATGTAACTAATTTGTCTAATTCTCTGGAGTCTCAAATGAAAATTCACTCTCAAAATTAATTGTAAAGACTAACAATTGAAAAAACTCAAAATCACTTAACCACACCTTGATCCTAAGCTAGAAATTCAATATTTCATACAAGACTAAGACCCTAACTTGCTTTACAGTTGATAAAGGAACTTTTAAAAACCTAATTTTATCACACCCACATAATTCAACAAATATTGCAATCAAACTGAAATCCAAAGGTGAGTTGCACACTGAATCAATGCTTTTGATGACGAGCTGAGATAAGTGTTGGCATTGAGGATCGACCTAAGTATCTTAACTCAATGAAACAAGTTGAGAATGCATTCCTGGAAATCCTTTGACAGCTTCAAAATATCTCATTATTGAAATCAAACAAATTGATGGAATCCCAATGCTGATTTAATTGATAAGAGACATAACCTATCAATTCCATTCTAGGTCACACCAAGCAAGAAATGGAAACCACACTTCTATGTTGGAATACATATAAACTTCTTTGATGCTGATCAATCCCTAAACTAGCACTATGCTTTTCAAATTAAAAATAAATCTACTGCCAATACAATTTAGGAAATCATCAAATCAATTCTGCAATATAATTTGACGAGTGGATACAAAATTCGATCTAGCTCACATATTGGTAGATGATTTAACTTTTATCCCTTCTCATGCTCTCACTCTTTGTGATAATTCAGAAATAAGGTTGACAGATTAGAAATGCATTTCCCATAATTAATTCCTCATTACCAAAATCACATTGTGAAATTCATGCTAACTCTAGATGCTAGGAACACGAAATCCTTACCCTATCACTGGAATGCCATAATTCGTTGCAATTAAGTAATGAAACTATAAAATCATGTGAATTTAAGCTATGCTCTATTTGGTTTATGTTGTCAACTCAGAGACTGGTTTTCGATTTTTACTTGTTCGTTTGTAAACACACTAGGAAATACTCATTCGAATTCAACTGTTTTTAGATAAAAATATCAACAACTTGGATCCTACGTGTGTGGACAATTACTGGCAGGTTTAAATATAGAGAGATCAACGCACAATTCGAAACGCTGAACACATAGCAACAAATCTCGAAACCAACAAGTTTAAATATAAAATGATCAAAACATAATTCAGAATGCTGAACACACACCTACATCAACAATATGGAAACCAACAAGTTGAAAAGCAAAATGATCATGACAAAATTCTACAGAAACAATCTCTAAATCTACAACACTCAATTTATATAAGTGAAATTTGACAAATGAGATCGTTCCCTAATTGGAACCAAACTGATCTTGACACATAAAATATTAAATAATTAATTGAAACAATGAGATCGAATTTATTGAAGAAAATGGGAACTAAGATGCAAAACTAATAAAAAAAAATATATAAACTACCTACACACATACTTACAGATTCTGATCTGGATTGTGGTGGGCCCTTGCCACACCTAGAGAAGCTTAAAACTTACAAGAACTAACTACGCTCCCACCAAATCGATTCAGGAACTCATGAAATCCAATACACACTGAAAATTAATCAATGGCACATCATAAAAAATTACAAAAATCAAGCTAAATTATTAGAGATCAAATTGATAGCCTTCAAGTTTGATGAAAAAATTCGAAATACAATCCTCACCAATTAAAAATATTACATATCCAAGCCTTTATAGGCATAGTGACATCCATAAAATAGCATCAATCCTGAACATAGCACAATGTTGAAACAAAATGATTTGGAGATCCTACGAATTGTTCATATTTAGCACTATGCTCTACCTGAGATAACTAATTCTCAGCTACCCTATCTCTGGCATAACTGTATTCTGTTCTGAAGGGTGCTTCTAGAGATCATCTAACTCAACTTCAACTCCTTGGAAAATGGCCAACTGGTCATCCTCTCCAACCCATGAAAAATGCTGAAGCGTGGGTTGGAGCAACAAGCTTCAAGTATGCTGGAATGCTAAGCTAGAGAATCATTGGAGAAGCATGGTCCTATAAAATTGAGCCTAGGTTCCAGCTGAATAAGTCCTATAGGGAAATTCCACAACTATATCCCATAGTGATGAGTTAACAACAAGCGTATAACTTCAACTACCTAACTTAATCATAGAATAGTTAAAATAATTCTAATTGTAATTCTTTTTATCTTAGGTGATAAATGATAAGAATTAGGCCATATGGAAGATAAAAAGGGAAAAAAGAGTACAAAATTGTCCAAAAAAAGGTTAAAAATGGCAGGGAAGGTAAAGAAATGAAGACAAAAGAAGGGCTCAACATGGGCCTCCTTCATTATTTCCTTGGATTGGAAATGTGGCAGCGAGATGGTGAGATTTTTGTGTCTCAAGGCAAGTATGCAAGGGAGATACTGGGTAAGTTTCACATGGAGGGTTGCAAACCCATGGATACTCCTCTTCCAGGAAACTAGAGGAAAGAGGATGCTACTTCTGGAGAAGTAGTGGATGCTACTGTCTCTCGACAGTTAGTGGGTTCGCGAGACCAAAAATTTGCTATGCGGTTAAACAAATGAGACAAATTATGGTTAAGCCTACCAAGATATTTTTGAAGGCAGGGAAGCATGTCCTAAGATACCTGAGGGTCACATCAGAGTATGGTTTATGGTACAGAGAGACGGATGGAGTGAAGTTGCATGGCTTCACAGATGCAGATTAGGCTGGAAGTCCAACAGACAAAAAGAGCACATCAGGGGTGATCTTTAGCATTGGATCTAAAAATTTTTATTGGTACAACAGGAAGAAGAGATCCATGGCACTCAGTTCAGTGGAAGCGGAATACATGGCAGCGATTCAAGCTGCATGTGAGGCTATCTAGATGAGAAAGATCTTGGTTGGTTTGTTTGGTTCTCATATGGATCCGACAATGATTCATTGTGATAATCAAAGTTGCATTAAACTCTTGATTAATCCTGTCTTTCCTGATAGATCTAAGCATATAGATATCTAACACCATCATCTCAGAGATTGTGTGTAGAGGAGAATCATGTTGCTTTAGTACATTCCCACGAAAGAGCAGGATCCATATATTCTGACAAAGGCGCTCACCAGGAGAAAATTCAAATACCATAGAGACAATATCAGGGTGAAGGATAATCCCTTTCTTGTTGAGAGGGAGTATTGAGATTAAACAAGAAGATCCTAGTGAAAATTAAGCACCTACACTAGGATGGGGCCTCAGGCCATTTTTAGGTGTATATCTATTTATAGATGTATGTGCATAATCTATTTATAGAATACATGTCTACTATTATTATCCTTTAATATTATTTGGACAATAAACTATAATATATTCTCAATGAGCAATTGGAAATAGTTAACTAAAGCGGAAAATCAGTTAGCTAAAGGAATTTCAAGTTAAGTGGTTGGTTGGTGGGACATGCAGGTGACTTAGTTGTAACTGAGTGATTCAAAGTTGTAACAGAGTTGGAAGTGAAGTTGTGCAAGTTGTAAAGTAGTTTAACTCAGTTAAGTGAGTTAAACTTAGTTGTGCTAGTTGTAACTGAAGACACACTAGTGAGAGATTGAGTGAATTAATTATTAATTAATAAAAAATCAGTGGTATCATATGCAACTGAAGATTTACTATTATTAACTGCATGCATGTTAGATCCAGTGGAGACCCAGTTGAGTTCTAGGTGAAAGGGAAGTAAAATATCAGTTGTGACATTATCCGATTTCACACATGCAACTACACACACATTGGATGTTCCCATGAGGATTGCATAGTCAAGGTAGGCAAGATTGCATTCATTTAGGGATTGCTATCAATAGGGATTACACAGTGGAGGAAGGTTGTCTGGAGACAATAAATTGAGCAAGTGATTTTCCATTTTTTGTATGATAGTGTGAGATAATTAGCTGATGTACTAAGGGCTCTTGTTATTGGAGATTTTTATGTCATTGTTTCATGATCCATGATATAATATACAATAGAAGTAGTGGGGATTTTAGCTATAAGCTTTCCCCGAGAAATTATCTGTGTTGTGTGTGATTGATCTTTCTTCATGATATTGTAATTGGCGATTGTGTTTTTAATTCCACAAATATTTGTAGAAGAGATTCTGTATTTAACAGTAGAACATTGTTAGATAAGGAGAATCCAAGATATACATGAATATTGTATAATTTATACATACATCAGCACAAACAACCCTTATAGATCCCTCTGAAGAATTAGCTAAGACTATGCCTAGTTTAATATTGAGGGAGGTTGAGATAAATAACCTAAAAAGAATAAATTCAGTTAAGAATGAATATAGTCGCATTTTAAAGGATCAAGTATTATAAATAAATGCAACCATTCAATTTGGGCAATATTTAAAAATAAAATTTCAGTAGGAGAAAGAGAAGATGAAGAATTAGTTAATATGCACAAGTTCCTTAATTATGGAGATAAACGTTTTATGGGGTTAATTTTTTACTGAAATCACAAGGATGTGGAATTCCCTTATGTTGATGGGTGATTAATTAAAATGAATTGGGAAACAAGCCACATATAGGCAACAAAATTGTCAAATTTCTTAATTCCATAACCTGAGACTAGTTACATGCATTAGGAATTAAAGACATGAATTATATTATGGTGGAAACCATCAAGGTTTTAACCAAGAGGGATCTTGTTAAAAATGTATATGATAAATGCATAATGGTGAATAATAATTTTAAAATATTTATGAATAAATATAATAATATAAGAAAACTAGGTTTTCCATCTTGCTAAGAGTAGAATGAAAATATGATATCGTTAGATGTGTATAGGGAATTAATACAAAGGGATAGAAACCACGTGGAAAAGTTTTCAAATATATCTGGAGTCTTGAAAGGGAAAAAATTAATTGATAAATTAATTGATGAATTTGATCTCCTTTTCTAGGTAACAAATGTCTTTTCAACTACTCACAACTATTCCACCTTTTCACTAATGTTTGTTGTAATCATTTTGTTTAAAACATAGAAAGAGACTCGAGGGATGGATTTTTTTTATTTTGGAACAAATATTATATTAAGCTCATGGACAATATTTTGTTATGATCAGGCCAAATACATTCTATTTCCAGTTAATTGCAATATATGTATTTACATGTGTTAGTCTGACTTATATGGATTGATTTTTAAAAGGTGAAAAATGGGTATTACTTTTTTCATTTATATATTGCATGCAACAACCTCATAAACATAAATATTTATGTGAGATCCAATTTGTGTCTGTCATACCTTCTTTCTTATGGAATTTTATGTAGTTCAATTCATATGATTATACTCAACTATATTGTTTGATTGCTGAAATTTCTTTTCAATACACCTTCCTCATAGAAAGATTGGGATTAGTTGAATATTTAATGTCTTTCCTTTTTATTTTTCTTTGCCTTCATACATATTCATTAAATACAAAATATATGTTTGTTTTAGTTGGAAAGTATCCTAGTGACTGATCTATGAGACTATATTGTCCTACTACAAGATATAAATTCCATCTAGATTAATTATCTTAAAATATTTTGGTTCCTTGGCATAGTTCCCTAGCCAATAACATCTTAAGGAAACATAAAAATGGCACCATTTCTATGTCGTAAAGGTATGAAGTAATTTTCCCTAGGTAAAAAATGACAAATACCTTTTTTTGCTGGTGAATAAGAAAATGTCATCTATGATACTCACCTAACAAACTTGATTGGTCTAAATATAGATCTTAAAATATGACACACAAGGAGTAATCCCAATTCTATCAAACCTAGAGAAGCTGGTTACTCAAAGAAATTCAAAGGAAAAGTAGCAAGCTACTTCTTCAAGTATTGTTTCAGAAACTACTACAAATCCTCAAATTTTCACCTTTTTCTTCAGAAGACACTTCTTATTTTGAACCCCTAGAGTTTTCTCCAAAATTTGTTTCCCTTCTTAAGAAATGTGCTTCTTTACAAATAGCTATTCTTATAAAACAAATTTAAGCTTTAGAAAATCTAACTTCTCCTTCGACTATAAATAAAACATCAAATTCTGATAATGAAGTTCCATTTTCATTTTTTTCTCATACTATTCCCCTTACCTCCTATGGAGAGAAAAAATAAGTAAAATTATATATTCATCCTCTTGCATTTGAAGTTCAACAAGTTTTGCAGTAATATAAAATGGAAAGAGTAGTAAATGTTCCCCAAAGTGTAGATTCTCTTAAGGCCACCCGATATGCTCACTTACAATTGCCCCAAAATTTTCCTGACTTCCCACAAGGTTATTTGAAGCATTTACCTATATTCAATGGAGAAAATGAAATAACCACTGAAGAGCATATGGAAACATTTATCAATTGTGTTGATAACATGAATATAGAAGCATATTACGTGTACACTAGGATTTTTTTTCAATCCTTAGAAGGGGAGGTGATAAAATGTTTTAGGAGGTTGCCTCGTAACACAATTCCTTTGTGGTGAGCCTTAGAAGAAACTTTTATGAAAAAATTGGTGGAAATAGAGATCATTTATACTATCTCACAAAGTTTGGAACCATAAAGAAAAATAATGGGGAGTCCGTCCTTGGTTTTGACAAAAGATTTAGTAAAGTCTATAACGTGATTCCTGCTAACATCAAGCCATCTCATGATATTGAAAAGATTACCCTTGATATTTCTTTTGATTCCAAGTTTGCATTGATTCGAAGGGACGAGATCTACAAATTTTTCAATAATGTAGGATGATATATAGAAATAGAAGCTAAGATGGTTGCTTTAGGAAAAATTAGAGTGAGGGAAAATGTTGGAGAGAAGAAAGAGTAAAATTAAGAATAAGTTACTTTGGGAGTGAGAAAATATGCACACGAATAAAAGATTGACAAAATGTCAAGAATGATGAGAAATATTTCAAACAAAGTAGCTATAATGGAGATGGATGGAAAAAATCATCCAAAATAGTTTTAAGAACTACCAAATAAAAATCCAAATTAGCTCCAAAGACCATGCAACCCAAAAATCCTACAATGAGAATGGAGTGTTACATGGATTAATCCCTCTTGCAGACAAGAGCGATCTCCCTAGTACTTAGCGAGTAGCTAGAAACCACTTGATTACCGATCAATGATGTGAACCGTTAACAAGTGTGAGAGAAACCACTAATAATGACAATGGCTCTCAAAGTAATCTAGTACAATCTATGAAGTGTGAATGAATGATTTGCAGTCGAATACTCAGAGAATCATTCGATCGAAGGTCAATGATGCAACCTGTCGTCGAAGGTGAGAAACCTGCCATTAGGTCATGCAGATCCCAAGGTAATGATAGGATTCTAGATCAAATTTCTAGATAATAAGCTGACGTCGATAGAAAGTGACCCGTCGTATGAAAATCCACGACACAAAACCATTATATCAAGTTTTGAAGAAATATTTGTAAGGAATGACTCAGGTATGGTCAATGTGAATGGAGACAAATGTTTGCAATGAATGGTTTATTTGAACTCTCTCTTGAACACATAATGACACTGCAGGTGGTTTGGAAACATTTGACCTAAAGCTAATACCCAGAAACCGGCTAAGAATTTTAATGTGGTTTCTTTTAGACAAAGGATTTCCCAACCCAGGTATAAGTGTGACAAAGTGTCGTGTTCAAGAGTGCCATGCTGCTTTTTAAACAAGGGTGAAAATTGGATTCTTTTCCTCTTCCCCCCCCACCATTACTGACAAGTACCTCTTTATTTTTGTCAAGCTCTAGGAGGATAAAATTTTCTTGTTTGTGTAAGCTCATCCTTTGGATGAGTCCATCTTAGTATTAAATCAAACCCTAATAAGGAGTGGTTCAGTCATGTTTGTAATCGACCAATCCTTTACTGTTAAATTTTAACGAGTCCAGTCTAGGAGAAACTCAATGTTTTTCAGTTTAAGGGAGTCAGAAGAAAAACATAGGTAAACTCCATGGTTGTTCTTTTTCATAAATTTAGTCTCTCAGGCTCGAAAAAAGGATAAAATAATGCAGGAGAGAAATCTATTGACCATTATTAGTCAACGTATACCTTTTTCGTAATTAGTCCATTTTAGTCTGGAAAAGGGGTAAACTTATACTGAAGGGACGACTGTTCATTTACTTTAACGAGTTCAAATAGTCAAGTACTCAGCGATTTTTCATATTTCGAGAGTCTAAAGAGGGATTAAAAGAGAACTCCAATGTTTCATTTTTTCGTAATTTTACAGAGCCCAAAAAAGTGATAAAAGCATACTCAATGTCAAAATAATTATTTTCACCAAAAAAATCCTGTATCCTTCACAAAAACTCAAAATATTACACATACCTGTTTCCAAAAAAGTAAAAATATTTAAAAATGACCTTTTAAAGTGAAAAAATAAATAAAGTAATAATATTTTATTCATTTAAAAACTATAAAAAGGCGTCAAAAAAAATCATTTTCACCTTTTGTGTTCAGAGCAGTGCATAGAGAGCTTTTGGCTAAAATCTTCCGGAGCAGATATCGGGAGAACTGACTGTCCATTTCTTGAATCGTCAAAACTAGGTAATCCATATCATCCATTGGTTCATTTTTATCCATTTCATTTTTCATTTTGAGCCTTTATTTCATTTTTTAGGAGAATTTTATGTTTTAAAATATGTCCTCGGGAGTTCGCGAGCAATGCATGTGATAACCACGGACCTCGATACTTTTTAAAAGGAAAAATTATCAGGCTGCCATGGGTTCTGCGTGGAGCGCGTGCGGACGTCTGCACTATCTACACACAGAACCTGCGAAGGCACCATGAACATTTTAAAAAACTCAAATTTATCTTTAAAAATTGTTCAAGTTTTCTTCCAAATGGTTTTAACTGTTAAATGTGTTGATTTGTAGGTTGTTTAACCATGTTGGAGTGGCGAGAATGCGAACACTAGCTCATAGATAATGAATCCATGGATGACAATACAACCATGCGTGCATTGAAGAATTGTAGTTTATACAAATTCTGGCCTATCCAAGGGATGAAGGCACAAGTCAAGTTAATGTTTTAGCTTGTAAATACGTGGGATGTTTAAGACCAATGCTTCATAATTGTTGCCACCGACTTGAGATTGAGCTAGAGGAAATTTATTTCCTTACCGGTTTGACTCGGAGAAGAAGAAGCATATCCTTATTTGGGTCTAGATAGGGAGGTCTTCCCACTGCCAGCTACAGAGAACAATATTATAGCAATGAGGCAGATTTGAAGGATGGTCGCATAGATATTAAAACTATCTTGCGATTAGATCTTAAAGTGATAGCATTTACATTGACCCAATTGTGCGAGAGTGCTGCTCCTCATGTGGCTACTAAATCACAGATGCAAACAACAGTAGAGTGTCTTGGAGGAACCATATTTAACTGGTGAAAATGAGTATTGGCCAATATGAAAGGCCAATTGACTAGAGAAAATAATGCGAAGTTGAAAAACTTCAAATATGGTGCCATTCTCATTTCATTTGCTTTAGAGAGAATTATTCTTCTCGCTCCTCAGCTGATTCTAGTAGATAGTGGGGCTCCTCAGGAACCTCAGATGGTGCGATGGGTAGCACTAATGTCTCACCATGGTGGCGAGGGTGGCTCGTTAGTTTTGGTTTACCCCGACATACTTCATGTGGCTTAGGAACCAAGTATTCACCATCAAAGACTTTCCTTATGCAGGAATGGATTATAGGGGTGATCTTGAAACATATTTGCCTCTAGGTGCATAGTGGGATGAGACAGGTTAGTGAATTATTTGATGTTTTTAATATAATTTTTATTTGATTTTTATCATCCAATAATGACAAAAATATTTAAATTCAGATGTCAATCCACAATGACCAGCAACACTTCATCGCTTTAATAGGCGAGAAGCACAACCTGCAACACCTCCACAGGACCAGGCAATAGAGGTCCTAGCAGACATGGATCACAACCTTGAGAGGTTGACCATAGATATTCCTGAGACATGAACAGATGATATCCCTCTTAGGCTTCAGATAAACGTGATAGGTGTTCCAGGTCCATTTAGGAGATTTCTTTGCAAGGTGGTGCGTGCTATAGTTTATTACCATGATCATCATCACAGATAGTTGATGGTCATTTTAGATCGACATTTTTGTTTTTTTGTATCAATATCTATTAGATCATAAGGTGTTTGAAACTATGATCACATACAATGTAATATTTTTTGAACACAAACTAATCTATCCTAATGATATTACTACTTTCATCCTTTGAGTATCTTGTTCAACATGGATTGACTGTTGTTTTGGTTTACTTTGTTAATGTTGCAAATTTCTATTTAAAACACGATTGGCTAATGCATCAGCCAATGTGTTTAAATTTATTTAAATATGTTGATATTCAATATAATCAAATTGTCGTTCCAAGAGATGAATATTCAAAAATGATCTTAGTAACACTAGATTTCTAATTGCATAAACTCTATTTAAATGTAATACACTGAGTTGTGAATCTAACCTAATGATCAAAAATCGAATACCAAATGAAATGGAATCAAATAATAACTCAATGAATGCACTATATTCTGCAATATTGTTTGTTGTTTGACCAAGGCATATCCCATGAATAGAAACTAACCCATCGGTGGGTGAATAGATAACCCAAGCCGCAGAAGAGATATTCCGTGTACTACGATAGGCACCATCAACAAAACCAATGTATGTTTGAAGGGATGTCAACATCTGCAATATCAAGAGTAATCAAGATAAGCAACGATAGTAGTAACAACGAAACTAATATAAGGCACACTATTCTAACAAGTAACTATTGTACAAGAGAGATCTTCACATGAAATTCAAGCATAATATCTCTTAAGATAAAGACCATTTATGGGCTTATATAAAGAGACCCGTCATAATTAATTAATTCATAGGATCATTTTGCAAGCACACGCTTGACAATATAGGGACCATGCCACATCGGTTCTAATTTTCTAGTGCCTAGCTTATCGTTAGCTTGATCGTATACTAAAACTAGGTCACCTTCTAAATAAACACGAGGGTTAACACTTTGATCATACTGAGCTTCCACACGTTTTTTATGAACTTCGGTAGCAAATGCAATGGTGCGTCAAGTCTCATCTAATTGTGCTAAGTATATAAAACGTTTTTCCTCTTCAGAGGTAGTTGAAAACAACTCAATGGCTAATTTGAGTGACGATATTTCACATTCAATGGGTAACACAACTTATAAACCATAGAAAAGTTGAAAAAGAGTGAACCCTGTAGCATTTTTTGCAGAGGTTCGGTATAACCATAGTGCTGAAAAAAGCTTCGTATGCCAATTTGATTTGTGAGTTCCGATAATCCATTTAATCATGGTGGTTAAAACCTTGTTGACGGCTTCAACTTGAACATTAGCCTGTGGGTAATACGGAGTAGAATTATCATGGTGTATGCCAAGTTGATCAGAAAGTTCGGTCATCATAATATTTCCAAAATGACTCCCATGGTATGTGATAATAGCTTGAGGCACACCGAAACGAGCAATCACATGATTGAATATGAAAGTAGCTGTAGTTTTTCTGTCAGTTGCGAATGTAGGCATCACCTTGACCCATTTGGTAAAGTAATCTACAACGAGAATAATATACCCATGCCCCCCGACCGAGTGAGGGTTACATGTAATGAAATAAATGCCCCATTTCGCAAAAGGACCAAAATCAATGATTGGGTGAAGAGGAGCTGGAGGTGCATGCATCTTTCGATAAAAAAATTGGCAGTTGTGGCATTTTCAGACTGCAATGATACAATCTTTGAATAAGGACGACCAAAAATAACCAGCGTGAAATATCTTTTGGGCTGTGGCGAACCCAGACATTTGACCACCACATGCTCCAGAGTGGCAATCATTTAAAACCTTTTCAGCCTCTGCGTGAGTTATACAACGTCAGAAAATAGAATCCGCACCACGATGATAAATAGTGTCGCCAACAATATTGTATTGTTGGGATTGATATCGAATTCTCCGTCGATATGAATGTGAAATATCCGGGCGAAAGGTCTGGATTTGAAGATATATAATGGTATCTCCATACCATGGGTCTAACGTACTGATGAGAAACAAAGATTCATCGGCGATGGGATTCTCTACCACGGTTTATGTATCGGTATTGGGAAATTCACACATAAAATCAACAAACACTAGTGATTTCTTTGATTTAGATTTCTCGAATTCGAAATCAAACTCTTGTAGGATGACAATACATTTGGAGTATTTTCCCCCTAGTAATTGTTTTATCAAGATATACATCATCGGGTTGCAATTAGATATCATAGTTGTTTTACGTAACATTATGTAGTGACAAAATCATTGGAAAACTTGAACTACCGCCAATGCTAATTTCTCCACATGTGAATATTTGATTTCCGTCGGATTGAGATTCCGACTTAGATAATAGATCACATGTTCATTTTGAGATTCATCCCCCTGAACCAAAACCATTCCAATGGTGGAATCAGAGGCAGCTAAGTATAAAAAGTAATCCTGGTGGTAATTGGGCGGATGAAATAATGGTGCTTGGGTCACTGCGTGTTTTAGTGCATCAAAATATTTATCAACAATCTCGTCCCAACTAAAAGGAACACTTTGTTTCAACAACCGGGTAAAACCTTTTATTAACTCAACATAGTTCGGGATAAACCTACGTAAAAAATTTACTTTCCCTTGCAAACTTTGGAGTTGGCGAAGAGTGGAAGGAGGAGGTAAATTGATGATAGCCTTAAACTTCAATGGGTCGATATGAATGCCATCTTTTTAAACGATGAATCCAAGTAATTGCCCCGACTGTACACAAAAAACACATTTGTGCAGGTTCAAACGAATTTTGTAATGCCCACATCTCGTGAAAATAGCTCATAAGTGTGTAGGATGATCATCTTTGCATAAAGAATGAATAGTTAAATCATCCAGATAAGGCTATACAATATGTTTGATATCATGAAAAGCATAAGACATATATCTTTGAAAAGTTGCACTAGCATTTTTTAATACAAATGGTAATTTTCAATAAGCAAATGTCCCCCAAGGACATATAAACACTGTTTTTGGTTGATCAACAGGGAGTATGTTGATTTGATTATAGCCAGAAAATCCATCCATAAATGAGAATATTTAATTTCCGGCGCAATCATCAATAATTTGGTCGATATAGGGTGTAGGATAATTGTCTTTTGGACATGATTTATTAATGTCCCTATAATCGAAACATACTCTTATAGTCCCTTGTTTCTTCGTAACGGGAACTATGTTAGATACCCAATCTACTAATGGAATTGAATAAATAAATCCTGCTCGTAATAAATTCTAAACTTCAACTTTAATCGCTGCAGCTTTCCACGGATGTATTGGATGTAATTTTTGTCTAGTAGGCTTGGCATCCAAATATGTCTTAATTTCATGAATGAAAATCTTAGGATAAATTCCTGGCATCTCTTCGTAAGACCAAGAAAAAATGTCGCGGAATTCTTGATATAGGGCTTTGTAAGTGTTAATCTCTTCCATCATACAAGAAGCACCTATATGAATGTTTTCAATAATTCTAGGATTAATTGATATGTTGACAGGAACAATTGTAGAAATATTTCCCAAATTAATCTCAGAATCCGAATGTGTAATCGATATGGGATTATGTGGTTCCTTGAAATAAACAATCGTAAAAATAAACGAAAAATCGTTTTCAAACTTATCAAGATTAGGTAAAAATGAAGATCTATGATATAGATCATCCCAGGGTAATTCATCCAATGAAAAAATTTCTCGAATACTTTCATCAGTGTTAAATACATGTTGAAAGGGATCGGAAAATGATGTCAAGGCTGAGCTTGATAGAGAAGATGATTTTTTGCTAATCACATTCATTTGATCATGAGTAGTTGAAAGTGTGTCAGAATATGATTGTGACACTACATATGCTTTTTCAAAAGGACTCAAAGGAATCTCTCCATTGAAAGAGTCTGATTCTGATTCTGAAGGCACTATCCAAGTATCATTAAATGGTATATTTCTTGATGAGATCATATTGATGTTGGAAATTGTTCGCGGTACGTTGGGTGGAGGTATGGAGTAAATTCCCATAAGAGCGGAATCCTTCACTAGTCCTACACCAACATCTTCGTATGGGAAAGTCGTTTTTCTGACATGCTGGATGCTGTCTATAGAAGCAAGGTCTGATGAAAAGTATGACAACTAATCAATTTTCACATTATTTCTTTTATGAGGAAACATGATAACTCTAAAGACTGATGAAATGACAACAGTCATTTCATAAGACCAAATACGACCTAAAAGAAGGTTGTAATCAAGAGGGGAATCAAAAAATTCCACCTCTAGATTAGCAGTTTTGCCTTCTACTTCTATAGGTAGATCCTGGAGTATTCTGTAGGGATGAAATCCTCTTCCATCAAAGGATTTAAGGATAGTCGGTGATTGGTTTCGTGTTGGAGAACCGAGAGTTTTCCAATAGTTTAACGAAATTATACACTCACTCAATTATAGTACTTGAGTTTTTCGTACTCAAATTTCGAGTGGAAGTACTCGTTGGATGTAAAATTTAATTCTTCATCTAAGGAGTACCCTTGTTGCATACTTTCGATGGATCCTGCTACACAAAAAATAATAAATACATGAAAAACGTGATTGCAATCACATGAAAAACGTGATTGCAATCACATTTTTTCATGTATTTCTAATTTTTTGTATAGAAGGTATGCAACATGGGTACTCCTTGGATGAGGAATTAAAATTTTCATCCAATGAGTGCTCTTGCTCAAAATTCGAGTAAAAAATTTGGGAGATAAGTTGAAAAAGTAGTTTTATCATTTTATTATTTTTTAATATTTTTACCCTTTTACTTAAAAAATGGTGAATCATCCCCCATGGTTGACATTATCATCTTGAATCCTATTGGTTCTTATAAAGTTTATTTTTGTTGTACATTTTTCTTAGGAGGCCCATTTTAGACCTTAAAATTCCCCTAATGATCATTTTTTTATCTTGAGTGGGAAAAGGATCCTTCAAGACAATGGGTGTGGGTGAGCCTTCGAAAAACTTGGAGACCTCAGACCAATGTGGACACTCTTTGGTATAGTGATCCTTATCACAGAGAAGACAAGGATAACGAGGTTTCCGTTTTTCATCAACTGGTTCGTTCTTTTCTGTTTTCTCTTTGGGAGATGTAGTTTATTTGTTTTTATTCTCTCCTTCCTTCTTATTACCGGTTTTGGATTCAGCCGTGGATGAGTCTACAACATGAATGTTGAAAAAATTTTCAAGGAAAAAATCTCCTTTCGGTGAATCTGGTAAAGTTATAATGGGATAAGTAGATTTGGATGACTTCTTCTTACTCTTGTTAGTGCTAACTGTACCAATTACACCATCTGCAGAATGAGAACCAAAAGGAGTTGCAGTTATTTGACATGGATGCGGCAAGTCAGGAATTTTTTTGTATAAAGTACCAGACTGTGTGTATACAAGGTCTAAGTATTGTGCTTGAGCTATGAACCGTTCTTCTGTAACAACACCTCCATTAGCTACATCTTCAGTGATATTTGAAGTAATGATTTGATAAACCATTCTGCCAATATTTGATCCAGAATGAAAGCTTTCACTAAACGTCGTCTACGTCTCCATTCATGTATGTGATCTTTAATTTATGTGGACGTAATTTGTTTTAAGGAAGTTAAGAGCCCCGTGCCATTGTCGTAATGGACTAGAAACTAAAAGTGTGTTAATAAAGCTGTTGCTAATGTGTTGAAATTGTTGAATGAGCCACGTGGTAGTTCAATATACCACTTTGCAGCTAAGCCTATCAATGTTCTTTCAAACAGTATCAATCGAATGGAATCATTGATTAAAGAGTTGGATGCGCACCAAAGGTGGTAAGTCATGACATGATTTGAGGGGTCTTCTCTTGATTTTCCTTCAAACTTAGGAATATCATTGGGAAACTTATTCGGCATTGGTGGCCAAAACAGAAGATAATAAATCAGATTGTTTGTGAAGCGCGACAAATCTGGCAAGTCCAAATTTGCAATGAATGGTAACCGACGGTTAGGGTCCTGTTGAGAAAACTGATAACCTTGAGGAATGATACCAGTACCGAGAGGAGGATATCCAAGGTAGCCGGGGATAGCTTGTGTGGTTGGAATAGGAATGCCTCTGGGATAACCAGGGTTAGCCGTACCGAACTGAGGTTGAGCTAGTATCTGATATGTATAACTAGATTACGGTTGACTTTGGTATACTAGATTTTGTCCTACGGGTCCATATTGAAACTTCCCTTGATACGGTTGATAAACAAACTAACCTGTATAAGGTTGGCTTATTACAATTGTAGTTGTGCCAGGTTTTCCTGCAGAGGTTTGAACAATAGACTGAACTGTAGGTCTAGGTTGATGAATAGTGACTTGAGGGATTGGTTATGATACAATTGATGTCGTTACTTGAGGGGTTGTAGAAATAAGGACTTGGGAAACTCTAGGGATATGTGTACTAGGTTGTTGAACAGAAGTTGATGCAACATTTTTTAGAAGAGTTCTAGTTGTACTCGTACCATTTTGCTGAATAATACTAGGTACATATATCTGGGGTATAACTTGAAGCGTAGGTTGGACAGGTTGCTGGATTTTGGTATAAACAGTTGGCTGACCAGGCTGATTATAAGGTACTTACACGGTAGGTTGCAAATTTTGTTGATTCAACGACGGATTCCACACTATGTTTACTCCAGGATAAGAATCTCCCATTAAAGGTTGTGGTGTGTAAGGTTGGCCATAACCAGGTTGAGGAATTGGAATGTAAGTTTGATAATTTGCTGGGTAATTTCCACTAAAAGATTGACCTCCTTGAAATAATTGTTGTTCTTGATAAAACTGCGGCCCCAAAGGAGGCGACTGTCCTTGAAAAGGTTGTTGCCTTGGCATAGGGTGCTGCCCTTGAAGAGGCTATGGCCCTTGAATAGAGTACCACCCTTGAGGAGGATACTGTCCTTGAGGTATATACTGCCCTTAAGGTTGCCCCCCAGGTGGTAAATTGCTACCTTGAGGGTGCCCCTAGGCAGTAAATTGCTACCTTGAGGGTGCCCCCAGGCAGTAAATTGCTAACTTGAGGGTCATGGATAGGAATATTTATAGACATCATGTAGAATTGTTCCATTGTCAAATTTTCGGTATTAGATTCATTGAGACTAGTTGATTGTATAAGTTTTTTGGGAGAGGGAGATGCTCCTGAGAAAGTACCAGAAAGCGACTGGTGTCCTGAAGGAATTGATGGACCACCATACAAAAAAGTTTCTGGCGATGAAGAAAACATGGATGACTCACAAGACATGTTTGATGAAGGTTTGTAACTACCTCTGGGTATGGAGTAAACAGGAATACGGGGTGGCGAATAATTGAGACCAGAATTATGTAGAAAGTTGGTTAACCGAGAATACCAAGGATCCCATTTAAAAGGGATATAATGGTAAATCAATTCACTGTGCCTTAGATCTAAATATTCTTGACGTGAAGGAAGTACAACCTCTTCTTCTGTGTTAGTAATCTCTTTGATACTAATGAGGCCAGGAGGAAGGTTCTTAGTGATTCGAAACTTTACTCGAGGTGAATGAGGATGACCAGGGGTTTGGGATAGAAACTTGAAAGTTGAATTAGATGAAGTAGATTAAGTTTTAGGTTCAGATATCTCGGGTCCAATAATTTGACTATCTGAAAATTCAACGGTTTCAAATTCAATTGTGATTAATTCCGAAATTTTTGGTTTTTCTTCATTCTAAGGTTTGTTTACTTCGTAATCAGGATGTATAATTATTGATGTATCCTCTTTTTTAGTAGATCCAGTTCTTGATGGTTGACCTCTTTTAGATTTAAGCTTTTCTAATTGACTTGGTGTGTACTCAGGGGGTTTCCCCTGCATTCTACGGGAGTGTCTCGGTAATTTAACCATGGTTAATGTCTAACACAAGAAATCAAAAAATATGTCAACAAAATAGACCTAAAGTCGCTAAGGAAACAATCAAATTGAACACATGCCTAAAAAATCTAAGAGACAATCCACACACAAACAGTGTGTTTCCACACTAAAAACACTAGTTGGTGATGAAATCCAACATCCTAGAGTTCTAATGTGGAAAACGTG
This sequence comes from Pinus albicaulis, assembly GCA_034641835.2. Taxonomy (NCBI): domain Eukaryota; kingdom Viridiplantae; phylum Streptophyta; class Pinopsida; order Pinales; family Pinaceae; genus Pinus; species Pinus albicaulis. The sequence continues at coordinate 13,254,727 of CM076570.1, read as the reverse complement.
GCGATTGGAATAGTTACCCCGACAACCTGCTTAATGAAATAGTCTGGTGCATGTCCCTCCACTTATGCCATCTTGAAGTGAAGAGTACCATATGAAAAGTCCAAGTGAGTCTAGCCGACGTCTATTCCAAGTACGGTGGGACCTTCCCTCCACCGTCACCTTGGGGAAAAATCCTGAAGATTATGGTCACTAAGGTCAACAACATAAACAAATGTACTTGGGGGAACAGTCTACGATCCGATATACACGCAAGGGAAGAGTATCAATCTCAATCCCCTTGAAGGCTCCTCGATATGGTAAATCTGAGGTTTGCCAACAAGTGACCCCGCGCTCCTTGACAATGGTTAATCTGTGGTTTACCATTTGTATTATGTTCACATCTTCTATCTTTCCTAGTGAGATAGGTACGATAACCTCACTGGTTCTGACATGATCTCATGCTTGACTCTTTTAATAAGAGCTTCCCATAGCACAAATGCCACAATTGGATTTTCCTACCGCAAGATTCTACTTATTTGTTTAAGCTGTTTTGGAATGTTCATTACAACCTATTCCAAAACACTAGCCTAAGCTATGTTGGTGGAATGAGCCATAGAAAATGTAAAATATCTAGATTGATTTTATTAATGGGTTATATTAATTTGGCTGTTGCTTAAGACAATAGATATGGAGTTGAAACTTTAATGATGTTTGTGACCCTACTCAAAAATACTCTAAATGCATCTAAATGAGAAGTGCAACTCTTTCTTTCCAATGAATCTTATTTAAGGGAAAGATCAAGAGATTTATCAATTTTCAAAGCACCAATTCTTTCATTCATAAACAAAATCCTTTTTTAAAAGAAGACGATTTCATAAGAACTCAATTTGAAAGAATGATCAATTACTCTTTTGACATAAAACTCCTCGGACAATCAAATAAAAAACTACAATTTAATCAACAAACCATTTCCAAAAGAAAACAATTTCTAAAAAACTCTAAAACATAAATTTCAAAATCAAAGAAAAATCTAATTTTGAAGTCTATCTAGAATGTTTGAGGATGTTTTCTCCTAGTTTGTGATCAGACTAAGAAAAATCTCTACTTATCTCAGCAGAAATGAAAGCATCCAAAAATTCTTTGGTGTTATATCAGGCTTCAGTAAGCTAAAAGCTCTTCCAAATTTGCAAATGAAAATGGAATCAATTTTCATAAAAGTAAGGTTTGCAATGATCCTAATGGCTCAAAAATACAATGTCATCGTATCAGTAAGATGAGGTAAATGAAGGTATCTTTTGTATGGAGCAGCAATAAAGTAGGGAAAAATCTCACTTATATAATGCAAATAGGATGATAAATCACACAAACGCAAAATTTGCTGAAAATAAATTCTCACACAAGATTTGACAGCTAAGATATAACGGGGAAAACACAAAGAATCAGGTTATCTGGCTCTAAAAAAGAGAAATTTATTTTTTTCAAAAATTTTCCGAGGGTGTGCAGTTTACAGTGGAAGATAGAGCACATGCACACTAAATTAAACTAAATGTTGCGCATGTTGCCACACTGTTTTCTGCTGAAAACTGCTCAGGCAAGGAAAAAACTTGGAAAAAATAACTAATCAACTTTCTTTCTAAGGGATTCTTAAAATTTATCTACCCAACCCGACTCAGAGAAGTCAAAATCAGAAAACTCTAAAATTCAAACTGAAAATAAATAAAGAAAACTAAGCTCTAGATCCCCAGTATGGTCGCCATTTTGTTACGTGGATTAATCCCTCTTGCGGACAAGAGCGATCTCCCTAGTACTCAATGAGTAGCTAGAAAAAAAAATCCATTTGAAAACCTTTTTCTCTAGATTAATTGCATTTCAGAATTATTATAAGAAAGTAGAGAGGACATGTCCCTACCTTGAAATTCAAACATTCAATGTAGTCTTTTATCCCGTCGCTCCAAAGTGGTTTCTCCAATAAGTATAACCTGCAATCAAAGACAAGACAAATGGATCAAATCATCTGCAACATATAATAATCAAGAAAATCTAATCCAACTTAGTGATAAAGGATTCTAAGTATTGATGTTATTTCAATAAGCATAAGAACAAGTCAATGAGAAAAATAGATCCATATGTTTTATCTTGAATAAAAAGAGTAATCTTACAACCTGATGCCTTGATGGTGTACAAATTTCTCCCAGGTTCTTGAAAAATTGTTTCAATTTGATAAGCCTTTAATGGCAAAACTGTCCTCAGAAATGTAATCTTATTAATCAGAAAAAAAAAATTACATCTGGAATTGAGCAAGAGTTTACACTCGAACAACAAAACACTCTTGCAATGAGCTATTTATATGCTCAATGTCCTAACTACCACTAATTATGGATCACTTCTTAAATAACAAGTGTCCACTTACATTAAATGCTATTCCAAATAACTAGCTAACAAAAATCCTAAGATACGATACATTTGGAGAGTCATATCTTGTTACAACAATATGCTAATTCTAAATGTCTCCATTAAATAATTAAATATTCTAGAATAATAATTATTAATTTAATATCTTAAATTAATAATTATTTTATTCCAACTTTATAACCTATGATAATATTTTATTTTTGGATCATCTAACATTCCCCCCTATGATCCAAAGATACATTACAACAAATACCAAGTTCATCCCTGAACTTAGTAAATTTTATTTTGCCAAGAGGTTTTGTGAAAATGTCGGAGATCTGATTTTCTGAAGGACAATACACTGGCTTGATGACGTCCTTTGCAATGAGAGATCTGATATGATGATACTTGGTGTCCACATGCTTTGTCTTTGAATGAAAAACTGGATTCTTGGCAAGCTTTATTGCTGATTGATTGTCGATGAATAATGAAGTAGCTTCTGCTGGAGGAATTCCCAAGTCCTGTAAAACTCGACGTAACCAAACAATCTCACATGTTGCTTCCCATGCTGAAATGTACTCTGCTTCTGCTGAAGAAGTGGCCACTGTAGTTTGCATCTTGCAACTCCAGGAAACTGCAGCTGACCCCATGTTCATTAAGTAACTTGAGGTTGATGCCCTGTCATCAATACTGCCAGCAAAGTCGACATCTGAAAATCCACCAAGTACAAAATTTTTAGTATTTTTATAAAGAAGACCAAAATCTTTTGTTCCTTGGATATATCGAAGAACTCGTTTGGCTACATTCCAGTGGTTGTCTAGTGGTTCCTGCATAAAACGTGAAAGAATACTGACTGCATAAGATAGATTAGGACGAGTGGTTTTCAAATAAATCAAGCTACCAATCAACTGTCTGTAAGTCGTGCTGTCCACTTTTTCCCCCCCTTCAAATTTTGAAAGTTTTAAGTTTTGTTCCATAGGGGTAAGGATAGGCTTACAATCCTTCATTCCAAATCGCTGAAGAATTTCTGCTGCATATTTACTCTGGGAAATGAAGATCTGATGTGGACGTTGGAATACTTCAACTCCAAGATATTAGTGAAGTAGTCCCAAATCTGTCATCTTAAAACCTGCATGTAACTCCTTTTTCACTTGTTCAATGTGATCATCATTGTTGCCTGTGATGATCAAATCATCGACATACATAATCAAAATCACCAGATTTTTACCTTGTTGGCGTACATACAAGGTATCATCAGATTCACTGTGATGAAAACCAACTTTGCGAAGGTATTCATCCATTTTGGCATACCAAGCTCGGGGAGCTTGTTTTAACCCATATAAAGCCTTTATCAGTTTGCAGACTTTATGCTCTTGTCCCTCAATTTCAAAACCTGGTGGTTGTGTCATGTACACTTCTTCCTGTAAATCTCCGTTGAGAAAATCACTTTTTACATCCATTTGATGAAGTTTCCATCCTTGTTGAGCTGCTAAGGCAAGTGTGAGGCGGATGGTGTTCCATTTAGCTGTAGGAGCAAACGTTTCCTCATAATCTATCCCTTCCTGCTACGCAAAACCTTTAGCAACAAGTCTTGCTTTATACTTGTCAATATCACCATTTTGCTTGTACTTAATTCGATAAACCCATTTGCATCCAATAGGTTTAACATGCTGAGAACAATCAACAAGTTGCCAAGTGTTGTTGTCTTGAACTTCCTGATATTCATCAACCATAGCCTGTTGCCATGCTTTATATTTTACTGCCTCTTGATAAGAAGAAGGTTCAGTAAAATCATTTGCTATCAAAGCAAAATTTCCTTCATTTTGTTTTGATCCCCTTGTTCCTATTTTATTTTGTTCATTAGGTCTTACATCTTTCAAAATTTGAACTGCCCATTTTGGCAACTGATGTTAAGTGGTTTGAGCTTGTGAAAAATCACCATCATTAAATAGAGGGTTGATGTAAACTGATGTTTGTTGATCAACCTCAGGTTCTGGGGGCAGAGAGTCATTGTCAGAAAAACTGCTGCTGCTAGGAGAGTTGGATGAACTGCTAGAAGGCCCGGATGTCGTTGATGAAGAATACGACTGGATGATTCATCTTTAGATGAAGAAAACTCAAGTTCATACCAATTTGGTGAATTCGGTTGAATTTGTAAATTTCCATTTCTTTTATCAATTTTTGTTTCTAAATTTTTAAGAAAACTGTCAACTTCTTCAGCACTCTTACTCTCATTTTCATCAAAAAACACATCTCTACTTAAAATAAATTTCCCATTTGACAAAATTTGGTACCCTTTCTTCTCATCAGAATACCCGATCATTGTGAACTTTAAGCTTCGTGCATCAAGCTTAGTTCGTTTTTCCTTTGGAACTAAGGCATAAGAGATAGATCTGAAAACTATGAGATGCTTAACCCAAGGTTTGAAGCCAAACCATGCTTCATAAGGTGTGATTCCTTCTAAAGAAGATGTGGGAGATCTGTTTCTCAAGTAGACAGTGGTATGAATTGCTTCGGCCCAATATGAAGGACTTAACTTTTTGAAAGTTAACATAGATCGCACCATTCCTAACAAGGTACGATTCATTCTTTCTACTACTCCATTTTGCTACAGAGTGTAGACATTGGTAAGATGTCATTTTATGCCATTATCCATGCAATAATTTTTGAATTCATTCGAAGTGAATTCTCTGCCATTGTCAGTTCTAAGAGTGCCAATATTCTCCTTTACTTCATTTTCAATAAGCTTATGAAAAGTTTTGAACTTTTCAAATGCTTCTGACTTTTGCTTCAAGAAACATACCAAATTCATCCTGCTATAATAATCAACAAAGAGTAATAAATATCTGCAAATTCCAAGCGAAGTTGGGAAGGGTCCACATATATCACTATGAACCAACTGCAAATGTCTGTTTGCTTGCCAAGAATTGGTGGGAAAATTCTCTCGATGTTGTTTCCCAAAAATGAAAGATTCACACTTTGCATTTTCCTTTCTGAAGGTTGGAAGCCCTTTAACCATTCCCTGTTTTTGCAACTGAGAGAGACTATCAAATTTGAGATGGCCATATTTGACATGCCACAATCTGATTGGTGAAATATTTGTACTTGTTATGCCTGCAAATTCAGAATGCCTTGGAATAACTGTCCCTTTCATTCTTAACAATTTTCCATCTTCATAACTTGTGAGTATTGTTTGCATGTTCTGTTTGAATGAATTGATTTTAACTAAGCCATCTTCCATAATCACTGTATGTCCTGCTTGTCAAATCATGACTAGAGATAAAAAAAATTGTTTGAATGTTGGGACATACCAAACATTTGAAATCATTCTTTCTTCGATGCTTGGTAAAAAAACATTAGCTACACCTTTGCTTGAAGGAGTATGTTTGGTTTTGTCAGCAAGATAGATTGAAATCAGATGACATTATTTGAAACTCTAGAAGAAGTCACGTCGAAATGTCATGTGTTGAGTTGCGCCTGTATCAAGAATCCATGCATCTTCACAATCACTTCAAAGAAATCTTGAAACCTGTAAAGTTGTTGCTTTTGTGTTGGTGAAGACATATTCGGAACTATCAGGATCATCTTCATCATTTGCAAATTGTGCTGAGTTTGGATGAAACTTAGAAATTTTCTCAATAGAGGTTCTACAATCTACTGCATAATGACCAACTCTGTTACATCGCCTGCAAACAATTTGAATCAAATCGGTGCCTCTTTCCTGAGGCTGTCCTCTGCCTTGAGACTGTCCTCGACCTCTGCTTTGGCCTCTGTTTTGAGTTTTTCCTCTTCCTGGACTTTGTCCTGTGCCTTGATGATATCCTATGTTTTGATTGTTGCCTCTGCCTTGAAAATTGTTTATACCTGAATTGGAGCCTCTATTGGAATTGTTTCCTCTGTTTTGACAGCGACTACGACCTTGGGCTGCTTGATTTGGATTGAAATTACCTCTTCCTCTGTTTCTGTAACTGTCAGCTGAGAAGTTGCTTGAACTGGCTTCGGTGAAGAAGACATATTCCCCAATCTACTTCTTCTTCCCGAAATTTTTATCATGTTGTGCTAACATGTCACTCATTTCATCAAATTTGATCTTCTCTAACTTGCCAGTGACTTGCAAAGTTTCCAAAAAATGAGTATATGATGATGGTAATCCAGCAATTAAAATTGTAGTTAAGAAGCTTTCATCAACAGCTTGAAAACCAACATTGATTATTTCTTGCTTAATGTTTTTAAGTTGTGAAATGTACACAAGGACATCTCCACCTTCAGTTAATTTTTGTTGAAGAAATTTTATTTGAAGATCAACTTTCTTTGATTCAGGTTGTGTATCAAAGAGATCTTTGAATGTATGTAGAGAAGTCCATGCATTTGAGGAATTCTCAATGTGTATGTACATTTAATTACTTACTGAAGCTTTGATAAGAGCTAATGCCTTGGCATTTTTTATTTCCCATTTTTCAAGTGAAGATGGATCTGTTAGCTTATTTGGCTTAATGTTGCCATCACAAATATCATGCCACGGTTCATTAAAAATAAGAGTGCTTTCAATGAGACGTTTCCATGTCTTATAAGATTTCACTCCTTCTAGCTTATCAGATTCAGAGAACAGATTAATTAACTTCGACATTGTAGTGTTGAAGCAGTGCACCAAAAGAATAAAAAATTTTAGCAACTCATCACACGATACACGCCACCCAAAAACGACACACGCCAAGCAAAGAACGATCTATCGGGGCTTGGCCTTGACCCTCGTATAGTCATTGAAACAGGAGAAAAACGACTGAGCTTTGCACTTGGCTCTAGTCAATTTCTCAAATATTTACAAGGTAACATTCAAAATTTGACTTTTACAATGATGCTCTTGCAAAATCTGGTTTAAAAAATGTTACCGCCCCTCAAAGTAAAATTACTTTGAGGGACACTTATCTCTCCAAAAACAAATTACAAAAAAAAAATCTCCTTATTACTCCAAAAAATTACAAATAACCTTATTAGTCCACTCCAATAAAACATTACATAAAAAAAATATACTTTATCTCTCCAAAATAAAATATGCCTTATCTCTCTAAAAATTTACAAAATTAAAAAAAATATTCCTTATCTCTCCAGCAAAGACTTTTTAGATTAACCTTTAAAAAAGCAAACACTGTCAAACGCTGGATTTTTTACTTGTCTTTCAAGCTAGTTCTTGACTGACTGACGCTGGCTGGCTCTCATGCTGGCTGGCTGTACTGGCTGCAAAGTATTGGCACCAAAAGGTTCTTAAGGAAAACCTTTAATAACTTTACACATTTATGTGTGCATGTATAAATCGGTTTCAACACATGCACATCATCCTCCATAAAATCGCTGCAACAATGCTGAAGTCCATATAATAAATAGATACGAGTACTCTTCTAATCTATTAAACATATATCTGAACATGCAAACCATCCATGTAATTATGGCAGGATGAAGATCAGAGATTTACAGTTGACAATACACTAATTACTCGAAGATTGAAACCAAAAAGTCCAGCCGGATCTGGTAATCTCACTAACGTTCTTATCGCTTGTATTGGAAGCGCACCTTTAGGAAGTTCCATACCAGGAAACGGAATTGAGAATACAGTTCAAGAAAGAAAAGCCCATAACATTAAGCCAAACACAGACTGCAAGCTGGTCAATGCAGAAAGCCAACATATCAGAGTGCGTATGTAATGGTCGAGTTCACATTTTGGCACTTTAGAATGGTCTTCACAACAGTATACAGCTTCTAAGAGGCAAGATCTTGAACCCCAATTTTTCAAGATAAAGTCCCACAGATTTTTCAGAAAAGTCACACAGATTTAGCATTTTTTCTTGATAATAAAAATGATTTTAGAATTTACAAATCTAAAATCAATAATAAAATTTATGTTCTTTTTAAACAAAAAAACTTGACAAATTCCATACTAGTCATTTGCTTATCAATTCAATGGAGTTTTCCAAGAACTTGTAGAGTTGGAATCTCCTCCTCACATCCACTGCAGCATTACTGAAGCTGTGATACCACAATAATGGTAGAAATGTCCTCAGACACGTAATCTTATTAATCAGAAAAAAACAATTACATCTGGAATTGAGCAAGAGTTTACACCTGAACAACAAAACACTCTTGCAATGAGCTATTTATATGCTCAATGTCCTAACTACCACTAATTATGGATCAATTATTAAATAACAAGTGCCCACTTACATTAAATGCTATTCCAAATAACTAGCTAACAAAAAGCCTAAGATATGACACATTTGGAGAGTCGTATCTTGTTACAAAAATATGCTAATTCTAAATGTCTCCATTAGATAATTAAATATTCTAGAATAATAATTATTAATTTAATATATTAAATTAATAATTATTTTATTCCAACTTTATAACCTATGATAATATTTTATTTGTGGATCATCTAACAAACTTCCTCTCTGAATACCAGCATGGAGTTATAGACACAAGGGTGTGATCATTCTCATGCCAACAACAACTCACTAGTGTAGAAAGTATGCACTCTTATGAATTTTCTTCAACAACTACCATGTATGTCTACCCTTCAACCTGAAACTTGAGCTTAATTTATAGGGAAATGGAGGTAGTTTCAATTCCATGAAGAGGGGGATGGATTCCTCTCATGAACGGATTTTAGCTCCATGGACTAAGGGATAAGCTCCATGAGTGGAGGGATAAATCTTGAACTGATCGCAATGCTAGAAGCTTCTAGTTGGGAGAATATTCGACCAACTAGACTTCTAGAATTTACTTTTTTCTTTTATTTTTCTTTTTGCGGGGGTGCACAAGTAATAGTGGAAAAAAGTGCGAGGTTTGCCACAGTTTATTGACCAAACAACGGCACATGTGCAAGGAAAGGCTAGAAAAACCGTGCAGGTAGACTTTTAAGGGTTTTACAGAGCTTTTCTCCAATTCCAAGACTTGATTTAGGAACATTAAGGTTTTTTGACTTCTAAGGGAACATGATATAGGTGGTGATAGACCCATATGAACAGTCAAATGTCACGGTGACAAAATAACATGTAACATGGAGAAATGTAGAACAACCCATCTATCCTCCATTAATCGATGATCAAGATGAAGATGATTTAGTACAATTGGAGGAAGAGATAAATTGGATTGAAGATAAATCCACAATGGTTCCTGTCATCCAAGAAGATTATAATCAATCATATTTTTCTATTTATAATGACGATAAATTAAAAGGTATAGATCATGATTTATCATCTCAATACAAAATGCTTTCAGTGTTCATTCAAGCAAAAATGCATAGAAAATATGATTTAAGGCCCAACCCAAATGTAACTAAATAAGATGGTAAAAATAAAAATATTCCACTTGATTAAAATAGGAGTGAAGGAACAAGTAGAATATTTCTCAATGATAAAGCAAATATATTGAATAAAATGATAAATTAGTTAAGACATATTTTAGTTTGGAAAAATAATTGGAAAAAAAATAAATATTATTCCCCTTAGTGAATTAGCTAAAAATCTAGTTTATCAACAACAAATGGCTAAGGTGATTTAGTTTCCAACATAGCTATGTACTAAGACGCCATCAATTTGTAGGATGAAAATCATACTGTCATGTTTGGGCCATATATGGAGGAAAGTGATGGCAATATAACACCATTTCATGTGACATTAAATATCAATGATTTTATGCTCCATAATTGCATTATATATCTAAGAGCTTCACATAATTTAATTCCTAGAGGTTTAATGGAGAAGTTGGGATTACAAATTAGCAAGACATATCATGATTTATGTTATTTTGATTCTAGAAAGGTTAAATGCAATGACAGGATTAAATATATGGTGGTATCATTAGCTAAAATTCCTACAGTGTATGGTGATTGATGTGGTAGTTGCATACATACCAACTAAATTTGGAATATTATCGTCAAGGTCATGGGTGTGAAGTTAGGAGGTACTTTTTAGATGGATATGAAATATGCTACAATTCTTGTCTTTGGAGGTGAAACTAGAAGATTATATAAAGAATATAAGCTCGCTTACACAACCAATGATGCAAAACATCCTTTCAATTTTCCTATATATAGTGTAGAATCACCACTAGATTTGGGCGGAAATTTCGACGACAGAATCTGATGGAACAGATAAATCGGGAAAAGTGTCGGAAGTTAAATGTTTTTTTTTTTGAATCCTAATTATTGTCGAATATCCGGCAAGTTTTCTTTAAATGCCTAATATCCGACGAAAGATAGTTTTCCCGTCAGTTATCCGATGCTTTTTTTGTAATCTCTATTGTCGTCAAATATCCAGTATGAAAATGTGTTGTCCAATATCTGACAAATAAAATTAACCATTGTATAGCATTCAATTCCACTATTAATGGATTTTTTCCGTTAACAACGTCTAATATGGTTCCACTTTACATTGAATTTAATTAATTATAATAAATATAACATTAATATTATAATTATATATAATATTATTAATATTAATATCATATGATATGATTATACTATAAATTTATTACATATATATATATATATTTGTGTGTGGGTGTGTGTGTGTGCCCAAACATCATATAACTTTGACATAGTTGCTATTATATTAGTTGTGATTGTTTTGAAAGGTTGTAGGCTTATTTTGAGGTTATATTTTGAACAAGATCATCACTAGAATTTTGGTTAAAAAATATGTCACGTAACATTTCTTAAGGAGACCAAGGATATATGGGATTGACATCATGGGCTTCTAAAGATCGAAGATGTTATTACCCTTAGGGCTTGAGGCCAGGGAGAATTATAATAAAATCAACTAAAAATCATTGTAGAGACTGTGGACAAGCTGAAGGCGGACATGCATATCATCCATTAGTAAGTTATTCATTAAATGTATTTGTATTGTGTTATCGGTCCCCCCCAACTTCCCAAGGATGAAATTAGGATTGAAGGAAGGTAACCACAGACCAGGCTTTAGGTCAGGTAGCTAGCCCTACCAGGACCATAGAGGGCTCTCTTGTTGTCACTTTGCAGTAAATGAACTGATTAAATATCTATTGATCTTAGGCTAGGTATGTAAGCTTAGTAAGTAGGATTTGTTTTTTATGCTTTAAGTGCTGGATAGAAAAGTCAGTGAGAAGGCTAGGTCTAGGGTTTTTAGGTCTGAATTTCAAGGTCAATTTGCGAAGAATGTGTGAGGCTAGACAGGTAGTTTGAAATCATTCTTAATTTCTCATTGAGTATAGGAGGAAGTGATAGAGATTTTGAATGAGCACTAAGGTGAATTCATTCATTTAGAAGTAAATAGACATATCATGTAAACCTTGTCTAAAACAAAGCATGGACATACATGATTTCTGCTTTTAAAATTATAAGATAAACACATGGAAAGATATATATGAAAGAGGAAAATATATCATTTAGCATGAATATATAAACATACATAGGAAGAACAAATGCTCCAATGCATACCACAAAATTGTCAACACAAGTTCTCGAAATTTGTCTCTGATTTCATTCCAAAATGTTGGGTACAATATCTCCACTGTAAAATAAGACTATCCAACCCAAAGAAGACTAAAGAGAGTCTAATTATAGAAAATATGAACCATGACACCTGATTATGTCGAAATCCCATCCAAAATGCATCACAAATACATGAGATGAGTCATTTCCCTCATGATAGGAGGAAAAAACCAACTCAATTACTCTAATGCCAACTCATAGGACAAAAAAACCTCGAATTTTTGAAATTTTCTAAGCTTGAAAAGTGTCCTGAGGAATCAAATGCAGATATGTAACATTTCTGACAGAAGTGTAGCAGAATTTTGGAGAAGCGTAGTAGAAGTTTGCAGCCACTTTTGAGGCACTTTTAGGAGTCCAAATATAATTCTGAAAGAACAGTCAACTAACCTTGTGTGTCTAGTTTCCATAACATCTTTAATTTTTCAAAATTACCCATGGGAAGGCCTCCAAAAATTCATTCTCTCAAGGTTACTCCAGAAGCGTAGCAAGGCCTCCAAAAAGGTGGCATAAGCATAGAAAATGAGTGGTTTTTTGGCCTTTTCTCCAAAATTAAAGCCTTTCATGCAAATAAGGTTCCCTATCTATGATTTAATCATCAAAATGCATCCAACCATGTAAATAAATTATCATTTGTATGCCCCTAAAATAAGCACAAAATTTTGCTACGCTTCTGTGAGGAGGAATTTCCAGAATTGTAGAAAAATCACAAAAAATACCAAAATTCTTCAAAACTTATCAAAATTGGTTTTGTAGCACCTGTGATTTATGGGATAAATATCCAAGGAAGCTGCAGCCAACAAATCTAATATATCCTTCTCTTTAAGCTTCATTTGAGCTTCTTTTAGCCTTTTATTCAGCTGTTTTAGCCTTTTTTGAGAAATTGTGCTCCAAGTGTGATAGTGATTTTCCATGTGCCTTTGGAGGTTATTGACCCTCTTAGCCCTCTTCAAGAGCTTCTCCAAATGCTCATTTACCCTTCCCAGCCAGAGTTCTCTGTCCTTATTGATCTCCATGGCTATTAGCTCATGAAAGGTCAACCCTTCAGGTGGATGAGCTAACTATCTTTCTAGCTCCAACGCCCTTTTGAGGCCGCTTGTATTTGGCCTTCTTGGTTGTGTTTAAATCTCCATTTCCTGCATTTGATCAACATCTGTGAAATTATTACCTTTACCTTAATCTGCCTCTAGTTCTGGCTTGGGTTTTCTTTGCAACAACTGCTTCACCTTCAATTGAAAATTATCCTATTGTAGTAAAGTGAATTGAGAATTAGCAATAGAGACGATCCACCTCAACTTTGCTATTTTCTCATCCTTCTCTCTAATGATATCCTCATATGATTTGATCTCAACCTGATCTGTTACCCTAACCTCTAATGGCTTCATTTCACTATGTTGGTGAAAAGGAGTTTCATCTTGATGTATGAGATGTTGCTCCTCCATTTCACTTTGTTCAACAATAATATCAACTGTATGTACACCTTTGATAGATTTGGGCGCAAATACCTGTCTCTTTCCCTTCTCATAGGTATGAGTAAACTCAACAAACCTAGGAGCCTTTGAAAACTAAGCTGGCATGCTAGAAGAGCCAAACTCCATTGGCTATGCTAACAATGATGGTGATGATGTGATATGCATGACAGGAGGGCTAGTGGTAGGCGCTGCTGCTACTCTTTCCATGAAGGTTTCCCAAGTCATGTTGATGGATGAAAGGTGATGCAACACAATGAGTTTGACCAAACCATGATGAGAAATAATAGGGTGATGATCTTGTTTTCTGCTTTGAACCTTCTTAGTCATCTTAATCAAAATCCTATACAAGTAATGTGGCAAATCAAATTTTTTGATAGAGATGACATGCATCAACAACCTGATATGGTACCTATACAAACTGGAAAATATTCCTTCACATGTGAAATACTTCATTATTAACATCATTAAAGGAGAATATTTGTTACGGAGGTGTCTAAAAGAGAAGAGATAATTTGGTTCCTCTCTAGCATGAGGTTTGAGAAATTGTTTGTAATCTTCAATGTATAATTCCATGCCTTTGAACCACTTCTCTCCATGACAAGGAATACATGTTGTTGAAGAAATCAGATTTGATGATAGGTTAAATTATATACCTGCAATAATGACCTTTCCCATGTTGAAACTTGTGGCAAATAATCTTGTTAGTTGAAGATGCTATCCTTCCTCCATGAGCTTCTCACATAACGTCAAACATCCAGTCCTCTCAAAACATCTTTTGGCCAAGGGTGAAGCATTGATTTCATGCATATAGAAGGGTTATAACCTGAGGTGGTTCCCTCCCTTGAAGTTATTCTTCTCACTCTCAATCTTGTTTATCACTGAAAGGATGAAACCCTAGTGCGTTGATGGGATGAGTGTGTAGTGAAATTTGGGAAAAACAGAGTGTAGGGATGTGGTAGGTTTAGAGGGTGAGATGAAGGGTTATGGAGCTAGGGAAATTTATACAAAAAAATCAGTAGATAGGGTTGCATGTTAGCTCCATGTTGTGAGTGAAATCAAGTGAAATGGATGTGAGGAAGGTGGCCAAATGAGGGAAAAACAAGAAATTTCCAATTTATCACTGTGAAAATTAGCTAGAAATTAGGGTTTCATGAAAATGGCTATTATGGAAGATATGGATGATGGGGGATGAGAGTATGAGGTATATGGGAGGTGTAGGAGAGTGTTAGATAGTAGGGTTAGGGTTTATTCCACTGGTGTCTTTCAATAACATGAAGAAGTGATGATATAGTGTAGTATGGAGTGGACATGCAAATAAATCATAAACTTTCTAATTCGACAATGGGAGGTTATAAGAGAGATGAATTATTGCTATAAGAGGTCCAAGGAATGATGCTTACAAGCCTTGAGCTCGTTTTAATGATTTGGGATCCAAAAAACCTAAGTTCTAGCCTCCTTCCAGAAGTGTAACACCAAATTGTAGAAGCGTAACAACTGCCTAGAAACGTAACAATTGTCCAACAGAAATGTAACAAGGTGCCTAGAATCATAGAAGGAGACTACAAAAACATAAAAATGGCCTCAGAAACGTATCAGGAGGCTACAAAAATGTAACAAAAGGCCCAAAAACATAATAACTAGCTCTGAAAGCATAACAAAGGCATATAGAAGTGTAGCAAAGTGTCCTTGGAGTAGTTCTTCGCCTATTTTTGAAAATTTGACCATCCAAGGAGTGAAAATGAGGTAAGAGAGGAGCTCCACCACACAAAAAAGGAGAATAATGAGTTTGGATAAGCTTTCTTTTGTCTTTTATAGCCTTGAAATGACCTTTTTTGTCCTATAGTCAAACAATAAGACACATTTTTCTTTTGATTTTTTTTTACATTTAAACACATTTTTAAATAAGACAATTTGTCTTACTTTACCCCATAAGCATGCTAGCTCTATTTTAAAGGCTTATGAGTGAAATGAAGGGTGATTGCCTTGTTTTGATGACAAATTATACTTTTTTCAAAGGTAGAAAAATGACACTTAGACAATAGATCTGAATGGGATGGAGTGAGTGACATAAAAAATTTTAAATGCTAATGAATGAGATGAATTTTAAATTTATGATAGCCATGGATGATATGAGGGAGAAACATTCTGACCTAGATTCATTCAGTGACCAAAATTATTTTGAAAACTTGTTTGAAAAACTAAAATTTTTGACCTATGACATCTAAGAAAACAATTGAAAGAGTATGTTTGATCATTGACATATTGACACTAACATATTTTACATTTTGTTTTGAATATATATATATATATATATATATATATATATATATATTTAGAATTTATGTCTTTGTATTGTAAATTGTATTGTCTTTGTATTGTAAATGTATTTTATAATACAATTTGGGAGGTGTTTGACCTATGTTGTCATCTTGATGTGGACTAGAAATATTATTTGATTATTTTCGTTAGGGTCGTTTAAGGGGTTAGGTCAAGTTAGAGATTAATTACTTTATGGTCTTGGGGATAAGGGGTATTGTTAAGGGTTAAGGGCTTAGGGGTTGGGGGTTTAAGGGCTTAGGGGAATGGGGTTAAGGTGTTAAGGGGTTAATGTATGTTTAGGGGGTCTATTAGGACATAGAGGATTTAAAGGTTAATCATGGGACATATGAGCTTCCACCTTCACATGGTTGGCCTTGTTCAGTATATAATATATTATTATTGAAACGAAGAGAAGCTCATTTACATTTATATAATCACTTCCAAATTTAACTTTGGTTCGTTAGGCAGACATATCGGGCGAGTTTGGATGTGGGTGAACTAAGCGACATGGATGTTGAGAATATGTGCAAAGTAAGTTTGACCCATGAATGCCCATGAACCGAGTTCCCACTAGGGGGTCTCATAATGATTTTTAGAAAATTGACTAAATTAATGTTTAGGTGCTAAAATATGGTTTATAATTAATTGATTATGCAACATGGTACTTAAAAAATGCCATATTTTGTTTTCATTGATGAGCTAATGATTTGTGTTAACTGAATTGCATGATAGGGAAAACCCCCACACCTTAGGGGTGCTCGGGTGCCCATGGGGTGTTGCGTTCTTGGCATGCCAAGGTGCCCACCCAATGAAGGTGCCCATGTAACGAGTTGGTGGGTTGGCACGACTTGGCAAGGGACACCCACAAAAAGAAGTAAGGTTGGTCCATGAATTCCCATGAACAAAGTTCCCACAAAGGGTGTCATAATGATTTTTAGAAAATTGGCTAAATTAATGTTTAGGTGTTTAAAGTCAGTTTATAATTGATTGATTATTGATCTGAATTTGAATGTTAGTTTTTCTATGCTAATTTAATATTAAGAATTATAAACAATTTGTTGATCACTTGCTTCATGTGCATAGGTTTATTGAGGTGTTTGTGAGTTTTAAACAGGTAAATGAGTTAAATTTTATGTTAAATTCATGATAATTTTAACTTAAAAAAAAAGTACTGAACAACATTAATAACATGTAAAAAAAACCATCAAATGATCCATTAACACAATGTTTTGATGAAGGAGTTCACCCCTCCTGGGCTACATCTCCTTGGTCCAGCTTCCATGGCTTAAGCCTCTGTATTATCTCAAATTTTCAAAAAGTGTTGTTTACATTCATCTACTACTGAAACCTACTTCAAAGTGTTTAGAATTACCAAATCATCTAGAAATGACTCTTCTTGCTCCCAATTTGGTCGAATTTCACAAAAGTGTTGGCAAAAACAATTTGGCCTAGGAAATCTCCACTAAATTTCGAGATAAATCCAGTTAGGGCTGCTAAATTTGGGAGAAACACTGAATTTGATGGCTCCGCTGAATTCTCCGCCATATTAATCTCTAGTTTAATTAAATATAAGCGCATTTTAACTGCATCTTAACACGCTAATATCATTATTATCATAATCTGAATTTGATTGAAGGATTAGCGCTTAAACAATACTTATGGGTTAATAAACCCGTATTAAAGACATTAATCCCCACGCATAAACATTAACTCTGCTCCTAGTGACACATAAGGTTCTGTAGTGAGGGGGTTGGCCAGTGGGGCTGCCCCCCTCCATTTCCCCGTCGGTCCAACCATTTGAAATCAAATATAATTTGAAGGCATAATATGTTAAGACTGAAAGCTGTGGTGTGTTGGTATTGCGGGTGCATTGTTTGGTGGAGGTCGCAGGGTCAAGCCCCGACCTCTGCCCAGCCTGTATATAATTTTTTTCCACCTGCATAAAATCATATTAAAACTTTAGACTTTAATAAAAATTCAAAATTTGATAAATATGATATCCAACTATACCATATGCCCAACCTTTGGAAATTAAATTCGGACTTTGGACTTAGGACTTATATAAAATGCGCCCATAATATTAATTCAAACTTGACCATATAATTCGACCACGCCTTGGTCCACCAGAGGGGACACGTGGTGGACCCTAGCTACACCACGTGTTCACCTCTGGTTGGACTATTCCAACCATAAAAAAAATCAAATTCGACCTTAAGATAGATAAAAAAAATTCACCATCCAAACTTGACCAACGAATCCTGCAGTGACATTTGTCAAAGTGTCATTGGGCGAAAATGACAAATATTCCCAGAATATCCATTTTCTACTAACTGGGCTGCCATGTCACCATTCTATCCTGTTCTGCAAATTTTTTTAGTTGTTTAGGAAAAGGAACAACAGGCTCTATCTTCCTCATCCGGTGTCAGTTTTTGACGAAACAAATTGTGCCAGATTCTTGGAAACAAGCTCTTCCCTATCGTTTAGTTTCCAATCGATTCTGGGCACTTTAATTTTGAGATTTAACACTAAGCATCTGATAATTCCTCCCCACTAGAAGCATTTTGGACCCCAAAATCTCTTTGATTAATGAACATGTGGATGAGGGTACAGTTCCATCACCCTTCTAGTCTCAATCCATTGATATTTTCCCATTTTCATCAACTGGATATTTTCACAAAAAATAAGCTTTTTCCATGACTCTTGCGACCTTCTCTTGCTGTTGTCGAAACCGTCATGCTACAATTTCCCTGAATTTGCAGAGAAGCAAGATTTTCTTTCAGAACAAACTTGTTCCCACCTTGGTCATTAATCAAAGGAAACTTAAAAATTGTCTCACCTTGCACATTATTGTCATGGAGACTCTTAACTGCTCTTTCTTTTTACTTGCATCGAATCTTGACCAAGTATTTTCACCATTTCCATGTACCCTTTGAAAACCAAAAAAAATCACTTGTGGAACCTATGCCTTCTTTGTCAAACTGCTTTGGCGCTTTCTCTTTGATCTTGGCCCTCTCTTGCACCAACATCTTGTTTCCAACATTGCTCAACACTGATTTTGACTGCTGTAAATCTTTTACATATTGTTTACCTCCTTTCAAAGGCAACTTGTTAGAGTCCTGAAACATCTAATTACAAGCATAAGTAACTTTAATGAAATAATTTTTTTCATTTGATGCATCTTTTTGAAAGGTTTGCTTCAAAACATCACTATGTTTGATCATTAAAAAGTCAAATTCTGACTTGCATTCACTATCCTCTTCATTTCTCCTGCATGTATAAGAGACAAACTTGTCTTCTTCTTATGCACTATAATTATGTACTCAGTTCTATCTTTAAACAAGTGATACTTATTCTCATGGTGATTAAATACTGATTTCCTATCATAAAGACAAGGACTTACCAAAACAATACCTAAAATATCAAGCGACACCACATCAAGTTCAACTTCATCAAGAAAGTTTGAATTGATGGAAAACCTTAGTATCCACTTCCTTTTTACTTGCAAGTTTGCATTCTTGCATATCCACCCTAAAGGACAAGGTCTTGGATATATAAAAGTTTCAAGGTTTAGCTCCCTAACTAAGTCTTCGGAAATCAGATTAGCTTGAGACCCACTATCAAAAAGTGTGTCTATCTTGGTATGTTTAGAAAGGACTCTAATATGGAAAAGTTCAATTCTCGTCTCTTCATCTTGAGTTACATTGAAAAATTTGAAGAACTAGTTCTTTCTATGTTCTTACCTTTCAAACCCATTGCTATAATTTTTGTTTCATATCCTGAATCTAAACCTAAGTCATGTTCAATTATTGCAACAATTTTTCCCTTCTCTTTGGCTTTCAGTTTGTTTGGCTTCAACTCTGGATGAAGTTGCCAACAATGGTCTTCATAATGGCCATTCTTCAAGCAATGTTTACATGTGAGTTTCTCTTTATCTCTTTTGATAGAGCTATTTATATGGGCCTCTTCCATTAAACTTGCCCTTTTCTTTACCCTCATACTCAAGGAAACTATCACTTCTATCATCTATATTTTGTTTCCCTCTTGCTTCTAAATGTGTAGCTTGAACGAAAACATCATCTAAGTTTGTGGGATTGAACATGGGAATAGTGTGCCTAAGGTAACTGCCCAAACCCCCAATATACTTTAACAAAATTTCTTGAGAATACAAATTAATACCCAAAATAAGAGCTCTTCTCCTAAATTCATGAGTATAATGTTGCACACTTTGCCCTTTCAATTGTCTAAAATTCTTCCAGTCCATTATGGCCTTTTGCATGTAAGCTAGAGGATAAATTTTCCTTTTAATGGCATCAATAAAGTTTGACCTAGACATTGAAATCTTACCGTAGTTTTTAATCTCTTCTTGAGTCCTTGCTTCCCACCATAACAGTGTTGATTCTTCCATCCTCAAGGAATCTAATTGAATATTTATGTCATTTTCATGAAGGTTCTAAATTTTTCAATAAACCTTCAATTGATGAATCCAATTATCCAACCTCTCTGCATTTACCTTGCCATTATACATTGGAAGCTCAAATTTGACATCAAGTTTGAGTAAGGGAGTTTTTCCTTTTGTGGTATTTGAGAGAGCATGGGTAGTTTTAGTTGCGGAAGTGGAAGATGATGATGATGGTGATGACGAGGATGATAATGAAGATGGTGGAAATGGAGGAGGCTTTCCTCCACTTCCTTTTGAATCCATTTATTTATCCTTTTTGTCTTCTGAGGTTCCCTCTCCATGTGGAGACTTAGAATTATCTCCAACCATCCTAATGTTCCTCTCTTAAAAGAGGATCCTAACCCTCTCAGTTAGGTCATAGAAAGCCTTCTTGAATGCTTCATCTTCTGAAAGACCTTTAGTCTCTCCTAACCTGACATTATGGTTATGGATTCAAGATCAAATTCTAGTGCAACGTGTACCTCTTCAATCTCAGCTTCTCGATATAAAACTTGAGGTGCTTCAAGTGCAGCTGTGAATAGAAATTTGGGAGGAAATGGTGCCCTTGTGGCTCTCCTTCTTCTAGTCCTAACCTCAGGACTTGCAACCAATAGTTTCCTTTCTCCTCTCTGCAACTTCAACCTTGTAAGCATCACATATTTGTAACCATTAAAACCCTACTTGCACAAAACTAAAGCAAATCAAGCAAATAACCTTTGAAACCTTTCAACCAAGCTCTGATACCACCTTGATCTGAATTTGAATGTTAGTTTTGTTGTGCCAATTTCATCTTCATAATTATAAACAATTTTTTGATCACTTGCTTCATGTGCATACGTTTATTGAGGTGTTTGTGAGTGTTAAACATGTAAATGAGCTAAATTTTATGTTGAATTCATGAACATTTTAACTTAAAAACAAAGTACTGAAAAATAATAATAACATGTACAACAAATCATCAAATGATCCATTAACACAATGATTTGATGAAGGAGTTCACCCCTCCTGGGCTACATCTCCTTGGTCCAACTTCCATGGCTTGAGCCTATGTATTAGCTAAAATGTTCAAAAAATGTTTTTTACATTCATCTACTGATCCTAAAACCTACTTCAATGTGTTAATAATGTCCAAATCATCTAGAAATGACTCTTCTTGCTCCCAATTTGGTCGAATTTTGCAAAATTTATGGCCAAAACAGTTTGGCCTAGGAAATATCCACTAAATATGGAGATAACTCCAGTTAGGGCCACTAAATTTGGGGGCATCGCCAAATTTGATGGCTCCACTAAATTATACTCCATATTAATCTCTAGTTTAATTAAATATAAGCGTATTTTAACTGCAGCTTAACGTGCTAATAGCACAATTATCATAATCCAAATTCGATTGAAGGATTAGTGCTTAAATAATACTTATGGGTTAATAAAACCGTATTAAAGACCTTAATCCATGTGCATAAACATTAACTCCGCTCCTAGTCACACATAACGTTATGTGGTGAGGGGGATAGCCCGCGGGGCCGTCCCCCTCCATTTCCCCACCGGTCTAACCATTTGAAATCAAATATAATTCCAAGGCATAATATGTTGAGACCGAAAGCTGTCGTGTGTTGGTATTTCTGGCACGTTGTTTGGGGGAGGTCGCGAGGTCAAGCCCTGATCTCCGCCCAAAATGTATATAAAATTTTTTCCACCTGAATACAATAATATTAAAACTTTGGAATTTAATAAAAATTCAAACTTTGATAAAGATGATATTTGACTATATCATATGTCGAACCCTTGGAAGTTAAATTCAGAATCTGGACTTAGGAATTATATAAAATGCGCCCATAATATCAATTCAGACTTGACCATATAATTCAACCATGCCTTGGTCCACCAGAGGGGGCACGTGGTGGTCCCTGGCTGCACCACATGTCTGCCTCTGGTTGGGCTATTCCAAACATACAAAAAATTCAAATTTGACCTTAGGATAGATTAAAAAAAATTCACCATCCAAACTTGACCGGAAAATCCTGCGTGATACTTGTCACAGTGTAATTGGGTGAAAATGACAAAATATTCCTAGAATATCCCTTTTCTGTTCACTGGGCTGCCATGTCACCATTATGTCATGTTTTGCAAAAAAATTTAGCTGTTTAGGAAAACTAACGGTAGGCTCTATCTTCCTCATATGGAGTTTGTTTTTGACGAAACAAATTGCATTGGATTCCTAGTGACGAGCTCTTCGCTCTCATTCAGTTTCCATTGAATTTTGAGAACTTTGATTTTTTAGATTTAACACTAAGAACCTAATCATATATGCGAAATTGTACTAACAAATGATAATATTTTATTGTCATTGATGAGATAATAAATTGTGTTGATTGATTTTCACAATAGGGTGAACGCATGCTCCTTGGTTATGCTTGCATGAAGGCAGGGTGCCTAGGAACCCATGGAGAAATCACGTGTTGGGCACCCTATGTTTTCTGCCCAGTAGGGGTGACCATGCGATGCATTGGTGGGCCAACTTGACTTGGAAAGGGGCTCTATCACAAAATAAGTAAGGTTGGCCCATGACTTCCCATGAATAGATTTCCCACTAGGGGGTCTCATAATGATTTTTAGAAAATTGACTAAATTAATGTTTAGGCGTTAAAAATCAGTTTATAATTGATTGATTATGAAACATGGTATTATAAAATGATAATATTTTGTTTTCATTGATGAGATAATGATTTGTGCTAACTGATTCATATGGTAGGGGGAACACCCGCACCTTGGGCACGACTGCATGAAGGCGGGGCGCTCGGGCACCAATGGGGTGTCGCATGCTAGGTACACTAGGGAACTTGTGTTATGAGTTAATGGTGGGTAGGCTTGACTTGAGTTGATTGATTTTCATAGCATGGTGAACGCCCAAATCTTGGGCACCCATGGGGGTGTCATGTGCTAGGCACCCCAGAACGCGAGCCCGACACGAGAGCCTGTGCGACGAGTTGGTGGGTCGACCCGAATTAGAAAGGTGAACCCACACAAAATAAGTAAGGTTCACCCATGACTTCCCATGAACATAGTTCTCACTAGGGGGTCTCATAATTATTTTTAGAAAATTAACTAAATTAATGTTTAGGTGTTAAAATTTAGTTTATGATTAATTTATTATGTAGCATGGTACTAAAAAATGATAATATTTTGTTTTCATTAATGAGATAATGGTTTGTGTTGATTTATTTTCATGACAGGGAGAACGCCCACACCATGGGCACGTCTACTCGAAGGCAGGGCGCCTGGGTGCCCATGGGGCATCACGTGTTGGACATGATAGGGTGCCTGTGCGACAAGTTGGTGGGTCGACCCAACTTGGAAAGGGGCACCCACAAAAAAGAAGTAAGGTCATCCCATGACTACCATTGAACATAGGTAGCACAAGGGGGGTGATTAAAGGATATCTAGTTCGATGGAGGAATCTTTCGGATGAGGATGCTACTTGGGAAGGAGAGAATATTTTGCAGCATCCATCCTTGTGGTTTCTTGAGGACAAGAAACATTTGAGAGGGGAGGATTGTAATATTCCTAATTAGCTTTTAGATAGTTATAATATTAAATTTTGATTTTGTCAATAAGATAGATGAATAAGAGGGTAAAGGGACCCATAAATCCCTTTAATAGGAATAAAACCACTTCTAATGTGAATGTGGATCAATGCATCTAGATAGGATCAAGATGAATAAAACACTCCTTGGTGTGAATGTGGGTCATTGCATGTGGATGGGGTCAATTTGACCAAATCAACAACGCAGTCATGGAGGTAGTGAAGACAATGGAGGACAACACAGTCATAATGGAGGGAAGTAGCCATGAGAGTAGCATCATTATTGTGTGGGTCTAAGAGGGTGAGGGCTCACAAAGCATATAAGGAAGGGGATGGCAGCCATAGAGAGAATTCTAAATATTGTTTATGTATTGTCTTTTATGACTTTCTACACGCTTCAGCTATTTAGAAAAATCTGCCATGTTGTTTAGCACAAGGGTGTTTCCGAGAGGAAATCCCACCCTCATCCTTGGGGGACTTCGAGTTCCCACTCAGGAGAGGTTATTGAGCTGCATTTCATCATATGGAATCAGGCCAATATTCATCCCCCATCAGCAACACAATCTCCTTTAGTAATTGCGCAATCCAGGAGGGCAGATCTAGTGGAGGTGTAATAACCCAATTTTTTGAGCTTGGAACCCAGTGAGGGGAAAAACCCTTCATCTGGGAAGTCAGTGGGTAGGAGTAGCAACAATTTTCTCATCAGATCAGCCACCTCCCAGCAGTCTCTGAGCTGCAGTGCATAATTTAGCACTAGGGTTTCATTTTTCATCATTGTCATTTCCGGAAACCTTATCTGGGTTATCGTGGAATAGTGCTAGAAAGCCTAGATCTCTAATCTCGACAATTTCTGAGCACCCAATCAATATGTGCATTCTTAGTTTCCAGCAACAATATTTTCTAGTAGGATTTTTCAGTCACAACCTCCTAACAGTTGATGCAACAACATTTTTTTATGTCTTGATGTTTAGGGCCATTTCAGGATTTTCTGTCTAGCTTGAGTGTCTCTTCTCAAGCACTTGTACTTAATTTTTTCTATTTCATATAATAAAATGGCTCAGCTGATCTATTCATGTATTTGAGTTGTTGATGTTTACTGCCTTTTCCATTTTTATGTTCTATATTCCTGTCTTTCCTATTTTGGAATATTACACAAATTTCACAGGCACAATTATAAAGTCAGAGGAAGGCTCATGATGGATTGTGTAGTAAAGGAAGGTTGGAATTACTATTTAATAAGGATTTATTTGCATATGGATTACGTGAGCATATTTGGGCTTATCATAGGTTGAGAACTGGCTAAGTGTTTGTCAATTTTTCCTGAGAATTGATAGTCAGTTTTGTGAGGATCAGAGTGAAACAGTCAGGAGAGTGCATGATTTTCTCGGTGTGAGAAAGAATTGTATTATTTCATGATTCTTTGACTTTGTATAATATATGATATAGGGGTTTTGAGTAGGTTATTTCCCCAAATACATCTTGTGTTGTGCGATTGATAATTTCCTTTCTCTTACTTGCATGTGATTGAGCGATCATATTTATATTTTGAAAGTATAGTAGAAGGATTCAATATATTGTTTTAGTACATTACATGATCGGATTGAATCCATTGATATAGAGTTTCTATATAATTTCTACATGGTATCAAAGCATCAGGAATCACAATAGTGGAGAATAAATTGAGTTTGCCTTGAACAATTTCAAATTTGTAGATTTATTCCTCAGGATCCAATGGCAGATCAAGATGTATTTCAATGGCTTGAGAAAAAAATTTGCGCTCGAGGAAAATTAAAATAATATTTCATAGAAGGACACAATGGAGGTAGCGTTGGAGGAAAACGGGTTGAAGGAATTCATATATTTGATATTCCCAAGCCCACAACAGTAGATGCCAAACTTCTTGATGCATGGTAGAAGAAGGTAGCAAAGGCGAGAAGGATATTGTTGGACGGTGTTCGAGATCATATTGTCTCGAGTCTCTATGGGAAGGAGACTCCATATGCTATGTAGAAGGCCTTGATAGATCTATTTAAAATCAACATTGACCAAAGGAATTTGGCACTGAAGGAAAAGCTCAGAAAGATCAAGAAGGAGTAGGGTGAGACGGTACCAACATACTTGGAAAAGTTCACTCAATGTCGAGATGAGCTTGGAAGTGTTGGTGTGACCATAGCCGATGATGAATTGGTGAGCCTAGCACTTCTAGGCCTTCCCAAGAGTTGGCATAGTTACCAAGAATATGTGAATAGGAGGGAGAAGTTACCAAACTGGGAGCGTTTATGGTCCGACTTGGTGTTACATAGCATTTTGTCACCATCCCTACAATCCCTCACCCCGCATATTGAAGGGTCTTTCCCATGACCTATGAGCAGTGTCAAACTCTGCAAATACAGTATTTGCATCCTTCTGCATAAGGGCATGATTCTTCATGTTGAACATTTCCTCATAAAACACTTAAAAACCTATGTTTTGGCATTGGCGCGAGTACCCAGTTCATCCCTCGTGCCAATAGGGAAATTTTTCACTAGAGGCTGCGCCAGCTGGCGCTCTGTCCCTGTGTTAAGCCCATACCATCCTTTTTTGGAATGTTTTTTAACAAATTAGAGGCGGAATTTTCCTTTAACCACCTTAGGAATGACTCATTGCAAGTGGTTAAACTCGATAAGACACGGATCTTTGCCTTTAGGAAATGGTTGAAGGAACATTCTAAGAGGATAGGACTTCCCCCCACGATTATAGGGATCCTAACCTCTCATTCTCCCTCTATATAAACCATCCTTATCCTTTTACACAATCTAGCTGAAACAGAGCTGAACATATAGACAATAAGTTGAACTCGAAGAACAGACATTATAGCTAAGTAATCGCTATAGAGAAGGTTGAACCAAAAAGGATCCTGTAGAGAGAGCCCCATCTGAATCCCCGATGAGCTTTGTGAGACATGCTCTACTAGAACCCTACTGGAGGAGATCGCAACGTCGAAGCTTGGTTGTACTCTTCCTTCTTTAAATTAATATACTCGACTATGATCTTGATTATATCTTTGTGTTATGTATATTTGACGCATTAGATTTAGTCTTCTTCGACTAATTGATAGCTGTAGATGTGAATAGTATGTTGTGTATTGTCTTCGTTTCTTATGTATGTGAAGGTATGTGGGCATGAGAACGAGTGGATCATGACTTGTCGACCCAGGAGCGAGAGGTAGCCATTCTTCCAAATGACACAACAACGTAGGAATTACGGTGAGTTACCTATCAAGTCTTTGTCCATTTGTTAGCTAAGAATTGATGTCATAGTGTGTCTTCTTTGTGGCTAGACCCACTCTAGGGCTAGTGGGATCGCCTTTGTCCGCAGAGGGGATTTACCTCACCAACACTTGTTAATAGAAGAGATAAGGAAGAGCACCAAAGACGGGACCTCCAGCACCAAAAAATAAGAAGATTGTGCATTGGTAAAAAAAGGAAATAAAGCCAAGTGAAATAAATCCCAAGGCGAAGAGGGAAAGAGAGACTTGTCCAAGATAAAATGTTTTCATTGTCACGATCATGGGTACTATGCTTCAAATTTTCCACAGAAGAAGGCAAGAAAGAAGGAGCCTACACTTGCAACAGGTGAAGAATTGGCTTCACAGTTTGAGCTTGATTTACTCTCATTGCATGCATGGCAAGCACTGTAATGGAATACATGTGGTATCTAGACAACGGTGCCTCATTTCATATGACGGGGAATAGAGATCTCTTCAGTGACTTGGAGGAGAAGGACCTCCAACATAACATAGAGTTTGGAGATGACGGGAGGCATAACGTGACCGACATAGGTACAATTACCTTTCAAAGGGAGTCTGGCTCCCCCGTCAAACTAGCAGATGTTTTGTAAGTTTGAGGCCTAAGGAATAATCTTGTCTCTGTAGCGGTATTGGAAGACCATGGTTATGAGGCGATGTTTAGAAAAGGAAATTTTCTCCTTAAACACATAGCCACAGGATAGGTGAAGCAGATCGGTTTAAGAGTCAAGAACATGTATGCTCTCGAGGTTGAGGATGCATGCAAAGCTTTGAGGGGCAAAGCAGTGGTTAATGACTTGGTGGTTGAGAGGGAGAAATTGTCTCTCAACATGCAACCTCAGAAGTAGTCTTAGAAGGTTGTGGAGAAGCCACAATTGGAGAAGCAAAAAGGAGACCGAGTGGAATATTCCACTCAAGCATAGATCTCCAGGAGGGGGAAATTTCGAGCCAGATGGGCACAGTGAGTACATGAAGCTATACCTCCAGGTGTGAGGTGGGGCACTGTGCAGATATAATCCAAAGAAAAAATTTGGGCAAGGTCCATTGAGATGGTGTGTCTCATGGATCGAACCTGGCTACAAGGAGCCCATATTACCTCATTATTAGGAAGGATCGATTAGATCCATGCAGTCAGATGTCAAGAAGACAAAAATTAGAGTGACAAATGTTGGATACTGGAGCATAGATCAGAGTTGGCAGCAGTGCAGAGGGAATAGATATTGATGTCAGCAACAGCGCAGAGAGTCCAGTAGACATGTGCAGTAGGATCCAGTAGTCAGAAGAATCTGATGATAGATGCATCATATTGATTCAGTTGTTCGGAGGCTATTCAATTTCAGGAGTTTCAGGTGCAAAAAAAACTGAGAAGTGTTGCATGCAGAACATTCCAAAGGTACCAGATCGAGATAGGTGGAATTCCTTTCTTGTTGAGAGGGAGTGTTTAAATTTGCAATAAGAAACCGTGAAATTGACAACCAGAAAGGAAACAAATTGACCACATACTAGCGTGGGATTCCAATCACACATTGGTGAGGAATTCAGTTACACATTAGTCCTAAATTTCAGCGTCTAATTTATTTTTCCCTTAAATAAATTGGACAATAAATTGTAATTTCATCCCATAACAACTTGTATCAGTTAACTAAGTCATGAATACTGAGTTAGCTAAAGAATTTCGAGTTTAGGGTCTAAGATGAGGCATGTAGAGTTATTATAATATTTTGAGGGTCCAATTGCAGTTAATGCACTAGTGTGGTGTGAGTGTAATCAGTGAACTCAAATTAATTAACTTAAAATCAGTTTAACTAGTTCTAACTGAGTTATGAGCTAGTGAGAGGTGAAGTGAATTAAATTAGATTTAAATCACAAGTAGTGATATATCAAATAACTGAAAATTTTCTATTATTAGTTGCATGCATGTCAATTCTGATGATGACCTAGTTGAGACAAAGGTTAAAGGGAAGTTAACTATCAGTTATATTATTAGTGAATTTCCCGGGTGCAATTATAAAGTCAGAGGAAGGCTCATGATGTATTGCATAGTCAAGGAAGGTTGGAATTCCTATTTAATAGGGATTTATTTTCCTAGGAATTGCTGAGCAAGTTTGGGCTTAGTGGAGGCTGAGAATTGGCTAAGTGTTTGTCAATTTTGCGTGAGAATTGCTAGTAACTTTTGAGCAGGATCAGAGTGAAACAGTTACGAGAGTGCAATATTTTCTCGGTGTGTGAAAGCATTGTATCGTTTCATGATTATTTGACTTTTTACAATATATATGATAAAGGATTTTTGAGGAGGTGCTTTCCCCATATACATATTGTGTTGTGTGATTGATAATTTCCTTTCTCTTACTTGCATGTGATTGAGTGATCGTGTTTTATATTCCACAAATATAGTAGAAGGACTCAATATCTTGTTTTAGTATATTACATGATCGGATTGAATCCATTGATACAGAATTTCTATATAATTTCTACAAAGCTCTCTGCGCAACTCAGTCACTCCTCCTCCTCCCTTAAGTGTTTATCCATATACCTAGATGTTAAATACCCACCTATCCTCCTGTCCCCTATTGTTTCCCCCTCATGCTCATATCATGTCAGCTCTTCCTCTGCGCCTACACACATAGCTCCCATGGCCCCTACCCCTCCCTCTCCTTTTACCTCGCCCTCATCGGCAAATGCTCCCCCCTTCTCCTTGACCCTTATGGTTGTTTCATATTGGAAGAGGTACTGGGGGACTCCAACAACATGCAGGTTCAGAGCAACACGCAGGTGCACAAAGGAACCAACTCAGTGACAATGAGGTAGTAGTGCGAAATGTGCTAACCACTGGTGTCCATGGAAAACATCCAGTTGGTAATCATCATTTTGATTTAGCATCTAAGGAATCAAAACGAGCCTGCTCTCTTCGCTCAACCTAAGTGCGCCCTGTCTGAGGCCAAGGAACTTCGAGTTCCAAAAAAATTTATCACAATTTTTCATTCACATTATATAGACATGCCGTCGCGAGGCCTCACTCCTAACTTTTGATTATTTCTTAGTGATATGTTTCCAATGTTAAACTATTTTAAAAAATTAGAATCTAGTTTCCCCTAACAAGGGCATAGAATGTTTGACCTCACACTCTAGTTTCCTAACTCTGAGGCAGAGATCTAAATGATTAATGTACATAGTGTAAATTATGCTATGTTAATCTAATTTAGAAATGCATGCTTACAAAAAAAGATGTCTTGTCTTCAACCTTCAATAAAGAATCCATGCTTCTCACTCATGGTCCTATTTCCACATGTATGTGTTAGTGAACTCTCTTGAATGAAAATATAATGTATCAAATAACTCATGTCCTTTGTCCCCTATTCAAATAACTAAGTGTGCTTTTTTTCGAAACTATCTACATGACTCATAGCTAAGTCCAAATTGCGGTTATAACATAAAAACATAAAAACACAATTGATTTTGAAAAATAAAAAATGTCTAAGCGTTCATTTAAATGGCCTATCAATTGTTAAGTTATTCAATTTTAATAGAATTCTCTTCCTTATAATCCACTTTGAAGTGTATAGGTCACACAAGACTGACTATTGTAGCTGAAACAATATTCAAAAACCTTTTTGAATTTGATAGGGATTATCATTTATTTGCACTAATTATTTTCACTGTCATAATAATGCGACCTTTATGACCTTTCCCATTGATTGTATCTTACTTATTTTCGATGTGTCTAAATACATTACTGAACCCTTGGATTAGGGCATTCAATAACACAAAGGCCCTTGAAAAATTTATAGGGCTAAACACAAAAAAATTTCAAAAATATTTCCACTGTAATCTAAAAATAAAATAATTGTACCTTGTCACTGAAGGTTGGCCCACTGACTTTTAGTAGGTTAAAAATGTGTATATATATGTGCCAAAATTTTCACGGTAGATTGCACAAATCATTCACACTTATACTAGTCCTTCTGCATAGGTTAGCGAGCTCTATCTTGAGCAATGGTGACTATACTTTCACAATCTAGGTCTCATCTTGTGAATAAATGCACAAGATTGGAGAATATAATTGTAGCTAATTATGAAGGAGATCTCGGCTCCTCCCTATATTATGAAAATAACTTCTAATTCATACATTCCTGAGTCTCTGAGGACTGGGGACTGATTTCATCTACAAAATACAAACTTGAATTCCCACAAGTATGCTGAGAATCTCGGTCTTCAAAATTGACAATGAATATTAGCATGTGAAGGAATGGATCTCGCTTCTCAATGAGACTAGACAAGAAATATGACTTATGCTCAATATCCCCTTCACATAATTGACCTTTGACCAAATATTTACATAGATGTAGAGCGAATAACCTTGATATGGTGGAGATTGAATTTATATTGATATGACACTATTTGATCATAATGATGCTACAAAATCTTTGGATCTCTGCTATAGGATTCAACTCTTATCTAGGGCTTCCAATGTATTAATTGAGTACAAAAAAAATAGCACAAAGATTCATATTGTCATAAATGGTTTTCTTCCCTTTCTAGGGTTAATGGAGATGCCAAAAGATATGCCTTTGATGCCTTTCAAAACTCAAATTATTTGCAATAAATTCGTTGATCTATAATATACATACTAGAGGTGAGACA
Source organism: Pinus albicaulis (assembly GCA_034641835.2). NCBI lineage: Eukaryota > Viridiplantae > Streptophyta > Pinopsida > Pinales > Pinaceae > Pinus > Pinus albicaulis. The sequence continues at coordinate 13,223,101 of CM076570.1, read as the reverse complement.
ATGCTCAAAAAATTGGTGAATTGCATAAGAGATGAAAAAATTGTAAGGTCTCTAATTTACCTTCGCTCCTATGTCAATGACTAAGGCCCACTAGATCTGCTTGACTAGCCTTTCGCTCCACAAGAATAAGTCTCTTATGACCTCGTTATTTTCTTCTTGGCAATGCACGTGTATTTGAGAGGAATGTTTCCTCACTTTTTTACTCCCTTGAAATAGAGCTTGAATTCTCTCCAAATGCTCTTGATATTGCACTATATACTGCAGCTTGATCTCTACAATTACGGATTGGTAAATTTCCTAGAACTTTATCCTAGATGCCTCCACAAATTTGGCCTAGGGTTATTGCTTCCTCTGATGTTTGATGATGCCAAAATGATATTCTTTTCTGCAATATGTTAAAAATCTCACTTTGATACCATGTTGATAAATATAGGGCAGCGAATTAGATTATATATTAACTTGATTTCTCTTTTAATCCTTGAAAATTTCTTGTGATTTATATTAGGAAATTATCATCATTATTTAGTTTTGTTCATCATCAAGAAAAATGCCAATAAGAATATCACAATGAAAACATAAGAACACTAGATGTAAGCTGCTAGCCAGGGCCAAAACCTCTCATAGAGAGGAAACCCCACAAAAATCTCTTCTTATAGAATTTCAAAGAAGACTTCCAAGACCTTAACCTTGAGTGAAGACCAAAACCAAAGTACTAAGCCAACTGAACCCAAACAGGTCACTGCAAAAACTAGACTAAGGAAACCCCATAAGATTCTCCTCCAAAACTTGCACGAGTGAGAAATAGGGACAAATAGTCACTTCCTTTCCTCCTTCACTAGCCTTTACAAAAAAATTGCTTCCTTTTTTTCCACTTCGCTAGATCAGATTTCTTCTCCTTTTTGTATGGATCAGATCAATATCACTTGATGTATGTATACAAATGAGGGAGAGTGAGTCCCTTCTTATAGGCTTTTTAGGAGACGATTTAGGCCTTTCTAGGCTGAATTAAATTAGGTTGGACAACCCATCACTTGGAGACTTCTAGAAAATACAATGTACATTTATTATTTTTCTTTCTTGTTACACGAGTCCTCCAAGGGCTAGTACATCATGACCTTGACTCTTTTATATTTTACCATGCACCCTAGATCACTGAATGGATGCTTTTATCTAGGACAATAAATCTATGGGAAAGAAACCTATTTCACGATAAATAATTTTATTTTTCAAAAAATATTTATTTTCTTTTTCCTTTTAACAAGTACATAAAGTCATGACTCAAGTACAATTATGAAGACCGACACTAGTTAGATTTCAACACAAGGAATGTAGGAGGAACGAGCACAAGTTCTTGTTTTGTCGACAAGTTTAAATGTTGAAGGGTATGAAGTGTGTTGAACTTTTATAAACACTGCAACCTCTATCTTCTCGATGTGAGGTTCAACGAGTTTTCTTCCATTACCAAACATCAATAAATTTTCTTTTTAAACATATATGGATAGTTTTTTTGTTAATAGTAAAAATAAGGGTTTGTGACCATATTGTCTAGTCCTGTCCAGTTGCATATGTTGCGCAATGATGTCCTTTTCCAACTTTGTTGCTTGGTCATGTCCAAAAGAACCAACTAAATTCGTAGTTATCATGAAGTTTCCTAGTCATGCCTTCCTCCTCCTCCAACTTCTCTTTATTGCTTTCCCTAACCTCCAAAATAACAATTTTCCCTTTTTTTTTCCAACTGAGTTATCATACGAACTTAGGGAAATTTTGGCTTCATACAAACAAAAGATAGGGATATTTTGGCTAGTAAATCATGACCTTGACTCTTTGATATTTTACCATGAAACCTAGAGCACTGAATCGGTGCTTTGATCTAGGACAATAAATTTATGTGAAAGAAACCCATTTCACGACAAATAATTTTATTTTACAAAAAATATTTATTTACTTTTTCCTTTTAACAAGTACATAAATAATTACATCAATTCATGACTCAAGTAAAATTATGAAGACTAACACTAGTTAGATTTCAAAACAAGGAATGTAGGAGGAACGTGCACTAGTTCTTGTTTTGTCGACAAGTTTAAATGTTGAAGGTTATGAAGTGTGTTGAAATTTTATAAACATTGCAACCTCTATCTTCTCGATGTGAGGTTTAATGGGTTTGATTCCATTACAAAACATCAATAAATTTTATTTTTAAACATATATGGATAGTTTTTGTGTTAATAGTAAAAATAGGGGTTTGTGACCATATTGTCTAGTCTTGTCCAGTTGTATATGTTGCACAATGATGTCCTTTTCCATCTATGTTGCTTGGTCATGTCCAAAAGAGCCAACTGAAGTTGTATTTATCCTGAAGTTTCTTGGTCATGCCTTCTGCCTCCTCCAACTTCTCTTTATTGGTTTCCCTAACCTCCAAAAGAACAATTTTCCCTTTTCTTTTCCAACTGAGATGTCATATGAACTTAGGGAAATTTTGGCTTCATACGAACGAAAGATAGGGAGATTTTGGCTTCATACAAACTTCCCGTGTCTACATTAAGAAATCCTTCATAAAAAGCACTATATAAACAATTTAGACACTTCAATCCTATTCAAACTCACGTATTTGTAATGCTTTATAACTTAGACGATAATATTTTAGATGCAACACCTACTAGTAGTGGTAAGACTATTTCTGCTGTAGTTTGATTTACTACGATTGCATGAAAAAGGCATAGAAAGTGTATTTTGATTTGTCTATATTTCTCCTATAGAATCTCTTTACAAATAGAGATATCGATATTGGGAGAAAAAAATTGGAATAGAGAAAAAAACAGACCCAAAACTGCCTCCTACTTCGCTTAACAAGACTCCTTTAGTGGTAACTACTTCATGTGTTCTCCACTTATGATGAATTGTACTTGGGTTGGTGAAAATGAGACTTATCCTCACTCTAATTTATAGACTTCTCAAGGGCTTCATCTAATATGCCCTTGTGGGCTTCATGACTCATAAAAGTACTCAATCTGACTTGAACAAATCATGTGAAAACCCAACATCCATGTATAAAAAACAAAATAACATCATAGACAACTCAAATTTTAATGATTTTCATTGCCTCCGGTTTTTCTTGAAGTCTTATAACACCTCCATGTGTCAAATCATCGAAATGCCTCGTGGTTCCACATGCCCCAACTTGGGTGCAAAGCCTACAAGTTTAGGTTCTTATCCCACAAGTCACTTTTGCACGCTAATCTGTCCAAAACTCTCTAGCCTAGGGTTTGGAGTACCTCCCAAGGCTACAAATCTCAACAACCTTCACATCCAAAAAAAATCTTCTCTTCTCCCTGAACTACTCCCTTAGATGTGATGCCTCAATCAACCTTCCAAATGAATAGTTAAGGGTTTAAACCTCTAAGTTTCAGTTATTAAATTGTTCACCTTCATGCGTCCCTTTCAATTACATAATGGTTTCAACTCATGTGATAATTAACTCAACTATCCATTTGAAAAAATCATGATCCACGAAATCCATGCTTCTCATTGAAATATACCATTGACTCGCTTAGTACTACTAACCAGGACTCCTAATATACAACTAATACAAGTCAATTCAATTAAAAAAATATTATAGCCCATTTTCTAGTCACATCATGATGGTTCTTATCCAAATAAAGACGAGACATTCAAAAATAAAGAAAAAGAAAAAAATGATTGTACTAGTTATATCATTAGAAACAACACATACCATATTATGAAACCATATTTTTTATGATAATTTTTTTGAGATGAAGTATTTTGTGTCTATGATTAATGAATGTCATATGTTAATGAATAATTTCTATATGTTTCTTTATGTACACGATCATTAATTTCTATATGTTTCTTTATGTACACGACCTTGTTTCATATTATGTAAACATATTTTTTATGTTAAAATTTATTCAGATGAAATATTTGTGGATTTACGAATGAATGCATGAATGTTTGCTATTTTATTTTTATGTATCTTAATTTATTGCTCTCAAATATTTCCTATAATTAGGATTTTCATCATCTTGGAGAAAAACACCCTCAATCCAATTACAAAGCAACAACAAAATCAATGTTGACTTCAGTGCTGCTTCATCGAGTGGAGGGAGGTTTTCTCCAAGGTTAAACTATTCCAACAATTTATTCTCAAAACCAAGAGGATCTCATTCAAGTATTCATTCACTCAAGTCCTTCTAATTATTATTTATTCATGCAATTAAATTTAGTATTTGGTCAAATTTAATCTAAGTTTGCCTCATTGGTCTCATGAATATGTGTAGAAAAAATAATATCAATTCGGATGTTGAAGTGGAACAACTATCTGAAGAAAAATGTCCGTGGGGTCTTGGTTAATCGATGATGAGGACAGATGTTATAGCACTCATCACAAGTTAAATTCCCTTACCCGACCGGGGTGATGTATATGGACATGTTGATGAAGACGGAGTAAAAAAAAGAAAAAAAAAGGTGAAAAAAAGAGAAAAATGAAAGATACTACCAAACTTGCAAAAAAAACTATCTGAAGAAAAATAGCTCAAAATGGTAAGGGTTTAGGTGAGACAACAAAATTTGTTTTATATTTGTGTTGTATGTATTTGCCGAGTGGGAGTTACATAAAGGTTTATAAGAAATAAGAAACTTTTCCATGAAAACAATTCATGTAGTTTTTGTATTTCTTTGACCATTGTGCTTGTATTTGAGTGAAATACCACAAACTGTTATTTTCCATGCAAATCAGTAGCAGAAAATCTTACTTTATTAATTGGGCATAAGGCATTGGTATGGTTTTTCTTCTATTTTATTAATTATTTATCTCATCTAACTTCTCCTCCTTCCTTTGTTTTGCAAGTACTTTCATTCACATATCTAGATTTGAAATATTAACCAAGGTTGGAATTATATACACGAAACAGACACATCAAAGTACTGCTCAAATTTAGCCCACCAAGCGCTTGGATACTGGGTGGATGATTTAGTTTTCATTTGTATTTGATTTCAAGCAATTTTTTATTTCTACATTTCAAATCTTATAAGACCATAGAACCAACTTCTCTTCTTATCAACTTCAAATGAGTCTTCCAAGACCTTACACCCAAAGACCAACACACCATGATCAGATCAAGCACCTAGTCAACATATCCGCTTCATCAAAGTAAATTGTTCCCTTCTGCTCCTTTAGAAATGTGGATACCCTAGAGAATTGACACTTCAAATGAGAGTGACATCATTTTACTTTATTAATAGAGTTCTTGCCTCTTCTCAAACCTCTTCGCATTCCTTGCTTGCTTCAGAACAAATAAGAAAATATATGGTTCAATTTCTCACCAATTGAGGTCGAATTTCATCATATTTATAGTCATTGTGTGGGATGGATGTGTCACTTCAAGGTCAACTTGAAGGGTTGGATAACCTCATCAGTTGGTGGACTCTACGAAATTTTTTACACAAAATAAATATATTTTTACATTACCTCTAAGGGAATATACCCCACCCGGATGTTCACCAAGTATGTCCCTTTAGGAATATTCTTATCTTGGATTACCAATCCTCAAAGAACATCAATCCTCTTCGACCCCTCTTGTATTGGATACCTTTTCAGATCCTCAAAGAGTGTTAGTCACATGACTACTACATATCTTGGATTTATAATCCTCAAGGAGTATCAAACTTAGATGCTTACCCAATCCTCTAAGACACCATTCTATCCTCATAGCCTTCACTAAGACTTACGACATTTAGTATTAGTCTAGTGCATGACACATGAAGTAGAGAACCATATCTGTCACTCCCTCTTAATTAGGGAGGGGTGTCCATCATCAAATACTATGATAGTATCTCTCAATTACCTATCATCATCGTCAGACGTGCAATATTTGACCTTCCAGATCCCTTTTAAATACAACAACATCATCAAGATAAGGTACACCATCACTTCCCATATTATCAATCTACATAAGTTGCATATTCACAAACCAATCACCATACCAAAGGCTTCATACAAGAACTACCAAGAACAATATGCCATCAAAAATGCATGATGTCAATATAACAATCTAGGTTTTCTATCCAACAATGGAGGATGGAATCCTAGGGTTTCCATATACAAACCCTAGATCTAGATATAAATCAAATCATCATCCTCATCAATCATATCCTAAATTCTCTACAAACCCTAGAAATCAAGAAGTATGGTTTTCATGACGGAAATAGAAAAATAGGGTTTGAGACCCTTTGACAGAAATAAAATACATTATACATACCTCAACATTTTCATACCTTTTTACTTCATGATCACAAGGGTTGCTACAAGACCTACCGCAAGATGCCATGCTATTCTTACTACTTGTCTTCAATAATAAAGACCTCAAGGGTATTTCAAACCTTATCCAAGATGCCAAAGTTAAAGGGTGTTGCATTTTATTCAATACATATTTTTTGCATATTTCTCTTGACAATGACATGTGTATTCTGCATTTTGGACAAAAAATACTTGCATCAAGCTTGATTTAAATAATAAAACTGTTATTCTTGATTTATATGAGAGAAAACTATAGGACTTTAGGGAGCCCTTATATTTTTCCTTTTCAAGGATATTTCACCCATAAAAAATTTTGATGTCCTTCAAGGAGTCTGATATTTATCAACCTCAGAGACACGACTACATTTGCTACTAAATGTTTGTAGTTTCTCACTATATTCATTGCAAGAGAATATTCTTACTACCTTTGTCCTCAAAATTGACATTAAGGAACTTGAGATGACCCTTTAGTTAGGTATTTAAAAAATAATGATACGTGAGCTTAGACTTTAAAATAAAGATATATAAATATCCTTATAACAACGATGCAAGAGAAACCTCATATACTCAGAACTACTTCACAATATTGTTCTCTCTCCCAATTCAACTTCAATGGGATTGTTCAAATTTGGCATAATAGTATATATGAGTGCCTTAGGATGCTCTATTTTCTCCACAAGTTCTCAACCTCTTTACAAACATACAAAACAACAAAATGTACCTTGATGAACTCTCTTGCAAGATAGTGCTAATTTACCTCTAATCAACTCATTCTAGGATTGTTATGTGAACATGACTATAGAAGGGATCTAAACTTCTTCTTTGAGAATGATAACTATTGTTATTTATATTAATTACTTAATATGTTCCACAATTCAGCTCTTTTATTACTCTGTTCAAGCTCGAGTACGCATATATATATGGCCTTAGAACTGTTGTACTTCTTGTCTTTTATGACAACACACAATAATGAAAAACATACCTTAATTAAGTGATTGTAGTCACTCTTTTATCCTTCCATCAAAATTTCAAGAATCTTAAAATTGATTTTATCCTCTTTTACTACCAAGATATTTTCTCACTAGACTAGGAAGACTTTCTTGTTAAAAAAAAAATAGATATTTATATGCACATGTGACTATTTAGAAATTAGTCTAGGTCTCTTATGTAGTATTTATTTTAGCAACTTGGGCTAGGTATTTTAGATGCATAGGAAAGTGGCATGGTATTTGGCTCTTTTTCAAAATAACTGAGCCTATAAATAAAAATATTCAAATTGATTTTATGCCCATAACTTAAGGGTCCCTTTGTAGCTTCACTATTGAACTCTCAACTAGGCCTATAGGGCCTTTGATTAATTTGGATCTTCTAATTCAATTACACGGTGCTTGAATTTATAAGGTGGCTCAAAATTCAAACCTCTGAAGAACTTAAACAATGAGATACATTTTTGGCTTGATAATGCTCTAAGATGGAGATTGGACATCCATATAGAATTCAGATCTGTTGAAAACTTTGATTACTTCAAGAAGCAACTTTTGGCCTCATAAATCATATCAAAACTATATTCCTTTTGATAAGATGCTTGGCCTTGTATGGCTATTGTCCTAGCTCCTCAACTCTCTAACAAAAATTTCATGGGTTATTTATTTTCATCCATAAGACTGTGACCTAATCATTGATTAGGGATTACAAAATTCAAATGTTTCTCCTTATAGGAGCTTGGTCATAGATTCTTCCTCTCCCTCTATCTTGAATATTTAGAGACCTTATCTTCATAATCATTGAAACAAGGGTTTGAAAAATATTCCTACACAGTCCAATACTTGAAGTGGAAACCATTTGACAAAAAATTCCTTAGTGATTGATTTTATTCTCTTTCTTGGGCTTGTCCTCACTTGGGCTCTGATACCATGTTAATTCTAGTTAACATGTTCTTTGCTTATAAAAATTACTTCAATGTTCCATATTAGCCTAATTACAATTTCATTTCATTTCCAATAGAAATCACATAAATAATTATCCCATTGATAAGAACTGAAGAAAGAATAATAAACACAAATGAAAAATACAAGCCAAGACAAGAGGACATCGAGATTTAGGCTTGAAGGCAGGGAAAAAACCCATAAGGGAGAAACCCACAAATCTCTTCTTCTTGATAATATCAAATGTTTAGATAGAGAGAAATCTAAAAGAGTACAATGATACAAAGTAAAATTCAATAGTCAATTTGACTATACACTATGATGATCCAATAACATTGCTCATAGTCAAATATATGGGCCAATCAAAGTTTGTAATTGTGCCCTCAGCCAACAATAGTCAAACTCTGCCCTAACCATAAATTCAAAGATTGGTTAAACTCTTCCAAAACAACTCGGTCAAAGGAGAGAGGAACTGAACCTCTCTTGAAAGTCAAACAAAAACAAAACAATCAAATTTGGAGTGGCCAAACTTGGTTAAACAAAAGTTTAACCTTGAAGTCAAACTACCACCTCAAGCCCGCGGAAAATGTAGGTCAAACCTACCTGTATTTCCTCAATTCCCATGCCATTCAATGTGGCCTAGTCAAACAAAGTAAACCCTCCAAAAATCACAGTCAAAATAGTTTAAATGAACCTCAATCAAAGCTAGCCCCTATGCTAGTTGAAATAAGAAGTCATCACAGAGATAAAATGCCCAGTCAAACTCTCGCATATGTGAAGAGAATATTTTCCCTTGGAGGTCGAACCAATATGAAGAGGAGATAGAAATATGTGTGATGTGAAGATGCCAAAATTAAGTTTCCTTGACCTTTATTTATACAAGTCAATGTGGTTCAAAGATCAGGTCTCTTGGGCTTCATGAGCCTACATGACTAGTTGGACCTACCTTGACCAAAACCAAATGTGTGGTCTTGAACTCAGAAAAAAACTTTCCCTTGTCAATATCCAACACTCCATAGGTAAAAATTGGTCCTTTCGAAAAGAGGAATTCATTCCAATAATCATCTTCTGCAAATGAGATTTCCAAGGTGGAATTTGGCTGACGTTTCCCATTTTAACAAGAAATCACTCCATGACATCATAAAGGAGGATCCATATGACTAGGGTTAGGTTTTTTATGAGGGAACAAGGTTAGGGTTTCCATATGAAACAGTTAGGTTTTTTATGAGGGAACAAGGTTAGGGTTTCCATATGACTAGAGTTTTACTTATGCTGATGAAGGTTTTTTTTTTTCCCTAAATATCTCTAGTTTCTATTATATGATACAAAAATATAGAGCGATACAATTCAACATTCCCACCAAATTGTTGTGTTAGCCAATTCTGGCAGGAAATAATATGTTTAAACAATAAAAAAGGGGTTGCCCCTGGTGGGGAAACCAACCCAAAAACTAGACCATGTAGTAGGAGGGTTGCTACCCCCCACAAGGAAACCAACTCATAACATAAGTACCCATAAACTAAGCATAATATGTTGAAATTAAGTAGACAAAAAAATTGAAATTTAGTTGTAAATAACAAAATAAAGAGGAACCGTGGCGCTAGTATTTTTGGTGTTTTTCATTCTGAATGACTTCTGGAGGTGGCTCTTCCAAAATGAACCAATCGTAGTATGAGAGGTTGTCTTCTAGCTTGGACAATTGGGGAGTCTGCTCCGATGTGGAGGTTGAGCATGCTCCCATGGCTTCTTTGTTGTCGTCCTCTGCTGAGATGTTGCCGCTGTCACTACCTGAAGAATTTTTTACAGACTTGGTGGGAAAGGCCATAGATTTCCTAGGCTGCTGAGGGATGGATGGCGATATTGCTGATTTGCATAATATTTTCCTTGAACCCAAGTCAGAAGAGCAGGAGGGGGCTTTAGGAATGTGCAAGGAGATGAGGGTCGACATTATTTGCTGGTATGGAGCTTCAGATGAATTCACATTCAGGGTGAATTCCACCAGGAAATCCTCTTGGATAGGAAGCGGAGGACGAGAAGGCTGGCCTTGACCTCTACCTCAGCAGAATCTCATGCAATGGCGGCATGGAATTGTGGAATTGTAGTTCGAAGAAGGATAAGGAGCACTGTGAGGATTGCTGACAGAGAGGTGGAAAGAGGTATTGAGTGGGTGGGATAACAAAGAACGAAGGGAAGAACACTCAACGGAGTAGTCGACCAGATGAACAAAGAGACAGAGGGAAAAAGATGAAGGAGGAGAATCACCATTACCCATGAAATATAATGGTATTTGACGGCAAGGACAGTCGTTAATGCATTTGGAGCAGGAACATGAAGGTGAGTAATGGCGCTAGGTTGGGCGACTGCAAATTTAATGGCGTCCTCGACTGAGCAATGTGGCTATGACAACTGCCCTATGGAGGAGGGGCTATGTAACAAGTGGAGCCGCAATTAGATATCTGCATTTGAGGATGCTTATGAAGGTTTTAGATACCAATACTAATATAAATAATTTTAACAAAAAACTCTAGAACCATACACTCAACCTACAACATTTCATGTTGGATGCTTAATAAAATATGCCATACCTCAAGCTTACATGAATTTGTCATAGTGACCTACTATTTCGGATGCAGTGGTCTTTTTAGTGATTTTATTTAAGGTGTGCACCAACTCAAGATATTATTTACCATATCTATCTATTGACCTCTTCTTACTTCAGGATTAGTATGATACTGGTCTATTGCTAGCTCATTAGTGATACACAAAAATAGAGAATTGTCTACAACGATATCATGTTTACCCTAGAATGTTTTGAAATGATTGTCAATAAAAATATCTTGTATTGATTCTTTTTATTACTGTCAACTACTGATGCAACAATACCTACTTCACATTATGGAACATAATTGAATATTTCATGATCTTTAGTGATAGGCTGAAAACAAACAAAACCTTCCTCCAAAGAGATGGTTGTCACAATGATCCTACTTATTGTCTTTGTACTGCTAGGATCTCTTCAAAATAAATAAATTTTTGCTTCTCTTCTTTGCAACTTTGTGATGCACAGGTCCCACAAAGCTGACTGCTATAGGTGCAACAATATTCCATCTTATACCCGAAAATTCATTCAAAATGTTTACTTGAGTAATATAATGACTAAACACAAAATTGTCTTGAAATTAATGTTGTGACATTACCACTACATGTAGCTTTCTTCTTTCCAACATGACCGATTAGATTATTATACCATTGAATTAGAGATTTCAATTGAAAACTTTATATAGTTGCACTAAAAATTGATTCCAAAAATAATACCACTCTAAATTCAAATAGATGTAACTTTGAATGAAGGTTGGCTCACTGATTTTCATGGGCTTGGACTATGTATTTTTATATGCCAATATTGTCACATAACTTACACAAATATTATTTTCTTCTTATGCCACTTAGATAGGTCAAAAAATTCCATCTTGATCAATGGTGACTATAGATTTGAAGATAATCTAGATGTGCCTTGAAGAGATTCGATCTAGGTCTCTTTTTCTTAGAATTAGAATAAGAGGCTCGAATCCCTTTTCAAGATGACTAATGCTTCAATTTATGTCCTTTTGAAGTCTATTTATACCTAGAATAAGAGGAGATCTAGACTTGTTTCTTTATAAGACTGAAATTACTCCTAGATTTCAAATTAGGCCATTATCCCATATTTGATTTGATACCAATGAGAGAACTCATCCACACTTGCAATATGACAATCTAAACAAGGAACCTACTCATAATTTTGATGTGTTCATGCACATGTGTAGAGTATGGTTTTTGCGATTATTTTGACAAGACTTAATATCAAAATGAGGTCATCAATACCCTCGATATTGGATCTCTTTTATGCACAAGTGTGCCCCCTTTAAATAATGCTTTTGTCTCCCTTTGAAAAGGAAACAATGGAAAACCTTTTAGGTCTTCCAAAGGAGACTCGTGCACATGAATTTCAACTCGAGACTATGATCACTCAAAACTTATCCAGAACGAAGGCTTGATATAAAAATTTAGGATCCTTTCATATGCAGGTGAAATTTATATGTATCGATCCTCTTGTAACAATACTAATGCTCAGAATGAAAATCTATCTTGAATTTATATGCACATGTATAGAGAGAGGATCTCAGTCCTCTTGAAATCAGAAAGGATGAATTTCTTCTAGGATTTACAATAAAGGTTTATGCTAAGAACACTTTAATAATAATCGTAACCTTTTGAGGAATATATGACATCTTTCCAAGATGATAGATAATAAGAAAACTCTTATTACGTCTTTCCTTGACTACAATAGCATGCAATTTTGAAGAATTCAAATCTTGTAAAATTACCTCATACATTTTCTTACTTTGTTAATATGCTTAGAATTTCTTGAGCTCCTCAAATAGCCTTTCATTCCATTAATATCAGAGTGCTTAAGCTCTCGCTTTTCTTGAGTAAGTTTGAGGTTATGTCACAGAGAAGAGGGCTAGTAGAATGAGCCCATAACTTCTCTTTCTTATTTGATAGGTTCGGTCCAGGGAGAGAAGGTATTGTAGATAATCGGTCATCAAGAAAAGTGACTATATCCGTCCCAAACCCCTTGCTCCTTTTTGTGTATACTATCGACCTTATCTCTACAATTAGGGCTAGTAATTATGCCTCGAGTTTTTTTCTTCTTACCTTCAAACATTCAAACTAGGGAATTCACTCTTCTTGAGATGAGATGGTGCAAATTTGATCTTCTTTTTTCCCTCACTTCAAAAAATGGATCTATTACTTGAGAAATATAGGGCAGTGAGTTAGGTTAAATATTAACCTGATTTCTATTTAATCTTTGACAGTTTCTTGAGATTTAGATCCTTCCATGGCTTTGGTTATAGATCAATGTGATGGGATGATCCCACTAAAATAATCACAGATTCATAGGTTGATCCATCTTGGATAGCATAGATAGGCCGGTAGATCATCACATTGGTCCATATTGATAGAGAGACAAGTAGGGTTAGGCTATACACCAGGGACATGCTATCCCACCCAGGGTTGATAACCCCTGTTCACTAACCCTAAATACAAGGAGGGTTTATAATACCATATATTTGATAAATTAATGGTATAAGTCAATTAACTCCGTTAGGAACACCAAGAGCCTATACTTAGTTTCCTATGTTAAATAATCCTTTACACAATTTTTGCCCATGATAAGTCAACCATATACTACTTTGTATCCATATCCCACTCCACCATACAATACCACACTCCTAATTTAGGTTCTAGTACTACTGCTTCAATTCCTAATCACAACAATTTGTGATTATGATGAAATTTAAGTACATGTGTGTGTAATTTCCATGATGGAACATATGAATTTTCCTCCCCACATTGCCCATTAATTATTATAACCTTGAATGTGCCAACATTTTTCTATCTCATCATCTCAAAACTACCCTGCACACGAAATTCTACAATTTCTATCATCATCACTTCACACTATCTCATAGATGACACTTTATATATGCATGAATTTATGGAAGGTCATCCCCTCTACCTATCCTATGATTGATTGTGACAACAAGTGAATAAAGGAAAATCGATGTATCTTTGTTGTCAATATCCCCTACTTATAAATTTTCCTTTATTCACCAGTTGTCACAATCAATCATAGGCTAGGTAGAGGGAATGTCTTGCCAAAAATTCAAGCATATAATTTGTAGAAGGGGTCATCTATGAGACAGTGTGAAGTGATGATGAAAAACATGGGAAATTTTCATCTGTTGGGTAATTTTGAGATGATGATGACAAACCAATGTTACCCCATTCAAGGTTATAATAATTTATGGGGAATGTGAAGAGGACAATTCATACATCCCATCATGGACATTACACTCACATGTACTTAAATTTTCATCATAATCACAAAATTTTGTGAATTAAAAACTAATATATGTTAGAATTTTGTTAGAATAATATATATTAGGAAATTCAACCAATATATAGATTAGTTACAATAAATATAGTAAAAAATATTGGATGTGTGAGCATTGAAGCCTCCCATTGCACTAGCTAGTGCAGATCCAGTTATGTTCTTGAGCTTGTTCAACTTCAAAAAAAAAAATGGAACAGTTGTCTTCAAAACTTTACTAATAATATATATAATTTTATATAAATGCTATATAATCTATGTGTTTTAAAAGATCCCCTAATGTGTTTCAAGTGAGATTCTCTCAATTTTGAATATATTGTGAAATTATCTTTGATAGTTTGTCATCATATTTCCAATCATGTTCCAATTCCCTTTGAAAAGTGGTACTAGAATTCATTATCCCAAAATGAATTTGAACATAAGTGTATTGATCTGAATATGGGAAAACTAGTTATTGCTCTGCTAGCTCCCTCATTGGTATTAAAAATGTGTGTTTAGGATTGTCTCAAGTTAACCAATTGTGAAGGGGTTTATGTGTCAAGTTTTATGTGTCTTTGATGATAAAATTATGAGTTAATTAGATGTTAAAAAATCATGTACAACAAATAAAATGCATATAAATAACACACAACATACACATAATACAATGGATGATAACAGAGTTCACCCCTCCTAGGCTACATCTTCATGGACCTGCTTCAACTAGCTAGGCCCTCTTGTGATTAAGAGTCAAATGTATGATTACATGCACCTGCAGTGCTCCAATGGATTTTCCTCCTGCTCCATTGGCTTCATAAGACCCAAAATCCTCAAAAATGACTATTCAATCTCTGAAATTGGTTTCCAGATGATCTAGGATTGACCTCCCATCCTGGTGGCCCTAGTCTTGTTTAATATCCAAAGTGACAAAAAAACTTTCAGAATTGCTCCAACACCTCTGAAACCTTTTCCATTGTGTTCATAGCATCAAAATCATCTAATAATAACTCTTCTTGAGCCTCAATTGGTCTTCAGCTGACCTAGGCATGGCCTTCCCTCGTGGTGGCCCTGAGCTTCCTTTTTCTTTAAAGTTACAAAAGCACCTTTAGAATTGATCCTATTCAAATGGATTAAAAGCATGTCAATCTACTAGGAATGAATTTTCTTGAGCTAAAATTGGTCAAAAAAATTTCAAGATATTGTTCCTTTAATTTTCTCTAGATTCCTCCTCCAAAACTGGAGAAGACTCTAGATAGCACTGCAAAAGTTGGCAGTCTACCGAAACTGGAGGAACTGCCGAAAAACCCACCATATTTAACTGTGAGTTAATTAACTTAATCCACATATTAGGAGGGATAAGTGGCACGCTAAGTACAATTATTTTGGGCGCTATTTAATAGGCCATATGGTGCAATCACATGGGAGGAGGACTAGCCCGCGGGCTAGCCCCCTCCCTTCTGCCATCAGAGAATCTGTTGCAATTTAAATAAATTTTCATGGCCATCATATAACAAGTACTACACATGGCATAGTGGTAGGGTGCAGGGTTATGTGGAGGGAGGTCAAGGGTTCGACCCCGACCTCCGCTCCTTGTCATATATATTTTTCCAATATTAAAATGCACTCCAAATGTTTAATAAAACCTTTGACCATATAATATCAAAACATGCATTGTGTAATTAATAGTATGCAATATAAAATTGTGCTCCACCATGTGGTTTAGTACTATAGGTTAAAAAAAAAATGTGCTCCATAATAATGTTTGTTAACTGGAATATGCACCATACAATATAACCCTAACATTAGGTTATAGTAAATCTGCCACCACATAAAATGTACCCAATACTTGGCATTAAAATTTGAACCCGCCAATGAAATTTGAACCTAACCTTGGAGAGGGGGTCCACCAGAGGGGACACATGGCAACCCCTTGTTGAGATGTCCTCCCACATAAAAAAAAAGTGAATTCAATCTTAAGGGGACCTTAGGAGGACATTGGGAAATTTCACCTTCTCAAACCCCAAACTGGTGAATCCTGTTGTGACACTTGTCACAGTGCCACTGGGCATAAATTGAATAATATTCCCTGCATATTGACTGGGATATCATGCACTACTACATTTGGCGGAAATTCCAACGCTTTTGACCAAATGTCAGAAATTTCCCCAAATTTTTTCCATCCCGCCCGAAACCGTCGCTATACCGACGTTTATAGAAAAGTGTCGCAATACCGACACTTAGAAAAGTGTCTCAATTGCAACGTTTGGAGGAAGATGTCGCAATTGCGACACTATGGCCCAAAGCGTCACTATTGAGATGACTCCAATCGTCGCAAATGCGACACAATGTCTAGGTGTCGCCATTGCGACGTTTGGAGGCACCCGTCGCAATAGCGACGCTTTTTCCGCCGTCGGTATAACGACACTTATATGTGTGCTACATAAAAATACGAAACTTATATGCGCGCTACATAAAAATTCGAAACTTATATGCGCGCTACATAAAAATGATTTTATTGTTTCGTATCCGTCGCAATAGCTACATTAACGTCTGATATCACCCGCGCATTCGCCCTCCGCTTTCAGCAGTAACAAAGATTCGCTCTCGGCCTTCCTTGCAACATCATTTTCCCTCAACACGCCCCCTCGTTTCCCGCCCCTCTTGCAGAACAGCATTCGCCCTCAGCTCTTGCAAATGGTAAGTTCTTACTGCAGGCCCTTCCTCCTATAGTAGGGTTGACTCTATTTGGGTTTTTTTGGTCAATTCCATTAGATTGTGTTAGGCTGTAGGGTTCTCTCTAGATGTCAAGAATCAAGATTCAATACCTCTATTATCTTCATCACCCAATACAAGATTTAAATTTTTCCCAAAGAAATGCTTATTAATTTGGCAGCCATTATTTCTCCCTGCTTTAAAAACCCTACATTTAAATGAAAACAAGCATTGCATTTCAACTATAAAAATCTATTAGTGTTCAAATGTACTGTGTGCTACATTAACGTCTGATATCACGCGCGCATTCGCCCTCCGCTCTTGCAGAACAACATTCGCCCTCAGCATTCGCCCTCAGATCTTGCAGAACAGCATTCGCCCTCAGCTCTTGCAGAACAGCATTCGCCCTCAGCATTTGCCCTGAGCTCTTGCAGAACAGCATTCGCCCTGGATTCGCCCTCAGCTCTTTCAGAACAGCATTCGCCCTCAGCTCTTGCAAAAATGGTAAGTTCTTACTGCAGGCCCTTCCTCCTATAGTAGGGTTGACTCTATTTGGGTTTTTTTGGTCAATTCCATTGGATTGTGTTAGGCTGTAGGGTTCTCTCTAGATGTCAAGAATCAAGATTCAATACCCTCTATTATCTTCATCACCCAATACAAGATTTAATTTTTTCTCAAAGAAACGCTTATTAATTTGGCAGCCATTATTTCTCCCTGCTTTAAAAACCCTACATTTAAATGAAAACAAGCATTGCATTTCAACTACAAAAATCTATTAGTGTTCAAATGCACATGTGTGCATCACTTGTGTAGGGTATTCCTTTTCCACTTTCACATTATCCAAGAATGTGTGCAGTATAGTTCATATTTTTTGTGATTTAGATTATCTTGAAAAAGGAAATGTAAATTATTTCCCATGGAAAAAGAAGGTTTTCCATTTTTATAAGTTGTTTGGACTTACGTGGAAAAATTTATGGTATGCCTTTCATATTATGTAGTTTAAATTTGAATTAACAGATTATTCTACATGAAAATATAATTACCTATGTGATGTCCTTCATCACTAATTAAAATTATAGGGTTTCAATTTTCTAGACTCTAACTCATCTGATGCTAAATTCTAGGTTCTCATTGGTGGATCACTCTTCCATTGATTTCCTTTCCCTCTGGATATTGTCATACTTTAAAAGTCATCAATGATACATATATTATTTCAGGTATCCCAAAAGGCTTTATAGTAGAACATATTGTGAATTTTTTTGACACTTGAGGATTCTTTTTAGAACTGCAACGCGGTCTATGCTATTGAGTTATATACCAAGAAACTTGTCCTTAATAACCACACTATGAGGTAGGTTCAACCAGTTTGAACTTGTTGGGACATAGCATATGAAGTTGTGTGATGATTCCATATCACAGGTCTATTATGGTGAAAAAAGTGAAGACACGTAATGATAGTTATTATGTTAACATTATTAGAAACATTTTCGAAATTATCCATGCTATCAAGATGTCAAAATTCCAGGCATTAGGTGTCAATACTAGTAGCTAATAGATAATAATAATAATATAAAAAAATAACAACTTTATTCTTGAAATATGATTGTTACACATTGGTAACCTAGTTCATGAGTTACTATCACCCAAAGACTGCAAAACAAACTTAAAATATAAATTAAACCAACATGAGAACCCAACTAAGGGTTTCTCGACAAAATCATGCCATAACCTAGCATTTTGAAACCCAAATTTGAATCCATCATAAGTAATACAATGCAAACTCAAATGGATTTTCAATGCATGTTTGCATGCTACACTTATTCTCTGTCTAGATATTATTTTTTAAATGGAACCATTAGTCAAGCCCACAGTCCTTTTTATGTGAAAAATTTCAGCTCTATTTGAGCTCTTTTTTGCTCCACCACCTCCATAAACATATGCAAACATATATCATGATCTTTGAATTCCATTACATATGTATGTGCCAATGTTCCATAATCATGCCCCATCATCAATTTAAGAAATTTCCATTGAATATCAAATTATGGAGGGGGGGGACTTTTTGTTGCAACATTTGGCTCAAAATCAGGGACCATCTCCGTATGAGGTGAATGAGAACTATAGATATTTGAAGAAGTAGATTAGTGCCTTTTCCTCTGGCCATGGAGTCATGTGCAGTCATCCATCTCAAAAAAATTTCTTTGTTCATTCTCACCTCGAAAGTTGCAAAAATTCATGCCCTAATTGAAACGACACTAAATTTGAAAGATATAATAAAAATGCAAGCTAGAAGTTCCTTATTAATACAAAGGGAAAACATTCCTACCTACCCTAACTGAGATAAATTTTTATTGAATAGGAAACATGATATTTCCAATGGAGTTGATCCAGCAACTTGTTAAATGTATGGGACTAAATCATGCATTTGATTTCCAGGGAAACATGCGCATGAAGAGAAAAAGTGCAGAATTAATGGAAAATCCATATATGCCACTTATAAAAACTAGACCAAAAGGTCAAAAGCTACTTAAGGCCTTAACTTAATTTGAATCCAAAAATGACAAAACAGGATTAGTGAAAACACGAGAGTGGTGTGTGTGAACAACATAAATAAAAAGTGAAGATACCTTTCCCCAAGATGCCTTTGTCACCGTTGTATGAAAACATGTTCTCCTTTCCTTTTATACATGCAAGTGAATGCATTATAGGTATGGTGTTTTCCTAAAATAGGAGAAGCCTACTTAAATATATCATTCGTGGATTGAATGTTTGGGTGCCTTAATGTGCAATGACATGTTTCCAGGACTGAATTCAATGCAAGGCATATTTGAAACTCTAACTCTGCCTTCCGGTGTCTTATTAGAAATTATTTCAGTTTTCATTTTGTGTTTTCAAGTTAGATATTGTTTTCAAGTTTTTACATTTATAATTTTATTGCAATGTGGCAGACTGATCAGAGCAGTGCAGGAACAACCCCGAGACAGGATGATCGCGGAAAGAGGCCAGCGGAAGAACATGTAAAGTGACAGAATTGCTCTATCTTCAGGTATTTTAGTTATTTACATAATTGAAATAATATTAATTTTGTTCAAATATGCAGACACCTAGCCATGGTACGCCTGATGATTCCCTCTTTGAGGAAGAGCTTTCTTCATCCCTATCTCCAGTGTTCTTGTTGCAAAAAAAGGCACGAAATGCAAGGTCGGAATTTAATACTTTGATAGACGCGCCTCAAACACCTGAAACAGAAGAGAAGATAAAACAACTTATGAGCCAGCTAGAAAGATATCAGGTAATAATAAAAAGTCAAAAGAATATTTTTTTTGTTCTGCATGAGATGAATTGTGATAGTTTGATTTTTAATTTTTACATTGACTAAACTAACAAAAAGTTCTTTTGTATGTAGCGTTTTCTGGCATTTGCTGAACCCGGTGTTGGTGGTAGTGGGACACAAGGGCAAGAGATTGCCCAACAAACCTCTCGTACACCTTCTACTCCTTTAGGTGCTAGCCAAGAAACACACCCTGCCCAAGCTGACACCCAGCCAACTGCTGAACGTGTTGGCAATGATGAGGCTGATATGGCCAGCTACATTATTGCGTTTCCTGGAGCTACACGTGTCAGCTCCACAGGGACCATTAATGGCACGTTGTTGGTGAACGATGAGGGTGTCCCTATAAATCATGTACAACTCCTAGGTAAATTTTAATATTTTAACTATTTCATGTACTTTATCTAAAACATATTTATCATTATTTTTATTTTTAAATTAATGATAATATCTTCTTTTTCTTTTGGTTTTATTCTGTGTAGGAAACAATGAGTTCTACAGGATTCTGGAGAGCCATGCGTTGGTAATTTTTGGCCCAAACATACGTACAGGGTGGAATTCCCAGAATTCCAACCTGAAAAAAGAACTTCTAGATTATCTAGAAGCCCTTTTTGGGGTCGGCACATTTGACAGAAAAGCGGTGGCTCAGGTAGCCGGAAAATATTTAAAATATACCAGGGACACCTATAGGACGCAATTGCAATTTAACCCTAGATATGAGCGTCCTCTCGCAGTTTCAGAGAGTGAGTGGAGAGCACTCATCCATGACGGAAAAGATAAAAGGGCAAAGAAAGAAGGAAAAATGCCAACTGGACCCGCAAGGTAAATTACAACTTTAATTCAATAGCTTTAATTTTCTTTATGTCTAAAATAAAAGTGTGCTACGCCATATCTGACTTCAATCTTTTGATGCTAGGTTGCCTGACACCTCAAAGGCAACCAAAGCTAGGATAGAGAAAAAGGGCCATCACAAGCTCGGCCAGGGTGGCTACTTGAAATTAGCTGCAAGAATTGTAATTAAGTAGCTAAACATCTTATACTTAATTGTATCGCCTTCCAACGTTTTTGTAATCCTATCAAATATGATTAAAAATACACAATCATATGTAATGTAGGGTGATGACTTCGGAACAGAAACTATAGAGGAAGATAAAAATATCACTTTCCATTTCGGCTATCAAGCCGTAGTTGAACGTCGCAGAAGCTTGGGGCAGGTCCCAAGATCCAGAATGCCTGATAAGGTAAAACATTAACCTTTCAATATGTTTGCTTTCGTCCATAAATTTAATGTCTAACAACTTTGTTTAAATCAGGGGAGCAGCACTACCGACGAGGCAAATAACCCAGTTTTAGAGCCAGATGTAGATGATCCTCACGTGCAACCTGATCATTGTAGTGGGGACCAGGCCGACAATGCTACTATCAGTGAGGGTCGTGACGGTAATTAATTTCCACTTATAATTTTTCTAATTATACCTTGATGGTTGTCCTTATAACGTTTTTTTTTTAAATGACAGAGAATGTTTCCCTTGAGGATCTTACCACCAGAGAGGAAGACAGGGAAACAGTCCCAATGGCGACAACTGATGCACCAGGTAAATAATCTCATTGCAATTTTTTTTATTAATATTACCGAACTAGTTCAATGATATTTAAAAACTGACAATTAAAATTTAATATTATCTCTTTTTGTAGGCGATGCCCCGTCACTGGATGAGACCAGACATCGTGACTACGCAACTAGGTCAGCGGCGACAACTGGTGCACCAGGTAAATAATCTCATTGCAATTTTTTTTATTAATATTACCGAACTAGTTCAATGATATTTAAAAACCGACAATTAAAATTTAATATTATCTATTTTTGTAGGCGATGCCTCGTCACTGGATGAGACCAGACATCATGACTACGCAACTAGGTCAGCGGCGACAACTGGTGCACCAGGTAAATAATCTCATTGCAATTTTTTTTATTAATATTACTGAACTAGTTCAATGATATTTAAAAACTGACAATTAAAATTTAATATTATCTTTTTTTGTAGGCGATGCCCCGTCATTGGATGAGACCAGACATCGTGACTACGCAACTAGGTCAGCGGCGACAACTGGTGCACCAGGTAAATAATCTCATTGCAATTTTTTTAATTAATATTACCGAACTAGTTCAATGATATTTAAAAACTTACAATTAAAATTTAATATTATCTGTTTTTGTAGGCAATGCCCTGTCATTGGATGAGACCAGACATCGTAACTACACAACTAGGTCAGTAGTGCGGGTCGAAAGGCACGAAACAGGAGCAGAGCACGATGATATTGATGATGTAATTAGGAGCTTTAAAAATAGGAAGAAGAAAAGAAAATTTGACAATGTAAAATATTGTATTATTAAGACAAACGTTACCATACTTGGAACGTTTTTTGTGTTATATAAAAAACTCATTTATCATACTATTTTTATGTCAAGCATTAATTGCAATGTTTCCTTGCGTACTTTTTGTTGAATTGTTTTTTATTAGTTATTGAATATTTTTTTTATGCTCATGAAAGTAAAAAATGAAATATAGATTGGGTATTGGGGAATTGAGAGTGATGTGAGGGGGAGGGGAGGGGCCATAAGAGCTTCCACCTTCACGTGGTTGGCCCTGTTTAGTAGAGAATAATTTATTGGAGCGATTTAATCTTGGAGCAAACCTCCCTCGATCCAGCGTAGCAACAAAAAAGTCACCGTTGACTTAGTTGCTACTCTTTCAGATCGTGGGAGGCTTGTTCCAAGTTCATGCGACTCCAATAAATTGTTCTTGAAACGAAGAGGAGCTTATTCAGGTATGTTTTGAAATTTTCAACATATGTTTTAACATTATCATAAGAATGCATCTTAGATTAAAAAATACTACATCAATTAGTTGTATTTATTGTATAGATAATGATGGATTTTGATTGACTTGGCAGTGCAGGTACAAATCCTCTTGCATCATGAGCAATACAACTTGTCAACCAGGGTCATGTCCAAGATATTTTTGCTTGTGCACTAGACCAGGTTCGTAATGTCACATTTTGTAAGTTCCTTTACAGTTCATAATTCAATATTAAGCTTGTTCATGATTATTATCTAGGTTTTTTGTATGTGTTTTTTCATCTATTCGATTGTAAGCAACTCTGCATGTTTCCTGTTGTTCACTATGATTTCTCCCATTACCACTCCCAGGATGAATCCGACTTTATTGTTACATAGGTTACTTTATTGTTACTATGATTTCTCCATTTACGATTTCATAGGTTACATCATGTAAAGTTGTCAATCTCAGGTTGGTGATGAGCTTTAGTTCTCTAGATTTGGGGCTTTTCTGATATTTTCTCCCTCATGTCATTCCTACATCACCTTGTTGTTTGAGCATGCCAATTTTCTACCACTTGTACCAATTGGCACATGTCAATCTCTGAGTGGTGCCACATTTCACCTATTTTCAATGAGAGTTTAGGGTTTCTCTAACATAGCTTCAGAAATCCGATTCAGTGCCTACTTGAATATTGTCACATAATACTCATGGTTTGGATTGATGAGCATGTTCTGAATGGTTGGTTGATTCATAAGAACCACCCATATAGTCATCTTGAGATATTTCAAAAGGTTTCTCAGGTTTCCTTTTTCACCGTTTCTAGTGGGTGGGATGGTGTGGGGTGATCCATCAATACTGGTGCTCTTGTAGTAGGGAATTTTTTTTGGGGGATATAAAGGAGCATTTGATGTAGATATCCCATTGGATGCATTCATATATGGGCACGAGAGGTCAAGAATTTAAATTAAAAATATGCAACCTCTAGCATGGCAACCTGAAGGCCGCGAGAGACACTAGTTAAAGATTGTTTTGTGCTGGCCTTAATATAGTCGTGATTTCTTTCTATTATCTTGATGCAAATATATAGTCTGGTCTCATTAAAATGAGGATTGTGGTTGTATTTCTCTTTGGTTGTTTCTCTCTTAATGCTCCAGAAGTTGCCAAAAGTTGCAATAGTTGTTTAGTTTGCCTGTTACAACTTAAAAGTGGTTTTTAGCAATGTGAGTCATGTTTTTTAAGGTTCATACTAATATGAATATCTTGTAATTCTATATTCAGCATAAGAGAAGATGGCCTCTGCTTTTTGGCGGTATGACAACAATTGCCACATCTACCTCATTGGGTAACAATGGAAAGGGGAAGAAGTTGGGTGCAATGTTTGATAATTATGGCAGACAATTGTCTTCTCTTTCAATTTTTTCACCCATTTCCTTTAATCGCTCAAGCAGAAGAGGGACTCTAAGATTACGTGACAGAGAGAAGGTAGTTAATACAAGAGCTATGGAAAAGGAGTTGTACTTTAACAAGGATGGCTCAGTGACAAAAAAATTGCAGGTCAGAGAAAAAATTATGTTTAAAGGAAGGTCACCTGCACGTGAAACTTCACTGTGGTGGATCTTTCCTTGTCCACTTATATTCAATTTTAATGTGTTATTTTAATTTTTCATGGAGGGTTTTTTTGGCATATGGTCTGGCATTCAATTGCACACTTACTAAAAGCATTGTCAATTTGTCTTGCAGGCGGTGTGAACAAACTTGCTGATCTTGTTGGAGTCACCCTTGGGGCAAAGGGCAAAATGTTGTCTTGGAGAGCAAGCATGGTTCTCCGAAAATATTTAATGATGGTGTGACAGTAGCTAAGGAGGTAAATTGTAGATGTGTGCTCTGGTTTTCTTTTTAACGTTGTATTAGTTCCCCCTCTTAAATGTCTTATATTTGGTAGGCATAATTTGAAAACTCAAAGGTGAAAGGAAACATATTTGCTACCCAGTGGTCTACTTGGCCTATGGACTAGCCACATTAGAGTAATGCATAAAGCTTTTCACAACAATAAAAGGAAAGGGTTATGGCTGAGTCAAATTTTATTGTTATTGACAGTGTAATGAAATGTATCTCAATGCTATGGCTTTGGCCTTTTTATTGGTTGAATTAGAGGACCCAGTTGAAAATATTGGGGCCAAGTTGGTAAGGCAAGCTGCGGAAAAGACAAATGATTTAGCTGGGGATGGAAACACAACATCTGTTGTTCTTTCACATGTTGGAATATTGAAAAATTCTAGAACAATGAATGGAGAATAAATCTCCCTTCCTCTAACACAGAGAAAATAAAAATTTCTTTGACAGGAGACAGAGTTTCAATAATTTGAAAACAAACTTCTATTCCCCTCAATCACTCAAAAAAAAACTATTACACTTCTTCCTCACTGAGAGGGATTACAAAATTATGACTGCTACAAAACGCAGTGCATAAAACCAACTCACTGTCTGTTCAAAACAAACATACTCTGTCTCTAAAACACTCTGCTGTGTTTTTCCCTTTCGCACTGTTGTGCATACACACTTAAAAAGTTACACTTAGTCTTTCACTTTTTACACACTGTTGTGTAAAAAAAAATTTACATACTGTCTATAAAAAAAAATACCAAACTTTTTTGTCCTTTTTTATTTTTATATGCCGTAACATATAAAACATATTATAATAAACCCTCTTTTTAAAAAAATAAAATTAAAACTAAATTCTATGGCCCACCTTTCATTTCGCATATGATATATATATAACATATGTTTAAAACATATGTATATATTAAAGCATACATAAAATTAAACTATCAAAACATTAAAGAACTGTTGGGAAAAATACTGAGAGGGGGGGGGTGAATCAGTATTTACTGCATATTCAAAACTTTCACTTTTTCTGCTTCTAAAATGCATACGCTACTTTCCTGAACCAGACTTGCGTATATACGCGGATACCCTTTACGAAACTAGCGTATACACAAATATCTATATATGTCATTAATTCATCACTCAGAACATTCCTTCATTTATTCATCAGATATTCAATAAGCAGTAAACATGTGCAGTAAGAACAGAATAAATCATGACACAAAGCATCACACATGAACACCAGGATTTTTAGGGGGAAACCCAAGTCGGGAGAAAACCACCGCTGCAGTTGCTCAGCCTTCAATATTTTATTATAGAGAAAACATCTTACAACATATGTGCCGGCGCAGACTTGACCAGCACGCAGGCACCCACCTGCGCTCGTTTACCAGCCTCTCCTGGAAGGGAGCTACGACCCCCTGACTCGTTTACCAGCCTCACCTGGAAGGGAGCTACAACCCCCCGATCTCGTTTACCAGCCTCACCTGGAAGGGAGCTACAACCCCCTGTCTGAAGGCTACAACCCTCAGCACCACCTTGGACCACGTTTCATCAATTTTCACACTGGATCCAACAACTTCAATAGAACACCACTTGCAGGCCACATTTCATCATATTTTCATACTGGACCCTTTCCATACTTTTAAGCACAACCATACATCATCACCAGATACATATCAACACAGATCAGATAGCATAAACACAGCAGAACAGCTCAGATATTTCATACCCCTTGCTTCAGCAAACCCTAGTTTGCATACGCTCTTTTACTTCACTGATTTCGCGCATATACGCGCTTCCGTCCACACAAACCGGCGTATACCTCAGTGTATATTTTATTGCGCATACGCGCTTTCTCTTCGCTGAAGCTGCGTATATACGCGCTTCCTCCGCGTCGAAGTAGCGTATAGATCTTCAATTATTCCAGAGCAACATACTTCTTCAGATCAGATATTCAGTTCAGATTTACCCTTTCACTTCAGACAGATGTTCGCCTAGATGTTCGCCTCATCACAGATCTAGGCCTTCCATAAGCAGATCTAGTAAATACAAGTGCATTTCAGATCTATATCCCCTTCTTCATCATTGGTGCATCATACATTCATATTTATCTTCAAGTGTAACCCTTTCCAATCAGATCTACTTCAGAGAGAAGTATTCATTCAAGCTCAGACATCTTGCACCCACCCTCATATTGTGCACAATGAATTTCTTCTCCTTTTATATGATTATCCTTTTTCAATACCATGAGCCCCTTTTTCAATACCATGGACCAAAACAATACCATAAGCCCAAAACTACCTGGACGGTGTCAATTAGGCGGATCATTACCCAATACTATGGGTCAATACCATGGTGGTTACCCTTGGATTTGCACTTTTTGAGCGCTTTAGCCCATACGCGACTTGTAACGTTCCTTTCCGCGTGCATACGCGACTTCCCCTAGGCCAATCCGCGTATACCAAGAGACATGCTCTTTTTCATCATTCTCCGAGTACATTCTGAAATCCTTTCTTCATTGCCTTCTGTAAATACTGTAGATACATCAGATTTCCTTCATCAAGGACATATTCTATCAAACACAACTTCATCAAGTAAGTTGTCATCATCTTCATCACGTGGGTTTCCTTTCAAGTACAACACTCAACATCATATCATCAACAATCATCATATCACTTCAGATTTACATCATTTAACAAGTCCATCAAGTCAAGCATAACTTCATCAGGTGGAGTGCCATCAAGGACAATACATGTCAACAGCCGCACGTCTTCATCTTCATTCAGTGGGTTGCCATCAAGGACAACACTCTGCATCATATTTCCAACAATCTCCCCCTTTGGACTTGATGGCAACCACGATGTTGTTTGGTTACCACAATAGATAGATACCATGTCACTCTCCCAAATATGTCACATCATTACCTTCTCTTTATTCAAACACCATGTCACTCTCCCCCTTTGACATCAAGGGCAAAGGGCGGATCAAAAACCAACATTCTCCCCCTTTTCTCCTCATGTGGAAGAAACAGTCTGCAGATCTGATATGTGCTGAAGTGGCCAAGCTCCCCCTGAGTCCATGCTGAATTTCCAAACATATTTGTCAATGAAGTACATGACTCTATGAACTTCCTATCACCAAAGACTCATACTTACATCAAATATCCAACCAAGTGGATTTACATATAAGACTCAAGTACCCAACCAAGTGGGTTTACAAAATTTGACTCAGCTACCCAACCAAGTGGGTTTACAAAAATGACAAGTCCTTACATGACTGAATATTACAATTTTTACATCATGGGTCTCAACAAGACCTTTTCACCAAAAAATAAATATGACCATTTATGACCAACACCA
Organism: Pinus albicaulis; assembly: GCA_034641835.2. NCBI lineage: Eukaryota > Viridiplantae > Streptophyta > Pinopsida > Pinales > Pinaceae > Pinus > Pinus albicaulis. Next base: position 13,194,814 of record CM076570.1, on the reverse strand, counting down.
GAAAGTCCTCAAGAAAGAGGACATATTTCAGAACCATAATAATGCCAACACTTCATTATAGTCAGCAAAGCTAATGCTCCCCCTGAATCTGTGCAACCATGCATCCTTTTCATATGACTAAGGCTCCCCCTTAGTTTGTGCAACCTGAACATTTTCACCAACAAATCATCAAGGCATCTTCATCAAAACATTAGAAACAGATTTATGAGAACTGGAACACCACCAGAGATACCAAACAGCACTGCAGCTGTGCTGAAGAGAGCCGAACCAACCAAGAATTGTCAGCAACCAACCATACGCGGTTTTATGTGCAGGAACTCGCGTACATACGCGACTGTGTTTCAGGAAACCCGCGTATCCTAAGACACCTTCTAAATTTCAACCAGATCTGATTCTTTGTAAGGCAAATACAGTGTTCAGCTTCTTTCTGAGATATTTGACTGCTTCCCTGGACTACAGATATAACAGAATAGTGTAGTTGTGTCTTCAAGCGTCATCCATTGGTTGTAGCATAAGCCCATTAGTAACTAAGCCTTCTGATCCTTTGCAGCATCAATACAGTCTTTCCAAAAGAGATTATCATATCAGAACAACATCTTCAGATATGTGTCAAGCAATCATCCATGTGGTCCAAAATCACCATGATCTTCAAGAGGTAACATGAAGTAACATATGTAGCCAAAAGATCTCAACCATAGCAACCAAACTCTATATGATCTGAAACAAATGATATCCAACTCATCCACACAAAGATACTTATTAGCAACTAGGGCTCAAAATCTTATCATAATAATCCATGTACCAAATCATCATCATTTGAGCATGAGTATCACCAAGACCAAAGAATAAGCAGTCATATTTCCAATAATGCAACCATTAGAATTCAACCTGCTACTCCCCCTAAACCAGTGCTTCTTCCTTAACTTCTGCAATCTGAGATACCTTCAACAGCAAGTCATCAATAACAATCTCTGCATGATCTGTCCTCATCTCTGAACTATAAGACTTTCATCTCAACAATGAATGCTCTTCATCATAAAGCAAACAGGCTTCATCCATAATATTCAACACAAGAACCCATGCATCATTTCATTATCATGAGTATAACTAGAATGATGCTAACAGTGCAATCATCAGCAGTCAGACTGATGCTCCTCCTGGACCTCTGCTTCAGATCTTCAGCTATCAGATAATTTTTCTTATCATCAATGCATACGCGACTGCGTCTTCTGGAACTCGCGTGTATACGCGACTTTGGTTAATGGAACCTGCGTATGGAAAGTGAAGCATAGAAAATTTCCATCTTCCTTCATTTCTTCCAGAGCTTGTACCTCCCGTACCTGTCCTTTCCACATCAGATGCGCTGTCAGAAGTAAACATAACCAGTATAATCAAATCAACCATGAGAGTCATCATGCATTGCTCCTCTTGTGACGATACATTACTAGATCTCATAATGTATCTCACATCATTCCTGTAGTCAACAAGAAAAGTCAGCTTCAGAAGCGGATGACTGCAGTAGGGTCATAATTCCCTACGTTTCTGATTGGTCCTTCATCTTGAATTGAGTGTTTTCTTCAAGAAAATCATCGTTTTCTAGAGCATCAACAAAAACATCCTTTTCTTCTCTAGATTGTTTCTTATTCCATCCCTCCATCTTCTTCCAGATTTGTTTTCTATTTGTGTGCTGAAATTTCTCATATCTGTTCGACCTGCATTCCTTTCTTATATGTCCATACTTGTTACAATAATAACATCTCATGTGTCCAGAAAAATAAGCATAATAATCATAATGAGTATTTCTATTCTTCCTCCTTTTACAATCAGCTGCTTTGTGTCCATACTTGTTACATGAAAAACAATATCCCTTGAAGAAACCAGAGTACCTTTCTGTGTAGGAACTGTTTGTTTGAGGCTGAAATGATCTGCTCCTGCAATTTGCTGCAACATGTCCATAATTATGATATTTAAAACATTCAACATTCTTGAATGAATTCCTTTGAGAATTCATGATTGTTGGTTGAGCTTTTGTCTCTTTCAACACTTCAGGTTTTGCATTGACATCCTCTGAATTTTTGGCACTTCCTTGTGAGCTAGATTCTCCTTTAACAGCTTCATGGAAACCAAGACCATGTTTGATAGCAGGAGACCTTTGATTACTCAGAATATTGTCCAAAATGTTAGTACTATCATGAAACCTCAAAAGTTTAACCTTTTCTTCTAATTTACCTTTGAGAATATTTACCTCAACCTCCAAGGCTTGACAATGCTTTGTCATGCTTTCTTCTTTTCTTCTTCCATCTTCAACTTGATCCTTCAGATTTAGAATCTCTTCTTTCAACCAATCTTCATTTCCTTCACAAGTTTGTTGCAGCTCTTCATTCTTCTTGTTTGATTTTTCCAGATCTTCTTTGAGAGAGATAATTTCCGCTTCAAGGCCTTCCTTTTCAAAGGATTGTAGAGGTTCCTTATTCTCCTTACTTGATGCTTCTAGCTCTGCTTGCAGAAAGATGATAGCAGCTTCAAGTCCTTCATTCTTCTTGCTTGATTTTTCCAGATCTGCTTCTAGATCTTTAATTCGATTGGATGCATAAGTATGAAACCTTTGATACTTGTCCACCCGTTCATTTAGCATTTCTATTTGATCTTTCATTTGTGAGATCATCTCTTTATAGATAGTTTCTTGCTTATTGTATGAACTTTGTAGTTCTTCTTCTTTAATCTTGAGAGCTTCTTCTAGATCCACACCTTTACTTTCACTATCTTTACTATTGTTTGCACAAAGAAGAGTATTACAAGTGGCCTTCTCCTTTTTCTTCTTTGCCATGAGTGCTTGTAGATCTTCGTCAGAATCTGTTTCATCTTCTTCAATTTTTTCTATACATGATTTCTGAGATATCTCCTTTCCTCGAGTAACCTTCTTCTTTTGCTTCTTAGCCATGAGCACTTTCAGATCTTGGTCAGAATCTTCTTCATCTTCACTGGACACTTCATCATCATCCTCTTTTGCATAATAACTCTTTCTCTTTTCAAATTGTTTCCCTTTACCATGCTTTTCTTTATAAGGACATTTAGCAGCATAATGACCAACTTTTCCACACTCAAAACATTTGAAGGGAAGCTTACCTTTGAATCTTCCAGTACCTAGTTGGAGCTTTCTTACGAAATTTGCTTCTTCTTCATCGGATATATAGCTGGATTCTTTGACAACTTCCTTTTCCTTTCCTTTTGTAGATGCCTTAAAAGCAGCTTCTCCTACTTGAGAAGGGCCTCCTTGTCTCATTTCAAAAGCAGTCAGAGTACCATGTAATTGAACAATAGTAAGAGTTTGCAAATCTTGCCTTTCTTCAATAGCTGAAACTTTAGAATCAAATTTTGAAGTCAATGATCTTAAGACCTTTTCCACCAGAGTAGTATCAGTTATGGTTTCACCCAAATTTCTCATTCGATTTACAATATCATCCAGACGAAGAAAGAAACCGGCAACACTCTCATCACTATGCATCTTCAAATTTTCATATTCAATTCTAAGAGTTTGGAGTTTTGCACTTTTTACCTTTGTGTCTCCTTCATAGCTTAGAATGATTTTGTCCCATATGTCCTTTGCCGAATGTAGCTGCATCACTTTAGCAAATTCTGATTCATACATGCTTCCCAATAAGACATTCACTGCTTTGGCATTGATTTCATACTTCTTTCTTTCAGCTGCATCAGTAGGAATACTTGCCGGGTATTGATAACCTTCTTCCACGATTGCCCATACATCTGCACCAAGACTTTGCATATATGCTTTTGTACGTACCTTCCAGAATATCAGATTGCTTCCATTGAATAGAGGTGGCTTTATAGACATTACTCCTTCTTGACTTCCCATTGTGACGGATCTCCTTTAAGCGATCAAGCTTCTGCACAAGGACCCCCTCTGATACCAATTGTTGGGAAAAATACTGAGAGGGGGGGGGTGAATCAGTATTTACTGCATATTCAAAACTTTCACTTTTTCTGCTTCTAAAATGCATACGCTACTTTCCTGAACCAGACTTGCGTATATACGCGGATACCCTTTACGAAACTAGCGTATACACAGATATCTATATATGTCATTAATTCATCACTCAGAACATTCCTTCATTTATTCATCAGATATTTAATAAGCAGTAAACATGTGCAGTAAGAACAGAATAAATCATGACACAAAGCATCACACATGAACACCAGGATTTTTAGGTGGAAACCCAAGTCGGGAGAAAACCACCGCTGCAGTTGCTCAGCCTTCAATATTTTATTATAGAGAAAACATCTTACAACATATGTGTTGGCGCAGACTTGACCAGCACGCAGGCACCCACCTGCGCTCGTTTACCAGCCTCTCCTGGAAGGGAGCTTCGACCCCCTGACTCGTTTACCAGCCTCTCCTGGAAGGGAGCTACGACCCCCTGATCTCGTTTACCAGCCTCACCTGGAAGGGAGCTACAACCCCCTGACTGAAGGCTACAACCTTCAGCACCACCTTGGACCACGTTTCATCAATTTTCACACTGGATCCAACAACTTCAATAGAACACCACTTGCATGCCACATTTCATCATATTTTCATACTGGACCCTTTCCATACTTTTAAGCACAAACATACGTCACCAACAGATACATATCAACACAGATCAGATAGCAGAAACATAGCAGAATAGATCAGATATTTCATACCCCTTGCTTCAGCAAACCCTAGTTTGCATACGCTCTTTTACTTCACTGATTTCGCGTATATACGCGCTTCCGTCCACACAAACCGGCGTATACCTCAGTGTATATTTTATCGCGCATACGCGCTTTCTCTTCGCTGAAGCTGCGTATATACGCGCTTCCTCCGCGTCGAAGTAGCGTATAGATCTTCAATTATTCCAGAGCAGCATACTTCTTCAGATCAGATATTCAGTTCAGATTTACCCTTTCACTTCAGACAGATGTTCGCCTAGGTGTTCGCCTCATCACAGATCTAGGCCTTCCATAAGCAGATCTAGTAAATACAAGTGCATTTCAGATCTAGATCCCCTTCTTCATCATTGGTGCATCATACACTCATATTTATCTTCAAGTGTAACCCTTTCCAATCAGATCTACTTCAGAGAGAAGTATTCATTCAAGCTCAGACATCTTGCACCCACCTCATATTGTGCACAATGAATTTCTTCTCCTTTTATATGATTATCCTTTTTCAATACCATGAGCCCCTTTTTCAATACCATGGACCAAAACAATACCATAAGCCCAAAACTACTTGGACGGGGTCAATTAGGCGGATCATTACCCAATACAATGGATTAATACCTTGGTGGTTACCCTTGGGTTTGCACTTTTGAGCGCTTTTGCCCATATGCGACTTTTAACGTTCCTTTCCGCGTGCATACGCGACTTCCCCTAGGCCAATCCGCGTATACCAAGAGACATGCTCTTTTTCATCATTCTCTGAGTACATTCTGAAATCCTTTCTTCATTGCCTTCTGTAAATACTGTAGATACATCAGATTTCCTTAATCAAGGACATATTCTATCAAACACAACTTCATCAAGTAAGTTGTCATCATCTTCATCAAGTGGGTTTCCTTTCAAGTACAACACTCAACATCATATCATCAACAATCATCATATCACTTCACATTTACATCATTTAACAAGTCCATCAAGTCAAGCATAACTTCATCAGGTGGAGTGCCATCAAGGACAATACATGTCAACAGTCGCACGTCTTCATCTTCATTCAGTGGGTTGCCATCAAGGACAACACTCTGCATCATATTTCCAACAAGAACCTTTCCGTCGGACTTCAAAAGTCTGAATAGATTGAATTTCAAACCAAATTCACGTTCCAAAATGGGATGCTGACGTCTGCGTAATTTTAACTCGAATTCTCAATCCAATGTGCCCTATAAAAAATTCGAGTCCGGTTTTCAGGTTTTCAGATTCCCTTCAATTTCATGCGATCCAATATTAATGCTCCACGTGTCCTCCTTTTGAATTTACAAAACTGTCAGGTAAATTTCTGTTTGTTTAATTTCTGGTTGGTGAATTGCGTTAATGCTGGTTTTTGTGTTTAAATACAATCCTGTACAGAAATATGGTTGCGGCCGTCTACAAAAAAAACTTGCAGGAATTTTAAATGTTGAATTAAATTTCTAGATGGCATGCAAGCAACCTCCAAAAAAAAATGTTGCTGCTGCATCCGTCCTTCTGCTGCAGCAGTTGAAGTTAAAATTCAACAGCACAGGGTTTAATAAGTGAGGGTGTAAAGGTAACTTTTTGTCGATAGTACCGGATTAAGATCATCTATTCATTTTTGTAGGGTCTTATGGTGTTTGGTTTTTTAGTTTTGGGTTGGGCTTATTGAGTCTAAGATAGTTTTTGAGTGAAAAAATTGCTATCAGGTATTAAAAAAATTTGGTTCTTTTGTCAAAATTTATGAGCTTGTTAGGAAATACAAAACTCACAATGGTTGTATCTTAAATTTGTGGAAAATAATTTGAAATGAAACCTTTTTGTTTAGGTTGTTGCAGCAGGTGCAAACCCCATTCAAATTACTAGGGGCATTGACAAGACAATAAAGGCCCTTGTTTCTGAACTCAAAATTTTGTCAAAGGAGGTAAACGCTTGCCTTTTGAGTAGGCTGGTTTTCCTTTTTGCTGATGGTTTGGTGTATCTAATTGAATTAGTTGCCTAAGGTATTTTTGGTTGCAAAATCCTTTTCATTTTTCATACAATATTGGCCTTGTGGAATACATTTTATTGTGTGGTATTGTTAGATCTACAACATTTGTAGTTGTTTAGTCTTATGGCCGAGGTGCACTTTTATTATGGAAATAGTTGATGCAATATTGTCATTTAATCCTTACTGCAGGGTAGCATGTTGAGAAGTTTCTTGTGAAACATTTGGTATTCAAAATGACACTTGATCCTATACAAGATCATGCACTTGACTTCAAAATTCATATTCAAAGTGTGCCAGACAATTCTTGCAAAATTTCAATATTTATGTTGTTTTAAACCATTATCTTTTTCATGTATTGGATGCTGAAAAATGTGAAAAAGACTTTGGTATGAAACCAACTGGTGAATAATTTCCAGCAAAACAACCACTTCCAAGACATGATTTAGAAGTAGAACAAATGTACTTATGAAGCATAGAAAGATATCCTCGATGCATTGTCAATGTTTGGCTAGGGTTATTTTTGGAGAAAATAACTCCTTATTCCTAGAATAGTGATCTTCAATACAAGTAAATGCCAGAGAAGAGAGATCATCATGTGACGCAACAAAACTGAAATTGGACCCCCAAGGAGAGCTGGTGTGTCTACAATCTCTCTGTCAGAATTTTCCCTTGGTTTACCCCGTTCTTTTCCTCGAGCCTGAGTCTTAATTGACTTCTTCTTTCTTCGGGTTTATTTATCAAATTCATAGAATTTGATAAATAAATACTATCCACAATGGTTGGACTTTAATTTATATTCCCGACTTTATATTATCTCCAAGCCTTATAACCAATGTTTAACTTTCAACACTTTGTATTTATACTCCACGTTTCTTTTTAAATAAATAATTTGTAATGAACTTTCGGCTCTATATTTCACCACCCAGCCTTACAATAATCACGCTCTAGACTTATGCTAATTATACGCCAATCGTTTAATTAAACAATTTCATTATACTCCGGCCCCACCTATATATATCAATAACCAATCAAACACTCGTATCGTACCTAGCTATCCTCCACACACCTTAGTTAACCTCCGGGCAAGTTCAACGTGCGAACACCGTCCGATGGCCCTTCTCCAAATCAACGACTCTTGGAAATTTCACTCGGCTTCCAACGTCGGGCTTTAACGTGCAATGGCGCGGGTTAAACGGTGGTTTACCGGGGGTCACTTTGCCACATGTCGCATTCCCTATGGAATCGCTCGCGAATAGGAAATACCGCCTACTCCGCAAAAGCGGTGCGATATGGGCAACCCGCTTTTGTGATTCCGCTCGTGGTTTTGGTAGAGGGCTTGACCACGGGTGCAAGTCTGGTTCCGCTATCCTTTTGTTTGTTAACTCATGTCCAATCCTTGGGTCAGGTTCCAAAAGCACAACAATTTTGTCTCTTTATTAAGTGGGATTTTTATATTTGAACAGTGTTCACGACCCCAGTTCTCTACACAGACCTCGCCTTCGGGTGGGGTGAGTTCACAGGGTTATCCAACGATTTACGGGAATTCAAAGACAGAAGAATGGAATTATCAGTACCCAATCGCCTCACAGTTAAACAATTCTTCACAATTAGAAGTTCGAGATAATTCAATGGCAACTAAGCTTGGAAATCATTTAACTGGAAACAATTGTTCACACACAGAGGTTTATTGTAGAAATCCCCTCTCTACTCTCCTCTTCCCTCTCTACTTTTATTCATTCGAGGAATTACAATTTATATACATAACATATGGCTCTTCGGTTCCTCTGAGAGGACCGTTCTAGAAATCAAAAGGTCTAATTATAATAATTCAACTAACTGAAACTGCTCGACTCCTACAACTCTAACTAGTCTAAGTAATACAGTCAGCTGAGGTATTGACACCTAGCTGTTACAACTCAAATGTTTTCGAACCCTCCTAGCCACAACATGTGGACAAAACCTCCTACATTGCTGGCTAGTGCCTAATTCCCCTGCATCGTCGTGTGACATAAACCTATTAAAAAAAGTGAATTCCTTGAATTTCACCAAATTTTTTCTTTGAATTCCTTGCTTTTAAAAGCCAATGATATCCCTTATTGTGTTAATGTTATGTAAATTCCTTGTCCTAGTGCCTCATATTCTACTATGAATGTTTTACCAAAAGTAGGTGCAACTGATGTTGGTGTAGAAGACATGGCATCCATTGAAAGAGAGAATGCCAAAGTAGCCTCATCATTCCATATAAATGATATTTTCTTCAAGAGATATGTGAGTGGACTTGAAATGCATGCATAATTCTTAACAAATGATCAATAATATCATGTAAGTCTAAAAAATCTTCTAAGAACCTTGATTTTCTTTGGAATAGGTCATTTTGTAATAGCTTGTCCCTTTTGAGGCTCCAACTTCACTCCTTCCTTTAAAACAATATGAACCAAATACTCGAATTCTTATTTCCCAAAAGCACATTTGGATATTTTTACATAAAAATGATTATTCTCAATAATTATTCATATAACTTTTCCACATGTTTAGTGTGGTATTCCCATGATTTATTATAAATATGTGTATTATCAAAGAAAACCAACACAAATTTTATAAGATGGGATCAAACAAAATTGTTCTTAAGTCGAGCCCGCCGGACGTCAAACGGCGATAAACCATAATTCAAACCAAATTCCCGTTCCAAAATAGCCTGCTGACGTCAGCCAATTTTGTGACGCAAAAACCAAATGAATTCCGCCCTAATATTTTTCGGGTCCGAAGTTGGGCTGGCGTACGGAGGGAGAGTTGTGACGCGAATTTCTTATCAAATTCTCCCTAATATTTTTCGGGTCCGGATTTCCACTGCGCGAGCGGCCCAAACAAAGATCCGCTCCAATCAATTTCTACCACGTGTCCTCAATAAAAACTTTCCCTGCTCCCGGCTATGGGTGCATTCGATGGCGTTTAAGGCGATGGGACATGGATATGGCGATTTCATATCAATCACATTAACATTTAACGCTGTTCAATTAAGTTTTCACATCAAATCCGCATTAATTAATTTTTAACAATGTTCAAGATCGGACCTCCACTCCTCTTAGCGATTCCACACGCTCCAATATGATCCGGCCTTCGGCTCTCATTATTAATGATCAGAGATAAATTATGACAGGCGTCCTTTGATTGCATTGCAGTCAAGTCGAAAAAATGGCGTTTAGCTATGGTTTTTCAGACGAGCCGGTTGCTGGATTACACTGCCTGCTAACTGTGACGATAAGGAGAAGTGGCCAGCTGAACTGCTGCCTAGACCTTGCAGCATATCTGCATTTCTCTCGGTTCTGTCTCTGTCTGTCTTCCTCTGTTAATTGGAATTCTGCTTCTCCGTCTCCTCTTGTGCCCACTACGCCTGAGACTGCACCCATGCCTCGCGTGCGTCATAGGATGCATTGCCGCAGGGGGAGCACTAGAGGTCAACCCCTGCGGGCTCCCTACATCCCCTCAATAGAGTCGACTTCTGGCCAGTCCAGTGATTATTACGCAGGTCGATATCCAAATACTAGGAGTGGGCGGGGTCGGGTTGTAGGATCTGGCCACCGTATGGATTCCCTTGCTCCTCACTTCCCCACCACTAGTTCACCTTCTCCCACGATGCACACTGTGCAATTTTCCTTTAATTGCTCTCTCAACCACCCGCGAATCACGGCTTTAGTTATTGTGGTCTTCCGCGAGGAGGCCCAAACGGAGGAAGAATGCACCCGTCCGGAGGGTCTGAGCTCGGAAAAAGCCGGCCAACATTCGGGCCTTCAGTAGGGGAGTCGTGGCATGCATGTGGAGGTAGCACCTAGCGATCCTGGACCTTCCGAAGGATGGTTCCGAATCATGGAGGAACCACCGAAGGAGTAGTTTGGTTAATTTGTTTTTCTTGCTTAGCAGGCCCACTTAATTGGGCTGCTTTTAGATTATTTTACTGTGCTGGACCTTTGTAATATTTTTGAATTCTGTAAATTAAATGTTCAAGACTGGTTTCCCCGTATGAGGGCAGTCTTCTTAATTTTTTGATTTTTGATGACAAATTTGCCATGAGTATGGCCAGGCAATGTTTTTGACTTCGGTGTAATTTTATTCGCAATGTTAATAGATTAACTTTACTTTGAATTCTCACATGATTAGCATTTTTCTTGATCCGTTCAAGGATTTTGGGTACTTTAATTTGTATTTGGAACAATGGACGTCGGTACTCTATCTGTTGCTTTACTGTTATACATACTACTATTTCACTTTCTTATAGATGCCTCGGGCATATTTGAATGCTTTCTCAGATTGTCGATAATCTCCATGTGGACCGTTACTAGATTTTATATCATGTCCCTGTATGTGACATGGGGTATTTTTCTATCATTTTCTGGGTGGGACTTCCACTTTTCTGGATGGATATTTGGGTTCCAATCTTCAGATGTGAAAATGTAATGACTTCATGGACTGTTTTACTTCATATAATATATTCAAAACAACGTTTTTTCTCTTGTGAAAAAAAAATGATTAATGTTTATCACTCTGCCTTCAAAACTAGCGATACTGGTCTATGTTGCTGGTTTTTATTGATATGGTCTGATGGTCTTTTTATATTTTGGACATATCACACTCCTCACATGATTAGCATTTTTCTTTGTTCAAGGATTTTGGGTACTTTAATTTGTATTTGGAACAATGGACGTCGGTACGTACTCTATCTGTTGCTTTACTATTCTACATACTGCTATTTCACTCTCTTATAGATGCCTCGGGCATATTTGGATGCTTTCTCAGATTGTCGATAATCTCCATGTGGACCGTTACTGGGTTTTATATCAAGTCGTTGTATGTGACATGGGGTATTTTTCTATCATTGTCTGGGGTGGGACTTCCACTTTTCTGGATGGATATTTGGGTTCCAATCTTCAGATGTGAAAATGTGATGACTTCATGGACTGTTTTACTTCATATAATATATTCAAAACAACGTTTTTTCTCTTGTGAAAAAAAAATGATTAATGTTTATCACTCTGCCTTCAAAACTAGCGATGTCGGTCTATGTTGCTGGTTTATTGATATGGTCTGATGGTCTTTTTATATTTTGGACATATCACACTCCTCACATGATTAGCGTTTTTCTCTGTTCAAGGATTTTGGGTACTTTAATTTGTATTTGGAACAATGGACGTCGGTACTCTATCTGTTGCTTTACTATTCTACATACTGCTATTTAACTTTCTTATAGATGCCTCGAGCATATTTGGATGCTTTCTCAGATTTGTCGATAATCTCCATGTGGACCGTTACTGGGTTTTATATCAAGTCCCTGTATGTGACATGGGGTATTTTTCTATCACTGCCTGGGGTGGGACTTCCACTTTTCTGGATGGATATTTGGGTTCCAATCTTCAGATGTGAAAATGTAATGACTTCATGGACTGTTTTACTTCATATAATATATTCAAAACAACGATTTTTCTCTTGTGAAAAAAAAATGATTAATGTTTATCACTCTGCCTTCAAAACTAGCGATGCTGGTCTATGTTGCTGGTTTATTGATATGGTCTGATGGTATTTTATATTTTGGACATATCACACTCCTCACATGATTAGCGTTTTTCTCTGTTCAAGGATTTTGGGTACTTTAATTTGTATTTGGAACAATGGACGTCGGTACTCTATCTGTTGTTTTACTATTCTACATACTGTTATTTCACTTTCTTATAGATGCCTCGGGCATATTTGGATGCTTTCTCAGATTGTCGATAATCTCCATGTGGACCGTTACTGGGTTTTATATCAAGTCCCCGTATGTGACATGGGGTATTTTTCTATCACTGTCTGGGGTGGGACTTCCACTTTTCTGGATGGATATTTGGGTTCCAATCTTCAGATGTGAAAATGCAATGACTTCATGGACTGTTTTACTTCATATAATATATTCAAAACAACATTTTTTCTCTTGTGAAAAAAAAATGATTAATGTTTATCACTCTGCCTTCAAAACTAGCGATGCTGGTCTATGTTGCTGGTTTATTGATATGGTCTGACGGTCTTTTTATATTTTGGACATATCACACTCCTCACATGATTAGCGTTTTTCTCTGTTGCAGGATTTTGGGTACTTTAATTTGTATTTGGAACAATGGACGTCGGTACTCTATCTATTACTTTACTATTCTACATACTGCTATTTCACTTTCTTATAGATGCCTCGGGCATATTTGGATGCTTTCTCAGATTGTCGATAATCTCCATGTGGACCGTTATTAGGTTTTATATCATGTCCCTGTATGTGACATGGGGTATTTTTCTATCATTGTCTGGGGTGGGACTTCCACTTTTCTGGATGGATATTTGGGTTCCAATCTTCAGATGTGAAAATGTAATGACTTCATGAACTATTTTACTTCATATAATATATTCAAAACAACGTTTCTCGTCTTTTAAAGTTTCAATTTTTTTTTAAATTGAACCCGCCGTCGGTATACTGACGCCTTGTAGACGTCGGAATTGCAACAACTCAGAAACGTCGGAAGAGCGACAGTATAAAAACGTCGGACCACATTTCGTCGGAATTGCGACAGCTTACAAACGTCGGAAGAGCGACGTTCAAAACGTCGGACCACATTTCGTCGGAATTGCGACATCTTACAAACGTCGGAAGAGCGACGTCCAAAACGTCAGACCACACTGCGTCGGAATTGCGACTGTTTACAAACTTCGAAAGAGCGATGTTCAAAACGTCGAACCACATTTCTTTGGAAGTGCGACCATTTACAAACGTTGGAAGCACGACGATTCGTGAGACGTCGGAAGAGTGACGCTTGTTCGGAAGCGACAGAAGAAGTGTCGATAGTGCGACACTTTTTAGGTGCGTCAGAACTGCGACGGAATGACAAACCATGTTTTTTCCGCCGTCGAACTGTCGCTCTTGCGACGACTATGTGTCGGAATAGCGACGAATTGGCCTTAGGAATTTCCGCCAAATTTTCTAGTGATGCCATCGACCTGTCACTGTTCTGCAATTTTTTTTTTTTAATTTGTTTGTTTTGAACGACGATCAGTAGACTATAAATTCTTCATCCGAACTCGATTTTTTATGAAATGAATTGTGTTGGATTCCCGGTGATAGAGAAGTCGCTGTCATTCTAGTTTGGTGAAATTTTGAGCACTTGGAATTTTTGGCAAATTTTTTCCCCTAATCCAGATTTCGATCACTCCTTCCCATTGGCATGATTTTGGATCCACAAAATCTATTTATCTCATGAGAGCTAAATACTCTTATGTTTCCCAAGTTCTATCATCTTGATTCTACTTGGAAAAATCACCATGACAACCATTTGGGTTCACTGACATGCCTTCCCTTGTAAATGGCTTGGCTCTTCAACCAATGTTCTCCTTTTGCTTCTGACCCAATCCAACACTTGTTGGCTGCTTGTTGACTGATATAACAATTTTTTGTACCAAATTTATTCCTCGGTGCTTAGAAAACTAACTGATTTCGTTCCCACTAAGAATCATGTTCCTCCTTTGCACAAACATGCATTCAATGCAAGCTTCTCCTTGGAAACCACTTTTCCAAATTAAACCCATCTGAGTGAACTACAACAATAAGTTCAAACATCAATAATAACAAGAAAATAATGACCATTATTTTACCTCCATGGTTTCAATTTCCACATCTGGAAGAATGCATTTTCCATCTCCTTCCGTTCTTGGTGTCAACACATAAAATGGTCTACAATGGCTGCAAAAAAAAATTGACATCTTGTCACAAACACAACCATCAATCTGAAAAACACATCATGTAAGGAGCATAACTTGATGACATATCCTCTTGCTCCGTCAAAGCAACAAATTTGACATCATGTGAACATCGCCATGTACTCTTACATCTTGGTGTCAAAACTCATCGACCAAACACAAGTCGACAAAAAATGCCTCTTCAAACGATTGACTCTCAAGTCAAGCATAAGCATGTGTAATAATTTGACGATTCTTTTCCCAAAAAAAAATGAATTTCACATTTCATGAAACACTTCGTCAACATCTCGTTTTCATATTTGGAGACAAAATCAACTCTTCCAAGTCGATATGACCTGCATGTAACACACAATCGACCAACACAAGTCGACACTCATGCATGTGCAAATGATCAACACTCTCAAGTTGACAACATACATGTTAAACAAAGAAATTTACCAACACAAGTCAATCACTCATGCATGTTCAAGCACAATGAAGCCATAAAAATTCCACTCTTCATACACACAAACTCTCATGCATGTATACAATTCTTCAACTCTCTTACAAGTATAATCATAAGTACAAGAACCCCATTCATATTTACATGTACTTAAAGAGATGAAATGAAAAAAAAAAATTCTGCAACAAATTGAGTCAACATACTCTACTTTCAAAAACTTTCTTGGCGTAAACATGCAACATGCATTGTAGAGACAAAAGAACAAACCATTTCAGTGGCGCTTATTTCAACTGTACTTCATCTTGTGAATCATCCTCACCTACATCAATTATGGAATCTTCTTTTCCATTATTTCCATTCTCTTTCTCCACCTTCAAATGTCATGGATGACTTGTTGGATACAGATTCCAACACTTGTCTACAATATGACCTTTCTTATGGAAATGAGTGCAAAACAATTGAATCTTCTTTCAACATGGTTTTCTTTGTCCAAGGGACCTTTGGCTTGATGCCTCCTTTGCTTTGAAAGTTTCTCGTGCATGGCTATCTTCTTCCAACATCTTGAAACATTATGGTTATCCAAACCACAAAAGGAACATGCAAACTTTCTCCAAATATTATGTGAATATTTACCATGTTTATCATAATAAAAAACAACTTGATTAAAAGCATATTTATACCTCGAACATTCACCTTCAGGAGGTGAATTTGATGAGGTAGTGTATCTCTTTCAAATACCAACAATGGCTTCAATGACCTTAGATATTTTAACATCCTCTTGTTCGCCATTCTCATTAGCTGCATGCTTATGATCACCTTCTTGCAAAGTGGGCGTAAAAAATTTTCATTCCTCATGAACACAATCTTCACAAGCTTGAGATAATAAACATGAAATGAAAGTCCTTAATTCTTGGAACACCTTCATGTGTCTCCTTGGCTTTGGATCTTTATCCATCATGCTTTCCATAACCAAGACCCAAATACTTAGGCCTTTCCTCAACAACAATTGGCTCAACTATGCCTTGTGCATGTTTTCCCAATTCTTTACCTTCATAGCCCATATTCATCAATAATTTGGACCCTATTCCTCTAGTGTGTCTTTCAAAAGAACCTACACATTCATTTTGATAGGAAATTGAAGATAAAATTTAATTTCATACCTCTTTTTCATGCACATACATGGCTAAGGCTTCCTTTGCATCATGGAGCTGAGTCTCCATCTCATGCATATTTTCAAGAAGATCTTGCTTCTCCTCCTTCGTAGAAATCAACTGCTCTTGAAGTATAATTCTCTCCCTCTTATCTTCATACTTCTCTTGCACCATATCAATCATGATGTAGAGATTCTGTAACATTTCTTTATCAAAGAGTTTTTCAAAGGAATATGGATTAGAAATATTGATTAATGAAGCCGCCATCACACCTGCAATGAATACAAAGTTTCTTTGCTATGTTTTGAGAACTGAGCTCTCGATCTTGACCTTCTCCTTCACACACAAAATTGTACATAGTTAAATTCTCCTTGCACAAATTCAAAAACCAATAGTTAATTATTCTAGTTAACCTTGGCTAAAATGAGATAAACTTTTCTCTTATACCAACTTTATTTGAATATGGGAAAACTAGTTATTGCAATGCTAGCTCCCTCATCAATATTAAAAATGTGTGTTTAGGATCATCTCAAGTTAACCAATTGTGAAGGGGTTTATGTGTCAAGTTTTATGTGTCTTTGATGATCAAATTATGAGTTAATTATATGTTAAAAACTCATGTACAACAAATGAAATGTAGATAAATAACACACGTCATAAACATAATACAATGGTTGATAACAGCGTTCACCCCTCCTGGGCTACATCTCCATGGACCTGATTCAACTAGTTAGGCCCTCTTGGGATTAAGAGTCAAATGTCTGATTACATGCACCTGAAGTGCTCCAATAAATTTTTATCCTTCTCCATTGGCTTTCGAAGACCCAAAAAACTTAAAAATGTCTTTTCAATCTCTGAAATTGGTTTCCAGATGATTAAGGCTTAACCTCCCATCTTGGTGGCCCTAGGCTTTTTTAATCTCCAAAGTGACAAAAACACTTTCAAAAGTGTTCCAAAGCCTCTGCAACCTTTTCCATTTTGTTTAGAGCATCAAAATAATCTAATAGTGACTCGTCTTGAGCCTCAATTTGTCTTCAGCTGACCTAGGCATGGCCTTCCCTCCTGGTGGCCCTGAGCTTCCTTTTTCTTCAAAGTGACAAAAGCACATTTAGAATTGCTTCTCTATCTCTGCAACCTGTACCAATGGATTCTGAGCATGCCAATATGATAGGAATGACTCTCCCTAAGCCAAAATTGGTCAGAAATTTCTCAAGATATGGTTCCTTTAATTTTCCCTAGATTCCTCCTCCAAATTTGGAGAAGACTCCAGATAGCCCCACCAAAGTTGGCAGTCTGCTGAAACTGGAGGAACCGCTGAAAAACCAACCATAGTTAACTGTGAGTTAATTAACTTAATCTGCATATTATGAGGGATAATTGGTGCGCTAAGCACAATTATTTTGGGTTTTATTGAATAGGTCATATGGTGCAGTCACATGGGAGGAGGGTTGGCCCACGGGTTGTTCCCCTCCCTTCCGCCATCAGAGAATGTGTTGCAATTTAAATAAAGTTTCGTGGCCATCATATAAAAAGTACTACCCGTGGCCCAGTGGTAGGGCGCAAGGTTATGTGGAGGGAGGTCAAAAGTTAGACCCCGAACTCTGCTCCTTGTCATATATATTTTTCCCATATTAAAACGTGCTCCAAACGTTTAATAAAACCTTTGAGTATATAATATAAAAACATGTGTTGTATACTTTGGAATATGCAATATAAAATTGTGCTCCACCATGTAGTTTAATACTATAGGTTAAAAAAAAAAAGTGCTCCATAATAATGTTTGTTAATTGGAATATGCACCATAAAATATAACCCGAACCTTAGGTTATAGTAAATATGCCACCACATAAAATGTATCCAATCCTTAGCATTAAAATTTGAACCAACCAATGAAATTCAAACCAGACCTTGGAGAGGGGGTCCACCAGAGGATACACATGGCAGCCCCTGGTTGGGTTGTCCTCCCACATAAAAAAAAAAAATCAAATTCAACCTTAGGAGGACCTTAGGAGGACATTGGGAAATCTCACCTTCTCAAACCCCAAACTTGTTGAGATTCAACAAGAAAATTTCAGCACCCACGCCTAGTGAATTAAGCACCTACACTAAGGTGGGGCCCGCTGTGCTATTTTTGGGTGCATATCTATTTTAGTTATCCCTTAATTAAGATGAACAATAAACTATAATTTATTCTCAATGATAACCTGTAATATGTAACTGAGAGTGATAAACTCAGTTAGCTAGTGGATTTTGAGTTAGAGGTAGTTGGTGAGGCATGCATAGTAATTCTAGTTGTAACAGAGTTTGAAGTGTAGTGGTGCATTAGTTAATGCAGGTTGTAATTAGTTTAACTCAGTTAAGTGAGTTAAACTTAGTTGTGCTAGTTGTAACTAAAGATACACTAGTGGGAGATCAAGTGAATTAAATATTAATTAATTCAAAACCAGTGATCTCACATGCAACTGAGGATTTACTATTATTAGTTGCATGCATGTCAAATCCAGTGGAGACCCAGTTGAGATATAGGTGAAAGGGAAGTTGAATATCAATTGTAGGATAATTAGGTTGCACACATGCAACCGAACACCCATTAGAGTGCCCATGATACTTGCGCAGTCAAGAAAGGCAAGAATTCCTATCTTTTAGGGAATGCGCAAGCAAGGCAGGTTGTCTGGAGGCTGAGAATTGGCTATGTGTTGGTCATTTTTTCTTATGATAGTGTGAGACAATTAGCTGAGTACTGGAGGGCTCTTGTGAGAAGAGTTTTGTATGTAATTGTTTCATGATCCATGCTGTGAATATACAATAGAAGATAGTGGAGTTTTTAGCTGTAAGCTTTCCCCGAGAAATTATCTGTGTTGTGTTTGATTTGATTCTTCTTCACTTCATGTGATTGGCAGTTGTGTTTTTAATTCTGCAAAATATTTGTAGAAGAGATTCAGTATTTAACTTTAGTACATTGTTGGATCATGTGAATCCAAGATATACATGAATGTTGTATAATTTCGACATGGTATCAGAGCACATGAAATTGCAAAAGTGAAGCAGGAGCTGAGTTTGTGACTGGATAGAATTAGAATTTGCAGAAAGACTTTCTTGGTGCTACAGTTGATTCAAGAACGAAATGGCTTTAAATGGCTTGAGGTTGGAGTATGCACTGAAGGGCAACTCAAACTATATTTATTGGAAGGACAGGATGGAGGCAATACTCAAAGACAATGGCTTAAAGGAATTCATTGACACTGATGTTCCTAAACCCACTGTGATAGATGCTGCAAATCTTGATTCATGGAAAAATAAAGTGGAAAAAGCGAGAAGGATCCTGTTGGAGGGAGTATGAGACCACATTGTCTCAAACCTCCCTGTTAAAGACACACCATATGCAATGTGGAAGGCTTTGACGGATCTATTCCAAAGCAGCAATGACCATAGGAAATTGGTGCTCAAAGATAAACTCAGGAAGATCAAGATGGAAAAGGGTGACACCATTCCAAAATATCTAACAAAGTTTTTCCAATGTCGGGATGCACTAGGGAGCGTTGGAATAATAGTCGTTGATGATGATTTGATGAGCTTGGCTCTCCTAGGACTTCCCAAGATTTGGCACAATTATCAAGACTCTGTCAATGGAAGGGAAAAATTTCTAGATTGGGAACGAATATGGGTTGGATTTGGTGCAGGAGGATTTTAGACGGAACACCAAAGATGGATCTTCATCTAAGAATGAAGATGAAGAGGATTTTGCTTTGGATGCCAAGGCGAGGAAGGGGAAGGGGAAGAAATTCCATTCTAAATCTAAGTCCAAGAATGGTAAGAAGCAGGACATGTCTAAGGTGAAGTGTTTTCATTGTCACGAGCATGGGAATTTTGCTACTAATTGTCCACAAAAGAAGAAGAACAATAAGGCTGTAGGATTTGTAGCTGGTGATGCCCTTGCCTTGGTATTTTAGCTTGACTTCTCATTGATCGCATGCATGGTGTCCAGTGCATTGGGATCTGTGTGGTATTTGGATAGTGGCGCTTCCTTTCACATGATGGGAGACAAGGAACTTTTCAGTGACTTGGAGGAGAAGGACCTCCATATGCATATTGAAATGGGCGATGAAGGGTGGTACAGTTCTATCGATATTGGTACCATTACCTTCAAGAGGCAATCAAGTAAACCCTTTCAATTTAAATATGTAATGGATGTACCAGGTCTAAAGAAAAATTTAGTCTTAGTCGCAATGTTGGAGGATAGAGGCTATGATGTTGTTTTTAGTGAAGGAAAAGCTTTCCTGTGACATAAAACAACATTACAAGCCAAGAGGATAGGGATTCAAGGTAAGAATCTCTACAAGCTAGAGTTATATGGTTGTGCAACAATGATGGGAAAGGAATATCAAGTGGTGAGCTGGGATGAGGGTGAATTATGGCATAAGAGATTGGGCCATCTTCACTATGGAGCTTTGAAAGTCATGCAATTGATTTATACTAGTCTTCCCAGGGGTACACTTCCATAGTCAGACACATGCAAGGGATGTACTATGGGAAATATGTAAAGGCCAACTTTCATGAGAAGGATAACCGAGCTTCGGGGATCCTTGAGAGATTTCACACAGACGTGTGTGGACCATTCTATATTTCTTCAACATAAAAACATAACTACCATGTAATATTTGTTGATGACTTTTATCGTAAGTGTTGGATCTTCTGCATGCAGAAGAAATATCAGACGTTCTCTAAGTTCTTGGAGTTTAAGGCATTGGTGGATAAAGAGTTGGGAAAGCAAGTGAAGGCTATTAGGAGCGATAATGGTGGATAATAGATCTCTAACGAATTCAAGAACTTCTGTAACAAAGAATGAATTCGAAGAGAACTCATAGCGCCTCATAACCCATAGGGGAATGGGGTCGTGGATAGAAAGAATAGAATGATCGTGATTCGTGGGTGCAACACGAGCGACATTGCATGATCAAGGCCTACCGATGCATCTGTGGGCAAAACCATGCAACATAGTGGTACATGTGCAAAACTATTCTCCTCATAGGATACTTGACATGAGTACACGTGAAGAGGCTTTCACTAGTAAGAAACCTAATGTTTCACACTTTAATATTTTTGGCTCATCTGCTTATGTGCATGTGACCAAGGATGCCAGGAAGAAGCTAGAACCAATAGCTAAGGTTGGGATTTTTGTGGGGTACACTGAAACACCCCATAATTATTGTGTGTATTTTCCAAATAGTAGAATGACTGTTGTGCGGCAGGATATAAAATTTGATGATTAGAAAGCCACGTGGTTGCCCCTTGAGAGGGAGTTGGACTTACATGCAGAGGAGGAACTGTTGGTTCCCAACGATGAGTCTCAAGATGTGGATCAGCCACATGAGGAGGTTCATGGAGTGGAGGAAAACACTCATGCAGATCCATCCATCAGAAATGGCAGAAGGCGCATCATGTAAGCTAATTTATTGGGACTTGATGTTGCATAGAATGTAGGAGCCCCTACTTCACAACGCAGACAGAGATAGTCTCCTGACCAATTTACTGAATACATGGCTCTTATGAGAAAATGTATTGTGACTAAACCATCTTCCTTTCAAGAAGAAGTGCAACAACCAACTTGGGTTGTGATGCAGAGATTTTTCATAACTCAGAGTAGAGCGCATAGAAGGTGTTTATTTCCTTTATCATGAAAATCCTCATCAAAATATTCATTAAAACCACATTCAATTCAACTCAAAATATATATATAAATAAGAGAGAACTGAACATAAACAAAATACTGGTATATAATAACAACAAGAATTTCAGATTCAAACTGTTTGCCCAAATATTACATTTGTGGGCCTCTCGGCTCTCGCCCTTTACATGAACTCTCACACCATTTCTCTCTATATCACTGTGTCTTTCATCCTCACACAAACCTCATATTTATACATAATTGTGGATTAATTTCAATCCATGATTTCCTCCACCAATAACTCAACCAAATTCTAAAATAGCTTTATCCCCTTTTTACTCAACTTAAGTTCCATTTAAAGAGTTCTTAATCCATAAAATATCTATCCAACTCAACTTCAACTCATATTCTCAATTAATTAAGAGGATATTTACAATAAATCTCAAACTCATATTTTTTTCTCTTAATTTATTTAAAATGTGCATAATTTATAAAATAATTAAAAAAACATCACCCCCTAAATCACACAAATAAATAATGAAAATTTTGCTCGATGCTCCTGCATCAGACTCCCCATGTAGAGAAGTTTCCATAGACTCTTGTCTATGAGGTCTGTCACTTTTCTGTAATAATGTGATAGCCACAAGTCTCAATAACTTTCTACCTCCAGGATTCCAAACTCTGTTGTGTTGCTGGTCTTTTAAAGTATCAACTCCATTTTGTAATTTTGCACAGAATTTCCAGAATAGTATTTTCATAATACTATTGAATGTAACTCTTGCTTTTCCATACCACATCAACTTTATTTCAAAAATTACAGACTCATGTAGAAACGCTGATACCCATTCTCCTGGTCTCCAAACTTTGAAAGAATCTTGAACTAGCTTTAAATCAGCATCACCCATTCTATCAACCGCATTCCATCGGCCTCTCCAAAAATTTCTTTTTCCAATTCCTCGGAGTAATTCCTCTTTGTTTGATGATTCTGTCTCCAATTGCACTGAATACTCAACTTTCTCAAATGAAGAATAATCAATAACATCCCCTTGAACACAACTATAGTCATTTATTTCTCCTATAGTAACAAATTTCTCATCTGGTGTTGTACCTGCATTCATCAACAAATTATTAGTTTTAAAAAGATAAGACCTTTCGGCCTCTTTTGATGCTTCAAGCACCAATCCCCCATCATAGGCTTCTTGGATTTCAGTATATCCTATTTTGAATTGTTGGCTGATTTCATCTTTATATTGTTGGTTCAATACTTTTGTTTCCTTTATATCTCTAAGGACATAACTTTCTTGCTACTCCTGATCTTTCATCTCAACTTCAAATACTTTCTGCTCAATTTCTCTAATTTCAACATTATATTTATTAATGTTTCCTTTTGTACCTACAACCACATTAATATTTGAAGAGTTAAAACATTCACTTAACTCTATAAAATTTAGAAACATTTCATCCTTATCATGCACGGCAGTTGCAATCTCTTCTGTATCAGGTTCTACAAGTTTCATCTCTCCTTCAGGTTCCTTGAGCCATTTTTCCAAGAACTCTACTTCCATGTGTAATATTTCTAGCATTTCATCACAACCTTCATTCTTCTTCTGGAAATCCTCTTGAGGTATCTTGGTTTCTGTATCATCACATTGAAAAATCCTTTCATCAATTTCATTAAACAAATTCGTTTGTTTACCTCCTTGGAATATCACTATGGAATTTTCATTATGCTTCTGCTCCATAACAGCTTCAACTGGCTGTCTTACACCAAATATGAATTCATCTATGAATTCTTTCTGCGGCAATAAATCAGTACCTTCCTCCTCTAAAATGCATTCTCCATCATACTTCACCTCAAAGGCTTCATTTATCTCTGTGACAGTTTCACCAGACTGTCCACCATCTTCTACACATCCTGCAAGCATACACAAACTATGAGTTTTAAAAATACAAGGCTTTATAGCCTCATCTGCTTCCCTTGTCAGCATATCTTCAAATTGTTCTGAACTATTCCAATATTCCATGAGATCTTTATCATTAATCTCTTCACCCAGAATTTCACCCTGTTCTGGGCCACAGATGGAAACTTCCATTTTCAACTCATCTTCTCTGAGTTCTTCACATCTCAATTGCACACTCATCATTTGCTCGAGATTCCTCAGCTCTTCTGTTAACTATATGCTTACTTATTTTTCCCTCTTTGCGTGTAGCCTCTACCATTTCACTTTCTTCCTCATGGTCCAACTATGTCTCTGGTATTTCGTATTTCTCTACAACAATTCCATAAATAACTCAAGGTAAAATTCTATTTCAGCTTTCTCCCTCTCATACTCTTCATCAGTCAACTACTTCCATATGCCATTTTCCTTGGCATTTTCCTTCTTCTTTCTTCTGTTGCGGTCTTTCTCAAAACCTTCGAAATGACTATCACCAGTCATCCTCTCCTCCTTTGTGAACTTCATCTGTTCACTTGTGGATTTCATTCAAATACCCTTTTCAGAAAGCCTTATTACTTGCCATCCAACAATGCAAGCTCTCTTCCAGTGCTTGGTATCTTTCGGTTCTCTATCTTGGAATCATTTCTGGGCAACTCTCTTGCTCCTCTTTTCTACGAAACAACAACTGCAATAATTCTTGTGTTACAATGACCAAACTCTTTGGGTTTCGGGCTCTGTCGATCATGCACCCAATTGCATTCAAACCTTTGACTTGATTTAAGACTTTTTGATTCCAGAATTGACATAAACTCTTCATCTTGGATGAAAATTCACCCTTTTGTACAATAATTTAATGGTTTAACTTCACTGAAGCTATCCAAATTTCTTCATTTTAGCTTAACATCTTATTTGACTTCAAAGCTTGACCCAATAATTACAATAGTGGATATTTTGACTCTAATTCAAGTTATACAATATACCAATGAACATCCACCCTTAATACATTTTCATGTTGTAAAATCTCCCCATTACCAATTCTCTCCCATAATCTATTCTTATGAAAATATCATAAGTCACTAATTATATCATCTCCCATTATCACTTCACATGATACTTAAGCCTTTAAATTGAAATGAAATCCACTTTTCCCAAGATTTATTTTATGGTGAAAATAAATAAACCATTTAATTTTCAACATTTAAAATACCTCTTTGAAATGAATTTTCATACCTTATGCTCCCTTCAAGGTTATTTAATAAACCTCTTCTTTGCAATGTCAACTCTCTGAATTTCACTCTTATGTGTCGTTCTTATTACTATGAATATTTGCATGCCCTTCATACCATAACGTCTTCAACACGCTAATCATCTTAGCACAAACAATTTTCCTGCACTTCCATGCAGCTCCTTCTTTGTAGTGATGGTTCTCATGCAACGCCGTCTTCAATGCACCAAAAACATTTCATTCATAGGAATTTTCCAAACTTTCTTTTAACATGGTGGCATCAACATATTTCTCCAGCAGCAACAAACACAAACTGCACTATCTTCGGGACAGAACAATGTGAACACTTTCACATACGCTACAAGCAACGATCAATCATGCTCTTTAACTCATAGAAATCATAGATGCTCCTTTACCGGCCTGCTCCTTCATATAGATATCAGTTATCATAACCTCAAAATGATATTCCACAACCACACTGGCTCACCACTCTTATGCTGTGATTGGGTTCACCACTTGCTCTCAAAATGCCGCTAACTTATCTCAATCAGTTAGGTCAAAACACTTCTTCAATAGTTCATTTCATAATTTTAAGTTTCAATGAAGTATTTCTTAAAACTATTAGTCGACACATTGGTGTAGGTGCTCACTGTAAAATAAACTCCAACAGTCTTCTCAAAGCACAAATATACTTTTCTTTTAAGAGAGGAAAAAATAACTTATTTAAATCAATGAAGAGAATTACCATGTTTTTGAGCTCAACACAGTAAACACCACAATTATCAGCAGAAAAAAAAAAACCATAGCAAACACCAGGCTCGGACGGTGCTCTTCTGCATTCACATGTAATGGAGGCCTCCCATTTTACAAAAAGGGATGACTGAACACACTATTGTTGGCTCCTCTACAATAGATCTATCTTGAAAAACTATTTTTCTTTGAGGCTAAATACCCTGCCTTCCACAGTGAGAAGTAGGTTTCACAGAGCCGCCCAAACACTGAACAAAAAATTCATAAGAAGGTGCAATATGGGGTGCAGCAGGACTTCACACTTGATTCCAACCTTATACATCTGTACTTCCATGACTGTGTCGTTCGAGGATGTGATGTGTCAATTCTCTTAAGTTATGAAGGAAGCAAAGAGAGATTCTACACCCTTCAGAACACTGTGTGATTTTAATGTCGTGGGTGATTTCGAACGTTGCTCGATCCAACATATACACATACACCAACTACCTCACGTAGCAGGCTCACACATACAACATAATCACAATGCCTAAGCATGGATTCTAACCTCACACGGTCTTGATGATCATTGCGAGTGATGGTTCTCGGCTCTAGCGATGGCTCTCACACCCATAAACCTCACAATAAATCAATAGACCGTTGTGCCACCAACAATTGCTCCTCAATTCACACAACCACACATAGATCTAACACCAATTTAACCAATGAGAAATCAATCACCACTGTGCTTTAGTTATTGCTTAGATTTTAGTAGTCAATACATGGATAGATGAAGTGTATTATGCATCACTCTTGCTCCTATTGGACCTCCAACGATACTTAAGGCCTTAGCATATGACTTCGTAGAAAGAACGCAGCAAAATGCTTTCCGCTTCACGACCTTTAGTGATCGCCACACCAAGAGTTCGATCAAACATGATTGTTGCCATAAGAGTTCCAGACCAGTACAAGGGCTCGATACCATAGTAGTTTGAGACCACTATAAGGGTTCGAAACCAGTACCACAATGATGTGGCCAAATTATAGCAACAACTCAACAACCTCCAACAAAGAGGCTTACGAGGGTGAGATGCTGCATCTAGATGCCAATGCTCGCAAATCAATGATGCTCTCAGCAGATCGATTCCAATTCCAATGCTTGGAAATGGGTAGACCAACAACTTCCTCTTATCTTCTCAGCAAGGGATCTTCAACACCGTCAGCGCAACAATACCTCTCTGTGTGCTACACTTATGCTAGCTTCTATGTAGCCTTCAATGACAACTTCATTGTTGGTGCACAAAGATAAACGTTAACACTGCCTCCAAAAAAAAACAGTGTGGCTCAAAAACCCACAACAATTCACATGAGATTCCAACTCACTGCACTCACAAGAACAAGCACTTGGGTGACAACTTCAATATCATATTTAGCACCATATTTAGCATAACTTAGCCTCCCAACTTGTAGCTTCATAAGCTTGCCTACCATGTCTCCAATCCCAGTAGTCCACTTACAAAATAGCCTACTTCCCATTTCACGATCTCCACACTCGCCTTATGTCCAAATCAGACAATCTGCTTGTCATTTCTCGTGACAATATAGGATTGAAGCATCTTCCATTCATGGTTACTGCTTAGATCTTTGGGCTCTGATACAAAATGATGCAAAGATTCTGCATAACTCAGAGTAGAACACATAGAAGGTGTGTATTTCCTTTATCATGAAAATCCTCATGAAAATCTTCATCAAAACCACATTCAATTCAACTCAAAATATATATAAAGAAGAGAGAACCAAACATAAACAAAATTTTGGTATATAATAACAATAAGAATTTCAGATTCAAACCATTTGCCTCAATATTAAATTTGTGGGCCTCTCGGCTCTCGCCCTTTATATGAACTCTCACACCATTTATCTCTATATCACTCTGTCTTTCATCCTCACACAAACCTCATATTTATACATAATTGTGGATTAATTTCAATCCATGATTTCCTTCACCAATAACTCAACCAAATTCTAAAATAGCTTTATCCATTTTTTATTCAACGTAAGTTCCATTTAAGGAGTTCTTAATCCCTAAAATATCTATCCAACTCAACTCCAACTCATATTCTCAATTAATTAAGAGAATATTTACAATAAATCTCACACTCAAATTTTATTCTCTTAACTTATTTAAAATGTGCATAATTTATAAAATAATTAAAAAAACATCACCCCCTAAATCACACAAATAAATAATGAAATTTTTTCTCGAGGCTCCTGCATCTGGTTGATGCAATGGTGGAGGAGTATGACTCCATTGTCAAGAAAAGTGCATGGGAGAGAGTCCCAAGACCCGTCGACAAATCAATGGTTGGATTGAGATGGATCTACAAGGTAAAGTAAGCTGCTGATGGGAGTGTGGAGAAATACAAGGCCAGATTTGTGGCCCAGGGATTCTCACAGATCGAGGGGATAGATTATGATGAGAATTTTGCACCTGTTTCAAGGTAATCTTCCATAAGATCCATCCTTTCACTCTCAGCGCGGATGGGATGGCGCATTCATTAGATGGATGTGAAAATTGCGTTTCTCAATGGGATCATTGAGGAATAGGTGTACATAGATCAGCCTGAAGGTTTCAATATCTTCAACATTGAGTCGCATGTGTGCCGACTCAAAAGAGCATTGTATGGGCTGAAGCAAGCACCTCGTGCTAGGTACACTCTGATAGACAACTATTTCACTGGATTGGGCTTCACCAAAAGTGAAGAAGATGCAAACATGTACCAGATTGTGGTTGAGAGTAAGCTATTGATTATTTTTCTTTATGTTGATGATCTAATTTTGACTAGTGATGAGCAGCTGATACACTCATGCAAGAAGGATCTTTCAAGGGAGTTCGAAATGAAGGACATGGGACTCCTTCATTATTTCCTTGGATTAGAAATATGGCAGTAGGATGGTGAAATTTTTGTGTCTCAAGGAAAGTATGCAAAGCAGATATTGGGTAAGTTTCACATGGAGAGCTGCAAACCCATGGATACTCCTCTTCCAGGAAATTGGAGGAAAGAGGATGCTACTTCTGGAGATGTATTGGATGCTACTGCCTACAGGCAGTTAGTTGGTTCACTAATGTATCTAGTGAACACCAAAATAGACATTTTCTACGCATTTAACCACCTGAGTCAAGCTATGGTTAAGCCTACCAAGCTCTTTTGGAAGGTGGGGAAGAATGTCTTGAGATACCTTATGGGCACATCAAAGTATGGTTTATGGTACAAATGGATAGAGGGAGTGAAGCTTCAAGGATTCACGGACGCAGATTGGGCAGGTAGTCCATCAGACAAAAAAAACACATCAGGAGGGATCTTTAGCATAGGATCGACAACAATTTCCTGGTATAACAAGAAACAACGATCTGTGGCACTCAGTTCAGCAGAAGCATAATACATGGAAGTAAGTCAAGCTGCATGTGAGGCTATCTGGATGAGAAAGAGTTTGGTTTGTTTTTTTGGTTCTCAGATGGATCCGACAATGATTCATTGTGATAATCAGAGTTGCATTAAACTCTCGATTAATCCTGTGTTTCATGATAGGTCCAAGCATATAGATATCTGGTACCACCATCTCAGAGATTGTGTGCATATAAGGATAATGTTGCTTCAATACATTCCCACAAAAGATCAGGATGCAAATATTCTTATGAAGGTGCTCACGAGGAGAAAATTTGAATACCATAGAGACAAGATCGGAGTGAAGGATAATCCCTTTCTCGTTGAGAGGGAGTGTTGAGACTCAACAAGAAAATTTCATCACCCATGCCTAGTGCATTAAGCACCTACACTAGGGTGGGGCCCACAGTGCTATTTTTGGGTGCATGTATATTTTAGTTATCCCTTAATTAAGATGGACAATAAACTGTAATCTATTCTCAATGATAACTTGTAATAGTTAACTGAGAGTGATAAAATCAGTTAGCTATTAGATTTCGAGTTAGAGGTAGTTGGTGAGGCATGCAGAGTAATTCTAGTTGTAACATAGTTTGAAGTGCAGTGGTGCATTAGTGAGTTAAACTCAGTTGAGCTAGTTGCAACTGAAGATACACTAGTGAGAGATCAAGTGAATTAAATATTAATTAATTCACAATCAATGATCTCACATGCAACTGAAGATTTACTATTGTTAGTTGCATGCATGTCAGATCTAGCGGAAACCCAGTTGAGATCTAGGTGAAAGGGAATTTGAATATCAGTTGTAGGATTATTGGGTTGCACACATGCAACCAAACACCCATTAGAGTGCCCATGATACTTGCGCATTCAAGGAAGGCAAGAATTCCTATCTTTTATGGATTGCATCCATTAGGGATTGCGCAAGCAAGGTAGGTTGTTTGGAGGCTGAGAATTGGCTATGGGTTTGTCAGTTTTTCTTATGACAGTGTGAGACAATTAGCTGAGTACTGGGGGGCTCTTATGAGAAGATTTTTGTATGTAATTGTTTCATGATCCATGTTGTGAATATAAAATAGAAGATAGTGGGGTTTTTAGCTGTAACCTTTCCCCGAGAAATTATTTGTGTTGTTTGTGATTTGATTCTTCTTTACTTCATGTGAATGGAGATTGTGTTTTTTAATTCCACAAAAGATTTGTAGAAGTGATTCAATATTTAACTTTAGTACATCGTTAGATTGGGTGAATCCAATATATACATGCATGTTGTATAATTTCTACAAAACTGGTGAATCCTATTGTGACACTTGTCACAGTGCCACTGGGCATATGTTGTGAAACCAACTCCAAAAATAGAAGAAAAGAGATATTAATGCCTTATAAATAAGCCACTTCGAGGGGGAAACCTACACTACATTACATGAATGAATAATTCTTGGATGATACAAATTAAAAAATCTCCTTTCTATATATAGGAGTCCATGGGGCCACAATGTAATCCTAGCCGAATTAACAATAATAATTTAAGGGCACAATAATAACAATATGGGGGTTACAGGGGTACAATAATAACAATAAGGGGGTTACATTAACAAAAATAAGGGACTATACTAATAATATAGGGACCTAACATTCCCCTATCCTTCAAAAAAGTGTTTTCCTCAATGCTTGAGTAGCTCTGGGCGTTTCTATATAAAATTCTCATCCTCCCATGTAGAATCTTCAGTGGGTAGGTTCTTCCACTTGATGAGATACTCTGAAATTGATCGATTTCGTAGCTATCAAGTTCTTGTTTCCGTGACCACTTCAGGTTCCAATATGATTTTTCCTTCCTCATCAAGTTCTGGAAATATTGTTTGAACTGGAAGATTTTCACCTATAACCTTCTTTAAGCATGAAACATGGAAAACTGGATGCACTCATGAAGAAGCAAGAAGCTCCAATTTGTATGCCATAGTACCAATATTTTGCAACACCTTGTAAGGACCATAGTACTTTGGCAATAATTTATTATCCTTCTTAGCTTGCTTGAGGGACATTTGTTTGTATGGTTGTAGCCATAAAAATACCCAGTCTCCTACATCAAAACTTCCCTCGCTGTGATGTTGATATGCCTGTTGTTTCATTCAATTTTGTGCCAAATTCAGGTTATCCTTTAAGAGTTGGAGAACTTCTTGTTGATGCTCGATGTGATCTTTCACTGCTTGAACCTTCGAATTTTCTCATAAAGATGATGTGATGGATGGTGGATGATATCCATAAAGTGCCATAAATGGGGTCATTTTTGCTGCAGTATGGAAGGAAGTGTTATACCACCATTCAGCGAGAGGTAACCACTTGACCCATTGTGTTTGTTTATCGGATACAAAACAACGAAGATATCCTTGCAAACATTTATTTACTATCTCAGTTTGACCATCAGATTGAGGATGATAAGATGAGCTATGAGCTAATTGAGTACCCAAACAAGAAAATAACTCCGTCCAAAAATTTCCAGTAAAAATGGGATCTCTGTCGCTCACAATAACCCTTGGGCTTCCATGTAGCTTTTGAATTCTGTCCATAAATGTAGTAGCAAATGTACTTGCTTTAAATGGATGAGATAATGCACAAAAGTGTGCATACTTGGTAAGTCTATCAACTACCACCATGATGACACTCTTTCCTTCCGACTTAGGTAAACCTGTGATAAAATCCATTGAAATCTCCTCCCAACGTTGACTTGGAATGGATAAAGGTTGTAGAAGTCCCGGGGTCTTAATTGTTTCCACTTTATTCTGCTGGAAAACCAAACATTCAACCACAAACTTTTGAATATCATATTTAAGGCCATCCAAAAAAAAATATTTCTTCACCTTGTGGTAAGTTTTTAAAAATCCTAAGTGTCCTCCTAAAGGAGAAGTGTGCAATTCCAGAAGAATCTTTTGTTTTAGTTGGGAATTCTTACAAAGATATAAGCGATCTTTGTACCATAAGGAATCATTTTTCCAACTAAATGTATCGGATGTACTAGGATCTTGCTGCAACTTTTGAATGAGTGTCCATACATCTTTGTCCTTCTTCCATTCATCTCTTGCTTCGGTTATCCAATCTGGTTGGATAATAGAAATGGCACAAAGAAATGTTTCCACCTCTTCATTCTTTCTTGAGAGTGCATCTGCAACAACATTAAGCTTTCCTTTTTTGTAGATTATTTCAAAGTCATAACCCAACATCTTTGTGACTCATTTTTGCTGCTCTTCTGAAGATAGTCTTTGTTCCAAAAAGTGTTTAAGACTATCATGATCAGTTTTTACCTTGAAGTGTCTTCCCATTAGGTAAGTTCGCCATTTCTTTGGTGCATGCAGTATTGCTAACATTTCCTTCTCATAAATAGGTTTCTGTAAATACTTTCCTTTGATTGGACGACTTTCAAAAGCAATGGGTCTTCCTTCCTGCATTAAAACAACACCAATTCCATTTCCTGAAGCATCACATTCCACAATAAAGGTTTTTGTGAAGTCTGGCGTAGCTAAGACCGGTGCTAAGCACATTGCCTCTTTAAGATGTTCAAAGGCCTTAGTTGCTTCAGGAGTCCATGAAAATGCATCTTTCTTCAATAATGTTGTTAGAGGTGCTGCTATTCTCCCATAATTCTTAACAAACTTGCAATAATACCCTGTTAACCCAAGAAATCCTCGCAACTGCTTTATGGTTGTGGGGTCTTTCCATTCCTTAATGGATTTAATTTTGTTAGGGTCTACCTTAACACCCTCGTGAGATACAATATGACCCAGATATTCCACCTCTTGTACTCCAAAGAAACATTTGGATGTTTTTGCATATAATTATTTCTCCTACAATAGTTTGAGCACCCTGTCAACATGTTGAACATGATCCTTCCAAGACCTGTTGTAGATTAGTATATCATCAAAAAATACTAGCACAAATTTTCTAATGAAGGGTTTGAAAATGGAATTCATCAACCCTTGAAATGTAGAAGGTGCATTGGTAAGGCCAAAAGGCATGACCAAGAATTCATAATGACCCTCATGAGTTCGAAATGTTGTTTTTGGAATATCTTCAGTCTTCATTCTAATTTGATGATATCCTGAACGAAGATCCAACTTGGTAAAATAAATTGCTCCATGTAATTCATCCAATAATTCATCAATCACAGGAATGGGAAATTTATCTTTAATGGTGAGCTTATTGAGCTCCCCATAATCCGGACACATTCACCATGATCCATCCTTCTTGTGTACCAATACTACAGGAGCAGAGAAAGAACTTTGACTAGGTTGAATTATACCCGCCTCTAACATTTCTACAATCATACATTCAATTTCGCTCTTTTGGACATAAGGATATCTATAAGGCCTGATGTTTGGAGGAACACTTTCTGGAATCAAATTAATATCCTGATCATGATCACGAATAGTTGGGAGTCCTTTGGGAGTTTCAAACACCTTGGAATGATTTCCCAATACTTTTTGGAGATCTGCAGAAATAGATGATTTTGACGTTGGAACTTCTAGTGAGCATAATTGTGCAATTACGCCTCATTGTTATTTCTTTAGAAGCTTTTTCATGACATTAGAGCTTATTATCTTTCCCGACTTCCCTGCAATACCCCGTAATTCGACTTCCTTTCCTTCTAAAAAAAATTTCAAGAAACGTTCTTGAAAATTAAAAGCTACCATCCCCAAATATTGTAACCATTGTACTCCTAGTACAAAATCAGCACCTCCCATAGGAATGGAAAGCATTGGACTATTCAATACATATTCCCCCATGGTTAGCTTGATATTATGGAATTTTCCAGAGAAATTTATAGTTCCTCCATTTGCAACCATCACTTGACATTCTGGTGATGGGTATAGGAAACAATTTGTAATGTTCCTAAATTAGCTTCAACTAATTTGGAACATTAATTTTTCCTTGTTCATTTTGTATTTCGTGATTAAAGAATAAATTGTAAGGGAGAATGTATAATCCTCTTGAAAATCAAGAATAAATTAGTGCCTATGTGAAAAGAGACATATTTAGGCCATCATAATAAAATCTTGTAGGTGTGAAAGGGCCAAGACCACCAAAGGAGATCCTGTTTGACCAAGTCAACAGCACTATCTAGGTTCATTGAACCTCCTTGATGGACTGCGCAGTTCTAGAAGGGGTTTCCAAATGTGAAAAGGAACAAAGGATGAAAGTGGTTTAGGGTTTTACAAGAGACTCAAATGTTATAAAAGGAGGATGAAGGCTCATGAGGAGGTTGTTGATCATATTTCATTTTCTAAGCTTGCTAAGGCAACTCAATTTCTCTTTGGTGTTTAGCAAGAGAAAGAGAGGATCTCCTGCTTAGGAATCCTCTATCCTTATTTGAGTAGCTCTTGGAGGGAAGTGAGCTATATTGAACCACTATCAGGTTGGAGGCCAAGCTATGCTTGCATTGACAGCACTGGCTCATTAAAGGTTTTGCAGCTGCAACAAGTGTAGTAAGTGGAAATTCTAGATCTGCAAGGATCTAGTAGTTTTGAGGGATTTATCTCAGGGAGGGTGTCTTGTGACCACCCAGAAGAGGATCTCTGTTATCTTTTCATTTAAGATCTATATATTTTACCTAACGTAATATTCAACCCTAGCTACTGCGCAATCTCCTTTGTCTACTGCGTTATTGCTCATGTACTGCTTCACTATTGTCTAGATCTGCTATTGTACTTGTTTCTAGTGATTGAGGTTTGCCTCTCACCTTGAAGATTAATGAAGTAGCTTGCTGATATATTATGTTCAGATCTGGTGTATATCATGAATAAATTCATCTTCAGAAATTACTGAAGCTTTCTGCAGTTCTGTGTATAAAATTTAGATCTACATTTTCTAGTGCATTATTTTGTAAAACCCTTAAGGGGATCTTGATTAGAAGGCTGAGTAATTTCCAGATCTGATATGGATTTGATGTTTCAGCCATGTTTCTGCTGTAGATATTTAATCTAATTTTATACTTCTGAAGCACACTTAGAGGGATGTTGTCTATTCAGATCTACACTTTCTACATGTATTGCAGCTCCTAGATTTGAAGATTTCTTGCTTATTTCTTCATAAGATTCATTTTACTTCTTTATAAGCTTCATTAAAAGTCTGATTTTCTGCTTCTATACTGTTATATATGTCTGATGGCTGTTTTCAAGTGACTCTCTGCTGAAACTGCGCAATTCTGAAGTGGGTTCTTCTTCATTCCATCAACTCTTCTCTTTAGCTGATTTTTAACTAGTCATCTTCGTGGGAGATCTGTTTAAGGCCCTTAAACCCTTTTATTTTTGCTGAAAATCTGCATGGAGGTCCCACACAGCCTATAATAAGGGAAAACATCCTTTAGCAGCGTTATTCTTGCACCATTTTTCTTATACAACGTTTTTCCCGAGCCTCTTGCAATTTTTCCTAGTAGTGGAATTTCCTGCTTCTCCCTTGTTTGGTTTTTGCTCCTCTTTTTTACCCATTCTTTATATATATATATCTAAGGGTCCCAAGGGCATTAAAATCCAAGAGGATTGTGTCATTCCCACTCTTTTTTTGTTTCATCAGTCTTCTATAGACAGAGTCTAGAATGGGCCAGGAAGCCTCTGTTTTTCATCCTCTCTTTAGAGGTGATATAACTAGTAAATTCCCTACTAGTCTATCTCTGGTTTAGAATTTTTTGGTGTTTTTTCCACACTACTATGATCCCATAGAGGAATATCTAAAGATATTCCCTACTGAGCCTATTTTTCCCCATTCAGAACATTATAGTGGTATCAGAGCATGATCTCTGGCTACGCCTGTGAGATAAAGCTATCAGTGAAATCAAGAGCAAGGGAAACATGAATAAGATGAGTTTAATCTCATCTGTTTTCAGATTTAAGAAGAGCCTCCTGAAGGAGGATGTGCAAGGAGAAAAGAGAAGCAGCAGTGAAGCTCCCAAGGAGTTTCAAAAGGAAGATCTTCCAATCAGATCTACAAGATTTGTGCATGAGGAGCATTCTAAATCCTCATGTCATGGATATGAGCACTAAGCCATATCATCAGAACTTCAGCATTTTTCTAGTGATTCCTTCATGAAGGAGGAGAAATAAGGTGTGAGCTTGATTTATGCATTGCCAAGGGAAAGATCTCCAATTGGTGAAGATTCCTCATCTCAAGAGGAAAACATGAAGGCTTCTCTTTCAATAGTTGATCAAGATATATTGTCTCTCATTGATGATGGGGCAATTTCAGTTGCTGATGAAGAGGAGGAGGAAGTTGGAGATGAGAATGCATCCACCTCAAGGGTACCTCAAGCACTTCATGAGGAGGAGATTGGGGCACTTGCTCCAAGAGAAGAGACTCTTGCACTCTTGCAAAGGGTCCCACAGGATCTCATACATAAGGAGGATGTAGTATCATTGATTTGTGATGAGGTCTTGGAGATAGGAGATGTATAAGAAGAGGAAGAGCATCATAATGAAGGAATCATGAATCCTCCTCTACTTCAAAGCTTGGAAACACAAGGGAGGCAAAAGGATCCATGTAGCTGTGGTGAGGGCAAGTCTGCCTACTTAAATCCAAATCCTATTTCATGCCTTCATACTACTTTGCAAGAAGGCCCTCTACAAGGAGCACCTCTTGATAGGAGGAAATCTAAAGTGTTCCTTCATCTATGGGCTGCATATGCATACTTGGCTAAGGAAGGAGCCTTGGGAGAATCTATCACAGCGCAGAGAATCTCTCAAGCATTTAGGAGAGAGATGAGAAGTTTTATGAAAGTGACATTGCAAACTCCTACTCAGATATCTGCGTTGAGAAAGGAGAAATCAAAGATCTATGATTGCATGAGCATGAAGACACATAGAAACTCCATATCTTGGGGGCAGCCCATGATCTCTTCATTCACAGAGGAGATTTCTGAAGATGGCAAGGGGATCCTAACCCTCTTGTATACATGGGCCAAAAGGAGGAGGTTTTGGAAAACAAGGACTTTCCAAGGGGAAGTTGATTTCCATATGCTCCAATCTTGTCTTGTGCAAGAACAACTGCAAATGGGGCAGAAAAAGGAGGATGATGATGCTCCAACTTGTGATCTTGATATCAAGGATGTCAAAGATGGGAGCCATGAGAAGAAAGGGGCTACATTTCATACCTCTACAGCGTTGTCATTCTTGGAGAGCTTGGATCCTTGTTGGGATTCCCAACTCACAATGGAATACTCCAACGACCTTTTCACATGGGGGGTTCTTGAAGGGGAAGTAAAGGATGAAAGGTTCAAGGTGGTCGATGGAGTTATCTATTTCTACAATCTTATTCTTTTAACTGGTGACTCCAAACTCAAGGAGGGACTATTTGATGCCATCTATGAAATCCTGCTTTCCAAGCCCACTAGTTTTGTAAAAGCATATCATACTCTCTTGGGTGGATTCATATGGGAAGGATACAAAGAATATGTTTACTCTCATATGAAGAAGTGCATGGACTACTTGGTAGAGGAGGAGGAACATAGCTCTTGGGAGGAGCCACCATTTACACCTCCTTATCCTTCGAGTGTGAGAGGGAACTCATCCATGAGTTACCCCAATGATGTAAAACAAGTATATAGAGAGACTCATCCTCTTGAGCATTATTTTTCATCTCCTATATGCTTATATTTTTCTGACACTCATTTGCAGGGCATGGTGCCAAGATGGGGCACTAAGTATGATGGGTTTCATGGGCCATCTAAGGACATGAGATATGTTAATGCAAGCCATTCCTTGGAGAACCTTGGGAAACTTTTATATTCCTCATGGTGTGATTCTTTTACACCAACCATGATTTACATTCTCCAAGCATTCCAAAGACATGAGGCAGCAAACAAGTGTTGGGGGTGGCACTTGTCATATTTAAATCTATGGCAGTTGAGGATAAAACTGCGCTGGTTGCACATGAGGGAACATCTTCCTTCTTATCTATCACACATGGCATCTAGCATGCTTCTAATCATGATCCCACAAGCTGAATATGTCCTTATCTTTGTTGGGGGCATAGTTGGAGGAAAGGCACACTTGTTGAATGTGCCCTTGGGGGAAGGAGTTCCCCATTCTTATTGCATGGCATGCTTCCATGGGAGCATGAAATTTTGTATGGCCACTATGATTAATCACTTATCTATTTGTAAAGTGAGCCATATGTTGGATGGTGACATGCCTCTCACATGTAGTGGGGAGGATATCTTCTATGGATTGCCAAGATGGGAGGTAATCTACTTCATTTTGATGATAGCATGGGGATGGGAGTCTTTCATGGATCATGGAACCCCCATGATAGACATCACTTCTCTCTTGAGGAGGCCATGGATCAGCAAGAAGGTTTCCACAAACAACCTTCCATTTCTTCATGATGAGAGCCTTTGAGTTTATTCATCAAGGGAAAACTTGCATCTTAAGGAAGGACCATTGGGAAGACAAGGATACTACAGAAAATTTAGAGCAATGGAGGAGACTATTTGATGAGGAGGCCATAAGAGAAGAAGGAAGAGTTTTGCAGCACCCTTGTAGTTGCTTGAGGACAAGCAACATTTGGGAGGGGGAGACTGTAATGTTCCTAAATTAGCTTCAGCTAATTTGGAACATTAATTTTTCCTTGTTCATTTTGTATTTCATTATTAAAGAATAAATTGTAAGGGAGAATGTCTAATCCTCTTGCAAATCAAGAATAAATCAGTGCCTATGTGAAAAGAGACATATTTAGGCCATCATAATAAAATATTGCAGGTGTGAAAGGGCCAAGACCACCAAAGGAGATCCTGTTTGACCAAGCTAACAGCGATGTCTAGGTTCATTGAACCTCCTTGATGGACTGCGCAGTTCTAGAAGGGGTTTTCAAATGTGAAAAGGACCAAAGGATGAAAGTGGTTTAGGGTTTTCCAAGAGACTAAAATTTTATAAAAGGAGGATGAAGGCTCATGAGGAGGTTTTTGATCATATTTCATTTTCTGAGCTTGCTAAGGCAACTCCATTTCTCTTTGTTGTTTAGCAAGAGAAAGAGAGGATCTCCTGCTTAGGAATCCTCTATCCTTCTTTGTGTAGCTCTTGGAGGGAAGTGAGCTATATTGAACCACTATCAGGTTGGAGGCCAAGCTATGCTTGCATTGACAACGATGGCTCATTGAGGGTTTTGCAGCTGTAGCAAGTGTAGTAAGTGGAAATTCTAGATCTGCAAGGATCTAGTAGTTTTGAGGGATTTCTCTCAGGGAGGGTGTCTTGTGACCACCCGAAAGAGGATCTTTGTTATATTTTTATTTCAGATCTGTATATTTTACCTAATGTAATATTCAACCCTAGCTACTGCACAGTCTCCTTTGTCTACTGCGTTATTTCTCATGTACTGCTTCACTATTGTCTAGATCTACTATTGTACTTGTTTCTAGTGATTGAGGCTTGCCTCTCACCTTGAAGATTAATGAAGTAGCTTGCTGATATCTTATGTTCATATCTGATTTATATCATGAATAAATTCATCTTCAGAAATTACTGAAGCTTTCTGCAGTTCTGTGTATAAAAGTTAGATCTGCACTTTCTAGTGCATTATTTTGTAAAATCCTTAAGGGGATCTTGACTAGAAGGCTAAGTAGTTTCCAGATATGATATGGATCTAATTTTTTAGCCATGTTTCTGATGTAGATATGTAATCTAATTTTATACTACTGAAGCACACTTACAGGGACGCTGTCTATTCAGATCTGCACTTTCTACATGTATTGCAGCTCCTAGATCTGAAGATTTCTTGCTTATATCTTCATAAGATTCATTGTACTTCTTGAGAAGCTTCATTAAAAGTCTGATTTGCTGCTGATATACTGTTATATATATCTGATTTCTGTTTTCCAGTGACTCTCTGCTGAAACTGTGCAATTCTGAAGTGGTTTCTTCTTCATTCCATCAGCTCTTCTCTTTAGCTGATTTTTAACTAGTCAGCTTCGTGGGAGATCTGTTTAAGGCCCTTAAACCATTTTATTTTTTCTTAAACTTTGCATGGATATCCCACACAGCCTATACTAAGGGAACCCAACCTTCATCAGTGTTATTCTTGCACCATTTTTCTTATACAACGTTTTTCCTGAGCCTCTTGCAGTTTTTCCTAATAGTGGAATTTCCCGCTTCTCCCTTGTTTGGTTTTTTCTCCTCTTTTGGACCCATTATTTAGATCTGTAGAAATAAGGGTCACAAGGGTATTAAAATCCAAGAGTATTTTTTCATTCCCACTCTTGTTGTGTTTCATCAGTCTTCTATAGATAGAGTTTAGAATGGGCCAGGAAGCCTCTGGTTTTCATCCTCTCTTTAGAGGTGATATA
This sequence comes from Pinus albicaulis, assembly GCA_034641835.2. Classification (NCBI taxonomy): domain Eukaryota; kingdom Viridiplantae; phylum Streptophyta; class Pinopsida; order Pinales; family Pinaceae; genus Pinus; species Pinus albicaulis. The sequence goes on along the minus strand of CM076570.1, from coordinate 13,154,444 downwards.
ACCAGTAAATTCCCTACTATTCTATCTCTGGTTTAGAATTTTCTGGTGCTTTTTCCACACTAATGTGATCCCATAGAGTAATATCTAAAGATATTCCCTACTGAGCCTATTTTTCCTCATTTGGGACATTACTCAATTCAATTCCTTGGCTACCTTACAATGAATAAAATTATGGGTACTACCTGAATCAATCAACACTATTACCTTTTTCTTCTGGATATTTCCTTCTATCTTGAGAGTTTTAGGAGTGGTAATTCCTCCCAATGCATTACATGATATGGTCAGACTCATTTCCTCCTCTTCTAGGGCTAGTTCCTGGTGTATATCCTCCTCTTTTGAAGATTCTTGTTCATTTTCTTCTTCCTCTTCACAATCTATGTAAAATAATTTCTTCTTAGCACACTTATGACCTTTAGTGTATTTGCTATCACAATTGTAGCAAAGCCCTTTTTGTCTTTTTTCTTCCAATTTTTGTGGTGTCAACCTTATAGGTTGTGGAAACCTAGGAGTAGCAACACTTCCATCTTTATAGAAGTGAGTGGTAGGCTTCCTTGTTGCCATAATTTTACATTCAAATTTTCTTGCCAACCTGAATGCCTTCTCCAATGAATCAGGTTCCAAAATGTGAACTTCATGTTGGATGCTATCCTTTAAAGTACCTATGAAGAGATCAATCCTGTGTTCCTCTGGAATATCAGTTACCCTTATATTCAATTTTTGGAAGTCCTCAATGTGCTCCCCCACTGAACACTTTTGTTTTAAATTTATCAATTGGCTAAAGAAAGTGTTTCTCTTTGTATCCTCACAATGTGCTATCATTTCCTCCGTCAAAATTGACCAAGTGACAATTTTTTTACGGGAGCAAAGCCATCGATACCATACAAATGTATTTTGTTCTAAATGTAAAGATGCAATGTGTACCTTTTGTGTGTTTTACACATTACTGAGATCAAAATATTGCTCCATCTGTAGTATCCATGTTACAAGATCCTTTCCATCAAACTTCCTCATATCCATTTTTGGAATATGGTGGTTCTTCCCTCCAAAATTAGAGTTTATGAAATCATGATTAACATTTATTTTGTTCTCATCATGAGTTTCCTCTACTATCTTTTCACCATTAGGAAACATTTCTTGTATCAAATTTGTCGAACCTTCCATGTCTGCTTTTAGATCATTCTTCATGTTTTCCATCTTTGATTCCATGCCAACTTCCATGCCATCTATCTTAGCTTCCATGCCATTATTCAAACCATCCATCTTAGATTCCACGCCTTTCTTCAAACCATCCATCTTAGTTGCACTTTCTCTTGTAATTTTGATATGTCATGTTGTCATTCTTCATCTTCATGAGTCATAGTAGAGCCTTCTAAGGGATTAATAATTGTTGAATTATTTTTAGGGGCCATTTTAGAATCCAATATTGATATCTATTCTACAATATTCCCTTGGAATCAATTCAACTTGATTCTTCAAACAAGACTTATGCAATTCGGAAAAAAAAAATACACACCTTTTACTTGCTTTTGAGGAGCTTGATATTGAAATTGACTTATCTCTATACTTGCAGATCCTCAATATCTGAAATTTGGCCCCGTACTAGTCTTCTGTAGCTTCTTTCAAATGCCATAGGCCTGACTTGATTTGGATTCTTCATGGCAAAGTTATGTCCAATCTCACAGAATGACCTAATTATGGACTAGTTCAGTAGAGCGAACTTGTACGACTTGCCACGTGTCACTTTTTGCTCCTTTGGCTCTGAAATTTATATATAGGAAACTAAATTCCATGTAATTCCAGTCACTTTTTATATAATTCCAATCTGATGCTCAGAGAGAGAGTTATGAAGAGTTTCCCACGATCACCTCTTTGAGATGAAATTCAGGAGCCTAAAAAAGACCTAAGTTCCACACATCATATCTCTGAAAATGTTGTGAAACAAGCTCTGAAATTCTGCGACAATGTTCCTCAGGCGTTCAGCTTCATGCTCTAAAAATTTCAGCTTTTGAACCTTCGTATAAAAAAATTTATAGCGAAAATTCCGTGATGACCTGTTTAAGTGAAATTCAGGAGCCTGCAAAAAGCCCTAACGTCCACAGATCATATCTCTGAAAATATTGCAAAACAAGCTCTGAAATTTTGTGACGATGTTCTCAGGTTTTTGGCTTCGCACTCTAAAACTTTCAGCTTCTGAACCTTCGTAGAAAAAAATTTATAGTGAAAATGCCACGATGACGTGTTTGGAGCAGCGAAACCCTAGAATCCAAAGCTCTAATACCAAATGTTATAAAACCAGCTCCAAAAATAGAAGAATTGAGATATCAACACCTTATAAATAAGCCACTTCGAGGTGAAAACCTCCACTACATTACATGAATGAACAATTCTTGGATGATACAAATTACAAAACCTCCTTTCTATATATAGCAGTCCATGGGGCCACAATGTAATCCTAGCAGGGCCACAATGTAATCCTAGCCGACCTAAAAATAATAATTTAAGGGCACAATAATAACAATATGGGGGTTACAAGGGTACAATAATAACAATAAGTGGGTTACACTAACAACAATAAGGGACTATACTAGTAATGTAGGGACCTAACACATAAACTGAAGAATATTCCCTGCATGCTGACTGAGCTACCATGTTATCAACCTGTCATTGTTCTACAATTTTTTTTTTAAATTTGCATGTTCTGAGCGGCGATCAGCAAGCTATAACTTCTTCATCCGAACTCGGTTTTCAACGAAACGAGTTGCGTTGGATTCCTGGTGATAGGATGGTTGTCATTGTTCTGGGTTGGTGAAATTCTGAGCAATTTCAATTTTTGGCAAATTTTTGCCCCTAATCCAGATTCTAATCACACATGTTCCCTAGGACATTATGAAAGTATTATGGTGCCCATCTTATGCAACAAGGACCTCATTATACCATAAATAAACATCCAAAATGTAAAATAACATAGATACAATTACTTGTTATAACAACAATTCCATGTTTGAAGGTATTAATTATCTTATGATGGTTCTCAATTGAGATTTTGAAGTAGAAACAAAGGTGGAATTATTTATTCCTTTTTACAAAAAATTCTACATTGAAAATCCATTCACGATGAAAGATTGAAAAAATGATTTGAATATTTCTATTTTTCAAGATAATATTTCTATTGTACTCCTTATTGTTTGGAATTGGTAGCATAGGTGTCCTAAATTATTATTCTTGTGAAAGATTTGAAACATACATAATGTAGCAATCATTGGTTATTTTATAACATAAGATAAAAATAATATCTTTCTAGATTCTACCATGAGAGGATTAACAACATGACCAAAAAACATGATGGGGACAAAGAGTAATAGGAAGCAATAATCATTTATTGATAAATTTTTATAGTGGCAATGATCCACAAAAGGGATACTAAGGAGAATAGATTGAGTAAGATGGGCCCTACCCTATCCTACAAAGGAATGTCCTTTTGTCCTTATTTTGATATCTTTCTCTCCCTTTCAAAGAAACTTGCTAAGAAATTCAATGGAGAAAGCTTGCAAGTTCACAATTTTTAGGAAATCAAGCTTCAAAACATGAGTGAATTCCAACAAGATTTTGGTAGCATGGAAATTTATTTCTTCTCCTTATTGAATTAGTCACCCAAGACACACATTTATAAAGTGTTTTCAAGTTGTCATAGTGGTTGGATTATTGAATAGAGGTGTTGGTATTTCACCTTTGGAATGAATATAATGGGCCACAGAAAAAGCAATAAAACCTCATGTAAAGGCATCAAATTATATATATATATATATATATATATATATATATAATCAAGGAAATAAGTGTCAGACATACAAAAATCCCGTCGGACTAAATTGTTATACTGTCTATTATTCAACAATAAAATGTCGGACTTCCTAACCCATACCAACGAAATGAAACGTCCGAGATATAAAACCCTCATCACACTACTTTAATACAAAGTTGATTATCTGATGCTAAAAAAACAGACTTGATACTCCATACTGATGGAAGTAAGAGTCGAAGAAATAAACAAATCATCGAATATTCGACGACACAATGTCTCAATTTTTGGCATCTAGGGTGATGGAACACCTTTGGATCTTCAATGCATGTGGGAGTCTATACTGATGTTTATTCCAACAGATGTGACCGTCCCAAAACTGATTTCAAAGTTTCAGGTTTTTAATGACAATTTCAACCACTTTTGGTGTCGGATAATCGATGTCAGGCCCGTCAAATATCCGATGCTTAATAAAGTGTCGACTATTCGACACAATGCTAGTGATGATTTTCTCGGCTCCAATGTGTTGGATAGCTGATGCCAATAAGTTGCATATACGACGAATAACCATCATATTTTGGCCCCATTTTTACTAATGAATAATATTTGGTTGTTTTATATTAATAAAATAAATTAAGTTGATGCATCTACCATTATAGAAAAGTTCCTATTAGTATTAATTCTTCAGGAAATGAGGTATGAAAAAAAAATATTTTGACAAAGATTATTCTAGAGAAGGATTAAGTGTGGGAGCTATATTATATCTCCTTCAGAGAAAATCATTTATGTATATTTTAAAATCAAATTTGAAACCATTAGAAATGTTTACGAATATGAAGCATTAATTATGGGATTGGAATTTGTAAAGAAAAACAATATTTTGCATCTTGTTGTTTTTGAAGACTCGGAGTTGGAGAATAAAGAGGTCAAAAATCCTTGTCAGGAAAAAAATCCTAGATGTGATCTTGCAGAAATGAAGTATGGGACATGGTGGAAAATTTCTTTCAAGCATTTGGTATTAACACAATTCCAAGGAACATAAATCACATGGCATATTCTTTGGAAGTATCAACAAGCACTTTAAAAACACATAAGATTCCTCAAATAAGAAATGAAGTTGAAGTAAGATATTGACCCTCAATCCTTGATAATATTAAGAACTAGCAGGATTTTGAGGATAATTAACAAATTAAAATATTCCATAAATTGGTTGATGAATTTTCTGCTACCCATATTGATGAAAAACTAGAGGAGGAGGATAGATTAGAATTGGAAAATTATAAACATGAATGGGTAAATATGATAAGTAACCATAAAATCATTCAGGTGAAGAATAATTTCATTCCAAAGGGACTCATTCCTATGGAGATATTTTTTCACCATAATGATGTACCTATTAAATTAGTGAAAAACATTACACCCGTAAGAGGTATAAGACTATAACATTGGAATAGAGGAGGAACCAAAGTTCATTAAACTATCTAAGTCTTTTCTTGAGGTTATTAAAAAAATATGTGAATATTTTTAAGCAATATGTAGATGTTTTGGCATGGAAGTATGAATATATCAAAACTTATGATACTACAATCATCGTACATAACATTCCACTAAAACCAAGATCCAAGACATTTAAGAAAAAACTAATATTATTAAATCTTATTCTGCTACCACTCATTGAAAAAGAATAAAGAAACTATTAGATTAAAAAATTATTGTGCCTCTTAGATATTCTCAATGGATAGAAAACCTGGTCCCTATAATAAATAAGAATGGTGAGATAGACTTTGTGTAGACTTCATAAAACTGAACTAAGTATCTTTGAATGACAATTTATCCACTTCCAAAAATGGATCACATTCTATGAAAAGTGATTGGAGAAATAACAATTTCGATGATATATGGCTATTTAGGTTATAAACATATAATTGTATAGCTTGAGGATCCAAAAATGATTTCTTTTACTACAACATGGGGCACATTTATGTATGCCAAAATTCCTTTTTTTTTAATGAATATAGGTGCATCTTTTCAAATAGCTATGGACATAGCTTTTGTTCGAGAGAAAGATAAATTTGTTATGATATATCTAGATGATATAATAATATTTTCAAGTTCATATTCAAAACATTTAAAACATCTTCAATAGAATTTTTAGAGTTGTAGGAGATTTTTCATATCTCTCAATCCTAAGAAGTCTCACTTTGCTATTAAATAAGGAAAATTACTAGGTCATATTGTTTCAAAAGGAGGATTCAAAGTTGATCCTAAAAGAATGGAAGTAGTTAAAGTTATTGGTTTGCATCAGAATAAAAAAGAGGTTCAGTCATTTCCAAGTAAGTTAAACTTCTTAAGAAGGTTTATCCTTGATTATGCAGAAATACTCAAAGATATCACTAACATACTTAAGCAATACCATGATGTAAAATGGTCTCCACAAGCACAAGCTTCATTTAATCAGATTAAGAAATCATTAGGTGAAACTCATGTTTCAGCTAGTTTTGACTACAATAAACCATTTATTATATTTTTCTTTGCTTCATATTCTACCATTTCAACAATTTTGTTATAGAAAAATGAATTAGGTTATGAACAACCCATTAATTTATTTAGCAAAACACTATAGAGATGTTGAGTTAAAATATGATATGTTAGAAAAATAGGCCTATGGATTAGTCAAAGCCCTAAATTAAGTCTTTTAAGATATATGTTCCACATTCAAAGATAATTGTGTGTGTCCCTAATAATATATTTAAAACTATTTTAACTCAATCAGATAGTGATGGAAAAAGAGGTAAATGGATAACACTGATTCAAGAATTTGAAATGGAGATCAAACCTACAAAATTTATTAAAGGAAAAGTACTTGCTAAGATGTCGATAGAGTCAAATTGGAAAATATTAGGGGTAAATATTATCATGTAGCTTTCAAATTGTTTCTCAAATTATCTCATGGAGAAGAATCCACAAAACATTCTCCAGAAAAACCCAATAGAAACAATCCATAAGAACATTTCTTCAGGGCTGAAGAAAAATGATATTCATTAATGTGTTATAAGAATATTGTATTTTATTTGCAAAGTTTAGAATGTCCACCAAAATTTAATAGGGAAAAAATGAGATCTCCCAAACTTCAACCTATAAAATATTGTATTTTGAATGGACATTTATATTGGAATGATCCATTAGGACTATTATTTTTATGTTTGACCGAGGAGGAAACTAATCAGATTATTTGATAAATTTCACAAGGGGGTGTGTGGGGAACACTATCTATGGAGGGAAATATCTCACAAAATATTTAGGGAAAGATCATATTGACCAAATTTATTTTCATAAGTGAATGGTAAAATTCGAGCATGTGTACAATGTCAAGGATTTGCAGGCAAACAAAAACTTGCTCTTCTGCCATTGATTCTAGTTTTAGTTGAAGAACCCTTTTGCAATGAAGACTTGATTTTGTAGGAGAAATCCACCCATCATTGAAAATAAATATAAATTTATACTTATAGCCACATGCTACTTAACAAAGTGAGTGGAAGCAATTCTTACTAGGGTCACAACATATACAATGGTCATTAAATTTTTGAAAGAAAACATCTTGTCTAGGTGTTGATAGGCAGAAAAATTCCTCCTATAATGACATGATCATCACTTGATCAAAGCCCCAACCATGCTTATAATTGTTTGGTTTGGTGATGCTCACTAGTATGTGGGTGGGTCTTATTTCCATTGAATTAATTGCTCCTCTAATTCAATTGGGATAAATAAGTAGTTCATAGTATCCCAATGGAATTTTTATTTTAGGGTGATTTGGTGCTTTTCCACAACAAAATAAATCATAGGAAAATTTGTGTAGCATATCATCAGTGGACACATGCCAATGATTATGAATCATTTCAACCCCTTTAATCTACATGATGATTATTGAGGGGAGGGGGTCCAAAATGAAACTTGGATAGCACACTACTGAGGTTACGTGGCATAAGGATAGCCATTTCGGGGCCATATCCCCAATGATGTGACAATAGAAATAAATAATGAACCTAACACTATATATGTTAGCATCTTAGAGCATAGGTATGATCCACATGTAATTTGACATGCTAGGTCAAAGTACATGGAAACCAAATGCCAATTTATGTGGGATCCACCTAGGTATGATGTTAGCATAGCCTAGTGATAAAAAAATGGAAATATATTTCCACAAGTCTTAATCCAATTAAAAAACACCAGATGTTCAACTACTAATTGATTGGTTTTCAAATTAAAAATGGCAACAATTATCTCATTTTTCAACTATTGAAGAACTAGAGTGGCTGAAGGACTACCAAAAAAATAAGCATTTGAGCCTATGACCATTATTGTGCTCTGCGACACTCTCAGCCCACTCGGTTCTGGAGGACATGACAACTATCCTGGGTATCCCTCTCGCTCCTCATGTATCTGATATTTCTACTTTGTTAACGTCATTTCCCATTTCATCTGATTTAGTTCAGCCTATCCATTTTTTCAATTGCAATTTGAATCCAATTTGTTGTCCTGTTGCTACTGCACCCTCGACCATCCCCCCATCTGAACCATTGATTTCGATGGAGCTCCCTTCCCCTCACCTTCCCATTATCTCTACGAACTTTTCCTCGGGACATAGATACAACCTTCGCTCATCTATTTCTACTTCCTCTGTACATTCTTTTGGCCTCGGGTAGGATCATTATGGTCCTATCACCAAATCCTCCAGAGGGCGAACTTCCACCATGACCAAAGCCATCAAGTGGGTCGGTATGGAGGTGGCTCTGACACTCAATCCTCTTTAGAAAGGGTTCTTAGAGCAAATAAAACCCAGGAACGAGTTACCCCATGATCTGTATTTCTTTGAACTATAGGGGATTGGCCATTCTCGACAAAAAATTAGTGCTCAGGAGACTATTTCACAGTCCTAAGTTTGATGTCCTTTTTCTGTAAGAAACTCCGGGGGAAAAAATTGTTGTCTCTAAAATTTTGGCCAGATTCCTTCCGGATTAGACATTCCAATCCATTGATTCTCGGGGTTGATCTGGGAGCCTCGCTTTGGGCATCAATAACATAACGATTTGCGTGAATGGGTGGTGGGGACAATATGACATCCTCGGTGCTGATATCGCCACGTGGGGATCGAATGTTGACATTAATCTGATCAATGTCTATGGCCTCCGCCACCATCGTGATTATTTTTGGGTTCCATGGATGTGTTCCCCCATTATGCAGTGGGAAAAAAATATATTGGGGGAGGACCTTAACTTCTCCATCAGCCTCTCAAAATCTTGGGGTCCTAGGGCATTTGCGGACTCATTATCTGAATTTTTTGTTTCATTAATTGAGGAGGCAAACCTTCTGGATTTGGCCATGCCAAATAAGTTACCTACTTGGAGAAACATATGTACTGGTGTTGCCATGATCGCTAGGAGACTCGATCGATTTCTGATCAAGCTACCTCTACTCGCGATGTTTGACAAGGCTCTACACTGGGTGGGTTCCAGGGGAATCTCGAACCACTCCCCAATTTATCTTGAGATCCGATCTGGTGTTAATTTTCCCAGAGCACCCTTCAAATTCAATCCGGGATGGTTGACTAAGCTCGAATTTCTGGCCTTTGTTAAGAGAGAATGGAAGCATTGTGCTCAACTACCATTGATGGATCCGACCAGGGTTCTGTATGATAACCTCGGGAGAATTAAATCCCACACTATCAATTGGGACAAGAACAAAAAATAATTGGAGGATTTGAAGCTAAGTAGTATTGAATTGGAGATCCGGCATTTGACTGGTTCTTATTATTTAGGCTTCCAATCTGTTAATTCAAAAGACCGCCTCATTGCGCTGGAGAAATCCAAGATTAAAATACTCTGCAAAAAGGAGGAAGAGTGGAAACTAAACAGTAGGGCTATTGCTCTTAAGGCGGGTGACGAGAATACTAAATTCTTTCAACAATTCACAAAAGGCAGAAGGATCAACAACACTATCTCGAAACTCAATGATCAGCAGGGGAGGGTGGCTAAATCACATGATCAGCTTGCTGATATGGGTATCACTCATTTTTCTAATCTATATAGGACTTTAGATAATGAAAATCTGACGGATATCATGCGCATTGCTAGAACCTTCCATAGGTATGTGGATGTGGAGCAGGTGGAGGATTTAAACACTCCTGTAACTCTGGGGGAGATTAAAGGGGTCCTGAATTAGTTCAAAAGGGATAAGATTCCGGGACCTGATGGATGGACTATTGAATTTTATTTACATTTCTTCGATCTCATTGGTAGAGATATCCTCCTTGTTATTTAACATAGCAGGAATTCGGGGCAGATTTATGATGGCTTCAACTCCACTTTTATTGCTCTCATTCCCAAATCCGACAATCCCAACACCTTCAATGACTATCATCCAATCTCCCAATGAAACTATTTATACAAGATCATATCCAAAAATATAGCCAACTGCATCAAGCCGATTCTCTCAGAGCACATTTCAAAAGAACAATTCACTTTCCTTCATCATAGAAAAATCCATGAAGCTATTGGCACCGCTCATGAAGCTTTACATTCCATCAAGACTAAGCACCTCAAGGGCACCATTCTTAAAAAAGATCTTGAAAAAGCATTTGACCAAGCCAACTGGAATTACCTTCACCTAATCCTCCTCCATATTGGTTTCCCCCATGACTTTACAAATTGGATTATGGGATGCATTACTAATGCCTCATTCAACATTCTCATTAATGGAGTTTCCACTGGATTTTTTCATGCTGGGAGGGGACTTCGGTAGGGTTGTCTGCTATCCCCGTTGCTATTCCTCCTCATTATGGAAGGCCTATCATCCCTTATGAAAAGAGAAAAATTTGATGGATCCATTCACGGGATCAAGCTAAATGAATTTATACAGTTGACTCATTTGTTATTTGTAGATTATGTAATAATATTTTTGGATGGCTCATATCAGGATATCTCAAATTTTGCTAAACTTCTCAGTATCTTCGGCAATGCCACTGGGATGGAACCTAACAACAACAATTCCATCATCATGTTGATTTGATGCTCCGCAAATGAATCCTGACATGCCTTGGGGATATTTCATTTTTCTCACAAGCAGCTCGAAGAGGGGCTCAAATATCTCGGTTTCCATCTTAACCAAAAGGATACCGTATCACTGATTGGAATTGGTTGATCGTGAAATTGGATCACATAATTAACATTTGGCATCATCGTTGTTTCTCTAGGGCTGGTAAGCTAGTTCTCATTAAATTAGCCTTGGAGGTGATTCCATTTTTTTGGATGTCACTGACCTGGCTACCAAAAGGTGTATTATCTCGAATCTAGTAGACATGCAGGAGATTCCTCTGGAGAAACATGGATCTCGATGGGAAATTTACACAAATTGATTGGGATAAGATTACACTTCCAAAGGCTTGGGCAGGTTGGGGACTCAAGGATTTTACTAAATTTATGGCTTCTCTGGCAGCCAAGATGGGCTGGCATATCATAAGTGGCAACAGATTATGGAAGGAAGTCATTAGCGCCAAATATATTGCTCCCAGGGCTACCCTGCAATGGATTCGTGAACCAATCACCCCCACTCCGGGTGCTTCAATCATTTGTAAGGCCATCACTGATTCTATTCATCTGATTTAGACTCGTCTGGCTTGGAAAATTGGGTCGGGTTCTTGTGTCAAAATCAGCGCCGATGCATGGTCGGGTTACGGCACTAGAAAATTTGGCAGAAATTCTGACGGCCAATTCATCGCTATTCCGACACATAGTCGTCGCAAGAGCGACAGTTCAAGGGCGGGCAAAACGTGGTTTACCATACCATCGCATTTCCGACGCAATTAAAAAGTGTCGCACTATCAACACTTTTTCCGTCGCTTCCAAACAAGCGTCACTCTTCCGACATTTCCCAATCCGTCGCACTTTTGACCTTTGTAAACTGTCGCACTTCCGACGAAATGTGGTCCGACGTTTTGAACGTCGCTCTTCCGACGTCTGTAAACTCTCACAATTACGACGAAATGTGGTCCAACATTTTGAACGTCGCTCTTCCGACGTTTGTAAACTGTCGCAATTCCGACGCAATGTGGTCCGACGTTTTAGACGTCGCTCTTCCGACGGTTGTAAACTGCCACAATTCCGACGAAATGTGGTCCGAAGTTTTGGACGTCGCTCTTCTGACGTTTGTAAACTGTTGCAATTCCGACAAAATGTGGTCCGACGTTTTGAACGTCGCTCGTCCGACGTTTTTATACTGTCGCGCTTCCGACGTTTCTAATCTGTCGCAATGCCGACGCTTACAAGGCGTCGGTATAGCGACGACAGGTTCAATTTTTTTAAAAAATGAAACTTTAAAAGAGGAAAAACGTTGTTTTGAATATATTATATGAAGTAAAACAATCAATGAAGTCATTACATTTTCACATCTGAAGATTGGAACCCAAATATCCATCCAGAAAAGTGGAAGTCCCACCCCAGACAATGATAGAAAAATACCCCATGTCACATACAGGGACATGATATAAAACCCAGTAACGGTCCACATGGAGATTATCGACAATCTGAGAAAGCATCCAAATATGCACGAGGCATCTATAAGAAAGTGAAATAGCAGTATGTAGAATAGTAAAGCAACAGATAGAGTACCGACGTCCATTGTTCCAAATACAAATTAAAGTACCCAAAATCCTTAAACAGAGAAAAACGCTAATCATGTGAGGAGTGTGATATGTCCAAAATATAAAAATACCATCAGACCATATCAATAAACCAACAACATAGACCAGCATCGCTAGTTTTGAAGGCAGAGTGATAAACATTAATCATTTTTTTTTCACAAGATAAAAAACGATGTTTTGAATATATTATATGAAGTAAAACAGTCCATGAAGTCATTACATTTTCACATCTGAATATTGGAACCCAAATATCCATCCAGAAAAGTGGAAGTCTCACCCCAGACGGTGATAGAAAAATACCCCATGTCACATACAAGGACTTGATATAAAACCCAGTAACAGTCCACATGGAGATTATCGACAAATCTGAGAAAGCATCCAAATATGCCCGAGGCATCTATAAGAAAGTGAAATAGCAGTATGTAGAATAGTAAAAAAATAGATAGAGTACCGACGTCCATTGTTCCAAATACAAATTAAAGTACCCAAAATCCTTGTACAGAGAAAAACGCTAATCATGTGAGGAGTGTGATATGTCCCAAATATAAAAAGACCATGAGACCATATCAAGAAACCAACAACATAGACCAGCATTGCTAGTTTTGAAGGCAGAGTGATAAACATTAATAATTTTTTTTTCACAAGAGAAAAAACGTTGTTTTGAATATATTATATGAAGTAAAACAGTCCATGAAGTCATTACATTTTCACATCTGAAGATTGGAACCCAAATATCCATCCAGAAATGTGAAAGTCCCACCCCAGACAGTGATAGAAAAATACCCCATGTCACATACAGGGACTTGATATAAAACCCAGTAACGGTCCACATGGAGATTATCGACAATCTGAGAAAGCATCCAAATATGCCCGGGGCATCTATAAGAAAGTGAAATAGCAGTATGTAGAATAGTAAAGCAACAGATAGAGTACCGACGTCCATTGTTCCAAATACAAATTAAAGTACCCAAAATCCTTGAACAGAGAAAAACGCTAATCATGTGAGGAGTGTGATATGTCCAAAATATAAAAAGACCATCAGACCATATCAATAAACCAGTAACATAGACCAGCATCGCTAGTTTTGAAGGCAGAGTGATAAACATTAATCATTTTTTTTCACAAGAGAAAAAACGTTGTTTTGAATATATTATATGAAGTAAAACAGTCCATGAAAAACGTTGTTTTACAGACACATGAATCCTATAAAAAGTCTCTAGCATCAATTCATCATCCAGCAAGCCACAAAGAAATTTCTCCAACAGCACTTTATTCCGAAAAAGTCAATGTTACTGCAAAGTATATGAATCCACACTTACTACTCCAATTTATGGAGTATTTATACAAAAAATCATACAAAATATCTCATAACAAATTGAGATATTATCTAGGATAACTAATAAGTATTTTACAACAATATAGAGACAGATAGTCTCGTAGATAAGAAAAATGATAACTGATGTTGTGTTGTTTCCTTCTTTTAAGAATGTGCTGGAGGCAGGCCCTATATCTTGGCTTGTTGTTGTCCTCTTCAGTAATTCTATGTTGATTATTTCGTTTCACTAATACTCTTTAACTGCTCTGATACTCGTTGACCTTTGTTCATCCTTTTATCCTTTTTATCATGATATACTGTGGTAAATAGGCAAAAATTTATGTAAGGATATTTTTTTACAAAAGTTCCATCATTTCTTCCCACTATTGAACTTCTGGCACTCTGGTCCTTTGCAACTTTCTTAGTGTTTCATCAGCCTCAATATATCTGAAGCAATTAGGCTGATTTTGGAACAAATGAATTCTCCAATCTTTCATGAAGGTTTTTCCCTGTAGGCAATGCTGCTGTTGATGAACTGGTTGAAGAACTAGCTTGATTATCAGCATATTTGTCCAATTTTTCAACATAACTATCAAGGTCCATTAGCTAATCTTCTGCAACTATAGGACTGGGCAATCCTCTATTTAACAAAATATTCAATATTTCTCTGAAGGCAATGATTTCTTCTTGCATATCTGAGCACCTTCGTTCTAAATTCTGTACCAGAGTTATTTTAGTAAAAACTTTCTTTATTTCCAGAATTTTTCCGGTCTTGTCCTGAATACCAATTTCTGCAAGTTGATTCTTAGTCTGAGTATTCAAAAAATGTATAAGTCTATTGGCCTCTTCTGGCATATTTCCCAACTCTTGTCTTGATATCTCAATCTCATCCAGAGCCAATTTAACTAAGTTATTCTGTTCATCCATTATTTGAATTGAGGACCAAACATCCTTTATTGATTGAATGATATTATCCCAAAGAATATCATTTATTTCTTTTAAAGGTTTCTCCAATGTGAGATCCTTTTCCAATGCTTTGACTTTTTTTTCTAATTTTTTCACTTCTCTTGTTTTATCAGCAACACTCATTTTTGAAAGATCATATTTATGTTCTAGAGTGGCCAATTGTTCCTTTGTTTTGTGAAGCTCTATGGCCTGAAGTTTCATATCTTCCATTGAATTTGTTAATTCATCAGTGTTCAAATTTGCAGTGTTGCTCTGTGACAATTCTGTTGGCTGACCTGTTGTTGCTGTACCTGTCACTACTCCTGCTGTAGATACTGGAATATTTTCCTGCTTATCTTTTAATGCATTCTCAAGATCTTTTTCAGTTGTAGTAAGTTGCTCATTCAATTTTAAGAGAAAATCCATTAGTTCTTCCTCAGAATTATGTTTGATTATTTTTGCAGTCTGTGGATGTCTTGAGGCCGGTAACTTTAATTGTTTTCTCAGAGCTGCAATATCATCATCTTTTCTCTTGATCAAAGCTTCAATACCTTTCACATCTTTAGGATTATGACCCAAACCAATGATTATTTCCTCTAAAGTTTTGATTCTATTATCCTTAGCATGGGAGGAGTATTTTCAAGCTGCAACTATGTATTAGTATTATCCAAAGAATCCTGCAACTTATGGGTCATCATTGATTTATCCGTCAGAGTAGAATAAATCATCTCACCTGTTTTCTTGTGTAGCTCAATTTGATCTAAAGGATGGATATCCTTTGCTAAGACTTCATAATTAGTCCTAACGTAATCTTCAGCTGTCTGAGGCTACTGCACCTTGGGCTTGAAATGGCTCATTAACATGTTACCCTGTTGGATGTCATAAGCTGACATCAATATTTCTTGATTTTTCGGAGCCATCTTCAAAAATTGGTTGTACACTTGAAGTCTAAGTGGATCGTTCCTGGCCTTTATATTGATGAATGTTCTTTTGATGTCCTAGGCAGTTTTTACTGAAGGTTTGAAAGAAGATATTTCTGCACTTTGTTGCCTCTGTATTTCCTGTTTTTGAAAATTAGTGGATGTCCCACTACCTGTACCTATTTTCTGACTGTCTTCTCTTCCCTGGCTGTCAGGGATTTCCTGAAATGATTCATATTCTGAAAGGGGAGTTAATTTCTGCCTTTTAACATCTTGTTGTTCAGAAGAGCCACCAATAGGAGTAGTTGTTTCAGCCTCTTTCTTTTTTCCCTTTTCTATATTCAGAGGAGTTTGTAAAATAGAAATTTCTGGCTCACTGATCTGAGTAGGAGGAATTTGTCCTTGACCTTGTTCTTTAGATGTCTCTGGTTGCTCTGTCATTATGAATTTTTCAATTATTTGTATATCAGGCTCGTTTTATTTTCCTTTATATTCTACTGCTACTGTACTAATCTCCTACAAATTTTGTTGTAAAGTCTTGGCTGAAGAAGATCCCTGCACCTGTCCAAAAGATTCTAGGTCAAGTATCTTTTCAAGATCTTTCATTACATTTTCAACATTGACCTGCTCACTATCTTTTTCAACCAATGTCCCTTCTGTCCATTCATCCATATTAGCATATTGTTCTATTTCTGGGATTCTTTGATGGATGTATGGTGACAGTTTATTTTTCATTCTTCTATCACAGATAAAGTTGTTTGGATCTTAAGGAACCCAGTAGAAACTCTTTTGTAGTCTGAGATAGTCTTCTAAAATCCTTTCGGCTTCCTTTCCAACTTCCCTAGAGTTACAAATGAAGGGACCTAATTGGCTCTTGATCCTGAGTTGAGCCTTTTTCTTTGCATTGCAAAAATGAATTATATCTGAATTATTCATCTGCCTGAAATATTCTAATGCAAAGAGTCTCATTGGGACATACTTGGGCAGTTTGAATGGGCATAATTCACATCCATATATCCTGATCTCTGTGTAGTTTTGATATAGGTACAAGTCACCTATCTTGTACTACTTTGAGAGCTGAAGGATTTTCTTGATTTCATTGTTAATTCTAGGAGGAGAGACTCCTGTCAACAAGGTAGTTGCAGGATGAACAAAAAGGTCGACAAACTCATTATAGGAATAAGGAGAATCAGAGGAATTGTGAGTAATGGCAGACCAAAAGATGATTGACCTAGGATTCCCTTTGGCATCAAATTTCTTAACATAAAAAGGGAAATTTTCTAACTGAAAGTAAATCATGAGATGATATATGACAGAATAATACTTAAGTACTCTCTCATTCTCAAATCTCATGAACTGATCATGGATTTTGTCAGCAATATAAGATGCAAAATCGTACTTGACAACAGGAGGCTGTCGAGGGGTAAAAATGGATAACAATACTAGGGTTAATTGATCAACATAATCACTAGTATTGAAGCCCATTATGGAAGATATCATGTTTAAAATAAGTCTACTCTCATCAGTAAAGAAAGTATAACCATAAGGGGGAGGGTTTTTAGGCTGATGCTCTGGTAACATGAAGGTTTGGCATAGGCGGTTTAACTCTTCATGGGATAACTTAGTAGATTTCTCAAGTAATTCAGCCATGGGCAGGGGAGTGAGAGCTTGACCAGGTTGGAATTGTAGCATTTCATTTATGGACTGAGCAGTTATTGGGAAAAGGACATTTTGACTTGGGGATAAAACTGCTCGTTGGTTGGGAACATAATTTGCGTAGCAATAATGGATTAACTCAGGAAAAATATGGACTGAGGGGAGAAGGTACATAGGAAGATTTGATTCCCAAAGTCCAAAGATATCAGAAACATTCAAATAATTGTCTCTGCAGAGGCAAAGTATTCGAAGAGGATTCTCACTGAGACGCAAGTCCTTAATTTGAAAATCCATATCGGCTAAAGGAAAATAATCCAAGTCCTTGTGAGGGGCATTGATGGGCACGACATTCAGAGCTACAGGAACTTCCATTTCTAGTTCTTGTGGATTCAGAAATGGAATTTCGAAGTTTTTGTGGAAAAGGGGCACAATTACCAGTTTTGGGAATATAATTGCAGTTCTGGGAACGAAAAAGACCAAACTGAACTTCTTTTCAGACCTTAGTGCAAAATTAAAACTAAAACCAAGATTTTTTACAGAGTTTAGCGGGGAATTGGAATAAATACCTGTTTACAGGAAATGAAATGTGTTTAAAAAGGCGCTAGTTATGACAGAAGAACCCTGAAATATTCGGCTTCAATTCTCTTCAGCAAGGTAACGGTCAGCAAGCGTTAACAGTTGGTTTTTGAATTTTGTTGCATGGAAGACTGGCTAGCGCACGGAACAATGAAAATGACGCAGACGCAATTTGTTTTATTTACAAAGTCAAAAGGGTGGCGGGTTTTGATTGATGACGTCAGCATGTACGATGGTTTCATCACAGAGGGATAGGAGCGGATCTTTGTTTGGGCCGCTCGTGCAGTGGAAATCCGGACCCGAAAAAGATTAGGGCGAATTTGATAAGAAATCCGTGTCACAACTCTCCCTCCGTACGCCAGCCCAACTTCGGACCCGAAAAATATTAGGGCGGAATTCATTTGGTTTTTGCGTCACAAAATTGGCCGACGTCAGCAGGCTATTTTGGAACGCGAATTTGGTTTGAATTATGGTTTATCGTCGTTTGAAGTCCGGCGGGCTCGACTTAAGAACAATTTTGTTTGATCCCATATTTTAAAATTTGTGTTGGTTTTCTTTGATAATACACATATTTATAATAAATCATGTGAATACCACACTAGTAAACATGTGGAAAAGTTATATAAATTATTGAGAATGATCATTTTTATGTAAAAATATCCAAATGTGCTTTTGGGAAATAAGAATTCGATTATTTGGTTCATATTGTTTAAAAGGAAGGAGTGAAGTTGGAGCCTCAAAAGATGCAAGCTATTACAAAATGACATATTCCTAAGAAAATCAAGGTTCTTAGAAGATTTTTTAGACTTACATGATATTATTGATCATTTGTTAAGAATTATGCATGCATTTCAAGTCCACTCACATATCTCTTGAAGAAAATATCATTTATATGGAATGATGAGGCTACTTTAGCATTCTCTCTTTTAATGGATGCCATGTCTTCTACACCAACATCGGTTGCACCTACTTTTGGTAAAACATTCATAGTAGAGTGTGAGGCACTAGGACAAGGAATTTACATAACATTAACACAATAAGAGATATCATTGGCTTTTAAAAGCAAGGAATTCAAAGAAAATATTTGGTGAAATCTACGTATGAAAAATAAATGGAAGCAATATTACATGCAATAAAAAATGGGGGTAGTATATCACTGGGAGGTACTTTAAATTCAAGATATACCATGATAGCATAAAGTATTTTTTGAAGCTATGGATTTCATTGGAAGATTAACAAAAATGAGGAGAAAAAACGCAAAGTTTTAATTTTGAGATAATTTGCAAAAAGGGTAAGGAAAATTTAGTACATGATGCTCTTTCTAAAATAGAAGAGGCCTCAAATTTATATCCAATTACATTTTATATTCCTAGGTGGCTAGAAGAATCTTGCCATGATGGAAAAATGACAGTAGTACTAAACAAAAACTAAAATTTATAAAGGATGGGATGAACTCTATGGAGCATTGGGAGTGAAAGAGAGATATACTTTGGTGCAAATGTAGAATATTTCTATGCACGCAAGCATATTTGAATAAACAAATATTAAGGGAGTCCCATGTCTCTCTAATGGTAGGACGTAGGGTTCCTTGAAACATCTCAAAGGATCAAAAAATATATTTTTGGAAGGAATGAAGAAAGATATTCAAAATTTTGTAAGAGAAGGTCAGGTTTGCATAATAAATAAAAGAGAGATAGTAAAATTTCTAGGGTTACTTCAACCATTCCACATACATATTCAAATACTAGAAGATATATCAATAGACTTTATTACAGGGTTACTGAAATATAAAGGTAAGTATTACATTTTGTGGTCATTTATATAGACAAATTTTGTAGATTTTTTTTGTAGAGCTCAAAGTA
Source organism: Pinus albicaulis (assembly GCA_034641835.2). NCBI lineage: Eukaryota > Viridiplantae > Streptophyta > Pinopsida > Pinales > Pinaceae > Pinus > Pinus albicaulis. Next base: position 13,134,673 of record CM076570.1, on the reverse strand, counting down.
CATAAACAACAAGCCAAGTGGCAGAAGTGTCCGTGAAAGAAATTCATAGTCTTCATGGTTTTCCTAAAGTAATAGTAACAAGAAACTTTTGGAAATAATTATTTAATATGAGTGGAGAAACACTATTTGCCATGAGTTCTACATATCAAACACAATCAAATGGTCAAACAAGAATAGTTAACAAATGTTTTTAAGGTTATCTACAATGTTACTCTTTAGAAAAGAAATCTTAATGGATGAAGTGGGTTCCTCAAGGAATAATGGTAATATGATACTATCATACTACCTATCACACATCTACTAAAATTTCCCCATTTAAGGCCCTTTATGGATATCCAAATCCTAGTATCTCATACTTTTTGCAAGATAAGTCCAAAGTATAGGAAACAGAGTCACATATGGAAAATACTAAAGAAACTTTGAAAATTATTATGGAAAACCTTCAAATGACATGAAACATGATAAAACAACAAGGGGAAAAACATTGAAGTGAAAGATAATTTGAGGAGGGTAATTGAGTATTTTTTAGATTATAGCATTATAAGCAATCTTCATTCAAGAAAAAGAAGAATAAAGAATTAGCTCAAAAATGCAATGTGGAAAAATTCGAAGTCGGGATTAAATCGGCAAGGGTCCAAAAGTTGAAATACTCGATAAAGTCGGGAGTTTTTTGAAAAAGTCGGCAAAACTAAAAAAATACAAAAATATTCATTTTTGGAAAAAATCTTGATTTTTTCAAAAAAAATTAAAAAATTATTAAAGAAACTACCTCACTCAAGATTTTTTCGAAAAATTCGGCAAAAAGTCGGGACTTCGAGGATAAAATCGTGACTTTTTCAGGGATGAAAAAGTTGGCAAAAATTTGGCCAATAAAGTCGGCTCCGGGAAAAATTCGGGATTTTTTCAAAAAGTCGGGACTTTTTGCCGACTTTTTCCACACTGCAAAACTGTTATAGCCCTAAATAATTATTCATAGGATTGCACAAGTGGTATAGAAGTTATATTTTCCTTCTTCTTGCATTCATAAGGTTTTTCATGTATCTTGCCTAAAAAAGGTTTTGGAAAAAAATATGCCAATGTAAATAGAACTTCCAAAATTAGATGAAGAATGAAAGTTGATTCTTGAACCACAAAAAGTTATAGATAAACATTTTGTATCTCTTTGACATATAACCATTATGAAGTACCTAATCAAGTGGAATAATATTCCTCTAGAAGAAGGTACATGGTAAAATGATCAATTCGTGATGAAATACCCACGGCTAAAGGGTTCGTTTGAAGTTTTGACAAAGGTTTTGTTATATGTTTTCTCTAACATGCGGCGGAATAGTTTTATTGTTTGTTAAGGTCCCACACAGTGATCAAATTTGAAGGGCAGGTCCGAATTTCAATTAGAAGGGCATATATCTATGTCGCCCTTCCATAATGAAAAGCTTTAAAAAAAAACTTTTCAATTGACCATAATAAATTATTTTTACATTTCATTTTCAGAAAGACAAAACCATCAATCTTTATATTAATAAAAGACTGTTACATATACAACAATGAAGAAGGCTCCATATTTCATTGCTTAAATATCTCATTGGCAATGTCAACATAAGTCTTGAAGACACTATTATACGAGTTTGGATACATACCACCGGGATATAGGATATTCTTATGTGTCAGATTATGTAATGCAATTTTGACTTTGTCTCACAAGGAGAAGCAGCATGGAGGTCTGGATTTTTCTTATAGAACTTTTTTATTATTATTTGAAACGTTTTTTATAGATATGAATACAACAATGAAATTATGAGCATGGTGGACAATTAGTCAAGCTCATGATGCCAAACCATGATGATGTAAGTTTGGAATTTAACATTTTTACATATTAAAGACAAATAGTCAAAATCATTGACAACTTAGTATGCCATAATTAATAATCATTCCCTGTTCACTTTTGTTAATAGGTTTATGTCACACGATGATGCAGGGGCATTAGGCACTAGCTAGCAATGTAGGAGGTTTTGTCCACATGTTGTGGCTAGGAGGGTTCGAAAACATTTAAGTTGTAACAGCTAGGTGTCAATACCTCAGCTGACTGTATTACTTAGACTAGTTAGAGTTGTAGGAGTCGAACAGTTTCAGTTAGTTGAATTATTATAATTAGACCTTTTGATTTCTAGAACATTCCTCTTAGAGGAACTGAAGAGCCATATGTTATGTATATAAATTGTAATTCCTCGGATGAATAAAATTAGAGAGGGAAGAGGAGAGTAGAGAGGGGATTTCTGCAATAAACCTCTGTGTGTGAACAATTGTTTCCAGTTAAATGATTTCCAAGCTTAGTTGCCATTGAATTATCTCGAACTGCTAATTGTGAAGAATTGTTTAACTGTCAGGCGATTGGGTACTGATAATTCCATTCTTCTGTCTTTGAATTCCCGTAAATTGTTGGATAACCCTATGAACTCACCCCACCCAAAGGTGAGGTCTGTGTAGAGAACTTGGGTCATGAACACTGTTCAAATATAAAAATCCCGCTTAATAAAGAGACAAGATTTTTGTGCTTTCGGAACCTGACCCGAGGATTGGACATGAGTTAACAAACAAAAGGATAGCAGAACCAGACTTGCACCCGTGGTCAAGCCCTGTACCAAAACCACGAGCAAAATCACAAAAGCGAGTTTCCCATATCGCACCGCTTTTGCGGAGTAGGCAGTATTTCCTATTCGCGAGCGATTCCATAGAGAATGCGACACGTGGCGAAGTGACCCCCGGAAAACCACCGTTTAACCCGCGCCATCGCACGTTAAAGCCCGACGTTGGAAGCCGAGCAAAATTGCCAAGAGTTGTTGATTTGGAGAAGGGCCATCGGACGGTGGTCGCACGTTGAACTTGCCCGGAGGTTAACTAAGGTGTGCGGAGGATAGCCAGGTACGATGCGAGTGTTTGATTGGTTATTGATATATATAGGTGGGGCCGGAGTATAATGAAATTGTTTAATTAAACGATTGGCGGATAATTAGCATAAGTCTGGAGCGTGATTGTTGTAAGGTTGGGTGGTGAAATATAGAGTCGAAAGTTCATTACAAGTTATTTATTTAAAAAGAAACGTGGAGTATAAATACAAAGTGTTGAAAGTTAAACATTGGTTATAAGGCTTGGAGATAATATAAAGTCGGAAATATAAATTAAAGTCCAACCATTGTGGATAGTATTTATTTATCAAATTCTACGAATTTGATAAATAAACCCGAAGAAAGAAGAATTCAATTAAGACTCAGGCTGGAGGAAAAGAACGGGGTAAACCAAGGGAAAATGCTGACAGAGTGATTGTAGACACACCAGCTCTCCTTAGGGGTCCAATTTCAGTTTTGTTGCGTCACACGATGATCTCTCTTCTCTGGCATTTACTTGTATTGAAGATCACTATTCTAGGAATAAGGAGTTATTTTCTCCAAAAACAACCCTAGCCAAACATTGACAATGCATCAAGGATATCTTTCTATGCTTCATAAGTACATATGTTCTACTTCTAAATCATGTCTTGGAAGTGGTTGTTTTGCTGGAAATTATTCACCAATTGGTTTCATACCAAATTCTTTTTCACATTTTCAGCATCCAACACATGAAAAAGATAATGGTTTAAAACAACATAAATATTTGAAATTTTGCAAGAATTGTTTGGCACACTTTGAATATGAATTTTGAAGTCAAGTGCATGATGTTGTATAGGATCAAGTGTCATTTTGAATACCAAATGTTTCACAAGAAACTTCTCAACATGCTACCATGCAGTAAGGATTAAATGACAATATTGCATCAACTATTTCCATAATAAAAGTGCACCTCGACCATAAGACTAAACAACTACAAATGTTGTAGATCTAACAAGACCACACAATAAAATGTATTCCACAAGGCCAATACTGTATGAAAAATGAAAAGGAGTTTGCAACCAAAAATACCTTAGGAAACTAATTCAATTAGATACACCAAACCATCAGCAAAAAGGAAAACCAGCCTACTTGGCCCCAATATTTTCAATTGGGTCCTCTAATTCAACCAATAAAAAGGCCAAAACCATAGCATTGAGATACATTTCATTACACTGTCAATAACAATAAAATTTGACTCGGCCATAACCCTTTCCTTTTATTGTTGTGAAAAGCTTTATGCATTACTCTAATGTGGCTAGTCCATAGGCCAAGTAGACCACTAGGTAACAAATATGTTTCCTTTCACCTTTGAGTTTTCAAATTATGCCTACCAAATCTAAGACATTTAAGAGGGGGAACTAATACAACGTTAAAAACAAAACCAGAGCACACATCTACAAATTACCTCCTTAGCTACTGTCACACCATCATTAACTATTTTCGGAGAACCATACTTGCTCTCCAAGACAACATTTTTCCCTTCGCCCCAAGGGTGACTCCAACAAGATCAGCAAGTTTGTTCACACCGCCTGCAAGACAAATTGACAATGCTTTCGGTAAGTGTGCAATTGAATGCCAGACCATATGCCAAAACAACCCTCCATGAAAAATTAAAATAACACATTAAAATCGAATATAAGTGGACAAGGAAAGATCCACCGCAGTGAAGTTTCACGTGCGGGTGACCTTCCTTTAAACATAATTTTTTCTCTGACCTGCAATTTTTTTGTCACTGAGCCATCCTTGTTGAAGTACAACTCCTTTTCCATAGCTCTTGTATTAACTACCTTCTCTCTGTCGTGTAATCTCAGAGTCCCTCTTCTGCTTGAGTGATTAAAGGAAATGGGTGAAAAAACTGAAAGAGAAGACAATTGTCTACCATAATTATCAAACATTGCACCCAAATTCTTCCCCTTTCCATTGTTACCCAATGAGGTAGATGTGGCAATTGTTGTCATACTGCCCAAAGCAGAGGCCATATTCTCTTATCCTGAATATAGAATTACAAGATCTTCATATTGGTATGAACCTTAAAAAACATGACTCCCATTGCTAAAAACCACTTTTAAGTTGTAACAGGCAAACTAAACAACTATCGCAACTTTTGGCAACTTCTGGAGCATTAAGAGAGAAACAACCAAAGAGAAATACAACCACAATCCTCATTTTAATGAGACCGGACTATATTTGCATTAAGATAATAGAAAGAAATCACGACTATATTAAGGCCAGCACAAAACAATCTTTAACCAGTGTCTCTCGCGGCCTTCAGGTTGCCATGCTAGAGGTTGCATATTTTTAATTTAAATTCTTGACCTCTCGTTCCCATCTATGAATGCATCCAATGGGATATCTACATCAAATTCTCCTTTATATCCCCAAAAACAAATTCCCTACTACAAGAGCACCAGTATTGATAGATCACCCCACACCATCCCACCCACTAGAAATGGTGAAAAAGGAAACCCGAGAAAACTTCTGAAATATCTCAATATTACTATATGGGTGGTTCTTATGAATCAACCAACCATTTAGAACATGCTCATCAATCCAAACCATGAGTATTATGTGACAATATTCAAGCAGGCACTGAATCAGATTTCTGAAGCTATGTTAGAGAAACCCTAAACTCTCACTGAAAATAGGTGAAATGTGGCACCACTCAAGGATTGACATGTGCCAATTGGTACAAGTGGTAGAAAATTGTCATGCTCAAACAATGAGGTGATGCAGGAATGACATGAGGGAGAAAATATCAGAAAAGCCCAAAATCTGGAGAACTAAAGCTCATCACCAACCTGAGATTGACAACTTTACATGATGTAACCTATGAAATCGTAAATGGAGAAATCATAGTAACAATAAAGTAACCTATGTAACAATAAAGTCGGATTCATCCTGGGAGTTGTAATGGGAGAAATCATAGTGAACAACAGGAAACATGCAGAGTTGCTTACAATCAAATAGATGAAAAAACACATACAAAAAACCTAGATAATAATCATGAACAAGCTTAATATTGAATTATGAATTGTAAAGGAACTTACAAAATGTGACATTACGAACCTGGTCAAGTGCACAAGAAAAAATATCCTGGACATGACCCTGGTTGAAAAGTTGTATTGCTCATGATGCAAGAGGATTTGTACCTGCACTGCCAAGTCAATCAAAATCCATCATTATCTATACAATAAATACGAGTAATTGATGTAGTATTTTTTACTCTAAGATGCATTCTTATGATAATGTTAGAACATATGTTGAAAATGTCAAAACATACCTGAAGAAGCTCCTCTTCGTTTCAAGAGCGATTTATTGGAGTCGCATGAACTTGGAACAAGCCTCCCACGATCTCAAAGAGTAGCAACTAAGTCAACAGTGACTTTTTTGTTGCTACGCTGGATCAAGGGAGGTTTGCTCCAAGATTAAATCGCTCCAATAAATTATTCTCTACTAAACATGGCCAACCACGTGAAGGTGGAAGCTCTTATGGCCCCTCCCCCCCCCCCCCTCACATCACTCTCAATTCCCCAATACCCAATCTATATTTCATTTTTTACTTTCATGAGCATAAAAAAATATTCAATAACTAATAAAAAAACAATTCAACAAAAAGTATGCAAGGAAACATTGCAATTAATGCTTGACATAAAAATAGTATGATAAATGAGTTTTTTATATAACACAAAAAATGTTCCAAGTATGGTAACGTTTGTCTTATAATAATACAATATTTTACATTATCAAATTTTCTTTTTCTTCTTCCTATTTCTAAAGCTCCTAATTACATCATCAATATCATCATGCTCTGCTCCTGTTTCGTGCCTTTCGACCCACACTGCTGACCTAGTTGCGTAGTCACAATGTCTGGTCTCATCCAGTGACGGGGCATCGCCTACAAAAACAGATAATATTAAATTTTAATTGTCGGTTTTTAAATATCATTGAACTAGTTCGGTAATATTAATAAAAAAAATTGCAATGAGATTATTTACCTGGTGCACCAGTTGTCGCCGCTGACCTAGTTGCGTTGTCACGATGTCTGGTCTCATCCAGTGATGGGGCATCGCCTACAAAAATAGATAATATTAAATTTTAATTGTGAGTTTTTAAATATCATTGAACTAGTTCGGTAATATTAATAAAAAAAATTGCAATGAGATTATTTACCTGGTGCACCAGTTGTCGCCGCTGACCTAGTTGTGTTGTCACGATGTCTGGTCTCATCCAGTGACGGGGCATCGCCTACAAAAACATATAATATTAAATTTTAATTGTCAGTTTTTAAATATCATTGAACTAGTTCGGTAATATTAATAAAAAAAATTGCAATGAGATTATTTACCTGGTGCACCAGTTGTCGGCGCTGACCTAGTTGCGTAGTCACGATGTCTGGTCTCATCCAGTGACGGGGCATCGCCTACAAAAACGGATAATATTAAATTTTAATTGTCATTTTTTAAATATCATTGAACTAGTTCGGTAATATTAATAAAAAAAATTGCAATGAGATTATTTACCTGGTGCACCAGTTGTCACCGCTGACCTAGTTGCGTAGTCACGATGTCTGGTCTCATCCAGTGATGAGGCATCGCCTACAAAAACAGATAATATTAAATTTTAATTGTCAGTTTTTAAATATCATTGAACTAGTTCGGTAATATTAATAAAAAAAATTGCAATGAGATTATTTACCTGGTGCACCAGTTTTCACCGTTGGGACTGTTGCCCTGTCTTCCTCTCTAGTGGTAAGATCCTCAAGGGAAACAGTCTCTGTCATTTTAAAAAAAAACGTTATAAGGACAACCATCAAGGTATAATTAGAAAAAATTATAAGTGGAAATTAATTACCATCACGGCCCTCACTGATAGTAGCATTGTCGGCCTAGTCCCTACTACAATGATCAGGTTGCACGTGAGGATCATCTACAGTTGGCTCTAAAACTGGGTTATTTGCGTCGTCGGTAGTGCTGCTCCCCTGATTTAAACAAAGTTGTTAGACATTAAATTTATGGATGAAAAAAAACATATTGAAAGGTTAATGTTTTACCTTATCAGGCATTCTGGATCTTGGGACCTGCCCCAAGCTTATGCGACGTTCAACTATGGCTTGATAGCCGAAATGGAAAGCGATATTTTTATCTTCCTCTGTAGTTTATGTTCCGAAGTCATCACCCTACATTACATATGATTGTGTATTTTTAATCATATTTGATAGGATTACAAAAACGTTGGAAGGCGATACAATTAATTATAATATGTTTAGCTACTTAATTACAATTCTTGCGGCCAATTTCAAGTAGTTGCCCTGGCCTAGCTTGTGATGGCCCTTTTTTTCAATCCTAGCTTTGGTTGCCTTTGAGGTGTCAGGCAACCTAGCATCAAAAGATTAAAGTCAGATATGACGTAGCATACTTTTATTTTAGACATAGAGAAAATTAAAGCTATTGAATTAAAGTTGTAATTTACCTTGCGGGTCCAGTTGGCATTTTTCCTTCTTTCTTTGCCCTTTTCTCTTTTCCGTCATGGATGAGTGCTCTCCACTCACTCTCTGGAACTGTGAGAAGACGCTCATATCTAGGGTTAAATTTCAATTGCGTCCTATAGGTGTCCCTGGTATATTTCAAATATTTTCCGGCTACCCGAGCCACCGTTGTTCTGTCAAATGTGCCGACCCCAAAAAGGGCTTCTAGATAATCTAGAAGTTCTTTTTTCAGGTTGGAACTCTAGGAATTCCACCATGTGCGTATGGTTGGGCCAAAAATTACCAACACATGGCTCTCCAGATACCTGTAGAACTCATTGTTTCCTACACCAAAAAAAAAAAAAAAAAAAGAGAGAAAAAAGAAATTATCATTAATTTAAAAATAAAAATCATGATAAATATGTTTTAGATAAAGTACATGAAATAGTTAAAATATTAAAATTTACATGGGAGTTGTACATGCTTTATAGGGACACCTTCATCGTTCACCAACAATGTGCTATTAATGGTCCCTGTGGATCTGACACGTGTAGCTCCAGGAAACGCAATAATGTAGTTGGCCATATCATCCTCATCATTGCCAACACGTTCAATGCTTGGCTGGATGTCTGCTTGGGCAGGGTGTGTTTCTTGGCTGGCACCTAAAGGAGTAGAAGGTGTACGAGAGGGTTGTTGGGCAATCTCTTGCCCTTGTGTCCCACTACCACCAACACCGGATTCAGCAAGTGCCAGAAAATGCTACATACAAAAGAAATTTTTGTTAGTTTAGTCAATGTAAAAATTAAAAATCAAACTATCACAATTCATCTCATGCAGAACAAAAAAAATATCCTTTTGAATTTTTATTATTACCTGATATCTTTCTAGCTAGCTCATAAGTTGTTTTATCCTCTCTTATGTTTCAGGTGTTTGAGGCGCGTCTATCAAAGTATTAAATTCTGACCTTGCATCTCGTGCCTTTTTTCTCAACAAGAACACTGGAGATAGGGATGAAGAAAGCTCTTCCTCAAAGAGGGAATCATCAGGCATACCATGGCTAGGTGTCTGCATATTTGAACAAAATTAATATTATTTCAATTATGTAAATAACTAAAATACCTGAAGATAAAGCAATGCTGGCACTTTACATGTTCTTCCGCTGGCCTCTTTCGACGATCATCCCGTCTCTGGGTTGTTCCTGCACTGCTCTCATCAATCTGCCACATTGAAATAAAATTATAAATGTAAAAACTTGAAAACAATATCTAACTTGAAAACACAAAATGAAAACTGAAATAATTTCTAATAAGACACCGGACGACAGAGTTAGAGTTTCAAATATGCCTTGCATTGAATTCAGTTCTAGAAACATGTCATTGCACATTAAGGCACCCAAACAAGAGACGAGTTGACAATGAATACCTTATTGAATATATTGTTGGAGCAACTTATAGTAAACTTGTTGTGAAGACCTTGAGGACATTTTTGGAGCAACATTGTTGAAGCTGATGGTATAGCATTGTTGGAGACGCTCTTGAAGGGCCTTGAAGTGAAGCTTTTGGAGCAACTATTGAAAAATCCTTAGAGCATTTAAGTAAGGCACTTTATATCTTCCATCACCTTTTTCCTTTCAATATCCTTTAAACGATTTTGTTGATATTTAATGTTTGAAATCACGTTATAATTCCTTGATTATATGTGTTTGGGGACTAGAATAATTTCACACTAAACCATACAAACTTAAAAGTAACTTAACAGATCCATAAAGTAATAATAATCATAATTCCTAATTTCCTTTTGTACGATATGATGCAAATTATTCAAACATGAAGCAATGAAGACATGCAATGTCTGAATTTCAAGATTGATGAACCAATACAAGAAGTTAGAAACTACAACTTTGCTTCAATACTCTGTGTCCTAACTCCAGGAAGGAATCTAGTTTGTAGTACAGAACATGCATCGTGTATTATCAATTCTTAATTGACAACAACTAAATGTCATCTACCTCATCAATTCCTTCCCATTTTGTGTTTTTATGTTATATTCCTTATAAAAGTGTCAAATTTCTCTCAAAGTAAGCAACCACTGAATAAAATAAAAAAATAGTTGAGATATGATTGAGAAATGGTCATTTATTTATTGAAAGGATCTTCACAATTTCTTTGGTTGTTTTTCATCTCAAGAAACAAGAAATGACCTAAGAAACTATCGTGATGTAATATAAGAAACAACATGGTGCAATGGCCATTTTCAAAGCCAAATGATGTCCATTGAGGAAATGGCCTTTATTTGGTTCTGTTTCATAGGATTTTCGGGTAGAAATGGAACTTTGTTGTACCATTTCCAGTAGTAAAAAGGGAAAACCTTCTTTTTCCATGGGAAATAATTTACCTTTCCTTTTTCAAGATAATCTAAATAAAAAAAAATATGAACTATATTGCACACATTCTTGGATAATGTGAAAGTGGAAAAGGAATACCCTACACAAGTGATGCACACATGTACATTTGAACACTAATAGATTTTTGTAGTTGAAATGCAATGCTTGTTTTCATTTAAATGTAGGATTTTTAAAGCAAGGAGAAATAATGGCTGCCAAAATAATAAGCGTTTCTTTTAGAAAAATTTAAATCTTGTATTGGGTGATGAATATAATAGAGGGTATTGAATCTTGATTCTTGACATCTAGAGAGAACCCTACAACCTAACACAATCCAATGGAATTGACCAAAAAAACCCAAATAGAGTCAACCCTACTATAGGAGGAAGGACCTGCAGTAAGAACTTACCATTTTGCAAGAGCTGAGGGCGAATGCTGTTCTGCAAGAGCTAAGGGCGAATGCTGAGGGAAAATTCTATTGAGCTGAGGGCGAATGATGTTCTGTAAGAGCGGAGGGTGAATGCGCGCGTGATATCAGACGTTAATGTAGCTATTGCGACGGATACGAAACAATAAAATCATTTTTATGTAGCGCGCATATAAGTTTCGTATTTGTATTTAGCGCGCATATAAGTGTCGTTATACTGACGGTGGAAAATGCGTCGCTATTGTGACGAAGGCCTCCAAACTTCGCAATTACGACACTTAGACATTGTGTCGCACTTGCGACGTTTAGAGGCAGTCGTCGCAATAGCGACGCGTTGGGCCATAGTGTCGCAATTGCGACGTCTTCCTCCAAACGTCGCAATTGCGACAATTTTCTAAGTGTCGGTATTGCGACACTTTTCTATAAACGTCGGTATAGCGACGGTTTCGGGCGGGATGGAAAAAATTTGGGGAAATTTCCGACATTTGGTCAAAAGCGTCGAAACCAAGTGTCGGAATTTCCGCCAAATGTAGTAGTGCGGGCGGGAATACATCCTGTCACCCAACATCATACAACATTTGGACAGAGCCGACATTTACTATATAGCTCAGATAGTTGATCCCATAAACACCTCCTGGGCCACTCAGGCGTGGTTGTCTACACAATCTTTGAAATTACCTGTTGATTATTGATCGACATCAGGGATAATTTTAAGGATGGAAAATTATCTTGAAGTTTAAAAAATTGGCGAATCTCACTATCCCCTAATATTCAAACTATAAAATGTTTATTTATGTATTTCTAAAATTATTAAGATTTATAATGATATTATATATATTGTTTATATAATTTTGGCGATTTTTAACGTAAAATAATTTTATATCATAAAATTTGGGCGAATCAATTTTATAAAAAAATGGAAATTGGCGAATCTTTTTTTTGGAAAAACCATTGAAAATTAGCCCATCCATGAATATTAGCCCCTAAAATTTTCCATGACCGACATGGCATCATTACATCTGTGCTCTACAGGCCACCTGTGTTTGAATTACTGATAAGGTGGATGAATTAATTTGGTCTCCTTCACCATCTGGCATATTCATCTCAAAAATTGGATACAAAGTGCTTATAACTGATGCTCATGAACTGCAATCCAAGCTCTAGTGGTGGGCGCCCCTTTGGAAATTATAGGCTCCAGCTAAATCCTGACTCCTTATGTGGTGTATACTATCCAACTGTATCCCCACTGAGGACAATATTAACCGACAAGATTTTCAGGGACCATCTCGATGCTACTTCTATATCTCCCATGTGGAGAGTGTTGACCACCTATTCCTTGATTGCCCGGTCATCCAAAAATTCCAGCGCACCACCCTTGATTCCATCGGATCATCACTCAGTTGTGAGGGTACATCGATCTGCATGGCTTGGACCAATTGGTGGAGGGATGCCCATCATACAAAAGATCGTATCATCTCCCTTCTCATGGCTTGGGGGATCTGGATCACTAGAAACCAATTCATCTTCCATGATACACCCATTGAATGGTTGTCCTCCCACATGAGTATCATATCCATATACCACCTCATTCCAGATGATAATTCCCCTACACCAGCTAGAACATATCTTCCTGAGATCATTGACCGAACCATCCCATGGGCTTATTTTAATGGGGACTCAAATTTAAATGGATGTGGTGGGGGTGCCATATTATATTTTTCTGATTCTCACTATTTTCATCTAAAGATGGGGCTTGGCCCGGGTACTAATAACTATGTTGAACTTTACGGTCTTCATCTTCTTTTACTATTCTCCCGAGAAAGGGGTTGCAACAGTATTCAGATCTTCGAGGATTCTCAAATTGTTATCAACTGGTTCAAAACAATAGCACAATGTCACTCACATATTCTTACTGCTATTCTGAATGAATTTCTTATGTTAAAAGCACTTTTTGATATTATTTATGTTTCACATATTTACAGACAGAGGAACCAAATGACCGACCAATTATCCAAAGAAGCCTCATAGTTAGATTGGGGTCGTTGGCATATCACAGAGCATGATGCAGCACAGGAATACCAGTACTATCACCGAACATTTATTGATGATTTGGGAGAACAGGAGGAAGTCGCTCATCGACTGTTGTTTTGGTCTTCCTACAGTTTTTTTTCAGCGATCACAATTCTCATTACTGTGAATAACTATTATTATTTATGCGACAACTATCTATATTTTTATTTTTCTGTTTGTACATATTAACATAGATTAGATGGACTCATAGTATGACATATGAAAGATATTGGAATCCTTTGGGAGATGGTTATTTTTGATACATTTTCATATGTTGGAATATGCTGCTAAATGCAACATGTAATTTTTCTTGACTTAATGAAAAATTACGAATTTTTCTAAGGAAAAAAAAATGATCGTTACAAGTCACTATTAGCCATGTTTCAAGGTTTTTTCCAAGCAATTTTAAGACTTCATTCTGCCTTATTTTAGTATGAAGAATACAAATTCAAACCCTGAACTTGATTAGGCTTCCGAACTTGTCAAATTCAAATAAATGAGTATAATTAAAAAACACGGAGATGTTTTCGGTACCTGTTATCAATTTTAACTTTATGAATTAAGATATAAAAATTTCTAACATTTTAAAAAACTTCAAGATATTTCAATGGCCTGGGAATCATATTTGGCCTTTGTCATAACAATGACCTTCCTTCAAGGCTTTCGATCTTCAATAGCCATCATCTATCATGTATCATACACATACAATTACAATATATATATATATATATATATATATATATATATATATATATAATACAACTTATAAGTTCCAAGTCTAATTCATAAATTTCATAAGTATGAGATTCCTTCTCATGGTGTTTGGCTCTTGTGTGGTGTAGTACCTAATATTTCTTACCGAATTACACTCATTTTCATATTTGAGACCATTCCACCTACAACCTAATTTTTTTAATCAACCAAATAAAAGTGATTGTCTATGCCTATAATCCTTTCTTTCAATATTTACTACCATCCATGAGATGTTTTCAGAATAATATTAACAAACTAATAATTCAATCATTTTTATTTTTTAATAATACTCAATTAAATGGAACTATGTTTCAATGTACATGTGTTACTTAGCATTCCTACCATTACAAGATGAAACTAAATATTTATTCCAATAAACCGATGTGTTGATACTCATGATCACATCTACTCAATCCATCCTTGTCGCTTGATTCAAAATCATACATTTTTATATCATGTATTCCACCATCATCAATTGGAAGGTCTAATGAATATATCAACACATCATCTAGTCATCCCCCATATGTACCTCAAACATACTACATGGAAATTCCTTTCTCTACTATATATTACCTTAGGAATCCTCTCCTTTATAGGTGCTCCTCACTATTTTCCAAAAGGTTAAAGTCTACAATGGCAATATAAGCAGGGAGACAATTGAACATTTGTGTAGTACTATATCCTTCCATATCTATCAACAATATGTTCTCACACATTAGCTCTATTTGAATTCACTATCATGTGTTATACAAATTCATAACATGATTTTGTTACCCATTCACACATTATGAGTGAATCAATCATGAGATACTAATTCATGGTTGAATCAAAAGGATTATAAAAATATTTCCATACCAAAAGATTATTCATTCATCATATCCAACATAGGTATCATTATCATACATGAATTTTGATAATAAACAAATAAATTAATATATAAAGTATACATAAAGGAATTCATACTGCAATCATTACAAATCATATATATTGGCATGCTTAATTTTCATATTTGGATAGTTTCCTTCAGCATTCATGATGTTACTTTATCATTTGATGTCTCATGGGAACTAACATGATCCCTTAATAAACCTCTTGACAAGAATTCTATCATATTTATCCTTTTCACAAGGTTTTCTATCATAGGCCAATTCATCATCAACATTTTCAACCATCATTGAGATTTGTTTTTGGAATAAACTGTGTCAATATTTGAAATGCCCAATGTTTCGAGTGGACACTCCACCCATCATCAAGGACAAAAAAAGAAATAAAATATGAGGTGGGTTTAGTAATGAAAAGAGAATATAAAGGTAACAGAAGGAGTTAACCATGAAATAAGAAAATGGGTTCCAAGGAATGGAAAAGATCTTTAAATAATATAAAGAATAAAATATACCTTAGGAGAAATTTGAGGCATAAATTATTAAGAAGCCAACGAAGACAAATATTTATAAAATAATTAAAGGACTCAAAAAAATATTAAAATATGGATTAAATTATTATTTTTTAAATTCAAGGTATTTTGGATTCATCAAAATTGTTTCAACAAGCCATGCGCTTTGCTGAAACAATGTGGAAACAATTTCATGTTTTGGAGAATCCTCTAGAATATGGTGTGATAACAAGATTATGGAATATTTTAGATGCTAGTTAACAATTACAATAAAATATATCATAATATTTCAAATTAGAATATTTGTGTCAAACCATGATTTTGTGATCAATAGAGGATGAGAGGATATTTAGTGCACTATCGTTTTTGAAGTCAAATTTGAGGAACAAACTTGATAAACATATGAATATATGTCTAAAATTATATGTAACAAAGTCTGACATTAAAAAATTTCCATATGAAAGAGCACTATATCTTTGGCGATCATATTGTGATAGAAGGGGCGAAGACAATATAAAAAACTTCTCTAATAAAATTGATATGGAACATGATATTTTGGAGGATCAAAATTACAGTTCATGTGGAAAAGATTTTGTTCTGAATGAAGCAAATGAGGACCAAAGTGAGAAGTGGAAAATTGATATACCACAATATTTTATCTATTCCAATATATATGAAGTCCCAAAGGACACTTATTTTGGTATACATGTTCTGTAGGTTGTGTAATCAAAATTGAATGGAATAGTACAAATGAAGAGATTCCTATTATTTGATTAAATTTGTTGTTCCTCTATTTTTGGTGTAGATTTTAAATTATTTATCACAACAACATTACTAATACTATATGCCAATTTGACATTGCATTTGAGGTAAGAACATGTTTTATACTTTCTATTATTTATTGTAACATTGAAACCATATTTCCTTGCTGCAATGTTTTTTAAGATTGATGTCTTGATAATTGACTATTACTTTAACCCTTTCTTGTATGTAATAGAAAATGAAGCAATACTTTTATGAGACAAGGATCTATATTTTGACATAGGTAGTGTCCTTGTATTAAAGGATAAATAAGTACTTTAACAAGGCTTTTACTAAGCAAGAATGGGTTCATTTCAATTAGATGAGTTTTTTTTTTTTTTTTTTGTAGCTCTAATATCTTGGTCACTCTTAATGATTTGTTTGTTTTTGCATTTGGATCATTTATCCAAGCTTGAAAATTTTGGGTTTATTTTCATTAAAAATTATGATCTCTTAAATTATTCTAGTTTTTATTTGATTTTTAATTGATCCTTTTGTTAAGGCATGATTTGTTTCATCTTATTTTATTGATTTAAGGCATTCGGTTAAAGTTAGAAACCTTTATTGAGTAAAATGTATTTTGTTTGTTTTTTTGTCATGTTCATTTGAGAATGATATGGTATTAGGATTAATATATGACTTCATTTATTATCTAGGCATTCAATGCTTTTTCCATAATTATTATTATTTTCTTTATATATTTGATTATTGAAGGAGGTGTTTTATTTTGTTTTTATTTTTATTTCCTCTCACATTGTGGTGTCACAAAATAATATTCACCTTTTATAATCTACTATTTTATTTTATATTTTCTTTAAAAATACTTATTGTTTGTTAAGAGAGGAAAATGAGCTCTGCTTAGTTAAGTGAAGAAAAAAATGGTCTATGCACTAGGATCCTATGCTTTCATCATAGAAGTCATCTTATCATGAGAAGGACATTCATCTAATGCAATTATACTTTGATACCAATACAAAAAAACATCACATGTAATTAGTTGAGAATGATAGATTGTTTAGTGTAGTACTATTCTTGAAGTGAAAAACCCCTTGATGATCATTGTTTTGTGACATATTATTCCAAGTAATGAACATGCATAGACTATTTTTTATATTTGTGTTAGATTTTTTAACTCACCAACTATATATTTTATTGAGTGTGTTATTACCTTTTTTTCATCATGTAGGAAATTAAGTTTCAATGCATATTCATCTTCTATTCATTCTCATTTTTTATTTTGTGCGAATTCAAATAATTTTTTACCAAGTCAACATTATTAGGGTCATTAACTGTATAATAAATTGCAACAACGACTATAATATTTATGATCCAAAAGTAGGTGAAAAACCTACATATTATGATGAAACACCATATTTTAAAGTTGTTGGTTTATTTGAACTTGTTATGATCCAAAAGTAGGTGAAAAACCTACATATTATGATGAAACACCATATTTTAAAGTTGTTGGTTTATTTGAACTTGAGGAAATGGAGAAGTATCTACCTTTTAGAAAAATGATGTATAAGAAAACAAAAGAATTTTATGTAAATATTGATGATTTTGATATAGCTATTCATAGACATTATTTACATGTGAAGTCTATAGAATATGAATTACATAGAATATGGCAGGGTTATCTAGATGCATAAAGACCAAGTTTGAGCAAAAGAATTTATTTGGTTCAACATCGCATGCCTTTGGGGGTGCCTTTCCAATTAATTTATCCTTGGCATGTGATAAGACATTTGTGGTAAAACATAATAAAAACATGCAAAAATATTTGCAATAGTGTATAATAAGAACCTAGAGCAACAATACCCATGATTTTTCTTTTCAAAAACATGGAAAATTGTATATCATAGCTTTTAACTAAATATTTTTCTTAGTATTACATATGTTTCTATACATTGGTAATGAATCACTAATTTTTACAATGTTTTCTATTTTTTTAGAAGATTAACCAAGAATTTTCAATACTTTATAACCTAGTGAAAAATTCGCCAATATTTAAGAAAATTTTATAATTTAGTGAAATATTTGCCAAAAAATTATATATGTATATTATATTAATGAAAAAATAGCCTATACATTTTTCTATATGGCATGGGTATTCGCCCATTTATTATAAATATAAATTTGGGGGGTTTCTTAAAATTTTCCCTGCATTCAATGAAGTGACTGGGGTTAGATCTTGGGTGTTTGTACCTATTGGGGTTGGAGGAATTATTCCACATTCAGGATGACCCTATATATGGGCTAAAAAATTGTCTAGATTGATCAGACAAGAGTGTTGCTGACATTGGAATTGTTGAATTTCATTCATAAAGAAGATAATAACGTTGTGGTACTCATGATTTTCCTTCAAGACCCTGCTCAGGAGCATCTTCATTTTCCAGTGGAGGGTAATCGAATTAAGATATTGGCTCCATCATCCCCTGGTATGACCAAAGTCAGGAACCAGATTAGCTACTTCAACTTGCATTTTATAATAAAAGTATGATTGGAAACCATTAATAGTCAAGTATTCTAGTTGGCATATTTTGTCTTGGATTTTCAGAGAAATGGAAGAATGGAATATAGTCGCATCTTCTGAGCCCGGGATTGAGAACATAGTCATAATTGAGGGCCTCTATGATCTAGGTGGATCCCTAATGGCCTAAAAATAAAATTCCTTGAATCATAGTGAAACTAGGACCAGATCGAAGAGCTCATCGCAAGCTTTCCAATGACGTAGATGATGCCTCAATCTGAGTTTGTATGCAGAATTTATGGCCAGTCAACTTTTTTGTCAAAGTGACAAAAAATCAAAGTCAAGCAAGGATGATGACACCAACAATCTCTACTATTGACATGAACAAAGTGACATGGAAGCCTGAGGGCATGACATGTGTCACCTATTTTTGGCATTTTTGGCTACCAAATGGGCCAATCAAAATTCCATATGGCACCCTCAAAGCATGCCACATGACAAAATTATATGATTCCTAACATGGTTGTGTAGAGGACATGGCAACGCATGTGGTAGTGGTTGTGCATATTACACAGTGATTGCATGGAACAATGAATGGATGCCATGTGACACCCAGCTGACAGCCCATTGGTCTTAGTCAACCACAACTCGGCGGGTCGTTAACGACGGTCAATCAACATTTAGCCCTAACGGTTTATGTAAAGGTGATAACAGTTTAAAACATATATACAATTGGTTGAATTTGAACCGACTGCGCGACCGACCTATAACTGTTCCATCCAAACCGTTTAATTAAAACTATACCAAGCACCGACGGTTATAGGTCATGATTCCAGAATTTGACAACGGTTAGATTTGACAGTTAAACTCGGTTCCAATCAAACAACAAACTATTTACAGTTTGATGCCAACTGATAGTTTTAAATTTGGTTTGGCGACATTGTAGTTTTAATCAGGTTGTAATTGTGGGGGTTATTATTGGCATTATGTCAACGAGTGATGTTACAATTAAAATAATTGACGGTTATAACCGCGTGCAAGCGGTTGACAATATATATGTATATACAACATAATGGTTAACAAGTTGTTATCACTGGAACTGTCAATTTTGGTGGTCACAATGTTCAATCGGTGGATGGTAATAACCATTTTTTTTATTTTTATATAAAACAAAGTCTTCATGATGGTTTGAACTGGGGTCGCCTAGTAACCAACGAATATATTTAGCTATGGCAGCTGTTATGCTAGTCGGTGAGGGTAGTTGTATGTCTATTGGAACAATTTCATATAAACTCAAGTTTTTTCATTCCAACGAGGGAATGTTGAGTGGAGGAGGTCGAAGGAAATTGGAGGTAAAGGAACCCTGACCAATGGGAACTGTGACAATGCAGAACCCTAACACGCTAGAAACCTTGAGGTGGAACCATGTGGCATGTTTTTCGAGACAGAGAATATTTTGCAAAAATATTTCAAGAATATTCCTTTTTTATGTTGTGAGGAATCTAAAAGATTCCCTAAGGGACCAAAATTGCAAGTGGCATAATGTGGCTGATTTTATGCTCATTTTAACAATAATTTCACAAGGATCGCAATGGTGTAGTCTATTTTTTCATATGAGCAATGGATTCAAGGGGCCATGGTAGAAACCCACCTTCTTCATTAATTGTTGGGCATGAAGTTCAAGACAAAAATGCGCCTTTCAAAAGTGGGTCATGTTTACAGTCAAAATTCACAGGAGGATGAGACAAACCTGCTAGTGTTGTGATTGTTGTGTTTTGAGCAGTCAAATTTCAAGTCACTCCTAGGATTAGAGGTATAATGATGTATTTTTCCATGTACTTACCTTTCTTTTTTATGAGATGAATGAAGTGGCTTCCCCACTATTAAAGTAGGGCTCAGATATGTAGCCCACATTGGACGAACTCCGTTATTAAACATTTTGTGTGCATTGTCTTTATGGTCTCCTTTATGTTGCTTCTTCTTTAATTATTTTCACCTATGGTTTTTACATGCAATTATGATAACATCCATCAAAGAAAATATCCTAGATAATGTCGGTAAATCAAAGAATTTCAAATCAAGTTTGGTATCAGAACGATCTTCTTGTTGATGTGAATTGTGAGTGTGAATGACTAGAGATTGAACATGTAACACGAATAAGGAAAATGGAGAATAATAAATCTTTCCATCAAGCCTTGTACAAGATGTAAGACATGGTAGATAAATTGTTTGCATATTATGAGAAGATATTGGCAAATAAGGAATATGAGAGGATATTGACAAAGAAGGAAAAGAAGAAGAAAGCCAAAGAAAATGACAATGCTTCGATAAATGTAAGTGAACCTCCATCTCCATCTTTCAGTGAAAGTTATACTTCTTCATCTTCTTCTCAACATTAAAATCATCATCACCAAAGAATTCAAGTAGATAATTTTGAATTGAGGAGATAACTACAAGAAGTAGAAGAGGAGAAGAAAAGGTTGCAGCTCCAGTTACAAGCCACAGAGGAGGCCTTGGAAAATTTTAAGTGTAATGAAAGCTTAGTGAAGCCATCATCACCTGCTTTATAATTGGCAATTGAGGTAAAAAATATATGTGATTATTTTGTTTCATGCTCTTATTATGATGATGATTTTGGTGCATTTGAAAGAAAATAAAAATTCTTAGAATCAAGGGAGTATGAATCAATGTAGGCTGAGGCTACACCACACCATTCCAGCGATTGTGATTTTATGTCATCTCCAAAGGGAAGTGAAAATTTTAAAGGAAGAGTTAAGGAAATTTATCCTTGCCAGACTTGCACGAGAGGCAATCATTAGAGGAAGGCTATGTCACTCAGGAAGGAGACACAAAAGAAGGTCGTGAAATTTTGTAGGAGGAAGAACCATTGCAGCCATTGCAACAAAGGTAGACACCAGAGAGACACATGTTGGAAGCTCCATCCAGAGCTACGCCCAAAGAAGGACAAGGTGCATATGAAAGCACTTGTGAAGGAACCGACTGTTGAAGCAGTTCAACAAGGAATTCAATTACAGGAATAAATTCCATTAGCTTGGTTAGGTAAGAGATGGGTAGTATTTATAAGTAGTTAAGCATGGCCACCATTGTAAATCACATGTTGAAAAAATGTTTTTAAAAATTATCAGGTGTTTAACATTACTTGTATATGCAACATAGTGATATTTTGGCATTTAGTTAGATAGCATAGGGTATGGTTTATGTTGTAAAATTGACCGTGAGTGTTCTATAAACTCTTTTAAAGTATGGTCTTGTTTGGAATCTTGCAAGTTGAACAAGTATTGATAGCTACAAATTTTCATATGGATACAGGAGTCGGTTTCAACACTTCTGGCTCTGAAGTAAAAAATTGAAGGATAATAAATTGTGGTCTATCAGAGGCATCTATTATGAAAATCAATATTACAATATTGTTTACAATTTTGGAGGACCAAAATACCTTCAGTGGGGAGGAATGATCCACGTGGATCCATAATGGCCCAAAAATAAAATTCCTCGAATCATAGTGAAACCAAAACTAGGTCAAAGAGCCCGTTACAATATTTCGAACAGTGCAGACAACACCTTAATCTGAGTTCGTATGCAGAAGTTATGGCCAGTCAAAGTTTTTGGTCAAAGTAGAAAAAAGTCAAATTCAAGCAGGGATGATGACATCAAAAATACATACCAATGATTTCAACATGAAGTCATCAAGGTGATGTGGAAACCTGAGGTCATGACATGTGTCACTTGTTTTTGGCATTTTTGGCTTCCAAATGGGCAAATAAAAAAATTCCATGTGGCACCCTCAGAGCATGCCACATGGCACCACCATATGATTGATGACGTCGCTGGGTAGAGGACATGGCATCACACATGCCAGTGGTTGGGTACATAGGTGAGAAGATGAAACGGTGATTGTGTGGACCAATGAATGGCTTTCATATGGCCCAATCAAATGGTGCCATGTGGAACCCAGTTGGGAACCCATTGGGCTCGATCAACCATGACTCGACAAACTATTAAAGGTGGTCAATCAACATTTAACTACAGGGGTTTATGCAATATTGATAACATTTTAAAACATATAAACGGTTGGTCGGAATTGAACCAACCATGCGGCCAACCCACAACTGTGCTAGCCAAACTATTTAATTAAAACCATAGCAAGCGTCGATGGATACAGGTCACAATTCCAAAATTTGACAATGGTTAGATTCAATAGTTAACCCGATTCCAAACAAGAAACTAACGGTTTGCAGTTTGATGCCAATTGGTGGTTTTAAATTTAATTTGGAGACATCGTAGTTTTAATTGGGCAGTAATTTCACAGGTTATTATTGGTGTTATGTTAACAAACAATGTTATAATTAAAACAACTGGCAGTTATAACCATGTACATGTGGTTAAAATTATATATGTTATATAAAACATAATGGTTGACTGGTTTTTATAATCAATACGGTCAATTTCGGTGGTCACAATGTTCAACTAGTGGATGGTTATAATCATTTTTTTGTTTGTATATAAAACAAAGTTTGCGTGGCGGTTTGAGTCGGGGTTGCTCAATAACCAACAACTCTATTTATTTATGACAACTATTATTCCATCTGGAGGGGGCAATGATATGTCCACCAGCACAATTGCATATAAAATCAACTTTTTTTCATTCCAACAGGGGAACGCCAAGCAAGGAGGCCAAAGGAACTTGGAGGTACGGGAACCCCGACCAACAGGAACAGTGACAGTGTGAAACCTTGACCTGCTGGAAACCTAGAGGTGGAACCCTGTCGCACATTTTTCAATATCGAGAATATTTTACATGAATATCCCATTTTGATGTTGTGAGGAATCTAAAATATTCCTTAAGGGGCAATAATTGCAGGTGGTGAAATGTGGTTGTGTTTATACTCATTTTAACCAAAATTTTGCAAGGATTGCAAGGTGTAGTTTGTTTTTGCATTAGAGAATCGAATTTCAAGGGTCATGGTAGAAACCCACCTTCTTAATTAATTGTTGGGCACAAATTTTGAGACAATGATGCACCTTTCAGAAGTGAGTCATGCTTAGAGTCAAAAGTATGAGGAGGATGAGACGGACCTAGTGGTGCTGTGAGTGTTGTGTTTTGAGCAGTCGGATTTCAGGTCACTCCCAGGATTGGAGGTACAATGATTTATTTTGCCATGTATTTTCCTTTCTTTTTAATGATATGAATGAAGCGACCTCCCCACTATTGAAGCAGGGCCCAGAGACGTATTCCACATTGGATGAAATATGTTATCAAGCCTTTTGTGTGCATTGTATTTATGGTCTCCTTTATGTTTCTTTTTATTTAAGTATTTGCACATATGGTTTTTACATTCTCTTTCATGCAATTCTAATAACATCAACTGAAGAAAATATCTTAAATAATGATGTTAAATCAAAGAATTCCAGATCACTCTACCTCAAGACCTCTGGCGAAAACACATCCACTGGTGGGATGTGGTATTTCAGGCTACAAAAGGCTATATTGAGGATGAACCCTAGAAGGAAAATAAACTAATAACATAGGATGATAGGATTCTTAGTAAAATGGACAGAAATTTAAAATTTAATTGCTAGAAAATTCTGGAGCGGACTCTAGTAAGATGTAACAGAGGATAAACAGAGAGGGAAGAAATCTAGGAAAGGTCTGACAACCATAGGAATATGGTGACACTAATAACAATGCACACTACCAAGACACTCTGTAAACTATGAACCAGAGTCCACCATGCAAAAAATATCAAACTGGAAGAGTTGAATAAGTTGAACATATAACGAATTACTGAGCCATGGTTGACTCACCGGGTTGGAAATTATTCAGGATGAGTGAAAGTCTTTGATGATTATCTCTTGCCCCTATTCTATCTTCTGCTATTGCCACCACCCATGTCCCAAATATCACCTCCCTGATTTTTTTCACCTTGGTCCTCACACAAATCGATGGAATTGGGTGCATGCAAAACGAGCCAATGTCTTAGGTTCCAATACCACCATGTAATAAAATTCTCATAGAATTGGCGCCATGGGAGAGGTCTTCCCCCTGCATCGGAGATGAGCCACAAGGATTACAACAAGGCATGAGGCTACAACGGATAGAATTAAACTCCACAAAGCCAATGACGTGGAAGAAATATCCCACCTACGCCGGGGGAATGTTACAAGAGCTTCAAAAGAACACAAAGCCTATAAAAAAAACATAAAATTATTGATTAATATTAATCTCTTGATACCCCTTAACTTAATTACCATTCTTCTTTAATTTAAATTCATTCAATAATATTAATATTTGCATTATTTAACTCAAAAACACTCATTATTTTCTAAAGATATTAATCAATAATTAACATATCACCTTTTCCTATAAATGATATAACTCATAAAATTATTTCACAATATATCAATTAACAATTTTATGATATTAAATAATTAATAAACACATAATAAAAACACATATTAATTTTTCATGAAATTTATATAACACTCAAATTATATTATAAATATAAACATAAAATTATTAATTGAACAATATAACCAAATATATTATTCTTCATAACTTAAAATTAAATCATTTAAAATATACGAATTAATTATTTTAAAATAAGCACTCATTTATATACACAAATACCTTTCTTGAATAATTCATTGTCTGTCATTTTCAAAATTCCCTAAATATCATTTCCCTATTTATTATACACTAGATTTATTTTCCATTTATTTTTGTATCCTAATGATGAACCATGGTTGTGGGTTCAAAATGTCAATCTCTAAATAAACATGAATGGGATGTATCTGGAAAATATATTACAACAATAACTTTCCTCCTTAAATACAAGATGAGAAGCATCCAAATGCACACAAAACCATAAGGGGAAACAACATTACTTTGAGAACCTAAGATGTGCAAATGTTTCGGTGCCAAGAGGAGACGATACACAAAAACAAGCTCCAAAAATAAAATAATTGTAGATGCCTTCAAGAGACAAAGAAACGGCCAACGATATGTAACTACACAAATCAATTGTGAGCCATAAGCAGCCCGAAAATTCACAACAATACACATGAATGAGAACTGAAATATGATGTGTTGTCTCATCAAAAACAATTGACATTGTTGCATCAATAATATGGACCATAAACACCATATTACCGAAAGATACTAAAACACTTTCACCATCATTACAATGTTGACCAAAACCACATATCTCTGAAGCTAAGTTGTTATAAAGATTCCAATTACAAAGGCTCAATGCCCTCCAGGGAAATACAAGAACAATCATAAGACCCACTTTGCCTCTATGATATCCAAAAGAAGTGGAGTAAGACAATGAGAAAAATATTTCAAGGCTATATACTTCAGAATTAAAATAAGATAAGTACCTCCCAAAAGAAACTAGACTTGAAGGACACATGCAAAAATTGAGGACAAAAATACCTGAAATCACCATTTCTAGTTGTGATTAGTGGAAATTAGAGTAGACGTGTGGACACTATCAACCGGAGTTTAAATGCGATCACCAAAGATAGAAACACTCACAAAGAATATTTCTACATGAGCCAAGCGAGAGTCCACATTATCCATGTAACGCACCCCCCCCTAATCCTCACCTAAACACCAATTAAAAGGAGGTTTTTACTATGCTAACCAAAGATCCATATGGAAATGGGGTCTAAAAATTTTCATATTTTCAACTAAATTAAAACCTCATTTATACATCACCATTGCATTTGTATCTTCAAGATAATTCCAGTGAGATATAATTTTACTTTAATTTGACCTCTAGATCAAAATTTATGGCCATTTGTGTCCTAACAGATCAAAGGGAGCCATGTCACCACTCTGCCATGTGGCATCCATGTAGCGGTCCTAACCAACCCCTCAACGCCACTTGGCTTGAGCATATTAGTTGTCAACTCATTCATGGGATGGGTCCTCACATGAATTATGTGCATACATATATTTAAAATCCAAGACTTATCTACACTAGTCACAAATAAACATGTATAATTACATGTTCAATTGACGAGTCGTCAATTGTTGAGAACCTTCATGTTTCCTAGTCTCATTACCCCGACCCCTTTTCATCTTGTGCATTCAAGGATTTCTCTAGGTAAATACTTTTGGGTTGACTTGTAACGTGGGCCTTCCCCCGAGCCAATACAATCACAACCAATATTACATGGAGACCACTATCCCGGGCCTATGCCATCCTACTCCTTCCGTTGCATTCCTCAACTTTGAGTTACCTGGAGATAGCCTCCATACTTACATGCCTAATGGGGCCACCTTGCACCAATCAATGACCTCCAATTTTATTATTACCCTGACCTCGTTATCTCGACTCTATTATCCTAAATAAAAATCTCAACTCCATTACCTAGACTAAAACTCTCAGTGTGCCTTTATTTTTCATCTACTTCATGCATATGGGGAATAACCTTCGATGCACTCTGCTTCATGCATTTGGTGATTAACCTCTAGGAAACTTTCAAATGTTGAAACGTTGACTTAAGGAAACATTTCCTTCTTCTAGCTCTGAATCTTAGCTCTTCCTTTGCTTCATGCATCCAGGGAAAATCCTCCCGTGCACCCTGTTTCATACATCCAGGGAATAGCCTCCAGTGCACCCCACTTCATACATCCAGGTAAATAACCTCTAGTGCACCCTGCTTCATTGATCGAGGGAATAACCTCTACTGCACCCAGCTTTATACATCAAGGAATAGCCTTTGGAATACCCTACTTCATACACCTGGGGAATAACCTCCTATGCACCCTACTTCATACATCTGGGGAATAACCTCTTATGCACCCCACTTCATGCATATGATAGTTTTCATAATATTTTTCTCTCTTTCTACACTGTGTTCCATTCACAAAGGAGTTCCAACATGGTACGAATCTAGTGGTTCTACAAATGTGTGGACTTGCGCTAGAGTCCCACCGTGGAAATTAGAGTTTTCTAAGCCACCCACTAGTGCTATCCCTCTAGATCTTATTTCAGAGTTACTCCCTTTGGGTTCATAGGTCCTTATTGAGGGACAATTCAGTAGAAAACAACCATAAGGAATATAGTGCCCAAGAAGGTTATAGGGAGATGTGCGTTCAACAAATAAATAAGAAATATCCTTGTTCATTTCATATGACATGAATAATCATACATTCATACACACGATAGCATTATGATAGGATACAATCATTGCAGTCATGCCCAATTAAATTTACAAGCATGAGCCACAATATGAGCATAAAAGGAACATTAATTCATGATAGATGCGACATGATGAGCATCCAAAATTTTCATACCATGTATAGATATGCTACTCAATGTTCACGACACTCATAAATATAGTTGCATTTGTGTATTTCTTGCATCAAGAGCATTAGCGCAACACTATAGCATCAAACCATATATTCATCATAATTTCCTATTCTAATTACCGTAAACCATGAATCTTTCACATAATGTGTATAATATCAATGTAACAACTTGGCATGAACTCAATGAGAAGGAAGACATTTATAAACACTTATATGGAGTTTAAAACTGGATTTGAAATCTGAGATAGGCAATACAACTCTCCATCCAACTGTAGACAACTGCAACCAAGTCTTACTTGAAATTTTCACCCCTGAGACAGATTCAAAATATTGAGGTGGGGTGCTTTTGAGGATTTGAACCAATAAAATAGATAAAACAGTATGCCACCAGGCCAAACTTCCTTCATCCACCAGCTTCAATCTTCATAACCCATATAGTTCAAGTAGAGACACAATCATGCCAAGATTCCACTATGCAAATAAATCCAACTCACTTTAAGGAGAAGAGAACCCACTATCAAGAAGGTTAAAAAATGGTCAAGTTGTCTATGGGTGATAAATCACTTTTCTAGGTGGTTCCATAGTAATTCAAGCACCAAATTTTTAGCCCCAAGGCACTCCTAGTGGGTCAAAAATCCTAGTCCAACAACTTCACAAACCACAAGCTACTAGTGGGTCCTTCTGCCTTACAATCAAGAATTTCTCTCTAAAACCAATCACCAGCAAGCCTCATCAAAGGGTTCCACAACTGGTGCTCCATTTTTCAAGGCTCATTTCAATGTAAAGGTCTCTTCTCCTTTTCAACTCTCTCTTTTTTTTTTCCACAATCCTCTACATTTCCTTCTTGGTTGATGTTCACTCTCCTCTCCCCCTCTCCAGAGCGCATGTATCCATGAGTTGAATAACCTCCCATTCCTCTTTTTCATGACTAACCACCTTTTTTTTCATTATGTCACAGTAGTCCCTCCTCTTGTGGACAACAGAATCCATGTTGCTTTAATGTTTGTGTCTTGTTATTACTTGCTAAGGGAGTCAAAGGAATCTACCCCTGTCACTTTTTTGCTAGTTAATTTATGGCATAGTTATCCAACTCAACCAACTAGGACTGATATTTAAAACAATAATTCCCTTAAGCGATATCTTGCCTCAAGAAATATAACGTGTGTACCTCTCTCACCTTTTTAATTTATGAAAATATTTACATTCCATACTCGAGGATAAGAAATTGGGTTGTTATAAACCCCTCCCCCTTGGGGGAACACCATCCTAGGCATTGAATGACACATATACAATGAAACACACTTTAAAAACAACAATGTTGTTTCATGGGGCTTTATAGACTCAAATATTTACAACATTTACAATGTTCCTTGCATTTTCTTCAACCAAAAAACAAGATATGATAAAAAACAAGTTAGAATTCAAACAACTCATAAATGTGTGATATACATTAGGTCACATTTCAACCATTTTTTCACTGATCCTGTTTGTATTATGTGGATGCTTTAGGCATATCCATGCCAAAATGGATTGTTCTTTTCCAGTGTTTCTATGTTGAGCCCTTCGTTCCCTCAAAGAACAATTTGAACTCATTGTTTCTTGGAATAACCCCATTGTGCTTCTGACCCCAATCAACTATGATCATGAATAAAAACCCAATTAATTTTCCAACCTTCCCTTCTATGCTTCTTAGTCCCTCGAGACATCTAGCTACTCTCTCTCCATGCAGTCACTCCCCTTCAGTGTTTAGGCATCCCCTTCTCTTCTTCTCGGTGCCTTAAGCGATCCATCCCTTGGTAAGGCTTCCTCTCATCGGAAGAAGTTAAAATCCATGGTATATCCCGGCCTCCAAAACAATAATATAATTCATATCATGCTTCATTGTGATCAATGGGCACCATTGAGTACTGGTGTCCCATAATGGACATTTTCTTGGAATCTTTGACTTCATCATACTGCTACAATTCCACCTTGTGGTCAAATTCATTCATTTGAATGGGAAATCCCATATCCATTCCTACATCATGGGCATAAATATTTCATGAGACTCATCATAAGGATCAAAATGTGATCATTATAAATCATACTTCATTAGAATTTTATTCATCGGGTGAACTAGGAATTCTACTTTAATTCCTATCACAAAAAAACCAGGTTAGCTCATAACCCAAACCATCATAAATCATATTATTGAATTTAGATTCATAATTTAAAAAGTTCATAAATCAATGAAATATTGATACTTATCTTAATTTTCTCTTTTTTTCCTCCTTTACACATGTTGGATCTATTTCTCATCTCGTCAAGCATCTAGTACCCATTTTCTCTTCCCATATACACACTAGATTGATTTCCACCCTGGTAATAAGCACCCAATGACCTCTCTTCTCTTTAACCACATACACACACTACATCGGGTTCCAAGACCGAAAAGAACCTAGTTCTTTCTCTTCTCTTTGACCACACACACACACACACTAGATCGGTTCCAAGCCTATCAAGCACCTAGTGCCTTCACTTCTCCTCGATTTCAAATTTACTAAGTAGTTCATTGGCCCAAAGGAAAGAAATTAGTAACACAAAAGTATACATAAGCTCAATCTTTATCCCATGATATTAAAATTATAGATCTGTTCCAGCCCATCTGCCTAGCTTGAAGTTCCTTATTTCCTAGAACTCGCTCAACTGATCACTATTCATGTCCATTACATACAAACCTCTTCATCTCTCTTTCACCAAACCTCCATGGCCTCCATGCCACCTTAAATAGATTTGAATCAAGGCCCTAAGCCTTTCATAACCTCAGTAGGAAATGAAATATGAAAGTAAGAGTTAATACCGCAAAAGAATAAAATCCATGATCACAATCATAGAGGAAGACACACAAAAAAACAACATGGTCATGTACAGATGTAAAATTAAAATGAGATCAGTCATGAAAATGATAATTTAAAACCACCACTTATAGGAATTAACATACAAATCAAAAGTTAAATGTTATCCTGTTGAGACCAACGTTCATGGAACTTCTAACCATCATACAAATGCACATATTTATACATGTACATATGCATATTCATATACCAAAATTATTTCAAGACTCTTTTACAAGGTTCGAAACAACCTTGAAGTTTTAAATTGATCCAAACTTATGCAAGAATGCAATAAAATATAGAAATACACATAAACACATATATACAACATAAATAAGACTTCATTTCATTAATATCACATAACTGAAATATGCTTACAGACAAAACGGAAATAAACTAGCTAGGGCACTGGTAGCTTATCTCTGAGAGGAGATGTGGCGGCTACAAGCCTCTAAACTATGTTAAAATGAGGCTCGAAAGCCTATTTATTACTAAGAAACAATGGAAAACCCTAAAAATCCAAAAACCTAACCCTAGGAGATGAAACACCAAACTATGGGCCCTGTTGGGGTAAATTGGTACATCAATTTCCTGGGGTCGTAACTTTGATATACGATCTCTGTTTGACGCACATGATACCTCGTTAGAAATATCTATACAAATAATAAAACTATTAATAGTGAATCTCAAGTTAAATAATCACATTTTCCAATAGTAATTTTCCAAAAAAAAATCGTTTAGGGCCTCAAAATGGCTTCGAGATTTCAAGACTCAAAAAATTGCCAAAAATAGTAAATTGTGCTACAATTAAGGAAACTGAAAAATTGAAAGAAAAAATGATGGGAGTCTAACTCAAATAGGTGACTGGCAAAAAATATCCACCTGGATCATTCCTCCCCCCTTAGGAAGCAATGGTCTCCATTGCGTTGAGTTCCTCCATGAGATGAGGAAACTTCTGTTGAACTTGGTCCCTGGTGAGCCACTTACCCTGGTGAAGGAGTTGGCCTACTTTGACAACTTGATATAGTTGGATCCTTTGTTTTCAGGTGTTCTTGATATGTGTGTACATGATTTGAATAGTTGTGGCTTGTTCCATGCAGCCTGGGTTTAACTCTATTGGTGTGGGTTGTTCTTCAATCTCAGATGTGTCCAACATTATTAGTGGAAAGTAGGGCCAAATCCAATCCACGTTGAACATTGGGTGAAGACGAAGGAATGATGGAATACTGAGCTAGAAGGCATTGTCCCCTAATGAATTGGTGATGGTGTATGGCCCATATCGGAGTGGGCTAAGCTTGCGGTGGGGTCCAACGAGGCAATCCTTTTGTAAATGTAACCGCACTTTGTCGCCCACATGGAAATTGTGTGGCACCCGATGTTGATCATGTCACTGCTTGTACTTAGAATTGGATTTTTCCAATTATCTCATGAACCTATTCATAGATGTGCTGAATGCACTCAATGAAGTTTTACGCCTTTTCAACTTCAGAATGGACATGAGCCGAATCGGCCTGAGCAGCTGCAAATGGCATGGCTACGTCAATGGGACATAGTGGTTGGAATCCAAAGCCCACCTGAAAGGGATTGTGTCTGGTTGAGCTGTGGAGAGACTGTTTATAGCTCTGTTGTAAATATGGGAGGCTCTCATCCCATGTGCGTAGATTTTTTGAGTTGTACATGCACATAATTTGTATTATCATCCTGTTGACAACCTATGTTTGGCCATCATTTTGGGGATGGAAAGCTATGGAATTGGTGAACTTGGTGTCCAAAGTTGACCAGAGACTGGACCGAATTTTACTGAGGAACTTTTTGTCCCGATATGAGATGATAAACTGTGGGATCCAAAATTTTACCCACACTCATTTAAAGAAGATTTTAGCAGTTTCTTCTGCTGTGATATCCTTCTTGCAAGTCGACATAATGACCATCTTCAAGAATCTGTCAACAACCATGAAACATAGTCATTTCCATGCTTAGTGGAAGGAAGGCTTGACATGTAATCCATGGACATGGATTCCCAAGGTCGAATAGGGGTAGGAAGTGGAGTGTATAGGCCTTGCTTCTTGATGGTCAGTTTGGCAATGGCACAAGTAGTGAAGGATCAGATGTACTTCTCGACATCCTATTGAAGTTTCAGCCAATAGAAATACTTCCGCAATACTGCCACTTTTTCTCGACCCAAAAATTCACAGCGAACTGACTGTAGTGCGTTTCCCAAATCATCTTGGCACGCTCGCTTGAAGGGACAAAAATGTGTCCCAGGTGACATAGAAATGCATCCTCGAGGTGAAAATTTGGAAATTTCTTACCCTCCAAGAGCGTCTTGTATGTGTGGCCTAATTTTAGATCGCTTTTGTAGAGAACCGGCCAATCATAAGTCTCATGCCCAAAATACTTGAGCACAGTGGTTAGCACCACGATCGGTGGTCGGCTAAGGTAGTCTGCAACATTATTAGTGCTACCCTTCTTGTACTCGATGTTCAAATGAAACTGTTGTAGATATGTGGACCACTTTTGATGGCGAATGTTCTGCAACTTCCCTTGTGTCTGTATGAACTACAAGGGTCGGTATTCTATGTGGATGACCATTTCCTTCCCCAAAATGTAATCTTTCCATTGTCGGCAAGCCTACACAATGGAATACATCTCTTTGTCATAAGTGGGATATTTTTTACTCTGTTGGACAATTTCTCACTGTGACAAGCCATTGGATGCTCATGTTGAGTAAGAAATACCCCAATAACATAATCAAAGACATTTGTCTCGATCTCAAATGGTTGTTGCAAGTCTAATAATGTGAGTACTAGGGTAGATCAGAGGTGATGTTTCAACTCTACGAACACCTTTTGTTGAGATGCATACCAAATAATTTTTCATTCGCTCCCCTCTTGGTGACTTGACTCAAGGGCCAAGTGATATGAGACAATCCCAAAACAAACCTGTAGTAGAAATTGGCAAGACCCATAAAAGTTTAGGATCTCTGTTAGAGTGGTTGGCACTAGCCAATCTTGAAAGGCTTGGATCTTGGTTGTATCTACCTGCACCCCCCCCCTCCGCTCATCAATAATGTATCCCAGATGCTGAACCTGGGTCATGCCAAAAGTGCACTTCTCTAAATTGGCACACAACTTGAGTTGCCACAGTGTTTGGCAGACATGTCGGATGTGGTGGAGTTGCTCTTCCCAAGTCTGGCTGAAGATCAAGATGTCATCCAAGTACACTACTACAAATGATTTTTTTAATGGCTGCAAGATGTCGTCCATTAGCCTCATGATGGTTGTGGGAACATTCGTCAACCTGAAAGGCATGAAAATCCATTCAAAAAGGCAATCTTCCACACATCATAGGGTTCGATTAGTACATTGTCATACCTGGACTTCAAGTCGATCTTCCTGAAATATTTCCCCCCCTTGAGTTCATCGAGAAGGTCATCAATCAGTGGGATCAGGTACCTATTCCAGACAATGATCTTCTTTAGTACTCGATAGTCACTACAAAGTCTCCAAGATCCATACTTCTTCTGCACCAACAAGATTGTGCTCCCACAGGGCGATGAACTTGGTTGGATGTGACCTTTCTACAAAAGCTCCTGAATCTTCCTCTTAACTTCGTTGTTCTCCATAACAGAGTGTCAATAGATTGGTCCATTGGGTAGCGGTGTACCTAGGATCATATTGATGGGGTGCTTGACCTGAAATTGCATAGGAAACCCTGTGGGTGAGGTGAAGATGTCCCCGTACTCCTCCATGAACTTGTACATTTGTTGTTTTCATGTGGAGGAGCCCTGTCTCGAGGTCATGGCCACTTTTTTATTCTTTCCCTGAGGGGGGATCATTAAGAAAACACATTTTCTTAGCTTTGGAAATGATCTTACTGCATTGTTTTGCAGTAACCAAAG
Organism: Pinus albicaulis; assembly: GCA_034641835.2. Taxonomy (NCBI): domain Eukaryota; kingdom Viridiplantae; phylum Streptophyta; class Pinopsida; order Pinales; family Pinaceae; genus Pinus; species Pinus albicaulis. The sequence goes on along the minus strand of CM076570.1, from coordinate 13,099,871 downwards.
AGATGGCAACAGGCGGTGCTACCTCCATTATCCTGTACAACTTATTTCCCAAAGTAACAATAACAGCGTGAGGCTGAGACTCATACAAATCATGTCACTTCCACAAGTATGGTTGGCTTGATAATACATAATAAACATCAAAAGGAGCAATTTCACATAGTATCTCATTTGTGAAGGGCTTTATGTTATAGGGAAGGCAGCAGTGTTGGCTGACGCGGAGATCTTGTCCTTGGTGAAGCCACTCGATGGTGTACAACTGTGGGTGTGTTGTGGTTGGAAAAAATAGCCACTTCATGACCTCTGCTGAAATTAGGTTCTTTTAGCTCCTACTGCCGACAATGAACTATAGCGGGGAACCCGTTACCCACATCTGGGAATGGAAGAGGTGCACCCCTCCTCTGGATCTTCTCGTTCCTCCTTCTATATCTTTGTGGTGGAAATGGTGGCATTGGGCTCTGCATCAATAATTTGTTTCACTTTTTCATTCCCATTGTCAAGTTATGATTATGAGTCGGAGCATGCATCCCATTGATAAGCCTTTAGCTCGACCACCGTGACTTCTTGGCCCGATACTCACTTGTGTTGTGAGTGGAGCTCTGATGGAACTCACACCACTTTCCCATGCCCTTCTTTGGCATCGTGGTGTTTTTATTTGCTTGCGGCTTTGGCAGGTTATCATAGGCCACCCCACCTTGGATTTGTCCTTTGTTCTGTGGTTTTGGGGCACCTTCCCCTTGCTTCTGATTCGCCGATCCAAATTTTTGCTTCTTCTATTTGAACTTAAATCCATGCATGAAAATTCTTGAATGTTTGAAAATCATCATATTTGTTCTTCAATAAGTAAACCCAACACATTCTGGTGTAATCATCAATAAATGTCATCATATATTTATTTCCATTTGCAGAAGCAACAGGCATGGGGCCACATAAATCTAAATTAATAAGCTCAATTTTTATATGTGCTCTGGAATGTGAATCATGAAAGGGTTTTTTGCTATGCTTTCCTAGAATACAAGCATCACATTGCTTAAGTTTCCTAGGAATTGTAGGAAATCCAGTAACACCATTTTTCTTCAACAATCGAAGCCTGTCATAGTTTAAGTGTCCAAATCTAGCATGCCATAAAAGGCTTGATGGGAATGCAACTTCATCATGATGAGAACAGAATGAAAATTTCTTTGCACGAGGAGAGGAACCTTGCAGCTTTTGGAGTCTTCCTTCTTCTATTCCCTCCATGACAAGTGAGTGATCTGATGCTTTTTTGACCTCACCCTTGCCATCAAACATGTGAATGGAGTGTCCTTTCTGGCGGATGCGGACCAAGGACATCAAGTTTCTCCTCAAATCAGGGAGGTATAGAACATCATGTAGAAGATGATTTGGAAGACCAGGAAACTTAAGCTTGATTGTGCCAAGCCCTGATGGCTTGAGTTTGGATTTATCTATGACGTATACTACTCCATCAACTTTTTCAGTAAAATCTTCAAAAACATATTTTCTAAAATTCATGTGACATGTTTCTCCTGAATCTATAAACCAATCATTTCTCCAAGAAGTAAATGAAACATCAAACAAGTATTCAGTTACTCCATTGTTACAATGTGCTACAACATAATGAGCAGATTCAGGTGCTTTGCATTTGTCTCTGTCATGTTTTTTACCTTTTTCTTGATTTATTTGCTACTCAATTTTATCCAAAGGAAACTTACATGTAGATGCATCATGCCAATATTTATTGCAGTGTATGCAATGAATATCATATTTTCCAGTTTGAGTTTATCTGCCCCCCCTTCCTCTAAAGTTCATTCTTCCTCTTCCTCTTAGGCCACCTCTTCTTCTGGAAGAATATTGAGCATGACTCTTCTCTCTATGTGTGAAACATACAGCCTCTTTAGAAGACAGAGGGGTTGTCATCTTTCCAAAATCCTTCTCTATTTCTACAATTTTTTTCTCAAGGGAATCAAAGGTGATTTTCATGAGGTTTCCACTTGCTTGCAATGACTCAAGGCAATGTGAGCAAGTGGGATACAATGCCTTAACATACACTATGAGAGGTATGCCAACTTCTACACCAGTATTATTAATGTCATCCGTGATAGATATTACTTCTGATGCTAAATCATGAGGGTCATCATTTTTCAATTCAAGACTGAACAACTTAATAATTAATTGAACAATTTCAAGTTATGAATGTGAGTCATAAAGTTCTTTTAATTTTCTCAAGGCTTCATAGGCATTTGAAAATGGTGTAATATGGTGACTCACCTCTTCATTTACAGAAGCTGTAATCAAGGCATAGGCCTTGCAATTCTTGTTTTCCCAAATTTCGATCTCCTTATCTGAGGTGGGATTTTCTGGTGGATGGTCTCCTTCTCCTTCACAAACTCCTCTCCACAACTCATTAAAAATGAGAGTGTGTTTGATTTTCTGATACCATTCATGATAGTTCTCCTTTCTGGAGAGAACAACTCCCACAATAGATATGAGAGAATTCATTCTCTTAAAAAATTACTTTGCCGCCACTGTAAAAAAAAATACTCAATTTTCGTGCTAAGAGAAAATTTTGCACTTCAATTTTATTTATTTTTTGTTAAAAAAAAATAATAATAAAAAATTGGTAAAAAAAAATTGCAGAGGGCTTGTTTGGGGGAGGGATTATCTGCGGGAGGGTTTATTTTGGGGAGGCATTATCTAAGGGAGGGCTCAAGTGTTGAGGGTAGTATAGTGGAGGGAGGGTCGTAGTTGGGGAGTGCACGGCTGTGAGGTAGCTTATGAGGGTGCACAGGTGGAAGGCCGACTGTGGGGATGTGCCGGAGTAGTGGAAGCGGGAGGCTACGGTGGGCAGCAACAAGTGGGAGGCGACGAGGCCATGGGAGGTGTTGTAGTGGGGAGGAGCACGCAACAAGGGTCTGCGTGGGAGCCGGTAGGCGAGAGGTCACACAAGTGAGGGGGAGTGGGAGTAGGGGAGGGGAAGAGTTGGAAGCGGGGCCACGGAAGGTGTTTTGGTGAGGTAAATCACCTATGTAGACAGAGGCGATCCCACTAGCCCTAGGGTGGGTCTAGCCACAAATGGAAAAATATATAACATTGATTCCTAGTTAACAAATGGACAGAGATTCGATAAATAACTTACCGGAGATCTTATGTTGTTGTTATTGTCAAAAAGAGTGGCTCACTCCTCGCTCCTGGTTTGACAGATCACGATCTTCTCGCTTTCACGCTCGGACACCTGCACACACACAAGAAACAACGACAATATACAACATACTAATTCACATTCGTAACTATTAGTCAGTCGAAGAGGACTAAATCAATTGCATTAAATAAAAAACATAACACAATGATGGAACCAACACCATAGTCGAGTATATTAATAAATCAAAGGAAGAGTACAACCAAGCTTTGACGTTGCGGTCTCCTCCAACAAGGTTCAAGCGAAGCGCGTCTCACAAAGGCTCGTCGGGAATTGGGATGGGACTCTCTCTACGAAGTTCTCCTTGGTTCTACCTTCTCAATAGCAATTACTCAGCTATAGTATTCTTCCCCAAGTTCAGCTAGCTTTCATAAAGGGAGAAGGCATGTTTATATAGAGGGAGAGGGAGAGGTTAGGATCCCTATAATTATGGAAGGGAGGCCTATCTCCAAAGAGTGTTCCATGGGAGGTGGAAAACACTGCCTAAAGAGAGAGATGCATGGCTAATCGACTTAACCACTTCCAGTGACTCATCCCTGAGGTGGTTAGAAGGAAAATTCCACCTCTAATTTTTAAAAAACATTCCTAAAACAGTTTAGTGTGGGCACTGCACTGAGACAGAGTTCCAGGTGGCGCGGGCTCTAGTGAAAATCTTCCACATCGGTGGGAGGGGTGAACTGGCTATCCGCGCCAAGGCAAAAACATAGGTTTTGTGTGCTTTTTTAAGGAAATTTCCAACAGGAGAAATTATTTCCTTATGCAGAAGAATGCAAAGAAGGTGTTTGCAAAGTATGACACTGCTCACAAGTCACAGGAATGACCCTCCAATATGTGGGGCAAGGGATTGCAGGGACGGTGACAAAATGTTGTGTAACAGATGCCCCCTAAAGCATGAGGTTTGAGAGAGAGGGAGGGGTGAAATGCTTCATGAGAACGCGTTCGACCCAAAAACTGTTGTTAGAAAACCTGCAAGTAAAAATAAAACTGATATCTCTGATACATGATATGTGGCATGGACACATCCATCCATAATAGAGTACATAAAAAGTGAGATTCAAGGTATGGACGCATCCATCCAACAATAAGGATCAACAAATAGACTCAGCTATGGTCGCAGCCATCCAATCAGAAGAGTCATGTAATAAGTCATAGTAATCCACAAAGAATCCGCAACCTGGATTTCACTAGAAAAAACCCAGGGTCTTGCGCTCCATCTCGACCCGAAAAAAGTACAAGTTCAAGCATGTGAATAGACGAGTTGAATTCGAACATGCAGGAACATCGTCTGATTACTAGCCAATAATGAGAGTTGTTAACAGACGCGAGAGAAACCACCAATAATGACAATGGCTCTCAAGGTACAAAAGGTACAATCCCCGGAATGTGAACAGTGATCTAGCGTCGAACACCCATAGAATCATCCGATCGAAGGCTGATGATGTGAACCTTGCATCGGATGTAAAGAACCTGCCATTAAGGCATGCAGGCTCCAAGGTACCTGAAGGGAGTCTCTAGATCGGCTTCCTGGAAAATGAGCTGAAGTCGATAGGAAGCGACTAGGTCGAAGGAGGGCCATGATGTTTCCCACATAATCGACACGAGACAAAGGAATATAATTATTTTTTAATCAATACCAATAGAGAATCAGAGGGAGGTTGAAAATTGCAGAGGCGAAACTTCACTTGAACATATCGGCGGCACGACATTGGATTTGGCAGTATTTGACATCAAGGGATTTGAGATCATGGTGACACGGCAAAGAGCAGATGAGGGGTCAAAATACATTACCCAAACCCATGGAGGCAAAGAAATGACGAAATGAGATGTCCCCAACCTCGCACAAATGCAGACAAGTGCCATGTTCAAGAGTGACATACTGCCGACTAAAGTCTGGTTCCATTTTCCCCCACCATTTCTGGCAAGTACCCCAGTTATTTTTGTAAACAAGCTTGAAGGGGATAGCATGTGCTTGCGATGTAATTTTTTCCTTCGGACGAATCCAACCTAGTACATTTTACAAGCCCTAGGAAGGAGGAACTCGAGTAATGTCATAATGACGAAGTCTGATATCATCAGTTTTTAACGAGTCTGACAAAGGGAGGACTTGACATCTTTTCATGTTTAGAGAGTTTGAAAAGAAAGCAGAAAAGAAAACTCTAGTAAGGCCCTTTTCGTAAATACTCTCTCAGATCCGAAAAGGTAGAAAACAACATCCGAGAGAACCTCTTAATCGTGATAGGATAAGGTATTCCTTTTTCGTAAATAATCTATCCTAGCCCGAAAAAGGGGTAAACTTATACTTGGTAGATATCGTTTCGCAACCATTTAACATGTTCAAAACGACAAGCATCTCGAAAATATTTTCAGTTTTAGAGAGTCAGAAAAGAGCTGAAAGGTGACTCTAGTAGTGACTTTTTCGTGTTTTTACCAAGTTCGAAAAAGTATAAAATATAACTTGTTTCTTCATCATAACCCCGTGAAAAACTTGTTACTGCACAAGAGACATGGGTATGTTATGAATATTTTATTAATTATTAGTTAGATATAGTTATATTAGGTTTTATTAACTGAAAGGGCATGATCAAAGATCATGCCTCTTCGCCAAGGGTCACCTTGAGGCTATATTTAAAGCCTAGGCGATCCCTCATTGTAATCATCTCTTATCTCTTATCTATCATCATTAATAATATATATTTATCAAGTTTACCAGAGTTTTTACACTCCATTGGTATCAAAGCCATCGCTCTTCGGGATCTGTGTGATCACCCAGGAATTACAGAATTCCAGAACTGCAATTCCAGATTGCAGATTTTTTTTTTTTTATCAGTGCTTGTGGCAGCATTTGTTTAAAATTTTTTATCAATTCCGTCAAAATTTGTGAACTCGAACTTGTCATACTTTGGAGGCTCGGACATCCTGTGATAGTTTCCTGTGTAACTGCCTCGGAGCAGTGGTAGCTTGGATTGCTAGTGAACAGTCACCTCTCCTCAGATTGCAACACGGTTGGAAGCTTTGTGGAGAGCTCAAGCTACTAAAGATTACTAGCAGAGAGAACTTGGATCTGTGGTGTTAAGCCTCGGAACAGTTATCTCATACCTATTTGGGTGCCTCCATAACTCGGTCCCGTAGGGTATAGCCTCATAGTTCAGACTATGGATAATCAATTCAGTGAAGACAATTACAGAAATATACCATAGTTCACAACTCGTAAACTAGAGAAACCCACGAGGGTTTGAAGAAGTATTGTTTGGGTTAAAAGTCTGTTATTGGTTATCCATACCCTCGGACCTGTAGTTGTGAGCATTGCAGAAAACTCTCGGACCTGTGACAAGGACTGTACATTTTCTGGGATCATATGTTGAAGGGACAGAGCTATACCACAGAACTCAGATTGTTGAACAAGGAGAGTCGGATCTGTGTAAAGGAGCGTGGACCAAAATTGTATGAAACAGGTGTGTCGTTTTGAACGGGCTGAGCATCGTTGTTTTAGAAATCGATTGTTACTGCGCTGTCGTTCTACCTTGTCCGCATTGACCCACTGAGCATCCGCCTACACGCAGCCACAGTTCCTCGACTGGTCCACGCTGTCCGTTGACCGTTTCTTCTGCTGCATAAATATATATAAATATAATTCCGCGGCACATCCACGCTGTCCGTTGAACGATACATCGTTTAAACGATACAACGTTTTAAAACATACGGGTGTCGTTTTAAACTGCTGAGCATCGATATATAAATAATCGATTTGTTAAAAACATATGAGACAGTGTGTCGTTTAAACGGAACGGGCACACTTTTAAAAAAAAATACGATTTTTTTTTTAATTATTTAAAATATATAATATATAATTCAAATTGATAATTATATATATATATATTATAATTATATAATTTATTTATATATATATTATAATTTTCATATAATAATTATATATATTATATAATTTTTAATTAAAAATTTTATATATATATAATAATTATATAGCTTAAAAAATAAATATATATATATATATATATATTATTAATTAATTAATTAATTAATTTTAAAAAAAAAGGGAAAAACTGGCAGAACAATATTTTCCACCTCATACATGTTCAGTATGTCTTTATCAATGATGACGGTTGATCAGATAAAAAGGCAAATATGGCTAAAACAAATGGAGGCTAAGGACAATGAGAACAAAATATTACAGAAATTTAATGCCATCATGGACAAGTTAGGTCTAATGCAAAAACCAATAGTTCCTAACATGGAACAAAATCAACAAAACAATTCCGCAGATTCAGGGAACTCAGAAGAGCATCAGGAAAAATCTGATTCCCCACGTCACCATGAAGATACAGATGTTTATAAACAACAAAATGTTCCGTCCCCAGAATTTAACGAAACATGTGAAGTGACAAACACGTCCGAAGCCACTGATATAGCGCCAGAAGTTGTTAAGGCCTTCGGTGATGAAGCAGATACAGTTGTTAGGAAGGAAGCATTTGATGATGAGGAGAAGTTACATCAGACAATAATTGTTGGTAACTTACCTCTAAATCTAAAAAGGAACAAAGAAGAATCACCAACAGTACCAGGAATAGGATCTGACCCTGTCAATATCAGATCTTGTCACTATCCACATCACCAAAAGATTGAACTCGAGAAGATGCTCCACGATCTTTTTAAAATGTGGGAAGCAAGAGCTCATCGCTTGAGAAAACCAGACATTCGTCAACATTGTCCATCATTACATATGCTTTGAGGACAAAGCATCTTAAGAGAGGGGCAATGTTATGAATATTTTATTAATTATTAGTTAGATATAGTTATATTAGGTTTTATTAACTGAAAGGGCATGATCAAAGATCATGCCTCTTCGCCAAGGGTCACCTTGAGGCTATATTTAAAGCCTAGGCGATCCCTCATTTTAATCATCTTTTATCTCTTATCTATCATCATTAATAATATATATTTATCAAGTTTACCAGAGTTTTTATTCCTTTTTCGTAAATAATCTATCCTAGCCCGAAAAAGGGGTAAACTTATACTTGGTAGATATCGTTTCGCAACCATTTAACATGTTCAAAACGACAAGCGTCTCGAAAATATTTTCAGTTTTAGAGAGTCAGAAAAGAGCTGAAAGGTGACTCCAGTAGTGACTTTTTCGTGTTTTTACCAAGTTCGAAAAAGTATAAAATATAACTTGTTTCTTCATCATAACCCTGTGAAAAACTTGTTACTGCACAAGAGACATGGGTAAAACCTATTTCTCGAAAATAATATGATAAAATAATCGACAAATATGTTTTAAAACCAAATTTAAGACTTTGAAAAGTTATAAAATGCCATAAGTGGTAAAAATTATTTACTTTTCACTTTTACCTCTTTGTGGAGCAATAGTGACCCATTGTGCTTGCGATCTTGTGGCGACGATTGTAAGTGATCCAGTGAACCGATCTTGATTCCGTCAGTCTCAGGTAAGAGCTGACACCATTTGCCATATTTTAAGCTAAATTTCATTACTTATACTTGTCATTTTGATTTCTTAGGAGAATATTTGTCAAAATTAGGGCATCACGGTTGGCACAGGTTTCGGGCACGGACCCGCACCAATCGCCCATTTTTTACACAGAGGGAGCGCCCATTGGCGCGACTATTTGCGAAACAGTCGCGCCAACCGTGCAACCTAAAAATCCGCATAATTTTAAGGAAAATGCAGTAATTTGTTTGCAAATTTCAATGCCCAAGTAGACCAACAATGCTCATATGAACAATGCGTGTAGGTACCAAGTAGAAAGAATGGTGATTGAGTGGAAAGAGAGGGAACACAGTGAGGAATATGAACTTGCCATGGAGAATGATCGATGCATGGATGCCCTTAGAGATTGTGGGATAAATAAATTCTTCCTAACACCGTGCCTCTGGGCTCAGCCAGAATTGCTTCATCATTTGACAAAAATCTGTGATGAGGACCAAGAAAAGTTCGTCCTTCGAGATCAGGAACTCGAACTCGAAGTCTCCGATGTGTATTTTATCACAGGATTGTCGCGGAGGGGTGCAGCCCCTATGTTGACCGATACTCGTCCCTCTGGGGAAGTCATGGGGATGGTGATCAACAGAGTGTGTTGAGGGGCACGCAAAGGAACAGGGATTGGAAAGGTTGACATCCAAACCATCCCAGATCTGGCACTAAAAGTAGTGTTGCACACTATCACGTGGGCTGCAGGATCGCAAGAACCACATGAGGCCACAAAGACACAATTGTTTCTTGTTGTAGACTGCCTGACCCCGACTCTCTACAACTGGGCAGAGGCCATGACTATTAACATTAAGAGAAAACTAACCTAGTGCAAGAAGACCAAACTGAAGCAGTTTTGGTATGGATCAATTTTGGTATCGTTCTTCTTGGAACGACTACCGATATTCCAGCGCCAGGAGGTTATTGTCCCGATGCCACCACCCAGAAAACCACAGATGGCCTGATGGGCTGCGCTGATGCCAAGAGTAGGGGGTGGCCAAAAAATGTCCTGGAGGCTATAATTCTTCGATTAGCTCCGCCGACAACTGATTGTCGTGGAGGACTGGCCCTACTTTGGTATAGACTTCACCGGTGATCCAAACCTCCCACTCCTGGAGGGAGAGGATTGGGACGAAGAGCTAGGTGAGACTCATTTTTATTTTCATGAGTTTATGATTTTTTGGTATATATGCATGTTCTAACAGTTAATCTTATATGTATGCATATGTTGGCCCAGAGAGACCTGCAGGTATGTCGCCAAAAGCGAGGCAAACTCCTCATGATTTCGATCCTCATGGCGAGGGCAGCGAGGGGGAGGAGCTAATAAAAAATCTAGAGGGGATCGCCCATGGGATTTCGGACTATACTTGCCTTGATGATGTTCCTCGAGCCTACCATAGGCATACCATAGAGGTGTCGATTCGTATCCACCGCTTGCTAAGGTGGTTGGTACGAGCAGTGACGTGCTATCATGAGCACCATGCCGATTAGGAACCTAGGCTTTTATTCCCGCATATTTTGAGATACATGTTGTCTCGGGATGTAACTGAAACATACATATATATTTTTTGGGTTTTTATGATGCACACGCTGCAAACAATCGATATATATACATATATTTTCTACATGGGTCTATTTACATATGATGATGTTTTATAAATTGCACAAATGTCTATCTAATACAATGTTAGCCACTGCATCAGTTAATGTATTCATTCGTCTTGGTATATGTTGATATGTGATGAAATCAAAATGTCTTTCAAGCAAACGAATACCTAAATAAAATCTCAAAATACATGGGTTTCAAACCAAATAATGACCGTTAAGTTGAAGAACAACAAGTTGTGAATCTAGATTTACAAGCAATGCACGTATGTCGAGGTTGAATTCCTCAGTTAATAGTTCCAAAATAGCACTATATTCAGCGACATTGTTTGTAGTTATTCCTAGACAAATACCTTGTAGATTAATCAATTAACCAGCAGGATTATAAATTACCCAGGCTGCTGAAGACAAGCTCCTGGTACTGCAGGAAGCACCATCCGCGAAACCAACATAAGGGGCAATAGACATCTGCATAACAAGCAAGACCCAATAAGTAGAAAAAATCTTACAAAGCACATCAAACCTAAACATGCACAAAAATGAAAAAATCACCTATGTACACATATCATGCATGAATGACTCAAGCATAATACTTTTTCAGATACAACCCATTTCTGGAGTGTGCTAAGGGATAACCTTCATAATCAATAAGCTCATAAGACCCATTCTATAACACACGTTTGAAGATGTAGGGCCCATGCCGCATGGGTTGGAATTTACCTGCCCCCGGCTTGTCATGAGCTTGTTCATACAGGAGGACGAGGTCGCCTTCGATAAAAGAACAAGGGGAAACTGTTTGGTCAAAGTGAGCTTTAACTCGCTTCTTTTGTGCTTCGATGAACAAAGCAGCTAAGTGGCGAGTTTCATCCAATCTCTCTAAATAGAGGAGACGCTCTTCCTCAAGTGAAGTATTAGGCAGTAATTTCACAGCTAATTTGAGTGAAGGAATTTCACACTCAATTAGAAGAGTAGCTTCCAGACCGTACACCAACTGGAACAGGGTGAACCCGGTTGCACTCTTAATCGACGTTCAGTAAGCCCATAGAGCTAAAAATAACATGAGATGCCAATTTGATTTATGGATCCCATTTTTTCTTTGATGCATCATAACAAGAACTTTGTTTACGGCTTCAACCTGGCCATTAGCTTGAGGGTTGTATGGCGTTGAGTTGTCGTGACACAGACCCAACTTAGACGTCAGCTCTGCCATCATATAGTCCCGAAAATGTGAACCATGATCGGTAACGATGGCTTGAGGGACACCAAACCGAGTAATAACATGATTGAATATGAATTTCACTGTTGTCTTGCTATCCGCAGCCAGTGTAGGCATTGCTTCGGCCCATTTTGTAAAATAATCGATAGCGACGATAATATTTACATGCCCCCCCGCCGAGTGAGGGTTACACATCATAAAATCGATGCCCCATTTTGAAAAAGGACCAACGGTAATGACAGGGTGTAAAGGAACAGGGGGCACATGCATCTTGCGTTGATATATCTGGCACGCGTGACATTTGCGTACTGCGACAATGCAGTCTTTAAAAATGGATGGCCAGAAATAGCCAGCACGAAGGATCTTCAGTGTGGTGGCATAACCAGACATGTGACCACCACAAGCACCATTGTGGAAACCATTTAAAACTTTCTCAGCTTCCTCGAGGGTCAGACATCGGCGGATTACAGAATCGAATCCAATACGATAAAGGGTATCTACAACAATATGATAAGGTTGCGACTGATGCCGAATGAGGCGTCGGGCATCTTTCGTCAACTCAGACCTAAAATTAGAATTCTGGAGATACACAATGATATCACCATACCATGGATCGAGGGTGCTAATCAAGAAAAGAGTTTCGTCTGGAATATGATCCTCGGAATAAGAAGGAGCAGAGTCGGCAAGGAGAGAAAAAATCAGATCAGCGAAAACGAGTGATTTCTTTTATTTGGCGGTAGTAAATTCCAAATCAAACTCTTGGAGGATAACGATCCACTGCGAGTATATCCCCCCCAGAAACTATCGAGACAGAATATAGGTCATGGGGTTACAATAAAAAATCACGGTTACCGTCCGTAAAAGGATATAATGACGAAAATGCTGGAGGCCTAGACCGCAGCCAGCGCCAACTTCTCAACATGTGCGTAACGTGTTTCAAGGTCGAGAATATTTCGAGACAAGTAGTAAATAACATGCTCATTACCATCATCATCATCTTGAACCAAAACCGTGGCGATCATACTGAAGGCGGCAGCTAAATAGAGGGTGAAATCATGATGATAATTCGGAGGACGTAATAGAGGAGTGTTGACAAGCAATGTCTTAAGCATATCAAAATATTGCTGAGCAATCTCATCCCAACAGAAAGGGACGTCCTGTTTTAAAAGTCATGTGAACCCTTTGGCTACTTCGGCGTAGTTCGGGATAAAATGACGTAAGAAATTTGCTTTCCCTTGGAGACTTTGGAGCTGGTGTAACGATGATGGAGAGTGGAGATTAACAAAAGCCTCAAACTTAAGCGGATCAAGGCAAATTCCGTCTTTGGATAAGATAAACCCTAAAATTCTACCAGAATCGATGCAGAAGACTCATTTATGCAAATTGAGCCGAATGTTGTAGTGTCTACAGCGAAGAAAGATCTGGTGGAGATGGTCTAGATGGTCTTTTAGTGAAGCTGAATGAGCCATAAGTTCATCCAGGTATGGTTGAAAAATATGACACATATCGTGAAAGGCATAAGACATCGCGCGCTGGAACATATCCCCAGCATTCTTCAAGCCAAAAGGGAGTTTCTTATACACGAACGTTCCCCAAGGACAGATAAAAGCGGTCTTGTGTTGATCGGACGGGAGAATTTTGATTTGATTATAGCCATAAAATCTATCCATGAGGGAAAAAATCTAACTCCCTGCACAATTTTCAATGATCTGATCGATGAAAGGGGTGGGATAGTTATCCTTAGGGTAGGCCCGATTAATATCGCGATAGTCAACATAGACACGAATTGTTCCCTGTTTCTTATCCATAGGAACAATTTTAGAAACCCACTCTATCAGAGGGATCGGATAAATTAAACCCGCATTGAGAAGTTTTTCAACTTCAGCTTTTATGGCGGAGGCTTTCCAAGGATGCACTGGACAAAGACGCTGGCGAACAGGCTTCGCACCGGGGTAGGTGGTGTTAGCCACCTATAAAATTTGTCATATCAAATGGTGGATAAATCATTATGAAGCCTTCAAGAAACATTTTTATTGCCAAATTGTTAGTTCTTGAAGTCTTGTGAAGATGACTTATCTTTGAGTTAATCTTCACTGTTGTTTCCCTCTCAATTCTGAAAATCTGTTGTTTTCCTGAAGAAAAGACTGCTGCAAAAACTCCATTTTTCCCTCATTTTACCCCTTCTTCCACTCAAAATTAACCTCCATTTTCATCCTCTTTTTCCTTATGAAATTCCTCTATTTTCCCTCATTTCCCTTTTTCCCTTCATAAAAACCCCTTTGATAAGGTTTAAAAATCCTATTTTACCTTATCGGAAGCTTTCAAACCCTTTGAAAAACTTGAAAAATCATAAAAAATGAAACTTTTTGTGCTAAGGCTTTAGCCCCCTTCGACTAAGCCCTAAAACACTTCCCCACCATGTGACTTAGCGCTGGAACCAAGCGTTAAAGGTCTCGGGCACTTATCGCAATCAGACGTTCCTTGTGTTATGATGCCTTTCGCTTTTAGAATTTCCCGATTGCGATTGGCCCCTCTCCTTTATATCCCTCGATCCCTTCATATTTTCATATACCCAAAGGCCCCACAATCAGGCGCTAAACACCATAAATAAACCCTCCTCGATGCGAATTTCCCTTTGTATTTCATAAAATACCCCATTTTTTCATATTGTAAAGAGTCCGGACAGTTCAATGGTTGGGCGAACCTCCACCATTGATCTTAAACCAATCAACGATCGAAAAAATCTTGCATCGGAGATTTCATTGGGTGTGTTTAAATATTTTATTGCTCCCCTCTGATTGGCGACCTCTCGATGGCTTCTCAGCTGTTGATTTTCCTCGCCAGGCCCAGATCCGACGGCCCACATCACCCTTTTTCATAATCCCATCCCTCCGCATTTGGACCTTTGATTCATTCTCTGCCGTCAATCTGATCCTCAGATCAACGGTATACGTTCAATCGTATCGGCGCTCTTTTCCCTTTGCCCCTACCAATCACAATCTTTCGATTGCATCTGGGTCGTCCATACAATAAGATCCGACGGTCCAGATAGTTTCTCCCTTCCCTTTGTTATTTTTCATGAGCCCCGTTGTATAAAGTTTTAAACGGATCTCCGTCACTGATATCTGTAGATCAATGGCTCACATTGACCCATTCTCCGCCCAACCATCACCTCATATTTTATTCAGTTGATCCCAAGATTGGATCTGGACTGTTCATCTGTTTCATCCAACGGTCCAGATTCAACGCGATAGGCCCAACTCCTTTGGGTCCTACCTTTCTCCAGATCCAATCTCCGCCATCCATTCCCTGATCGGACAGTCCAGATTAAAAATCGCCTTACCTCTTTCCGCCCGCACATGTTTTCTTATCGCGCTCTCCTCTCGACCGTTCGATCTGACGCCCCAGATCTAATGGTCAGAGCGCAGTTTCGTGTAAATTTAAGCCCGAAAGATAATGTTTCAAAATTACGCGATGAGGGTGGTTTTGAAATTCCACGTGTCAGGCTCTAACGCATATCGCGTTCAAAAAGGCAATACCGCCTTTCTCTCTTTTTGCTACGTGAAACCGGCGGTTTATTCAACCGAAACCACCTTTCTCATTCCCATTGCATTTTCCCGAAAATGATCTCCGCCATTGATCTCTGAGATCTAACGACTCACATTCAATCATGCATTGGTTCATCACCCACCACCCATCCTCCAATGGCCTTCATCGATCAACCTCAGCCGTTGATCTCCATGGACTAAACTAATCCAACAGCCCAGGATCGTTCGGAAACCCCAAAATTCCTTTTAACCATTTTTCCTTTCGCCAAAGGTTTTTCGACCATTTCTCTTTGTATTTTCTTTCATTCCATTTTAAAGTGGCCCCTCCGCTTTATATAGTCATGATTGATTTCAATCGTTGATCTCTGCGGATCAACGGATCTGACTTAATCTCCCCACCATTATTCAACTGCCTCCCATATGACCCCCGCAAAGCAATCCTCGTCGTTGGATGTTTTCATCCAACGGCTGTGATCTAACCTCAGCCTCTGAAGAATTTGAACCCATCCCCGTAGGATTTTTCTAATTTTTCTTGGTTTGTGCAGGTTTTAATGGTTGTTTCCATTATGTTAAAATAAAATCAAAGGTTGGGGATGACGATCCCTTAGGCCTTTATTCGTAAAAGAAATCACTCTGTCGAGGTTCCATATCATGTTTCATTCAGTGCCTCGTGAGCACTGATGCCATTATAAAGCCCCTATAACGCCTGCACATCAACAAGACACAGCAAAGCCAAATCAAACAGAGAGTATCATTGTTAAAAGATCCAGTCACAGCAGAGATGAAGAATTAAAGATGGTTTACACAGTTTGAGGGATTATGGCCTAAATCGACTTTCTAAAGTCTAATCCTTCAATTAAACACAGTTCGAAGAACAGAAGACATAAATTAGGCCAAATTATGCCTAACACACAGAATTAAAACAAATTAACAGTGTTTAAAGAAAAGCAATAATATCTATCAGACCGAGAAGCCTCCACTGCCACATCAGAGGCTAATTGAATCCTGTCAGCTACCAAAAGTCACCTGCAGCCTCAAAGCATTCAAAAGAGGCATAGTTATGACCAGAACAAAAGATATTTTCCCCAATACAGCTGAACAGTTATTCCAAATTGAAGAAACTAATTTAAATTGTCAAAGAAGTTATTACAAGGATAATAAATAGCCTTAAAGTCAAATCTTTTTATCCACTAAAGCCTCGAAAGCCAAACAGAGTTATGAAACAGAGATATAGATCAAATGTTTTCCTGCCTTATGCCTTGCATGGCTTTCAAGGCAAAGAATTGCATTAACTGTAGAATTTATGATACTCGAACCCTTGGAACTCTTCCACCTCCTCATTTTTCTATAAAATCTTCTTGAGGAGCTCATTGTAAAGGGTTGGTTGCAGAACTTTGATATATACTTGTGCTCAAAATTTTCTACATGTAAATAGTGTCCAAAGGCTCTTGAAGCTTTTTTTGTGATAAAATAAGTTAGTATGAGAAGAAAAGATGATTTCTAAACTAAAACATTGGACTTGAAGAATGTAACTGGATTGACATCAATATACAAGTTGATTCTTGGGATCCTGGTCTATATCACTGGTGAAGTGCTTCTTTCTGTGTTATTGTTTTCCTTTCATGTATGACATTTTGTCCACTTATTCTCTGATAAAGAACAGTAAGCATAGAGTTAGGATTTACTGTTTACAGTACCCTTCTCTGACTGATAAGCTTTATCTCAATGTTTTCCTCCAAATTGTGTGTTTAAGAATGTTTTAAGTTAAGTTTAAACATTATCAAGGAATGTTGGTTTGTCCCTATCTTGATGTGCGAAGCTTGAAAAGAAGTTCTTGAACGTTATTTTCATTATCTGCTCAGTACAGTTTGGCCAGAAAAGTTTATGGTTTGCCCTATCTTCTAGTTCTTTCTTCAAAGGTAATTATGAAAGTTTCCCTAAGAGTATGTTGAAAGCAGTTTAGATTTAAAAGTATCTTATCTGATCTTAGGCTGCACTTTGTTTTTCTTATCTATTTTCATCCCTTCTGAAAGTAATTATGTGGATTACTAGATTGCTTGTCTGATGAGTTAGCTTTAATACGAACTTGTCCAAAGAAGTCTATGGTTAGCCCTATCCTTTGGTTGGTTTTAAACAATTACTTAAAAGGCTTTTCTTGTTTGGAAATACTGATAAATCCTAGTTGAAATTATTGTCTTTTTCCACCCCTTCTACACTTGTATTGTCCCATTCCATCATTTTATCTAAGAGATCTTGTGATATAGATGACTTGCCCCTTGGACCACTCTTGAAATTGTTGCACAATTAAACCCTTTTATGACTCCATAGCCCAATGGACTAAAAACCAGTGTCATATCTATCCTATCAACCAAAGCTTGTTTTGATTGCTTGCAAGTTCACATCTTTGAAACTCTTTCATTTTAGGACTTTCCACTCAATTAAAAATCATGCTCAACCATCCAAAACCAAAAAAAAAAACCATGTTCTTAATAACTAGCCTAATATCACATTCAAAAGCCTTAAAGATAAATCAATCTTTGCAGTTATAGAGAGATTCATCTTTGGATTCAGGAGGGCTAGGTCCTAGAATCCCAAAGTGGTTCAAGTGTTCTCTCTGCAGTTTGTATTTTCCAATCTTGCAAATTACAGGGAGCTAATAGGTGGGAATCTCGTGCACCACAATACTGGGATCGATTCGGGGCATCTCTTCGTAAGACCAATAAAAAACATCACAGAATTCATGAAAGAGGCTAGTATATACTTGGACTTCATTGGAAGAACAAGTGACTCTGACATGGATGTTCTCGACAATTCCCGGTTTCACGGAAATGTCGATAGGCATCGTGTGTGTGATGTTACTCAAGTTAACTTCAGTGAAGACTTTGTGAGTCAAGATAGGAGTTTGAAGTGGCAGAGAGGGAACTTGAGACGCAAAATGCTCAAGACAGTTAGAAATTTCCCCGAGGCTAGGGATAAATGAGGAACGATGATGCCCGTTGCTCCACGGTAGGTCTTCAAGAGACATGGTTTCCACGATAGCCTCATCGGATGGAAACACTCCTTTCAAAGGATCAGGCGATTCTATATCTCTGAGCCAGGGGACTGAGAATAAACGTCGAGAGACATGCTCAAAGGAGCATCTTCAAAAGGGGGAGAATCTGATGCAGCTACAAGCTCGCAATAATTGATTTCAATTGGAATAAGCGGCATCGAAGCCCCAAATGAACCAACCTGTTCAGGTAAAGGAACAATCCACGGGTCATCCGACGGAGAGATCATATTAACTTGAATGGTATTTGGTGGCGGAAGGGGAAAGATACCCATGAGGGTGGGGTCTTTGAAAAGACCCGGCCCTATGCTGTCGAGGGGAGAAGGAATATGATCCACGTATGGAAATTTGTTCTCAGAAGATGAGGTAAAGAATGACAACTGGTTAACAGTAATGATTTTTCCCTCGTGTGAAAACTTTATAAGACGGAAGAGGGTGGACGAAATTCATAGCATAGCGTGAGTCCAACTGCGACAGAGCAGAAGATTGTAATTGAATTTAGCGTCAACTACTTCTACTTTGACATTGACTGTTTTTCCTTGCAATGTGATCGGCAAGCTGGCGAGAACACCCAAGGGTTTCGATTCCCTTCCATAAAATGCCTCAAGGGCATTGGGTGATGAAGTTAGGGCCAGAGAGCTAATAGCCTTCTAGCAAGCAGATGACATGACACAGGTGGATGCACCTTCATCCACAATGTCTCTATGGATGTTGAGACCGTTAATGCTGACTTGTATGACAAGCGCAATCTAGTTCGGAAGGCGGGGAATGAAATTTTCTAAGTCGAAAGAGAGAAGGCTAGAATCAGCAGGATCAATATTAATGATCGCAGATAATAACGCTTCCCACTGAGATGGACAACTCTGAATCACTTCTGACGTGGACATCGCGGATGGCGCCTATACTAAATCCTCAACAATACTGTAATGCTGAGTAGCACAGGCGTTAGGATTATAAGAAGATTTCCGGAGAACACCTTTAGAAGGTGGTCGTACAACGATTTTAGCACTAGGCCTTTCAATCTCAAGAGGACCAGAGGCAGGTGGGGGAGGAGGACCATCAACGATCTCTTTCCCGGCTGCCTGGCATGATCCAGTATAATCTTTCAATCAAGTAGCAATGGAAATAGGTGCAGAACCATTCATCATGAACACTTGAGAGCCAAACGGTGCAGATGGCACAAGTTGCTCGACCATCTGTGTTTGTTGAGATGGGAAAGGTTCTTTGAGGACAACTGGAGTTCCCTTAGTTCCTTTGAGCACTTTACTAACTTCAGCTCGTCTAGGACAATCCTTAGTGTAGTGTTCCTCATCACAAATCAAATAGGGATACTTTGGCTTGCGTTGTGAACCATCATCAGCACGAGGTTTAGACAAATCTGGTTTTGGGGCATCGGCTTTAGCCTTTCCTTTTCCCTTCTTTTTCCCCTTGGATGTCTTGTTTGCCGGATTGGCCTGAATGGCGTTGACCTCTGAGGTTTTACCAGAATCCGGGGTAGGCTGAGCAGAATCATTGGAAGAATTTGAATTTTTCTTCCCAGTGTTGGAAGAGGGAGACTTACGTGAATTCTGAGATACGGAACCAATAACGCCATCGACGGATGGGGTGGCCAGCACTTTAGAAGTCCCAGGGCATGGGGCATCAGTCAAGATATCATATAATATGCCTGATTGAGAGTACACTAATTCAAGGTACTGGGCATGAGCAATGGCCTGTTCCTCGATGACACATGCCCCCATGGCTATGTCTTTGTCAATTTGATTGAAAAAAGAGGTAGTGAACCAATGGGTAAGAAGCTAATCAGGAATTTCAAATTTGATCAGGTGACGACGACGTCTCCATTCATGAATGTGGTCCAAGATATGGGTAGCCCGGTCCTGTTTGAAGGATGTTAGGAGATGCGTCTCGGCTTCATAACGAATCAATAATTGGAAATGAGTAAGGGACGCCATAGCGAGAGAGTTGAAATCTTGAAAGATACCGCAAGACAACTCGATGTACCACTTAGCAGCAGCTCCAATGAGAGTTCGCTGGAAAATATGGAGTCGAATAGAGTCATCCACCCAAGAATTGGAAGAACACCATAAATGGTATGTCATAACGTGTGCTTGGGGGTCTTCTCCAGACTTGCCCTTAAACTTGGGGCAATCACCAGGAACCTTTGTTGGAACGAGAGGCTAATATGGATTATGAAGGATTGGATCATTTGTTAATTTGGACACATCCGGTAATTCCAACGTGGCGAGAAAGGGTAATTGAGGGTTGAAAGGAATAGCAAGTCCTCGATAAGGACCCGTACCCACATTCCATCCTGGTTGAGTGTAACTATGCCCCCATTGGTTATGTCTTGAAGGATTCAGACCATAAGGGGTATAAGTCAGATAGTTTAGCTGATATGGTGGCTGAGGACTAGGATACGAAGGTTGAGGATACTGATTCTGAGTATATGAGGATCCCAATTGAGCAGCATAAATATTTTGCTGCAGAATGTAAGTATGGCCTGGCGGTTGAGGGTAATAAGCAGAACCTTGAGGCGCATTTTATACCAGTCGATATTGACCTCGAGGGTAATAAACGCCTTGGGGTTGAACAGGCTGCTGATAAGTAGGGCCCTGTTGAGCTAGATAAATTGGGCACGCAGGTTGACCCGACTGTGGTGTAGAGTAGAGTGGTTTCTAAGTAGGGTGAATTATCTATACAGGTTGTCCCTGCTGAGCAAGTTGACCTGACTGATGAGCCTGGCCACCAGGTTGCCCCTGCGGAGCAGGTTGGCCTAATGGCTTCGATGGGCCAGGTTGTGCCTAATGACTAGGTTGACCTGGAGCAGGACCATAAGATGGCCCTGGCTATGATGGGCCAGGTTGTACCTGATGACTAGGTTGACCTGGAGCAGGACCATAAGATGGCCTTGGTTGTGCAACATTTGGGCCAATTGGAAGATATGGTTGTTGTGTTTGTGCGAAAGTTTGCCCTTGAGATGGATAAAATTTCCCCCCTGGACTGTATGAATGCCCTAGTTGATATATCGGTTGCCTAGCAGGTCCTTGGGGTTGCCCGGTTGGATCACAGGCTAACCTTGTAAAGGTTGGCCTTGTGGATTGTAAGACTGCCCTTGCAAGCCGTAAAATAATCCTTGCTAGACCGAAGGTTTTCCTTGAAAGGGTTGTCCTTGCAAGTCATAAGAATACCCTTGTTGAACCGAAGGTTGTCCCTAAAAGGGTTGTCCTTGTGGGTCGTAAGCATACCCTTGCTGAACCGAAGGTTGTCCTTGAAAGGGTTGTCCATGTTGGTTAGAAGGTTACACAGGCAAGGTAGGTCTAAAATTGGAAAGGAACTGATAAGCTTAAGGAGCAGGAAAATAGACAGGGTTGCCATGCTCATCATAATGAAGCGGAAGTGAATAAATTGGGTTACTGACCGCGTCATAATGAGAAAGATAAGGATCACCAGAATCCTGAGGGGACTAGTAAGTTTGGGAGCTCTGCTGCTGAACAACCAGCCGATACTCCTCGAAAGAAAGGTCGTAAGGGATTGCCATGGAAATTGAAGTCTCTACCAAAGGTAAAGCCCCTGACGACTGAGTGGTGACAACTGGTGCCGATGCAGCCACGCAAACAGTAGGTCTAGTTGGGATAGACGTAACAAAAGGCATCAACAAGACATGTGTCATTGGCGACATCCCTAATGATGGAAGGACCAGACCCCTCGACGGAGTTGATGGTGCCATGGAGGCAATACCAACCATAATCTAACCCAAAGACCTATATCCGGCTAGAAGTGACACTGATGGTGAAGATTGAGCAGACTCTTGAGGGATGCTTTCCAGAAAAATTTGGTATCCTTCATCAGAAATAGGAATTCCCTCACTGCCAATATGATCAGACGAGTCCATGTTTGAATCCGCCTTGAGATCTTGTAAAAGACTACGAGGACTAGGAGGTATGATAGCAGCCAAAAATGGCGATCCCGATGTAAGAGGGGTAAAATATTCCCCGAACCCAAACCCAAATCAAGCATTTGAAAGAAGCCAAGTCAACTCAACTAGTTCTCCAAAGGGGTACTCTAACGAGAGAATAGGTTGCTGAAGCTCGGCAGACCTAGAGGTTTGAGAAGTTTCAGATGAATCGTCCGAGAAAGGACTACCACTAGACGAAACCGATGGTTCCGCCACTGTAACTGTAGCACACTAGAAAAAAAAATAGATCAAAAATGAAGACCCTTGGATAAAAAATAAGGCAAACAAAGATAGGCCAAGCGATCAAAATTTAATGGGTGTGTAATCGTAGGTAGTTTATTTTACCATATTGAAACCAAAATTTCGTTGTTTCATGTTTTAAGATTCAAGAAATAGGCAAAATATGACTCTAGTCACTTTCAGTTTTAAGCGAGCATGAAAGGACAAGTGCTTGATGATCTTTTCAAATTTATGGAGTCAGTAAAGATCAAAAATGATTGCTCAGATAGTCTAGGTAAAAGTTTGTACCAGGTCTCCGTGAACTACCACATACACCTTGGTGATCAAATGAAAGAAGAAGGACCAAGGACTTGATGTACGTGCAGGTAGTCTCCCCGAATGCTGTGTTCGGTGTATCACGGTTACAAGGCGGCAGACTCGGCTTCCTATGGATAAAAGGATTGCAACCTAGAGGGGTATCCCTTTATATACTCAACGGTACAGGGAGCGCAAGTCTGTATTAGTGTTTTCTGAAGCCAAATGGCGAGCGATAGCTGCTAGGTTTAAAGACGTCGGAACACATATCTAACTTAGACCACTAGATGTTTCATTAGATTTCAATTTTACCTTAGGTTAATTGAGTAAATTTTTATTTGATCTTGTATTTACGTTTCAATTCCAAGGTCCTACCGAATGTGGGATCTCAAAAATCCCCAAATGCAAGCTACATGCCAAAAGATACCATTCCGTTCGATGAAAAGCTATCTACAAGAAATTTAGGAGTTTTCAAGCGATAGAAAATTATGAGAACACACGGAAACATCCACTACAGTATTCGATGCAAGCTAATGAAAATGAGAAATCTTTCCTAGAATTGTCCAATGCTAGATATGCAAAAGACTTCCAATTTCACAATGCAAACAAGAATTCAAACAAATTTTTTTTTTTTCAATGTAATAGAGCAAACAGTGCACTAAATAACATGAAAAACAAACCAAAACACTAGTTCGAGAACGCTAATGCAAGAGTTGAAGCGAAACAATTTTAATCAACCCAAAACAAACATAACAAAACTCAAACCAACGTTGCAATATCTCAAATTGGAGAAAGATTTCCAAACAGACCCATGCAAGCAGTGTGATCTATGCTTGGAGTGACAAGAAGCAAAATTGAATGAAAGAGTCAAGAATCATTCAACCAATGCAATCACTCAAATAGATCAAGGGAGCTGAATGCAACCAAACCAGGAAAGAAGTTGATTGTGAAACAAAAGGCTCAAACTCCTACAGGAGGCTCATCATACCAAAGCACTTAAAAACCCTAAGGCTACGATTCTAATAGGAAACGGACAAACAACTAAAGCAAGGAAGTTGATCACAATCAAAAACAATCCCAAAGCACTCAAGACATACCTAAAAATAACCCAGAAGAAAAAATACTGACCAAAAACCTTCAAAATAGAAAAAACCCTAAAACCTACAGGGGTCGGAGCGGCTGTTTGGTTGTAATCAGTGAAAAACAGGGGATGTTGCGGGCACAACACTAGCAACTAGCTCCAATCAATGCGTTTGTCTAAACATAAAATGCGCCAAGCCAGTTCACTCAGGAAAAAGGGAAATTTTTGAAAGACAGAGTTCAAATCTGATCCTCTGGGGCTGAACAAGGGTCTTAGACTTAGAAGAATAATCAAAAAAGGAAAAATAAGCAAGCAAAGACCAAAAATAAGATCTAATGGATGAAAGACAAACTCACACTGATCCCCAGTGGAGTCGCAAATTTGTTGGTGAGGTAAATCCCCTCTATGGACAGAGGCGATCCCACTAGCCCTAGGGTGGGTCTAGCCATAAACAGAACAAGCTATAACATTGATTCCTAGTTAACGAATGGATGAAGGTTCGATAGATAACTTACCGGAGATCCTATGTTGTTGTTGTCATCGAAAAGAGTGGCTCGCTCCTCACTCCTGGTTTGACATATCACGATCTGCTTGCTTTCACGCTCGAACACCTGCACACACACAAGAAACAATGACAATATACAACATACTAATTCACATTCGTAACTATTAGTGACTCGAAGAGGACTAAATCAATTGCATTAAATAAAAAATGTAACACAATGATGGAACCAACACCATAGTTTAGTATATTAATAAATGAAAGGGAGAGTGCAACTACGCTTCGACGTTGTGGTCTCCTCTAATAGGGTTCAAGCGGAGCGCGTCTCACAAAGGCTCGTCGGGAATTCGGACGGGACTCTCTCTACGGAGTTCTCCTTGGTTCTACCTTCTCAATGGAAATTACTCAGCTATAGTATTATTCCCCAAGTTTAGATAGCTTTCATAAAGGGAGAAAGCCTGTTTATATAGAGGGAGAGGGAGAGGTTAGGATCCCTATAATTATGGAAGGGAGGCCTATCTCCAAAGAGTTTTCCATGGGAGGTGGAAACCACTGCCTAAAGAGGGAGATCTATGGCTAATCGACTTAACCACTTCCAGTGACTCATCCTTGAGGTGGTTAGAAGGAAACTTCCACCTCTAATTTTTTAAAAACATTCCTAAAATAGCTTGGTGCGGGCACTACACTAAGACAGAGCGCCAGGTGGCATGGGCTCTAGTGAAAATCTTCCACATCGGCGCGAGGGGTGAACTGGCTATCCACACCAAGGCCAAAAAATAGGTTTTGTGTGCTTCTTTGAGGAAATTTCCAATAGGAGAAATGATGTCCTTATGCAAAAGGATGCAAATAAGGTGTTTGCAAAGTATGACACTTCTCACAAGTCACGGGAATGACCCTCCAATATGCAGGGCGAGGGATTGCAGGGACGGTGACAAAATGTTGTGTAACAAGGTGTTGTAGTGGGGACGAGAACACAGCAAGGGTTTGTGAAGGAGTCGATAAGTGGGAGGGAGGAGGCCTGCAGTGGTGAGGAAGGTCAAGGCTGAGAGCAAGAGGATTTCCTGCAGTGGTGAGGAGGGAGGAGGGCTTATGGTGGTGATTAGGGCCAAGGCCAAGGGAGGGAGTGAGAATGTAGAGCGGAGGGAGGGCAGAGGTGCGAGGAGCAGGCAGGCTAACGGAGAGTTGTTTGGCCACTTGTGTGCCAAATTAAAAGGCAGAAATCAGTGCAAAATAAAACTTGGAGAGGGACCGTCAATACTGAAGGTCCTTAGTTCGACCCTACATAGAGGAGGTCCGCAATCACACAAAAAAAAATTACATATCAGTTATTGAATTCCACAGAGAAAGTAGTGGACTGTATGACAGATAAATCAGTTCTTCCAGGTGCTGACAGAGAGGCAGAGAGGTAGGTCTACCAGGAGGGAGTTACAAGGGAAAGGATGCCAAAAATATAACTGTCTCTAATACCATGTTAGGCCAGGAAGTAACTCCGCAAATTGAATATGAATTAGATGGATGGTGTGCATGAATTTATACATGGAGGTGAGACTATTGGGATTCATTTCCAAATGTCTCTTGGTCTTCTTTATTTCCTATTTTACAATAATCTACAACCTCACCCAATCCCATAGGATTAGGTGTCAACAAATATGGACAAAGGCTTCACAACCAAAAGGTTTTAAAAAAGAGTAGCTCACCTTTTTACATGTCCATGCCTCCTCTGGAATACCACCATCCAAGGAACTTTAAGGCTTGTTGTTTATTAGATAAACAAAATTATCTACAACATCTGCCCAAAATTTTAAAAGCAATCCTACATAAAATCTCATGCACCTTGCACGCTACATGATTGTCCTATTCATCCTTTCTGACACACCATTTTCCTGTGGTTTTCTTAAAACTATCTTCTCTCTCTGAATTCCATGCTCTGAACAATACCTATCAAACTCTTTGTTGCAATATTCACCTCCATTATCAATCTCAACCAAATATTTCCATTTCTTGAAAGTATCAAATACATGGGATTTATTTTGATACAATAAATCCAAGTTTTTCTAGTTTCATCTTCAATAAAAGTAACATAATAATGAGAGCCATTGAGAGATGATACCTGAGCAAGTCCCCATACATCTGTATGCACAAGCTCTAATTTTTCGCTCTTATTTTCTTTCCCAACTCTAAGAAATCTAGCTCTCTTATGTTTTCCATTAACACAATTCTCATAGAAATCCAAATCAATATTCTTCAAACCTAGCAACAAATTTCTTGAGTGAAGAATCTTCATCCCCTTCTCACTCATGTGGCTGAGCCTATGATGCCACAATGTTGCATCTACTCCAGTGGAGTTTAAAGCATTAACATAATTATAAATACCATTGCATAAATACAATGTACCAACCTTTTATCCTTCTTCTATTACTAAGGCTCCTTTAGTGACCTTCCAGTTTTTATCTGTAAACGTTGTCACACAACCTTCACCACCTAACTGCCCTATTGAAATTAGGTTTTTATTCAGATCTAGAGCATGACTTACCTCCTTTAATAACCATTGGTTTCCATTTTGTTGTTTTATAAGAACTTTACTCATTCCAACACTTTTACAGGGTTTATCATCACCAGATGAACCTGTCTAAAATCTCCTTGAATATTGTCATGAAAATGTTTCTTATCAGGTGTGGCAAGGAATGAGGCTCATGAATCTATCACCCAGGCATCAATTAAATTTTCTAAATAAATAATCAAAGCATCTTGTAACACATCACCTGTCACATTTTCTTCATGATTATTTTCTTGTTGTGCGTCTCCTACTTTTCCCTTCCGAGAATTACAATCTTTCTTTAGGTGTCCATTCTTCCCACATTTCCAGCACACTATCCCCGATAGACTTGGATCTACATTTCCTTGATTTATTGGGATATCATGAGCTCTTTCCTCTTTCCATTTTTCTTCTCCTAGTATCTTCACTCAAAACATTACCCGATGTCTCACCAGAGCTTTTCCGTCGCATTTCCTTTCTAAGGATAGCACCGACAACATCATAAAACTTTAAAGTACTAGTTCCAGAGATAGAGTTACTAATGGATATAACTAAACCATTCCAAATTTTTGGAAATGAGCATAGAAATAACAGATCCCTAATTTCATCATCAAATTTGACCCCTATAGAACTTAATTGATTGGTAACCGTATTAAATTCATTTAAATGGTGAGAAACAGATCCACCTTCTGACATCTTCATATTAAATAAATGTTTCATAAGAAATACCTTATTTGAGGCCAAGGGCTTTTTATATAGTTTTGACAATGTCGTCATTAAACCATTTGTTGTCATTTCCTTCGAAATATTGAAGGCTACCGATGCCGCTAGACATAGTCGTATTGTTTCAAGTGCCTTTCTGTCAAGAATCTCCCATTCTTCATTTGTAATACCCGATGACTTCTTTGTTTTTCTGCTCAATGGTAGGTACAAATATTTCTGATACAGATAATATTCCATATGCATATTCCACAATGGGTATTTTTTGCCGTTAAATTTCTCGACTCTAAACCTACCATTTTCCGCCATTTCTCCCACTCAAACCAGGAACCCTTCTTCCCTGTGAGTTTATAAACCAAATAGACCTTTGTCTCTGATCCCAATTGTTAGAAAATTATATATTACAGAGAAATGGAACACATAAAATATGTGTAAACAAAAACACATAAATAACATATAAAACAAGAGAGACACAGATATATCTGGTTCACCCAACTTGGGTTATGTCCACGGAAACAACCAGTCCTTCCTTTTTATTGTAAAAAAAATGAACAGACACAACCTACAGTAGATCTACTGTAATATCATGTACTCTCTCACACAGTCCCCCTTTATATTTCTCTCTTAGAATATACACATGATACACAACCAAAATACAATACCCTCATACAATAGAGGGGTTTCCTTCCAGCGAAAAAACCCTAAATTAAACATAACTTTGTAATATCATCTGTGTAATGAACGACCCAAATTGACTATGAAATTACAATATTTTACAAGGTAATTTTACATATGTTTTTAGCTTCGGGGGCACTGCCCCCGAAACCCCCCGCCATGTGGAGGCTCCAAAAGGTCACCGTCACTCCCCCATGGACCCCCCTAACGACGATCAAACGACGGGTGGTGTTGCCGCCCCATTAAGAATAGAGGTCCAACATGGTGATACATCTAAATAAAGAAGATAATCAGGCTCCACACCCAACAGTCCAAAAAGTCATCAATATATGGTATCAGGTACCTAATCTAGACAGTGATCTTGTGGAGTGCCCTATAGTCAATACAGTGTCTCCAAGTCCCATCCTTATTCTGCACCAACATGATCAGGCTCCCATAGGCTGATGAACTTGGCTAGATGTGACCCTTCTGCAGTAGCTCCTAAATCTGCCTCTTGATTTTGTGGTTCTTCAGAATAGAGTGACTATAGATTGGTCCATTGGGAAGTGATGCACCTGGGGTCATATCGATGGGGTGCTTGACCTAACAGTGCAGAGGCACCCCTGCAGGTGAGGTGAAGATCTCCCTATACTCCTCCACGAACTTGTCCATCTTTTGTTGTCGTGCATAGGAGCCCTATCTGGAGGTCATGGCCACAGTCTCCTTCTTGCCATGAGGGTGGATAATCAGGAAAATAAATTTCCTAGTTTTGGGAATGATCTTACTACATTTTTTTGCAGTACCTAAATATATGGTGACAGGCGGTGCTACCTTCAGTATCATGTACAAATTATACACAAAATTTCACTTCCAAAAGTATGGTTGGCATAATAATAGATCACAAACATATAGAGGATAAATTTCAAATAATACCTCATATGTGAAGGGCTTGATGTTGTAGGGAAGTCAGCACTGCTGGCTGACACTGAGATCCTATCCTTGGTGAAGCCATCCGATGGTGTACGGTTGTGGGTGTCTTGTGGTCAGAAAGCCCAGTCGTTTCATGTAGAAATTATATAACTTATGTGTTATATGTCCAAGATTCTCCTGATCTCACACTATTTTAACTTCATGCAAAATACAGAATCTATTCCACCATTGATCATTTGCGGAAATTAAATCAAGATTGCAATGCACACATGAAACAATAAAAATTCACACACATTAACATATTTGTTTAACGGGAAAGCCTAAAGCTGAAACCCCAACTATCTGTATATAATATATGTCATAGAGATCATGTAACAATCCTCATACAAAGCTGATCATATCAAGCTCTCAGTACAATACAATCGCTACACACTAATCAAGCCCGATCTTGCAAATCCATGCACCTATCTTTGCCACCTACTAGACTGCCTCTACTGCGTAATCCCTGCTGAAGAATGGCTCTGAATGAACTTGAATTTCTCTAGCCTTGCTCACACAATCCTCATTGGAATCTTCAATGAGTGTTGGATGCAATCAATGCATCACTATAGTCACAACTGATAGTCACACTTTCTCTTTCACCTATCTCTCCACTGGTCTCCACTGAAACTGCCATGCACTGTAGTTAACTGATGTATTCTTCAGTTGATTAATGAGTTATTATTTAGTGAATTAATTAACTAATTAATTCACACCACTCTCACTAGTGTATCAATCATTTAGACTAGATACAACTAGCTCAACTATGTTTAGATTAGTTAAACTGAACACAACTCCATTAACTTCCTCAATCAACTCCACCAAACTCTCTCACATGAGTTCTAACTGAAGTATCCATGCAATAGCTCCACTTAACCCTTATGAATAGCGTAATTCCTTCTGTCAGCTCCTGTGCCACATCTGTGCACTTAACTGAAGTGCTCCAAGAGAATAAGATAATGTTTATAGTCCAAATATTATTAAGAGCTAATAATATTCGACATATCTATTTTTAGACTGGCAATCTAAAGATAGATTCCGCCCAATATGTCTAAAAATAGAAGTCCATCTATTTTTCCAACTTGACCAACCATCCACAAATAGCATCCTGCAACTCATAGAATATGATCGACATGTCTAAAAATAGACATAGTCTAAAAATAGACTTTGCACCAAAAATAGCCTGCGGGGCCCACTTAGTGAAGGCGACTCTTTTCACTAAGCTCATCATCTTGTTGAATCTCAACACTCCCTCTCAACAAGATAGGGATTATCTGCCACCCCGATCCTGTCTCTATGGTATTCGAATTTTCTCCTGGTGAGCGCCTTCGTCAGAATATCTGCATCCTGATCCTCCATAGGAATGTAAGAAAGCAACATGATCTTCCGCTGCACACAATCTCTGATATGATGGTATCGAATGTCAATATGTTTAGATCTATCATGAAATACTGGATTAACCAAGAGTTTAATGCAACTCTGATTATCACAATATATCACAGTAGGATCTAAGTGAGAACCGAACAAACCGACCGGGATCTTCCTCATCCATATAGCCTCGCATGCAGCCAAACTTGCTGCCATGTACTCAGCCTCCGCTAATCTGAGTGCCACGGATCTTTGTTTCTTGTTGTACCAAGAAACTGTTGTAGATCCGATACTGAAAATCCCTCCATATGTGCTCTTTCTTTCTGTTTGGCTTCCTGCCCAATCTGCATCCGTGAAGCCATGCAGCTTCACCTCATCCAACTGTCTGTACCACAATCCATACCCAGATGTGCCCCTGAGATACCTCAGGACATGCTTGACTGCCTTCCAAAAGAGCTTGGTAGGCTTCACTATCACTTGTGAAAGCTAGTTCACAGCATAGCATATGTTCGATCATGTATTGACCAAATACATGAGCAAACCAACCAACTATTGATAAACAGTGGCATCCACTACCTCTGCCGATGTAGCATCCTCTTTCCTCCAACCACCAGGAAGAGGAGTGTCAATAGGCTTGCAGCCTTGTATGTGAAACTTCTCCAATATCTCCCGGGCGTACTTTCCTTGAGACACAAATAGTTCACCTTTCCGCCGCCAAATTTCCAATCCCATGAAATAATGAAAGAGGCCCAATTCCTTCATCTTGAACTCCTTTGCAAGATCTACCTTGCATGAGTGTATCAACAATTCATCACTCGTTAGTATTAAATCATCTACATAAAGCATAATGATCAAAATCTTACCCTCCACCAAAATCTGGTATAGGTTTGGATCCGCCTCACTCTTGGCGAAACCAAGTCCGATGAAATAACTGCCTATCCGTGTGTACCAAGCACGGGGTGCTTGTTTCAGCCCATACAGCGCTCTTTTGAGCCTGCACACATGCGACTCGCTGCTGAAGATTTCGAAACCTTCAGGCTGCTCAATGTACACCTCCTCCTCAATTATTCCGTTGAGGAACGTAGTCTTCACATCCATCTGATGAATGTGCCAACCCATCTGCGCTGAGAGAGCAAGGATGGTCTGTATGGAAGAATACCTTGCGACAAGTGCAAAGGTTTCTTCATAGTCGATCCCCTCGATCTGTGAGAAGCCCCAGGAAAAAAATCTTGCCTTATACTTCTCGATGCTCCCGTCAAAATCTTGCTTCACTTTGTAGATCCATCTCGAACCTACCACTGATTTCCCTTCCGGTCTTGGGAAAATCTCCCATGCACTGTTTCTGACAATTGAATCATACTCTTCCACCATGGCATCCACCCATACGAGATCCCCCACAGCTTCCTCGAAAGAGGATGGCTCCGTCACGATACACTTGCTCAGCAGAGCCATGTATCCAGTAAATCTATCAGGTGATTGTCTCTGTCTGCGCTGTGATGTAGGAACTCTTACATTCTGCGCTGCATCAAGATTCAGTCACTCAGCTTCTGTAGTACGCTTCCGCCCTCTAATGTTTGGCGCTGCATGAGTGGTTTCTTCCACTCCATGAACCTCCTCTTATGGCTGATCCACATCTTGAGGCTCATCTTTAGTAACAAGTAGCTCCTCATATGCATACAAGTGTAGCTCCCTCTCAAGTGACAACTTCATGGCTTTCTCCTCATGAAATTTGATATCCCGTCGCACGACAGTCATCCGACTATCTGGAAAATACACACGATAATTGTGGGGTTTTTCTGTGTACTCCACAAATATCCCAACCTCTGCGGTCGGCTCCATCTTCTTCCTGGCATCCTTCGTCACATGAATGTAAACAGATGAGCCAAAAATCTTCAAATGAGAAATATCAGGCTTCTTACTAGAAAACGCCTCATCGGGTGTACTCATGCCAAGTACTCTATGAGGACAACGGTTTTGCACATAAAATGCAGTGTTGCATGCCTCAGCCCACAAGTGTATGGGAAGGCTCTGATCATGCAACATCGCCCATGCAACACCCACGATCATTCTGTTCTTTCTTTCGGTGACCCCATTCTGCTATGGGTTATGAGGCGCTATGAGTTCTCTTCAAATTCCTTCTTTTCTGCAGAAGTCTTTGAATTCGCCAGAGATGTATTCACCACCATTATCGCTCCTTAGAGCTTTCACTTTCTTCCCCGACTCTTTCTCAACCAGTGCCTTGAACTCATAGAACTTTGAGTATGTCTTGCTCTTCTTCTGCATGAAGAAGATCCAGCACTTATGAGAAAATTCATCAACAAATATCACATAACACCTGTGCTTTGTTGTTGAAGCAACCAAGAAAGGTCCACACACATCTGTGTGAATTCTCTCAAGGATCATCGAGGCATGACTATCCTTCTCATGAAAAGTGGTCTTCACAAATTTTCCCAAAGCACATCCCTTGCACTGATCTGACTACACAAGTGTACCCTTGGGAAGCCCGGTAGAAATCTGTTGCAAAATTTTCAAAGCGCCATGGTGAAGATGGCCTAATCTCTAGTGCCACAATTCGCCCTCATCCCGGCTCACCACTCCTTTTGATTTGCTTGCCATTGTTGTGCAACCATCTACCTGCAATTGATAAATATTCTTAACTCGAATCCCTATCCTCCTGGTTTGACCAGTTGTTTTGTGGCATAGGAAAGCTTTTCCCTCACTAAAAATAACATCATAACCCTTGTCTTCCAACATCGCCACAGAGATCAGATTATTCTTCAATCCTGGAACATGCATGACATCCTTCAAGATGAAAGGTTTACCAGACTCCCTCTCAAAGGTAATGGTCCCAATACTAGTCACACTGTATCTACCATCATCCCCCATATCGATGTGCACTCCAAGATCCTTTTCATCCAGATCACTAAACAAATCTTTGTCTCTGGTCATATGGAAAGATGCACCACTGTCAAGAAAACACATCGATCCCATCACACTTGAAACCAAGCATGTGATCAAATAAAAATCCAACTCAAACTGCGAGGCTAAGGCCTCTCCAGCTGTAGATCTAGCAGCCTTCTTATTCTTCTTCTTCTGTGGGCAATTAGTGGCGAAATTCCCATGCTGGTGACAGTGAAAACACTTCACCTTGGACAAATCCTGCTTCTTGCCTTTAGCTTTGGATTTGGAAGATTTCTTCCCTTTTCCTTTCTGATATTTGGTAGCCAAAGCACAATTTTCTTCATCTCCATTCTTCGATGAAGATCCATCCCTGGTACCCCGCCTTATCTCCTCCTGCACAAGATCCGACCAAAGTCGCTCCTATCCTAGCAGTTTCTCCCATCCATTGATAGAGTCTTCATAGCTATGCCAACTCTT
Source organism: Pinus albicaulis (assembly GCA_034641835.2). Classification (NCBI taxonomy): domain Eukaryota; kingdom Viridiplantae; phylum Streptophyta; class Pinopsida; order Pinales; family Pinaceae; genus Pinus; species Pinus albicaulis. Next base: position 13,066,060 of record CM076570.1, on the reverse strand, counting down.
CGGAAGCCCAAGGAGAGCCAAGCTCAACAAGTCTTCTCCATCAACAGTATCCCCCACACTTCCTAGCTCATCCTTACAGTGAACAAACTTCGTGAGGTATTTTGGTATACTGTCGCCTTTCTCCATTTTTATTTTTCTAAGCTTGTCTTTAAGCGCCAACTTCCTCTGGTCACTTCTTCTTTGGAACAAGTCTGTCAAAGCCTTCCACATTAAGAATGGAGTGGATTTACCATGAAGTTTGGACACAATTTGGTCCTTCACACCTTCCAATAGAATCCTTCGACACTTTTCTACCTTCTTTTGTCATGCATCAAGTGCGACTGCATCGCTAGAAGCAGGCTTCGGAATATCAGCATATATGAACTCCTTTAACCCATTATCATCCAGCACCGACTCCATCCTTTCCTTCCATGCTATGTAATTCGAGCTCCCATCAAGGGCATACTCCAATCGCAATCTGTTGAAATACATTTCAATGAATCCTCAACTTCGACACCAAGAAAACACTGCAGCAAATTCGAATTCCACCAGAACAAAACTCAACCGCTTCAATAAATGCAATCTGCTCCAATGATCAACTGCTCTGATACCATGTAGAAATTATATAACTTATGTGTTATATGTCCAAGATTCTCCTGATCTCACACTATTTTAACTTTATGCAAAACACAGAATCTATTCCACCATTGATCATTTGCGGAAATTAACTCAAGATTGCAATGCACACATGAAACAAAAAAAATTCACACACATTAACATAGTTGTTTAACGGGAAAGCCTGAAGCTGAAAACCCCAACTATATGTATATAATATATGTCATAGATATCATGTAACAATCCTCATACAAAGCTGATCATATCAAGCTCTTAGTACAATACAATCGCTACACACTAATCAAGCCTGAACTTGCAAATCCATGCACTGATATTTGCCACCTGCTAGCCTGCCTCTACTGCGCAAACCCTATAGAAGAATGGCTCTGAATGAGTTCGTATTGCTCCATACTTGCTCACGCAAGCTTCATTGGCATCTCCAATGAATGTGTGGTGCAAACAATGCAACACTATAGTCACAACTAATAGTCACAATTGCTCTTTCACCTATCTCTCCACTGGTCTCCACTGAAACTGTCATGCACTGTAGTTAACTGATGTATTCTTCAGTTGATTAATGATTTATTATTTTTGAATTAATTAACTAATTAATTCACTCCACTATCACTAGTGTATCAATCAGTTAGACTAGATACAACTAGCTCAACTGAGTCTAACTGAGTTAAACTAAATACAACTCCACCAACTACTTCTCTAACTCCACCAAACTCTGTCACATGAGTTATAACTGAATTCCTCCATGCAATAGCTCCAGTAAAACCTTGGGCATAGCGTAATTCCTTTTGTCAACTGTTGTGCCACATTTGTGCACTTAACTGAAGTGCTCCAAGAGAATAAGATAATGTTTAGAGTCCAAATATTATTAAGAGGATCTTTTGGTTCCTCCTTGTGGATCTTCGTGGTGGAAACGGTGGAATTGGGCTTCGATTCGCTAATATGATTCCCTTTGTCATTCCCCTTGCAGTTTTTCATTCAGAGTTAGATCATGCATCTGATTTGGAAGACTTCAGCTCGGCCACCAGTAACTGCTTCGCCCAGCACTCATTTGTGTTCTGGGTGGAGCTCTTATGGATCTCACACCACTTTCCTGTGTCCTTCTTTGGCTTCACGATGTTGTTCTTTGATTGTGGATTTGGCAGGTTATCCTGGACCGCCACAGCTTGGATTTTTCCTTTCTTTTGTGTTTTTTGTGCACCTTTCCCTTGCTTCTAATTCGCAGATCCAAAGTATCGCTTCTTCTATTTGAAATTCTGCTCAATCTTGGCAGCATATCGGTATGTTGCACCAAATGAGGAGATGTCAGGAACTCCATTTCCTCCTGAATATATCTGTGCAGACAACAACAATACTTCAGCAACAAATGTTTCTCTCAATATTTTATACCCAATTTTTTGCATAGGCTATGGAACAAATTCGTCAACTCATGCACATCTTGATCCCTTTACTGCCACAAGATAGTCCAGTGTATGTACTTGTACTCATAACTCCCCACGAGATAATATTGTTCGTTGATGGCATCTTAGAAATAATTTCAAGTGGGTGTGGCTAAAAATATAAAGGGATCCCTCTCGTCCTTTTTCTCATAGTAGGTTTCCCACCAGTCCTTGACATGGGGGTTGGTTTTGAGTGAAAAAATAATCTTTTCCCAATTGGAAAAGTCATGAACCACAAAATACCATTCTAATGGATTGAACCACCTATCTACAACACCTACATATATTTTTCCCTCAAATATGGGAATGTCAAAGTTTACTTGTACCTTAAAAGGATTTATGCCTCTAGAGTGGTTGTTGGATGCAGATGTGTTGTCGGTGGGAAATTGTTGAAGGATTTGGGAAAATTTATCCATCATCGCGTTCCTTTGTTTCTCGAGGGCCTCCTCGAGAAATATTTTGATAGGATCTCCTGCTCCCTCGTCTTTCTTTTCATCCCCCATGGGTGGCTATCGGGGTTTGTGAGGTTTATCTTGAAAAGTTTCAACCAGATCGAGCCCTATTCCTTATACCTCGACCTTGTTGGGGACATGCAAAGAAGGACCAAGAAAGAGAAGACCGCTTTGAAACCACTGATCCAGAAGTATGCAGGAACACAATAAAATACAAAAATACACATAAACATAGAGATGTAGTAAAAATAGTACTTCATTTCATTAATATCACATAACTAAAATATGCTTACAGACATAATGGAAATAAACTAGCTAGGGCGTTGATATCTTATCTATCGATGTGGTGGCTATAGGCCTCTGAAATGTGTTACAATGAGGCTCGAAGGCCTATTTATTGTTGAGAAACAATGGAAAACCATAAACATCAAAAAACCTAACCCTACGAGATGAAAAACCAAATTATGGACCTCGTTGGGGTAAAATGGTAAATCAATTTCCCGGGATCTTAACTTTGGCATACGATCATTGTTTGATGCACACGATACCTCTTTAGAAAGATATATCCGAGTAATATAACTACTAATATGGAATGTTGAGTCAAAGACTCTGATTCATCAATGGTTAGTTTCCAAAAAAAAAAATGTCGTTTAGGGCCTCAAAACAACTTCGGAAACTCATGACCCGAAAAACTACCAAAAATAGTAAATTGTGCTACAATTAAGAAAACTAAAAAACTAAAAGAAACAATGATGGGGGTCCAAGTCGAATAGGAGGGTGGCAACCAATATTAACATGGATAAGTCCTCCCCCTTATGAAGCAGTGGTCTCCATTGTGTTGAGTTCTTTGATGAGATGAGGAAACTTTTGCTGAACTTGGTCCCTAGTGATCCACTTGCCCTGGTGAAGGATTTGGCCTTCTTTGACAACTTGATATAGTTGGATCCTTTATTGTTGGGTTTTCTTAATCTGTGTGTCCATGATACTATCATTTTTGGCTTGTTCCATACAATCTAGGTTTATCTCTGTTGGTGTGATTTGTTCTACAATCTTGGGTGTCTCCAACAATGGTGGAATGTAGGGATGAAGGTGGTCCACATTGAACATTGGGTGCATACCAAGGAATGGTGGAATACTGAGCTTGAATTAATTTTCCCCTACTGACTTGGTGTTGTCAATATAAATCCCCTTTGCAGATAGAGGTGATCTCTCTAGCCCTAAAGTGGGTCTAGCAACTTGAGATACTTTCTAATGCAAAGCTTTCTTAGCTAATATTCAAAATGCGACAAGAAAGGAAACAGAGGTACCTTTTCCTAATGTTATTTTCGAACTCGTTGATGATCACCTTGATCCATGATCCTTTTAGGCTCGTTCCTTGCTACTGGTGGCACGCGAATACCTGTGGATGATCAAGAGGCAACAACAAACGTACTCCAATACATAATAATCATTAAACATTAGCTATCTAGCATATCAAGGAGTACCAAAATATTTTCATAAAAGATTAGAAAAATATAGAAATTAAACATCAAATTTTTTATTAATGAATATATGTAATATCCCAAAATAAGGGATTTCTACAAAAATAAGAATATCTTAAGATATTCTAGAGTTGGAGATGCAGCAATGTAAAACACATATTGGAGTAGCAGCATTATATCAATACATAAATTATGAGAAGATCCAAATAGCCATGAAATTGATCTTATAGTAGCAAATGTATACAAATCCTTGAGGTAATGATCACTCAAGCCAGGCAATGCAAGCCTCAATAGAACATGTACAAGAAAATGAAGAACACTGCTACATATAGAAAGCCCAAGGCTATGACTGCGCAGTTTATAGGAGGCACTGCTACAGAAATAATATTAGTACAAAGATATGGCAATATATAGCTCAAATAATATGGGGAGAAAATCGCTAACCCCTGAAAAACAATATCAAGTCAATCCTAGAAGGATTGGCTGAAATATACAAAATGGAAAAAATGCCGGAGTAGCAAGGCTGAGTAGCAGCTGCAACTCAAGAATAGGATGGTTGTAGATAATACACAAGGTGAATATACCTCCTCCAATGGATCTTCCAAGTGAAAGGATGATCCTAACACTGAAGATATGACCCCCCAAACAATACTACAAACTGTCATTGCAGATGCACACTGAAAATAACGCAGTCTAAGAGAGGGATTGCTTTGTAGATCATGGAAATGGTTGGCCTAGTGCCAAAGATGATGGGAATCATCTCAAATTCTCCCTCACTGATCCTCCAAAGGAAAGAATACTTCCTCCTCTGAAAAATAAGCACAAGAAATGGTGTTCAGTAACCTCTACTGCAACACCCTGCAACACAACTCAGCTCTAAACAGAAATTGTGTTGTAGCTGAAGGAGGATGCTTGGCCTCAAGCCTGAATGTGGAGAAATGAAGAGAAAATCCTTCAAGAGGCCTCTCTTTGAAGGAGAAGGAATTCCTAAATAGGAATGCCTTGTGCTACGCAGCACTGCAACGCTGCTAAACAGTAGGAGAATGCACAAAGTCTAAACAGAAAATGAAATCAATAATCAATAGCATGAATAACACTGGCTGCTTTGCACTCCTTTTAAACAAGTGAAAGCCCTCTCTCCATGGGTCCCACTCATTAGGGTTTCCTCCACCAAATAACCCTCTTCCCATTCATATTGTGTTGTCTATCAAAGTGTTTTCCACCTCCTATCCCAGCGTTGTTGACTTGGTCAAACTTGACCTTGTCTCCATGCAAATGTCCTCTTTCACACTTGAGGTTGTGAAATCCAGCTCCAATGATGATCCCCTTTCATACTATGAGGGATTTTATTCATGTTTTTATTATGCATGGGCTTCCTTACCCAATTATTCATCCCCTAAGTGAAATCAGCAACATTTAATATTCCAATTTGCTGCATGAAAATTTTGGAATATTACAGTCTTCCCCTCCCAAATGTTGCTTGTCCTCAAGAAACTACAAGGATGGAATGGATAAGTTTCCTCCCAAGGCATGGAGACTTAAAATTATTTGGAAAACATCTTCCCCCAAGTGGATCCTCCATCCCAAGCAATCATCCATACAAAATGAGTCACCACCCAACATGGCAACTCTTGAAAATGCTCCTCCACCTTGAGCTCATAAAATGTAGGTGGGCTGAAAATTTGAACATGGTAGACATATGAGCCTACCCCACGCTGTCCTCCTCTCCACTTATGATAATTGTAGAGAATATTTTGATCCTGGGCTGCAAAATAATTTCCCTCGGGTGGCAAGATGAAGACTAGATCTCCAAATATTTATCCTCCAATGTTGTGAATCAAGTTGGCCCAAATCAACCCATATGTGATGGATAGGAAATCATCACCATATGGCATCCCATCAATCACATTACCCACCTCAACAAAATGAAACAAGTGTTTGGCTGTGGTGTCCATATCTCCTCTCATGCTCCCATTAGAACATGCTATGTAAAAAGTGTGGGAATCCTCTTCCCCAAAGGACACACCCAACTCATGTGTCTCTCTCCCAATCATGCTTCCAATAAATATGAGATAAATATCAGCAAATGAAATCAGGATCAGCAACAAAATGAGGAAAATTTTGTATGTTTCATGTGGTGCAAGAAGGTACCAACAATTCTCCCAATAGTGACAGCGTAGTTTTTCAAACTGTTGCTTCAGAAAATTACATGGCAAGTTGTTTTTTGTTACATGGATAATTATGTATGTCATGACATCTACTGATAAATAGAAAATGGTTGGGTATATCAACTGAAAATACATGAAAGAAAACACTTGCACAAGGCCATATAATAGATGGTTGTCTCCATCATACAATTTGGCCCAATGTTGACCATGGAGCGCAATAAAAAGCTTTCCTTCTTGTGGAGCAATGCACTGAATAAGAATGGTAAGAATAGGCAAATACTGTGTTAGACAATCAATGGATGTACAAACAATATTCTTACCATGTGTTGAGAGTAAGATGATGCATATGTATATGAATAATTCCTCCATAGTGGTATGACACACTCCCATGAAGAGGAAACGACCATATGCTACATGAAGATCACCCTTCTTATACTTGGAAATCCAAGTCAATAAGATCATAGAAAAAAATATCATACCAATGTAATAGATGTTTCCGTCCACTACTCCATCATTCTCACCTCCTCCTTGCCCACCAAGTGCATCAAATGTGAAGTGATCCTGGGAATAATCCATCAATAAACCCATGCTCTCAAGTGACCGCGTTGTTGGCCCATGCAAATAAGCTCCCGCCAACTCATAGCTCCATTCTTTGACATGCTCCTTGTCAAAGACATCTCCTATAATGCTGCTACACATAAGAATTTCCTCCCAAAGTGGAAGTATTTCTTGATCATCTAAGGCCAAGGAGTAGCCCCTTTGCACCATGATAGTGCCATCTCCTAGTCCTACAACATCATGCAAAGTGTTGGAGCAAATATGCCCTTGCTCTCCCAAGAACAAGAAAAGCAACAAAATATTTTGCTGCCTCCTCATACTTTCATCATACAAATCATGTGATGAAAACATAATGAATGATATGAATGTCACATCAACACCATGAATCCATACTCTTTGCTGCTCAATGATGCAAGCGTCCTGCCACATCTTCTCCATCCCCATACCATTAGGAAGAGTGTATGCCAAGTGATGGCCAAACTCCTTCAAGAGTAACCAGCGCAGCCAAGCCTCCTGTTGCCTGGTATCATAAATTTTCAAGTAGCTCACCAGCTTCTTTCTCTCCATCCACATCCACTCAACCATTCATGGATGTCTCCTTCCATTTTCCATCTTGTTACTCCTCCCATGAGGGCTACCATCCTCCAAAATCAGATTTATGTCCTTGCATTTCATGGGATGTTGAAATGCATTCTTCTCAAGGATCAATTTGATCCCATAAGGACCCAAATAGGTGGTAGGAAAAAACCTCCCATCATGATGTGTAAGGCTCAAGAAATTTCCAACACAAGCATGAGAGATGTTATCCATCCTAAGATGTCCTCCATCATCTATCTTCTCCTCCTTGAATCCATGAAGATCCAAGTGTGAGAAGGGAATAACCTCCTCAAACTGTTGAAGAACTTTGCACTCCATGATGTGTTGAAGTGCACCTCCAATGGAATCTCTCCATGAGATCCCCTCCTCATGCATGGCCTTCCAAAACCAAAGAGGCCTTGGATCTGCTGCAAGTAGAAGTCTCTCTTTGAGCTGTGACATGCTCATTGAGAGAGTGTCATATAGAGAGGAGAAAGAGTTTCTTATCTCTAGATGTCTACTCCTTCTTACTGCTTCCCTCATGGCTTCCTGAATGAAGCTACTCTTCGAATTCTCACATGAGGAATGGTTCCTCTTTTCTCCATCACTGCTCTTGTACAGCGCAATGCAATTCTTCTGCTCTAAATCAACAGCATGCAATGATGTAGACCCATCCATAATGTTTGCTAAAATGACAAGAGATGGAAATTTAAGCATACCTTGGTGAAATGTGGAAGCTCCTTGCAGGGCTGCAAGAGTTTCCTCTTCATATGTGTTGGCTTCCAAAACTGCTAAAGATGAAGGCTACTCCTCCATGGCTACAATAGCGCTAGTACATTCCTCCTCAACTGGTGGTGAGGGCTCCTCCCTCCTTTTTCCAAATCTCCTGATCATCCTTTGAGAAAAATCGGCAAGAGTAGAAACCCTTGCATGGCTCAAATGGTTGAACCACCAAATATTTGCTTCACCTTCAAGGTGCAGCACTGCAATTTCTATAGCTTTTCTGTCTAATATAGGATGTAGCAGGAAGAAATCCTATAGCTTCATCACCCAAGCCTCTGCTACACATGTGAGTGATCCATCAAAAGTGGACAATAGAAATCTATTGCCTCTCATCATCCCATAGTTGTGGAGTCTTCTTTCTTCTTCCAGCTGAATAAATTATGTTAAAGCTAGATTCTCTTTGAAGGCTCTAGGTTTAGCTCGGTATTCAACAAGATATTCACTTAGAACTTCAGATTCTATGTGCTCTTCATGCTTGAATTTTTCTTCTTTGTGAGAGTAGGAAGTGCATGGTCCTTCCTCTTCTCCTTCTTCCATCTTCTTAACTTCTTTGGAGAGGTCCTTTCTAGATCTGAAAAATGATGAGAGAAAGCTCATCCTCTTCATCATCTTGATCTCTTCTATCTTCTTATGGCTGAAACTCATAGGCTGAGCCAAAGATCATGCTTTGATACCACTGTAATATCCCAAAATAAGGGATTTCTACAACAATAAGAATATCTTAATATATTCTAGAGTTGGAGATGCAGCAATGTAAAACACATATTGGAGTAGCAGCATTATATAAATACATAAATCATGAGAAGATCCCAATAGCCATGAAATTGATCTTATAGCAGCAAATGTATACAAATCCTTGAGGTAATGATCACTCAAGCCAGGCAATGCAAGCCTCAATAGAACATGTACAATAAAATGAAGAACACTGCTACATATGGAAAGCCCAAGGCTATGACTACGCAATTTATAGGAGGCACTACTAAAGAAATAATATCAGTACAAAGATATGGCAATTTATAGCTCAAATAATGTTTGGAGCAAAGCTCTAACCCATGAAAAACAATATCAAGTCAATCCTAGAAGGATTGGCTGAAATAAACAAAATGGAAAAAATGTCGGAGTAGCAACGCTGAGTAGCAGTTGCAACTCAAGAACTAGATGGATATGGTTGTAGATGATACATAAGCTGAATATACCTCCTCCAATGGATCTTCCAAGTGAAATTATGATCCTAACACTGAATATCTCACCCTCCAAACAATATTACAAACCCTCACTGCAGATGCACACTGAAAATAACGCAGTCTAAGAGAGGGATTGCACTGAAGATCATGGAAATAATTGAACTGGTGCCAAAGATGATGGGAATCAACTCAAATTATCCCTCACTGATCCTCCAAAGGAAAGAAGACTTCCTCCTCTAAAAAATAAGCACAAGAAGTGGTGTTCAATAACCTCCACTACAACACCCTGCAACACAACTCAGCTCTAAACAGAAACTGTAATGTAGCTGAAGGAGGATGCTTGGCCTCAAGCCTGAATGTGGAGAAATGAAAAGAAAATTCTTCAAGAGGCCTCTCTTGGAAGGAGAAGGAATTCCTAAACAAGAATTCCTTGTGTTAAGCGACACTGCAACTCTACTAAACAGCAGGAGAATGCACAAAGTCTAAACAGACAATGAAATCAATAATCAATAGCATGAATAACAATGGCTGCCTTGCCCTACTTTTAAACAAGTGAAAGCCCTCTCTCCATGGGTCCCACTCATTAGGGTTTCCTCCACCAAATAACCCTCTTCCCATTCATACTGCACTGTCTATCAAAGTGTTCTCCACCTCCTATCCCAGCGTTGTTGACTTGGTCAAACTTGACCTTGTCTCCATGCAAATTTCCTCTTTCACACTTGAGGGTGTGAAATCCAGCTCTGATGATGATCCCCTTTCATACTATGAGGGATTTTATTTATGTTTTTATTATGCATGGGCCTCCTCACCCAATTATTCATCTCCTAAGTGAAATCAGCAAAATTTAATATTCCAATTTGCTGCATGAAAATTTTAGATATGTTGAGACCGAAGAGAAGTCATCTTAAGTGGTAGCCGGACCCACACTCCGGACGGGATCCCTACTCCAAACGGTTTAAGGTCTAATTGGGACTTTCTACCAGGGAGATCCCCTACTGTTGGCCGGACAAATTTTCGCGTCAATGGCATTATTACAATATAAAAGAGAGAGCTTATAGCCCAGGCCTTGATTTCAGAGGCCTCCATTTGGTGTAACTATGAGTCCTTCACCGAAGTTGTAAACCATTCCTTCTCCCTAAAAAATTAGGCATTATCACAGTGAAATAATGTAAGATGAACGAGAGTTCAGACCAGCCCAACAATTACCAACCTATAGTGGAAGGATGGGGACTAATTTATAGGAAGGGAGAAGAGCTTGGGAGCCCATGAAAGGAGGAGTAAGGTCCACTTTCTAAGGGATAAAACCCCATGGATGAGATCAAAGCTCTAAAATCAAAGAGCTCGACTCTATCACCACCGTTTAACAACCAACACGTTGCCCTAGAACTTCTAGAGGTTGAAGCTTCTCCTCCATTTGAGGAAACACTGCCAGAAAGGGATCAACGTGGTTTTCCAAGAAATAAGGGTGCTGGCAGTGATAAGCTAGAACTTTCAATCTGACATCAATGTGAGCATGAAACTAGAAAATGCGCTAACCCAGAAAAATAGGGTTTTGACCAAGTTCTTTCAGTAATCTTCCAAGGTAGTTTTCTTTGAGTCTTCATGGGATGTCTTTACATATGTATTCATGGTGGAAACATTGCACGAGCTCTGTCACAGGGCACTTTAGGATCAGATATAGGAAATCAGCATGGTGACAAATTATTGTGTAACACTTAGTGATGGTGTATAGCCGATATCGGAGTGAGTGAAGCTTGCGGAGGGGTCCAGCGAGGAACTCCTTCTACAAATGTAGCCACACTTTTTTGCCCACCTGGAACTTGTGTGGAACCCGATGTTCATCATGTCGCTGCTTGTACTTATCATTGGCTCTGTCTAATATTTCATGAACCTGTTGGCGAATGTGAAAAATGTGCTCAATAAATTTGTGCGCCTTGTCAGCTTCAGACTGGACATGACCCGAATCGCCTTGAGTAGCCACAAATGGCATGGCTACATTAATGGGACATATTGACTGGAATCCCAAGCCCACATGAAAGGGATGTGGCTGATTGAGCTATGTAGAGCCCGATTATAGCTATGTTATACATAGGGGAGGCTCTCATCCCATGTGTGTGGATGCTTTGAGCTGTACTTGCACAAAATGTGTATGATCATCCTATTTATGACCTATTTCTGGCCATCAGTTTGGGAATGGAAAGTTGTAGACTTGGTGAGCTTGATTTATAGCATTGATTAGAGGCTGGACCAAAACGATATAGAGGAACCTGCTATCCCGGTATGAGATGATAGGCTGTGGGATACTAAAGTGTACCCACACTCATTCAAAGAAGAGTTTAATAGTTACTTCTGTTGTCATATTCTTCTTGCGGGCCACCATAATTACCATCTTCGAGAATTGTCGACGACCATGAAAACAGAGTCGTTTCCATGCTTAGTGGAAGGAAGGCCTGGCATGCAATCCATGGACATGGATTTCGAAGGTCGACTAGGGGTAGGCAACAGAGTATAGACGCCTTGCTTCTTGATGGGAGATTTGGTAGTGTCGCAAGAAGTGAAGGATCAGATGTTCTTCTCAACATCCTATCGAAGGTTTGGCCAATAGAAATAATTATGTAGTACTGCCACTTTTTTTCTCGACCCCGAAATTCCCAACGACCCGACTATAGTGTGCTTCCCAAATCATCTTGCTACGCTCGCTTGAAGGAACACAAAGGTGTCCCAGGTGACATAGCAGTGCATCCTAGAGGTCAAAATTTGGAACTTTATTACCCTCCAAAAGTGTCTTGTGTGTATGGTCAAATTTTGGATCACTCTTGTAGAGAACTGGCCAATCAGAAGTCTCGTTCCCACCAGACTTGAGCACGGTGGTTAGCACCATGATCAGTGGTCAGCTGAGGCAGTCTACAAAATTATTGACATTGCCCTTATTATACTTGATGTTCAAATGAAACTGTTGTATATATGTGGACCACTTCAAATGGCGATCGTTCTGCAACTTCCATCATGTCTGTATGAATTGCAGGGGTCGGTGGTCTGTGTCGATGACCGTTTCCTTCCCCAAAATTTAATTTTTCCATTTTCAACAAGACTTCACAATGGAATACATCTCTTTTTCGTAAGTGGGATACTTCCAGACAGTGTCAGATAGTGTATCATTGTGATTTACCACAGGATGCCCCATCTGAGTAAGAATTTCTGCAATAGCTTAATAAGAGGAATTTGTCTCGATATCAAATGGTTATTTCAAGTTTGTTAATTTAAGCACTGGGGAAAAGAAGAGGTGATATTTCAACTCTACAAATGCCTTCTATTGAGATTCAAATCAAATTAATTTTTCTTTCGCTCCTCCCTTGGTGAATTGACTCAAGGGCCAAGTGATATGAGAGAATCCCAACACAAACCTGCGGTAGAAATTGACAATACCTAGAAATTTGCGGAGCTCTGTTTGAGTATTTGGCGCTGTCCAATCCCGAATGACTTGGATCTTGGTTGGATACATGTGCACCCCCCCACTCAGCAATAATTTATCCCAAATACTGAACCTGGGTCATGCCAAAACTGCACTTCTCCAAATTGGCACACAACTTGAGTTGCTGCAGTGTTTGGAGGACCTGACAGATGTGGTGGATGTGATCTTCACAAGTCTAGCTGAAGATCAGGATATCATCCAAGTACACTACTACAAATGAGTTTGCAAATGGCCACAAGATGTCATCCATCAACCTCATGAAGGTTGCAGGAGCATTTGTCAACCCAAAAGGAATGACCAGCCATTTGAAAATGCGCTCCTTGGCTTTGAAGGTAGTCTTCCACACATCAGAGGGTTTTATTGGTACCTGGTGATACTTGGACTTCAAGTAGAGCTTGCTAAAATATTTTTCCCCCTTGATTTGGTCCAGAAGGTCATCAATTCATGGGACCGGGTACCTATTCTAGATAGTGATATTGTTCAGTGCCCGATAGTCAATACAGAGTCTCAAAGTCCCACCCTTATTTTTCACCAACACCATTAGGCTCCCACAGGGCGATGAACTCGAACAAATGTGACCTTTCTACATTAACTCCTGAATCTACCTCTCAATTTCTTCATTCTCCAGAACAAAGCGCCAATATATTGGTCCATTGGGAAGCAGCACACCTAGGGTCATATCGATGGGGTGCTTGACCTGACAATGAAGAGGTACCCCTGCAGGTGAGGTGAATATGTCCCTGTATTCCTCCATGACCTTTTCCATCTGTTTTTTTCGTGCAGAGGATCCTTGTCTGGAGGTCGTGGCCACAGTCTCATTCTTTCCCTAAGGGAATATCATCGAGAAAACTAATTTCCTGGTTTTGGAAATGAGCTTACTGTAGTGTTTTGCAGTAACCAAAGAGATGGCAGCACGCGGTGCTACCTCTAGTATCTTATACAACGTATTTCCCAAAGTAACAATAACACTATGAGATCGGTACTCATACACAACATTTCACTTCCACAAGTATGGTTGGCCTAATAATACATCACAAACATCTAGAGGAGCAATGTAACATAATACCTCATCCATGAAGGGCTTGATGTTGTGGGGAAGCAAGCACAACTGGATGACATGGAGATCACATCCTTGGTGAAGCCACCTGATGGTTTACGATTGTGGGTGTGTTGTTTTCGGCAATCCCAGACGCTTCACGACCTTTGCTGAAATAAGGCTATTTTTGATCTCTTTGTCGACAATGAACTACAATGGGGAACACTTTATCCACATTTGGGAATGGAAGAGGTGCTCCCCCTCCTTTGGATCTTCTGGTTCCTCCATATGGATCTCCGTGGTGGAAACAGTGGCATTGGGCTCCACATCGATAATCTGCTTCCCTTTCTTATTCCCCTTGTCAGGTTCTTACTTAGAGTCGGAGCATGCACTGGATTCAGAAGCCTTCAGCTCGGCCACTAGTGGTTGCTTGGCCTGACACTCACTTTTATTGTGAGTGGAGCTCTTATGGAACTCACACCACTTTCCTGTGTCCTTCTTTGGTCTCACAGTGTTTTTCTTTGCTTTCGGCTTTTGCAGGTTATCCTGGGCCTCCCCGGCTGGGCTTTGTCCTTTTTTTTGCGGTCTGGGGGAACCTTTCCCTTGCTTTTGATTCATATATCCCAAGTCTCGCTTATTTTATTTTAAGTTCTCCTCAATCTTGGCAACATACTTGTATGTTTCACCAAGCGAGGAGATGTCGAGGAACAACATTTCCTCCTAAATGTATCTGTGCAGACAACTACGGTACTTCAGCACCAAATTTTTCTTTGAATCTTTGATACCCAATTTTGTGTGCAGGGTATGGAACAGATTCATCAGCTAATGCACATCTTGATCCCTTTTCTGCCGCAGTGTAGTCCATTGTATGTACTTTTCCTCAAAGCTCCCCACAGGATAATATTGTTCCTTGATGTCATCTTAGAAAGAATTCCAAGTGGGTGCATCTGAAAATAGAGAGGGTTCCCTCTCGTCCTTTTTCTCACATTAGTTTTCCCACTATTCGTTGACATGAGGGGCAACTTTCAGGAGTGAAAAAGTAATCTTTTCCAAGTTGGAAAAGTCATGAACCGAGAAATACTCTTCTAATACACTTTGTCGCCCACCTGTAAGTTGTGTGGAACCCAATGTTGATCATGTCACTACTTGTACTTAGCATTGGCTCTGTCCAATTTGTCATGAACCTGTTTGCGAATGTGATGAATGTGCTCAATGAAGCTTTGTGCCTTGTCAGCTTTAGAATGGACATGAGTCGAAACAGCCTGAGTAGCCGCAAATGGCATGGCTACGTCAATGGGACATAATGGTTAGAATCCCAATCCCAACTGAAAGGGATTGTGGTCGTATGAGTTGTGGAGAGTTCGGTTATAGATGTTTTGTACATAGGGGAGGCTCTCATCCCATGGGCGTGGATGCTTTGAGATGTAAATGTGTAGAATGTGTACGATCATCCTGTTGATGACCTCTATCTGGCCATAAGTTCGGGGATGGAAAGTTGTGGACTTGGTGAGCTTGGTGTCCAGCATTAACCAAAGGTTGGACCAAAATTTACTGAGAAACCTACTGTCCTAATATGAGATGACAGATCGTAGGATCCCAAAGTGTACTCGCACTCCTTCAAAGAAGAGTTTAGTAGTTGCTTCTATTGTGATATTTTTCTTGCGGGCCACCATAATTTCCATCTTCGAGAATCTGTCGATAACCATGAAAACACAGTCGTTTCCATGCTTAGTGGAAGGAAGGGCCAACATGTAATCCATGGAAATGAATTCCCAAGGTCGACTAGGGGTAGGCAGTGGAGTATAGATGCCTTGCTTCTTGATGGTCAATTTGGTAATGGCACAGGCAGTGCAGGATCCAATGTACTTATCGACATGTTTTCGAAGGTTCGGCCAATAGAAATACCTCTGCAGTACTGCCACTATTTTCTCGACCCAAAAATGCCCAACAACCTGACTGTAGTGCTCTTCCCAAATCATCATGGCACACACACTTGAAGGAACACAAAGGAGTCCCAGGAGAAATAACATTGCATCCTGGAGGTGAAATTTTGGAACTTTCTTACCCTCCAAGAGCATCTTGTATGTGTGGCTGAATTTTGGATCGCTCTTGTAGAGAACCGACCAATTAGAAGTCTCGTGCATACAATCGATGGTAGGCAGAGGAAGTCTGCAACATTATTGGTGTTTCCCTTCTTGTACTTGAGGTTCAAATGAAATTGTTGCATATATGTGGAACACTTATGATGGAAATCGTTCTGCAACTTCCCTTGTGTCTGTATGAACCGCAAGGGTTGGTGGTCTGTGTGGATGACTGTTTCAATCCCCAAAATGTAATGTTTTCATTTCCAATAAGCCTACACAATGGAATAAATTTGTTTTTCATAAGTGTGATACTTCCATACTATGTCAAACCGTGTCTCACTATGATATGCTATTGGGTGCCCCTGTTGAATAATAAATTCCCTAATATTATAGTCATAGGCATCTGTCTCGATCTCAAATGGTTTTTTCCAGTCTGGTAATGTGATCAATGGGGTAGAGCAGAGGAAATGTTTCAACTCTACGAATGCCTTCTATCGAGATTCAGACCAAAATAATTTTTATTTCGCTCCTCCCTTGGTGACTTGAGTCAAGGGCCAAGTGATATGAGAAAATACCAACACAAACCTGCGGTAGAAATTGGCAAAACCCAGAAAGTTGCGGAGCTCTGTTAGAGTGGTTGGGTTTGGCCAATCCCGAATGACTTGGATCTTGAATGAATCTACCTGCATCCCCTGCTCATTAATAATGTATTACTGATACTGAACCTGGGTCATGCCAAAAGTGCACTTCTCCAAATTGGCACACAACTTTTGTTGCCACTGTGTTTGGAGGACATGTTGCATGTGGTGGAGGTGCTCTTCCCATGTCTGGCTAAAGATCAGGATGTCATAAAAGTACACTACTAAAAATGAGTTGATGAATGGCCGCAATATGTCATCCATCAACCTCATTAAGGTTGTGGGAGCATTCATAAACCCAAAAGGCATGACCAACCATTCAAAAAGGCCCTCCTTGGCTTTGAAGGCAGTATTCTACACATCAGAGGGTTCGATTGGTACCTGGTGATACCCAAAATTCAATTTGATCTTGCTGAAATATTTTCCCCCTTTTACTTGGTCTAGAAGGTCATCAATCCATGGGATTGGGTACCTATTCTAGATAGTGATCTTGTTCAATTCCCTATAGTAAATATAGAGTCTCCAATTCCCATCATTATTTTGCACCAGTATGAACAGTCTCCCACAGGGCGATGAACTCGATCGGATGTGACCTTTCTGCAACAAGTCCTAAATTTTCCTCTTGATTTCTCCACTCTCTACAACAAAGTGTTAATAGATTGGTCCATTTGGAAGTGGCACACTTTGGGTCAGATCGATGGGGTGCTTGACTTGACAGTGCAAAGGCACCCCTACAGGTGAGGTGAAGATGTCCCCGTACTCCTCCACGACCTTGTCCATATGTTGTTGTCGTGTGGAGGAGCTCTGTCTGGAGGTCATGGCCATAGTCTTCTTCTTTCCGTGAGGGCCGATCATCCGGAAAAAAAAAAAAAAAATTCCTGGTTTTGGAAATGAGCTTAATACATTATTTTGCAGTAACCAAAGAGATGGTGACAGGCAGTGCTACCTCTGATATCTTGTACAACTTGCTGCCCAAAGTAGCAATAACAATGTGATTTCAAGACTCATACATAGAATTTCACTTCCACAATTATGGTTGGACTAATAATACATCACAAAAATCAAGAGGAGCAATGTCACATAAAACCTCATCTGTGAAGGAATTGATGTTGTGGGAAGGCGACACTGCTAGTTGACGCAGAGATTTCATCCTTGGTGAAGCCACTCGATGGTGTATGGTTGTGGGTGTGTTGTGGTCGATAAGCCCAACCGCTTCACGACATCTACTGAAATGAGGTTCTTTTGGCTCCCATTGTTGACAATGAGCTACAGTAGGGAACCCTTTACCCAAATCTGGGAGTGGAAGAGGCACTCCCCCTCCTCTGGATCTTCCAGTTCCTCCTTCTTGATCTTCGTGGTGGAAATGGTGGCATTGGGCTCCACATCGATAATATAATTACCTTTTTCATTCCAATTATCTGGTTTTGATTCAGATTCAAAGCATGCATCCGATTCAGAAGACTTCAGCTCGGCCAAGTGACTTCTTGGCCCGACACTCACTTGTGTTTTGAGTGGAACTCTTATGGAACTCACACCACTTTCTCGTGTCTTTGTTTGGCTTCGTGGTGTTGTTATTTTCTTGTGGCTTTTGCGGGTTATCCTCAACCATCCCACCTTAGCTTTTTCCTTTGTTCTGTGGTTTGGGGGCACCTTTCCCTTTCTTCTGATACACAGATCAAAAATATCGCTTCCTCTGTTTGAACTTATGATCAATCTTGGCAGCATAAGGGTATACAACACCAAGCAAGGAGATGTCGAGGAACTCCATTTCCTCCTAAATGTATCTGTGCATACAATTGTAGTACTTCAGCACTAAATTTTTCTCTAAATCTCTAATATCAAATTTTGTGCACAAGGTATGGAATAGATTCATCAGTTCATGCACATCTTGATTCCTTTGTTGTCGCATCATAGTCCAGTATATGTACTTGTCCTCATAGCTCCCCATGGGATAATATTGTTCCTTGATTGCATCTCAGAAATAATTACAATTGGGTGAGACCAAAATCATAGAGGTTTCCCTCTCATCCTTTTTCTCGCAGTAGGTTTCCCACCGGTCCTTGACATGGGGGGCGGATTTGAGGAGTGCAAAAGTAATTTTTTCCTGGTTGCAAAAGTCATGAACCCATAAATACCCTTCTAATAGATTCAACCATCTATCTACGACATCTGAATCTATTTGGCCCTCAAATATGGGAATGTCAAAGTTTACTTGTACCTTAAAAGAATTTGCGCCTCCAGAGTGGTTGCTGGATGCAGATGTACCGCTGGTGGGCAGTCATTGAACGATATGGGAAAAGTTATCCATCATCGCATTCCTTTGTTTCTCAAGGGCCTCCTCGAGAAATATTTTGATAGGATGTCCTCCTCCCTCATCTTTCTTTTCATCCCCCATGGGTGGTCTTCGGGGTTTGTGAGGCCGCTCTTGCAAATTTTCAACCAGATCGAGACCTAACTCCTTATACCTCGACCTCGTTGGGGACATGAAAATAAGGATCGAGAAAGAGCTAACCGCTTTGATACAACTGATCTGGACTTATGCAGGAACAAAATAAAATACATAAATACACATAAATTCATATATGCATCAAAAATAAGACTTCATTTCATTAATATCACATAAATGAAATATGCTTACATGCATAATGGAAATAAACTAGCTAGGGCGTTGGTAGCTTATCTCTAAGAAGGTATGTGCAGGCTACGGGCCTCTAAAATGCGTTACAATGAGGATTGAAGGCCTATTTATTTTTGAGAAATAATGGAAAACCCTAAACATCCAAAACATAACCCTAGGAGATGAAATGCCAAACTATGGGCCCCGTTGGGGAAAATGGGTACATCAATTTCCCAAGGTCGTAACTTTGGCATACGATCTCTATTTGATGCACACGATACCTTGTTAGAAAGATCTACCCGAAGACTACAACCATTAAAAACAAATTTTGAGTCAAATACTTGCCTTCACTAGTGGTTATTTTCCAAAAACATGTTGTTTAGGGACTCAAAACGGCTCTGAAATTTCAGGACCCAAAAAACTGCCAAAAATAGTAAATTGTTCTACAATTAAGGAAACTGAAACAATGATGGGGGTACAAGTCCAATAGGTGAGTGGCCACCAATATCCACCTAGATAATACATTCCTCAAAATTTCACAAAAGGTCCTTTCAACACACACATATATATACATATATATGTCAAAGAGATTGAGGGAATTCCCCCTCCTCTTTCTCAACATCCTGCATCATTGATTCATGTCCTTATGGTTCGTAGGAGATAATTTCCTTCTTCTTCTTCTGGATGTAGGGAAATACTTTTTTAGATTCTCTTCTCCATAACAACAAGAGAAAATTATCCTCTTCACCTTTTTAGATTCATAAGGCCTTTTCTGATTCATAAGGCCTTTTCCTACCACTGCCATTTTTCCTCTTTAAGGATTTAGCTTGATATGTTTCTCACAATTTTTTTTTCACTTCAGCATGCCACTCAACCAACTCTTGTTATTTCTTAGTTAGATTTCTAAGTTTTGCACTGAAAATCATTAACTCATCTTCCAAATCCTTGAGCTCAACCTCCAAAATCCTGAAGGTTCTCTTCCTTTGGAGGGATGTCTCTCTTTCTAATTCTCGATGGACTTGGTTCATATATAGCTGCACCATGCCACGATACATGTTTCCTTTCGTTGCTACTGAGTCTTGCTATGTGCTACCACGCACACTCAAATATTATTGCAATAATAAATATAGAAGAATACACCAATTTCCTTGCCTTGTTGTATCAAGCATGTTGCCCCGTAGCTAAACACAATTATCAATTTACATATTAGTCACATGCCTCAATATCCAAGACATAAACAAGCACATTTCATTTTCAACATGAGTTTTTGGAAAACTAGAATTACTTCATGTTCATGCACATATCAACTTGTATATAACCATTCTTTCTTTTTCAAGTGTAGCTAAGATTAGAATCAATGTCATTAATTTCATTCAACCTTTTGTATTGTGACCAAACAACAATTTAGAATTCAAAATTTATACCAACGTTAGTAATAAAGGCATCTTCAATCTTAAGGGGAGTAATTTGAAACAATTTATCGTACTCGCATTTTCCCTTGCATACATGCCTTTACTAGATTAAAGTTCACCCTTACTTATTATCAACATATTTACTAAGTTCTTCATCTGTAAACGAAGAATCAACCTTTCCACCTATGACTATAAAAACAACATTAATACTATTCAAACATGTCATCATTATCTGAGTTGTATAAATTAGTGATGAAATCTTCATCGTGTGAAATGTTCCCTAAATTCTAATAAGTTAAGACAAACTCCTGTAATATCCCAAAAGGGGAGAATGCAGTAATAAAAAAACACAATAGTGGGAAACTGCGGGAATGAACAAATAATCTAAATACACCATAAAAATGTATAGAATAGACAAAGAATTTTCCTAGAATGACCATGAAGTCCTCCCAAAAGAGGGATTGTGTAACTGTTGGACTACTAGAAGGAAGATTGTGTTGTCCCTACTGCAAATTTTGGGACCGCAACTTCCGAAAAAAATATAGAAGCATAGATATGGTAGTTCTGGAGCTTATATGATGATAGGATTTCAGATCCGGGCTCTATGATGAATACCCAAGATAACCCAGAAAGGATTTCCAGATCTGACAATCTTGGAAAATCACCCTCTTAGGCCTGCAACATATGACTATTGGGTATGCAAATCTGAAGCATGAACTGAAGAAATGATGGTTGCAATAATGTGAAAATAAACTCAATGTTTGAATGGTTGTGTAACATTCCCATTTTAGCACATAGCTAAATGGAATATTAAAATTTTGTTTTTATCACCTAGCAGCCAAATAAATAGGTAAGGAAGCCCATGCTCATTGAAAACTTGAATAAAATCCCTCATAATGTGAAATGGATCATCAGAATAGATCTATTTTTCACCCTCAAGTGTAAAAAGGGGAAAATTCATGAAGACAAGGCCACATTTGACCAAGTCAACAGCGCTGCCATAGGAGTGGATCACTCTGGAAGACAACACAGTGTGAATGAGGAAGAGGAAATTTGGTGGAGAAAACCCTAATGAGTGGGACCCAATGAGAAAGAGATTTCACCTGTTTAAAAGGAGGGCAAGGAAGCCATTGTCATTCATGAATTGGATTATTGATTTCATTGTCTATTCAGACATTGTGCATCCTCCTATTGTTTAGCAGAGTTGCCGGGGAATTCCTGTTTAGGATTCCTTCTCCTTCTTGAGGGGCCTCTTGAGGGATTGTTCTTCATTCTCCACATTTCTTGGCTCAAGGCCAAAGCCACCTCCTTCAGTCACAATGTTATTCCTGAAGCATGATAACTTTGTGTTGCAAGGTGTTGCAATGGGGGACTCCACAACACCATTTCCTTGGCTCATCTTTCAGAGGAGGGAACTTATATTCCTCTGGGAGGTTAGTGATGGAGATTCTGTAGCTTATTGCAGATCATTGGCATTAGGCCAAGTAATTCCCTTCACCAATAGCGCAGTCCCTTCTCTAGACTGTGTTATTTCTGAGTGCAATTGCAGTGGGGACTTACTCCACTATTTTGGAAAGTGAGATCTTCAGGGATTGGATCAGCCTTTCACCTGAGAGATCCTTTGGATGATATTCAACCATTATTTGCAGCATCATCAGCTATCTTCATCCATTTCTATTTTCTGAGTTGCTGCTGCTGCCCAGCAACTCTAGCATTTCTGCAGAATTGAGATTTTGTGTATAATTTAGCCAATCCTTCTAAGGATTATGTATTATTGTTTCCAGGGGTTGAGATCTTGCTCCCTCATCTTTGTTTGAGCTATACATTGTTGTATCCATGTATTGACATCAGTTTGCAGCAGTTATACTTCATAGACTGCGCAGTCATAGCTTGGCTTATCATATGTAGAAGTGCATTCATGATTATTGTACTTGTGTCTTTGATGATGGATTTGCCTAGGCTTGAGTGATCATTTCCTCAAGATCTTGTACACTTTCTGCTACTATATTATTAATAAGATGGATATGAGATCTTGTTGCATTTTCTGAAGTTGATGTTATTCACTGCTATTTCCAGCTCATGTTTATGTATTGTTGATCTCTACATTGGTAATATCTTAAGATATTCCCAATAGTGTGGCTGTTCCAATTTTGGGATATTACAGTGGTATCAGAGCATGATCTCTAGCTCAGCCTGTGAGTCTCAACCAAACAAGATCAAGATGATGAAGAGGTTGATATTTCTCTCATCAATTTTCAGATCCAGAGAGAACCTCTCCAAGGAGGTCAAGAAGATTGAAGAAGGAGAAGAGGAAGGACCATGCACTTCCTACTCTCACAAAGAAGAAGACCAAAAGCATGAAGAACACTTGGAATTCAAAATTATAAGTGAGTACCTTGCTGAATACCAAGCTAAACCTAGAGCCTTCTAAGAGACTCTGGCTTTACCACAATTTATTCTGAAGAAAGAAGATAGAATACCCCACAGCCATGGGATGATGAGAGGCAATAGATTTCTATTGTCCACATTTGATGGATCACTCACATGTGCAGCAGAGGTTTGGGTGAAGAATATTGAGGCTTTCTTCCTGCTACATCCTGTAATAGACAGAGAGGATGTAGAATTTGCAGCGCTGCACCTTGAAGGTGAAGCAAATATTTGGTGGATAAGCCATATAAGCCATGCAAGGGTTTCAACTCTTGCTGAGTTTTCTCAAAGAATGATCAGAAGAATTGGAAAAAGGAGGGAGGAGCCCTCACCACCAGTTTATGGGGCATGTACCAGTGTTGTTGAGACCATGGAGGAGCAACCTTCATCTTCAACAGTTTGGGAGGCCAACACTTATGAGGAGGAAACTCTTGCAGCCCTGCAAGGAGCTTCTACATTTCACCAAGGTATGATTAAAAATCCATCTCTTGTCATTTTAGCAAACACTTTGAATGGATCTACATCATTTCATGCAGTTGACCTAGAGCAACAGAATAGCACTATGTTGCACAAGATCAGTGATGGAGAAAAGAGGAGTCATTCCTCATGTGAGCACTCAGAGGATAGCTTCATTCAGGAAGCCATGAAGGAAGCAATGAGGAGTAGACATCTGGAGATAAGAAACTCTTTCTCCTCTCTAGATGACACTCTTCCAATGAGCATGCCACAGCTCAAAGAGAGACTTCTACTGGCGGCAGATCCAAGGCCTCTTTGGTTTTGGAGGACCATGCATGAGGAGGAGATCTCAAGGAGAGATTTCAGTGGAGATGCACTCCCACACATCATGGAGTGCAAGATTCTTCAATAGTTTGAGGAGGTTCTTCCCTTATCATAGGAGCAGATAGAATATGGGGGACATCTTCAGATGGATAACATCTCTCATGATTGTGTTGGACATTTCTTGAGCCATGCACATCATGATGGGAGGTTTTTGCCTACCACCTATTTGGGTCCTTATAGGGTCAAATTGATCCTTGGGAAGATTGCATTTCAAGATCCCATGAAATGTAGAAATCTAATTTGGGATGATGGTAGCCCTCATGGGAGGAGTACCAAGATGAAGGTTGGAAGGATACATCCACAATTGATTGAGTGGATGTGGATGGTGAGCAAGAAGCTGGTAAGCTACTTGAAAATTTATGATACCAGGCAGCATGAGGCTTGGTTGCACTCGTTACTCTTGAAGGAGTTTGGCCATCACTTGGCATACACTCTTTCCAAGGGTATGAGGATGGAGAAGATGTGGCAGGATGTTGGCATCATGGAACAAAAAAGAGTATGGATTCATAGTGATTATGCAACATTCATATCATTCACTGTGTCTTCATCACATGTCTTGTGTGATGAAAGCATAAGGAAGCAGTAAAAACTTTTGTTTCTTGGGTTGTTCTTCAAAGAGCAAGGGAAAATTTTCTCTCATTTCTTGTACGATGTTGCAGGAGTAGGAGATGGCACTATCATGGTGCAAAGGGGATGCTCCTTGGCCTTTGAATTCCACCCTGGGAGAAATTTCGTATTTGTAGAAAAATTATTGGAGGATTTCCCATTCATGTTGAGGAAGCTGAGGGTAACAGCGTTGTTAGATCTGGAGCTGATCTAGCACGTCATGCAAAGGAAGGAGGAGCTCTTTCTCCAACTAGAGGGATTCTTGTATCATTGCAAGAAATTCCCCAGGATCTCATATGTGGAGATCAAGGCACAACTCATGTTCTACATGTGCCATTGATGATAAGGTGTGGAACCATGGAGATACCAAGAGGAGATAGGGAGGATGACCAGCATCATGTGATGAGGAGCACACACCCCTGTCTATTTCATGAGGTTGATGCACCTGAGAGGGAGATTGGATTACGCAGTGAGAGTAGGGACAAGTTTATCCATTCATGTATACATTCTACTCTTGATGAAGATTTCTCATTACAAGGAGGCATTTCACCAAGGAGACCACCAGACCAGCAGAGGATGAGAGATGATTCACATTTTGAGGCACCATTCAGTGATTTCAGAGGAGTGGAGACCTTGGGAGGTATTTTTACAGTGCTGAGAGTCTTGGGTAGGCTCAAGGAGGAGAGAGGCATTCTCTCAACATCATCTTTACCCACACTCATTTCAGATGCTGCGTTGTGGCAGAAGCAGCAGGGGAAGGATAACAGCCTTCCAACTTGTATCTTTGGCGTAGGAGATGTCAAAGGAGAGGAGGACCATGTGACAGATGTTCTTCATAAGGGATCATCAGCACTATCACTATGGAGGATAGATCCATGTTGGAGCTCCAAGTTGTTGGTGGAGTATTTCAAGGATCATTTTACTTGCGTGATATTGATATATCAGCATATGAGGAGATGCATGGAACATGTGCAGATGGAGGAGATACATAACTCTTTGGAGGAGTTAGCACAACCACCTCTTTTCTCTTTGAGGATGATAGGAGACTCATCTTTGGGCCACTCCATTTGCATGAGCAAAACTTATGGTAAGGGTATTGTTTATTTGCATAATGATTTGTATAATGTATATATGCATCCCTTAACCATACATGTACAGGATGTTGCTCCAAGGAGGAGCATTCCTTTTTCTAGACCCCATGGTCTACTTGAGGCCATGAGAAATATTGGTGACCACTCCCTAGGAGGACTTGGGGAGGAAATGTATTTTTGAGGACATTCTCACCTTGCACCATACATCATTCACTTCCTCCATACATATGAGGAGAATGGGACAGCAAACAAGTGGTTGAGAAGCCACACTTTTTATCACACTCTTTTGCAGTTGAGGGTCAAACTGTGTTGGTTACAATTGAGGGACCATTTTCCTTCTCCCTTGCTACACATGACAGCAATCATGGTTCTCATTATGATTCCTTATGTTGTTGTTGTTCTTATATATGTTGGGAGCATAATTGGGGGAATGGCACATTGGTTGGATGTGTCCCTTGGGGGAGAGACCTCCCACATTATTTGCATTGCATGTTCTAATGGGAGCATGAGAGAGTATGTGGCCACTACAGCAAAACATTTGTTTCCATTTCAGGTGAGCCATATGATTGATTGGATGCCATACGATGATGACTTCCAACTCATCACATATGAGATGGGTTGGGACAACATGTTTCATAACGTTGGAGGAGAGATCCTTGGAGGTCTAAACCTCATCTTGCCACTTGAGGGCAACATTATTGTAGCCCAAGATTAGCATATACTCTACACTTATCCTAAGTGGAGAGGAGGACAACATGGGGTAGGCCATTTTTTCTACCAAGATCATATTTCCATCCCACCTATATTGTAGGAGCCAAAGGTGGAAGATGATTTTTAGGAGTTTCCATGTTGGGAGGTAACTCATTTTGTATGGATGATTGCTTGGGGGATGGAGGATCCATATTGGGAAGATGTTCGTCAAAACATGTCAGACTCCATGCCTTGGGTGGATATTTTTTAGTTCTATCCTTGCAGTTTCTTGAGGACAAGCAACATTTGGAAGGGGAGGACTGTAATATTCCCATTTTAGCACATAGCTAAATGGAATATTAAAAATTTGTTTTTATCACCTAGCAGCCAAATAAATGGGTAAAGAAGCCCATGCTCATTGAAAACCTAAATAATATCCCTCATAATGTGAAAGGGATCATCAGAATAGCTCTATTTTTCACCCTCAATTGTGAAAAGGGGCAAATGCATGAAGACAAGGCCAGGTTTGATCAAGTCAACATCGCTGCCATAGGAGGAGTGCATCACTTTGGAAGACAACGTAGTGTGAGTGAGGAAGAGGAAATTTGGTGGAGAAAACCCTAATGAGTGGGACCCAAGGAGAAATATCTTTCACCTGCTTAAAAGGAGGGCAAGGCAGCCATTTTCATTCATGAATTGGATTATTGATTTCATTGTCTATTCAGACATTGTGCATCCTCCTACTATTTAGCAGAGTTGCAAGGGAATTCCTGTTTAGGATTACTTCTCCTTCTTGAGGGGCCTCTTGAGGGATTTTTTTTCATTCTCCACATTTCTTGGCTCAATGCCAAAGCCACCTCCTTCAGTCACAGCGTTATTCCTGAAGTAGGATAACTTTGTGTTGCAGGGTGTTGCAGTGGGGGACTCCACAACACCATTTCCTTGGCTCATATTTCAGAGGAGGGAGATTATATTCCTCTGGGAGGTTAGTGAGGGATATTTTGGAGCTTATTTCAGATCATTGGCATCAGGCCAAGTACTTCCCTTCACCAACAGCGCAGTCCCTTCTCTAGATTCCGTTATTTTTTAGTGCAATCGCAGTGGGGACTTACTCCACTATTTTGGAGGGTGATATTTTCAGGGATTGGATCAGCCTTTCACCTGAGAGATCCTTTGGATGAGATTCAACCATTATTTGCAGCATCATCAGCTATCTTCATCCATTTCTATTTTCTGAGTTACTGCTGCTGCCCAACATCATCAACTATCTTCATCCATTTCTATTTTCTAAGTTACCGCTGCTGCCCAGCAACTCTGGCATTTCTGTAGAATTGCAATTTTGTGTATAATTTAGCCAATCCTTCTAAGGATTGTGTATTATTGTTTCCAGGGGTTGAGATATTTCTCCCTCATATTTGTTTGAGCTATACATTGTTGTATCCATGTATTGACATCAGTTTGCAGCAGTTATACTTCATAGATTGCGCAGTCATAGCTTGGCTTATCATATGTAGAAGTGCATTCATGATTATTGTACTTGTGTCTTTGATGATGGATTTGCCTAAGCTTGAGTGATCATTTCCTCAAGATCTTGTACACTTTCTGCTACTATATTATTAATAAGATGGCTATGAGATCTTGTTGCATTTTCTGAAGTTGATGTTATTCACTGCTATTTCCAGCTCATGTTTATGTATTGCTGATCTCTACATTGGTAATATCTTAAGATATTCCCAATAGTGTGGCTGCTCCAATTTTGGGATATTACAGGTTGATCTCTTCACTAGATTCTTAAGCTATAAGCTCAAGATCTAGCTCCTCCTTCCTCCTCTAATAGATGCAGTTGTTGAATGCACAACAGCTGAGTAAAACTACGCTGTCAGGGATGGAGGCTTTATATCCTGATGCTAGATGCTGCAATGAATCTCAACAATGATGTAAATAATGTGCCCAAACTGAGGAGATGGTCCCTCACAGGATTACCATATGAAATACTAGAAACTTCCCTCCTCCAATATATCTACAGGACTGGACTGCGCAATCCCTTGGGGAATTCCTGTTGCATGGAGGTGTGTAATGTTGGCCTAAATGTTGGATAAGAATATACTTCTCCTAGAATACTGATCTTGAAGAAAAAGGTGAAAGGATGGATCCTCCACAGGTTTCCTAGATTAAATTCTAGAAACAACCTCCTCCTCTCAAACCCTCAAGAATGGATGTGTAATTCTTGAGATTGAATGTGTTGTAGAGAGGGGATGAATTTGGCACCAATGCTTGATGATGTATAGCAGCTCAAAAGAACCTTCCCAGAGTAGGCACTCAAATTCCCCCGTGGTTAAGTTGAATTTAAGCGTGGAAACACCCATGTGCTAAACATCACTACAAACTTAGCTAAACAGCTGAAGCGTGCATAAAAATTTCAAATGACAAATCTAGATCTAAACAGATCAATAAAAAAAATCTAAAGTCTGCCTTCTATTGTTGCCTTCATCTCCCTTTTATGCTTTGTGAACCTTCCATAGCCCTAGCCCACCTCAAAACTACGTTGCACATGTGGCCACTAGCCTCCATGAAGACTAGGATGTCTCTCCATGTTCTCTACCATCTTTGCATTTAATTCCCATTCTCTCCATCATGTGTGCATTAGATGCACCACTTCCTCCACTATTTCATCATTAGTTCTCTATGATCTTACTTTTAATGCACCATGATCTCATTTGACTTCCTCCATGATACCCATGATATTCTCATTAATGATCCATGATCTCCATTCTTCCTTCATTAATAAGTTTATCCACTACTCCCTAATGCAGATCTACTTCTAAATTATCCACATACACACATCAAAAGTGGATTTTATTCATCTATGGGGTTTATGGGTCCCTCCACCCTCTTATTTACTTAATTAATTAAGAAAAGTAAGAACTCTAATATTCCAATTATCTGATGGAAAATTGGGAATATTAAAACTCTATTATAGCAGTCTCATTATCGGCGCCACATTCTTCAATTGTTTTATGCTAAGGGTATACCCCATACAAGAAATTTGGATATTTATTGAAGAAGATGAGGAACAAAAAATACTTTCTGAAAATTCAAGATAAAATCTAATATTGCAGTCTCGAGAATTAGTTACCAACCATCAAAATACAATATCTTGTCATCTTACATTGATTACTCTCCCCATTTATGAATGTTTCATGCATATGCATACATTTTCCCAGTTACTGTGTGTATAAAATTTCTCAAGCACAATGCCAAACCCAACACTTATTTCCACAAGCATGCAATCCCCCAACCAATTACCTTCATGTTTCCACAATCAATACGAGTGAACAAATACCATTCTCTTCACATGCCAGTAGGGCGGTTAGTCCTTTGACCACATGGTCTCCACAAGGACCTTTCTCTCGAGCTAATCTAGTTAAATTATTGAGCATGGATGCACGTTTTCGTAGTGAGATATAAACTTCATCGACCTCGACCAATTCATTTTCACATGTCATATCCCATTCCTTAAATAAGGAACGAATTAACCAAGGAAAATAAGAATTCATAGGGTAGGTCATAACATCAACATATAGGAAACAGTCAACCTCTATTAAGGTTCTTATCCTCCTAGCGTATATAAACCATGGTATTTTGACATCCCAACCAGCATATAATACATATTACCATCGTCCACTGGACCAAAAAACATTATACGGATTATATATTACACAAGGATTCTTCCCCAAATCCCACAAATTGCATGAACATAATTGTTCCAAGCATACGACATCACCTCTCCAAACCAATGGTGATGGTATGGTACCAGTACCTACTACCCTGCAAAAAGTTCTACAAAATTAAATAAAATACAACTTCCAAGGCCATAACCATTGATTGTTTAGTCTTCAAGGTGCCAAATAACAAGAGCATGCATTATCAAGGCATTTATCACAATAACACACCGAACATCATTGCATTTATTTTGCAACATAGATCAAATGTTATGAGTAAGACACCATCATGCTCATGTTCAATTATTACACTTGTAATTGAGATCCTCCCTATATTTTTGTATTCTTGCATATTTACTATGGAAGCATTACATTAATTATTTCTTGACTTTTAACACCTAAACATTTATTTAGCTAATCTTCTAAAAATCAATATGATTTCATTTGCAGAAACCCCTGCCACTGCTTTCCCATGATAGAGCCCATCTAGTCTGAATGTTGAACCTAGATCATCAGATACCACTCTATAACACACCCCCTCCTAATCCTCACCTAAACACCAATTAAAAGGAGGTGGTTACTATGTTGACACAAGATCCAAGGTGTCATTATGGAAATGGGGTCTAAAAATTTTGATCTTTTCAACTAACTTAAAACCTTGGTTATACATCATTGTTGTGTTTGTCTCTTCAAGACGATTTCGGTGATATAAAATTATGGCTATTTGAGTTATAATGGACCAGAAAGTGCCATGGCAGCACTCTGCCACGTGGCATCCATGTAGCGATCCTAACCATCCCCTCAACTCCCCTTGGCTTGATCATATTAGCTACTTACCCATTCATGGGATGGTTCCTCACATGAATTGTGTGCATACATATATTTAAATACCCTGAATAATCCACACTAGTCACACATAAACATATATAATTACATGTTAATTTGATGGGTCATCCATTGTTGGAAACCTTCCCATTTCCTGATATCGTTACCTCGACCCCTTTTCACCTTTCACATTCAAGGATTTCCCCAGGGAAATACTTTTGGGCTAGCTTGTAATGTGGTACTTCCCCTGATCCAATAAAATCACAGTTGGGATCACATGGAGGCCATTACGTCTCGAGCCTATGTCATCTGGCTCCTTCTATTGCATACCTCAAATTCGAGTTATCAGGAGCTAGCCTCCAGGATTACGTTTCTAATGGGGCCGCCTTGCACCTATCAATGATCTTTCAGGCTTATGATATATATATATATATATATATATATATATATATATATATATATATATATATATATATATATATATATATATATTCAGACCACTAGATGGGTTGTCAATTGCTACAAAGTTTCCCTTTACCCGACCCTGTTATCCTGGCTAAAACTCTTGGCTCTGTTAAACTAAATAAAACTCTCGATTTCGTTAGCCTGAATAAAACTCTCGTTGCACCTTTTTCCTTCCTCTACTTCATGCATTTTGGAATATCCTCCAGTGCACTCCACTTCATGCATCTAGGGAATAACCTCCAGTGCACTCTAAGTCATGCATCTGGGGAATAACCTCTGGGAAACAATCAAATGTTAGAATGATGACTGAAAAAAAAAGTTATGTTTCCAGGATATGAAGCCGAATCCTTCCTCTACTTTATGCATCCAGTGAATAGCCTTTGTTGCACCCCAATTCATACATCCGGGGAATAGCCTCTGATGCAACCTGCTTCATACATCTAGTGAAATAACCTCTGGTGAACCCCGCTTCATACATCTAGGGAATAACCTCTGGTGAACCCTGCTTCATACATCAGGGAATAACCTCCAGTGTGACCTACTTCATACATACATGGAATAATCTCTGGTGCACCCCGCTTCATACAACTAAGGAATAGCCTTTGGTGCACCCCGCTTCATGCATTCAGTGGTTTTCATAAGGGTTTGCTCACTTTCTTCACTATGCGTCATTAATAAATGAGCTCTAACATGGCCCAACTGTGGTGGTTCTAAAAACATCTGGATATGCACTAGAGCCCTACAATGGCCATTGGAGTTTTCTAATTCACCTAGTGGTGCTATCCCTATGGATCTTACGTCAAAGTTACTTCCTCTGGGTTCATATGTATCTGTTGAGGGAAAATTTAGTAGAGAAAAACTCATAAGGAAAAACATAAGGTATACAATGCTCAAGAAGGTTACGGGGAGATATGTGTTCCATAGATAAAAAGGAAATCTACTTGTTCAATTCATATGACAAGCATAATCATAAATTCAAGCACATGATAAGATTATTACAGACTACAATCATCACACTCATGCCTAATAAAATATCCAAGCATGAGCCATACAGTGAGCATAAAAAGAACATTAAACCATGTCAAAGGCCACATAATTAGCATCCAATGCTCATACCACATACATAAATGCTACTCAATTCTCAATGCACTCATAAAGATAATGTATTGTGTATTTCCTGCATCAAGAGAATTAGAGAAACACTAAAACTTCAGAGCATATATTCATTAGAATTTCCCATTCTAGTCATAGTGAGCCATGAACCATTCACACTGTGTGTATAACATCAATGTGTTTTCTCTACTACAACACCCTTAAAAAAAAATTCCTGCAACAAATTTCGGAGCCTTTCTTGGTCTTGTATATTATCGTCACAAACATTGAAATCCATTCCATGTGTTTTCTCTAAGAGTTTTGGTCCCTTTTACAAGAAAGAAAATTTTCATCTTTCTCATATTAAGCGTCACACAATGTATATAAGCTTGTTTTGGCAGTTTCAAGGGGTTATATTTGTGAAACTTAATTGATATTACCATGTAAACATTTGTATCACTCATTCCACAAGTTTTAATCATTATCGCACAAGTGTCGTCACGATCGTCACAAAGAGTATCTTTAGTGCTGCACTTGTCATAAGTTGTCGCATTCAGGGAAGTATGTTTTTCATGTGTCATAGATGAGATATGTTGTCATGTATTCAAGTGTTCTAAGTGTGCGATCACAGTCAAGTATTATCATTGTTCACATCAACTTCATCGATCCCACACTTAGTCCAAATTTTAGAAATTTTCTGATCGAGAAACTTAGTCCAAATTTCAGAAACTTTCTGATCGAACAACTTAGCCTCATCTAACCACTATAAATTGTGCATTGTGTAGTATAAACCCTCTAGCTACAACCCTACCTCTCGAAACTGCGCAATTCCTAGTCCCTTCCTCCCAGGACTATGCACTGCACAGTTTCAGTGCTCAAGCCCAGACCTTGGCCTCTAAAATTATGCAATTGAGCCCTCCATCCTGGCTTCAATTGTGCATTGTGAAATCTCAGACCTCAAGCTCATCCCTTAAGATCCTAAAATGTGTAATTTCACAATTAAAATACCTAATATACCTTCCAGAACTGTGGAATAGGCTAAATCAGTGCCCAACCTCTCATCCTGGCTCACTAAGCTCCCAAAATGTGCAATTTTCTTCCTTAAACCATCTTGAATTGTGCATTACACATTATAAAGGCTCAAGGTTCACCCCTGAATTCCTGAGCTGCGCAATTGCACAATCATTGAGCCTCTCACTCATCCTTCCACCTGGTTTCGACTCAGTTAGTGGATCAACATGCACCATCTTATACTAGGGGTTTATCGGACTAATGGCATCTCGTCATGAGTGAATTGTAGATGCAGGTACCCTATCATACCATGCCAAGATGATGAATAAGTGAAACATGCTTAAATAAATCTTTGCAGTTGATTAAGAAATTTGATCAATCAAAAGAAAACAAAGTGTTGAAAATGCAGCAAGAAAGACTCAATTTTGATTTTTCCTTAATTAAAATTGAGGAAATTCGAAATTCCACATCAGCAGAAAAATTGGATGAGTTAACAGAGGGTACATCGCTCTTGTCACTCAGTTAAGAACAATCAATTCGAGTTAATGAGTTGAATTGAAGTTTACTTGAGTTGATTTCCTAAAACATAGGAGTCTAGCTCAGTGAATTCGAGTTATGGGCATGAATTTCAGTTGTGTGCATCGAGTTCCTAAATTTTAGGAGCGTAGCTTGAGTTAATTTTAGTTGTAGAAATTTAATTCAATATTTAAATTGAGTTATGGGAAGTTAAACTAGTTCCAACTGTTGGAGGAACTAGTGGAAGGTCAAGTTGAGAAAGTGGAACTTCAACCACACCCCATGATCATCTAGATAACTAATAAATCATCCTAAATTATCTCATGCATGCAAAGATTTTGAGTTACCTAGTTTAGATGGATATTTCAAGGTAATGTACTATCAGTTTTAGAATATTCCAATGTGTACAGGTAGTGCATGCAGTTAGAGGAAGGACCTAAAAGAGTTTCAAAATCCAGATGTGGGAATTTCCTAATTAATAGGGGCTTATTTCCTAGAGGAATATCGCAAGGAATTAGGAGCTTGGAGGGCTTGAGAATTGGCAAAGTATTGGCCAGGTTTAGCCAGGTAGTCAGAGAGATAGACTATACACTTGTAGGTTGTGCTCAATCTTGAGAAAGCATTGTATTTCATCTCTATTCTTTGATTAATGCAATACAAATAGTAAGGGGTTTTTAGCATTTACTTTCTCCTAGATAAATATTTGTGCATGTATGATTTTTCGTCTTGCATGTTGATGTTATGTGTTCTCAATCATGAATTAGCTTTCGTAGATCATTAGAGTAGCTTCTAGTCTTGTGATTTAGTAAATTTCATGAGAAATTTATAATCTACACATAATTTATACATGGTATCACAGCAGGATCAACAGTAGAGAAGATATTTTGAAGTTGTCTTTACAGGAGGATCGGATTTGCAGGATCAATTCTTCAGAGCTAAAAGGATAGATTTCTATGGACTAAGACTCAAGTATGCCCTTGAGGGAAGATAAAATTATGTTTATTGGAAGGACTCCATGGGAGAAGTATTGGAAGATAATGGGTTGAAGGAAGCCATTGATATTGATATCCCAAAAGTAGCAACATCTGATACTTAAAATCTAGCAAAATGGAAGAAGTGATTAGACAAGGCGAGGAGAATCATATTTGAGGGAGTAAAATACCATATTGTCTCAAATATCTACAGGAAAGAGACTTTATATGCAATGTGTCAATCATTAAAATATCTATTCCAGAATAGCAATGACCACAAGGATTTGGAACTTAAGGACAAGTTGTTGAAGTATCAAGATGTAAAAGAATGACTCAATTTAGCAGTATCTGAGTAGGTTCACACAATGTCACGATGAGATTGCAGGAGTTGGTGTCACAGTCTCAGATGATGATTTGGTGAGCCTATCCCTTCTATGCCTTCCCAAGAGCTAACACAACCACCAATATTTAGTGAATGGGACAGAGAAACTACCAAATTGGGAATGCTTATGGTTCGATTTGTACATGAGGAAATAAGGTGGAATACTCGAAATGGGACCTCATCCAAAGAAGAGGAAGAGTAATTTTCACTAATAAAAAAATGAAGGAAGGAAAAAGGGAAAAATTCACAAGGTGAGGCTAATTCCATCCAAGAGGGAAAGAATAAATACTTGTCCAAAATCAAGTGTTTCAACTATCATGAACTCGGGCACTATGCCACGAAGTGTCCACACAAGAAGGAAAGAAAGAAGGAGCCTGCAGTAGCAACAACAGGTGAAGCTCTGGATTAATATTTTGATCTTGACTTCACTCCCATTTCATGGATGGCAATCATAATGGTGGAAAGTGTGTGGTACCTGGATAGCGGTGCCTCGTTCCACATGACGGGGAACAAAGAATTTTTTAGTGACTTGGAGGAGAAATATCTCCATATTAACATTGAGTTTGGAGACGGCATAAGGTATAATGCGAATGGTATTGGTACAATAACCTTTAAGAGGGATTCAGGATCCCCTCTCATACTCAAGGATGTGATGTTTGTTCGAGGTCTAAAGAAAAATCTCATATTTTTTGCAATTTTGGAAGACAGTGGTTACCATGTGATCTTCAAAAAAGGAAAGGAAATCCTCATACACATAGCCACGTGACAGGTGAAGTAGATCGGTGCTCGAGTCAAGAACCTGTATTCACTTGAGGGAGAATATGCATGCAAATACTTGAGGAGAAAGGTAGAGACTAGAGACATGCTGGTTGAGAGGGAGCATGTTATACATCTCAACATGCAGCCTCAGAAGAAGCCTCAGGAAGTTGTGGAGCAGTGAAAAATGGAGAATAAAAGAGGAGGAAGAGTGGAGACATCCACTCAAGCATAGACCTCCACCAAGGGGAGAGTTCAAGCCAAGTGGGCAGAGGTATCATATGCAGCTATACTTCTAGGAGTGAGGTGGAGCAATGTAGATCCTTAGTCCAAGAGTTACAAAAATTTAGGCAAGGTCCATTGAGGTGTTCTCCTCATGGATCATTACCTTGCTATAGGGGCCCACAAAATTCAATAGTAGGAGGATTAGTGGTAGTTATATACTGAGTGCATAGGAGTGTTAATAGCAAAGAAGGAGGCTCAGTAGCAGATTCAACAACAACACAATTGTCCCAATAGACAGTTGTAGACACAATTGATTTAGTTTGTTTTTGGATTCTTCTTAGTTTTATATGTTACAGTAGCAACGAAAATAGTGAGAGGTGTTTCATGCATTACATTCCACATGTGAAAGATAGGGGTGGTTGATAATCCCTTTCTTTCTAATAGGGAGTGTTGAAAATACAAAAATAAAGTATCAATTTTGATTTTTCCGTAGTAAAAATTGAGGAAATTCAAAATTCCACATTAACAGAAAACTTGGAGGAATTAACTGAAATGACATGGCTCTTGTCACTCAGTAAAGAACAACCAATTCAATGTAATAAGTTGAAGTTCAATTTACTTGAGTTGATTCCTAAAAAATATGAGTATAGCTCAGTGAATTTGAGTTAGGGGAATGAAGTTAAATTGTGTGCAGCGGGTTCCTAAATTTTAGGAGCCTAGGTTGAGTTAATTTCGGTTGTAGAAATTAAATTCAGTTAAATTGAGTTATCGCCAGTTAAACTAGTTCCAATTGTTGGAGGAACTAGTGGAAGGTTAATTTGATAAAGTGTAACTTCAACCATATTCAGTGATCATCCAGATAACTAATCAATCAACCTAAATTATCTCATGCATGCATAGAATACAATTTACCTAGTTGAGATGCCGCTTTCAAGGAAATTTACTATTAGTTGTAGACTATTCCAATGTGTACATGTGGTGCATGTAGTCAAAGGAATGACCTAAATGAATTGCGTAGTCCAGATGAGGGAATTTCCTAATTAATAGGGGATAATTTCCTAGAGGAATAGCGCAAGGAATTAGGAGCCTAGAGGGCTTGATAATTGGCTAAGTATTGGCCAAGTTTAGTTAGTCAGGCAGAGAGATAGACTATACACTTACGGATTATACTCAGGCTTGAGAAAACATTTTATTTCATCTATATTCTTTGATTAATGCAATACAAATAGTAAGGGGTTTTGAGCAGTTTCTTTCCCCTAGATAAATATTTGTGCATGTGTGATGTTTCATCTTGCATGTTGATGTTATGTGTTCTATATCATGAGATAAGTTCCAAAGATCAGTAGAGTAGCTTCTAGTCCTGTGATTTAGTAAATTTCATGAGCAGTTTAGAATCTACACATTAATTTCTACATGGTATAAGGGAATGAGTCACAAGAGAGAAGAGATTTTGAAGTTCTATTTGTAGGAGGATCAGATTTGTAGGATCAATTCTTAAAAGCTAGAAGGATGGATTTTTATGGAATAAGACTCAAGTATTCCCTTGAGGGAAGCTCGAATTATGTTGCTTATAAGGATCGTCTGGAGGCAGCACTGGAAGATAATGGGTTGAAGGAATTCATTGATATTGATATCCTGAAACTAGCAACAGCTGATACTCAAAATCTAGCATAATGGAAGAAGTCTGTATCTAGGGTGAGGAGAATCATATTGGAGGGAGCGTGGGACCAGGGTGAGGAGAATCATATTGGAGTATGGGACCATATTGTCTCAAATATCCATGGGAAAGAGACTATGTATGCAATGTGGAAAGAATTGGCATATCTATTCCATAATACCAATGACCACAAGAAGTTGTCACTCAAGGAAAAGCTTCAAAGTATCAAGATGCAAATGAATGACTCAATTCAGTAGTATCTGAGCAGGTTCACACAATTTCATGATGTGATTACAATATTTGGTGTCACGGTCCCAAATGATGATTTGGTGAGCCTAGCCCTTCTAGGCCTTCCTAATAGTTTTCATATCTAGAAACATTCGGTGAATGGGAGGGATAAACTACCAAATTGAAACACTTATGGTTTGATTTGGTACATGAGGAAATAAGGAGGAATGCCAGAAATGGGACCTCATCTAAAGAAGAGGAAGAGGAATTTGCATTAGTCCACAAAGGAAGGAATTTTGAAGGGAAGAAGTCCCAAGGTGAGGCTAATTCTAGCCATGAGGGAAATAAGAAAGACTTGTCCAAAATCAAGTATTTCAACTGTCATGAATTTAGGAACTATGCCACGAAGTGTCCACACAAGAAGGAAATCAAGAAGGAGGCTACAGTAACAGTAGCAGCTGAAGATTGGGCTTCATAGTTTGAGCTTGAATTAACCCCCATTTCATGCATGGAAATCATAGTGGTGGGAATTGTATGGTACCTAGATAGTGATGCCTCATTCCACATGAAGGGGAAAAAATAATTTTACAGTCACTTGGAGGAGAAATATCTCCAGTTGAACATTGAGTTTGGTGACGACATAAGGTATATCGCAGCTACTAT
Organism: Pinus albicaulis; assembly: GCA_034641835.2. NCBI lineage: Eukaryota > Viridiplantae > Streptophyta > Pinopsida > Pinales > Pinaceae > Pinus > Pinus albicaulis. Next base: position 13,027,384 of record CM076570.1, on the reverse strand, counting down.
TAGTACAATCACCTTTTAGAGGGATTCGGGTTACCCACTCAGACTCAAGGATGTGATGTTTGTTCCAACTCTAAAGAAAAATATCATCTTTGTTGCAGTTTTGGAAGATCGTGGTTACGATGTGATCTTTAGAAAAGGAAAGGAATTTCTTAGACACATAGCCATGAGACATGTGAAGTAGATTGGTGCTCGAGTCAAGAACCTGTATGCACTTAAGTTAGAAGACGCATGCAAATCCTTAAGGAGCAAGGCAGAGAATACAAACATGGGGGTTGAGAGGGAGAATGTTAGGCATTTCAACATGCAACCTTAGAAAAAGCCTTGGGAAGTTGTCGAGCAGCCACAAATGGAGAAGAAAAGAGGAGGAAGAGTGGATACATCCACTCAAGCATAGACCTCAGGCAAGGGGATATTTTCAGCCAAGTGGGCAGTGGGAGCACATACAGCTATACTTCTAGGAGTAAGGTGGAGCGATGTAGATCCATAGTCCAAGAGTTGAATAAATTTGGGAAGGGTCTATTGAGGCGTTCTCCTCATGGATCATTACCTTACTACAGGGAACACATTATTCAGTAGCAAGAGCATCATTGTTAATCATATACTGAGGAGTTCAAAGGAGTGTTGACAGCAGAGTAGGAGGCTTAGTAGCAGAGTCAACAACAACACAATTTTCCCAGTAGATAGTTGTAGACACATTGTATTCATTTTGTTTTTGGATGCAGTTGGAACTAATCAACCAGCCTAAATTAGCTCATGCATGTAGATAATTTGAGTTACGCAGTTGAGATGGATGTTTCAATGTGGTGTACAATCTATTGTATACTATTCAAATGTGTACATGTGGTGCATGCATTCATAGGAAGAAACAAAAGGAATTGTGTAATCCAAATGAGGGAATTTCATAATTAACATGGGATAATTTCCTGGAGGAATAGAACAAGGAATTGAGAGATTGGAGGGCTTGATAATTGGCTAAGCATTTCCTAGGTTTAGTCAGTCAGGAAGAGAGAGAGACTATACACTTTTAGGATGTGCTCAGGCTTGAGAAATCATTGTATTTCATCTCTATTATTTGATTAATATAATACAAATAGTAAGGGGTTTTGAGCCGTTTATTTTCCCTAGATAAATATTTTTTCATGAATGATGCTTCATCTTGCATGTTGATGTTATGTGTTATCGATCGAGAATTATATGTCAGGGATCAGTAAAGTAGCTTCTATTATTGTGGTTTAGTAAATTTCATGAGTATTTTAGAATCTACACATTAATTTATACATGATATCACAGTTGGATTCATGGTAGAGAAGATATTTCAAATTTGTCTTTGTGGGAGGATCAGATTTTCAGGATCAATTATTCAGAGCTAGAAGGATGGATTTCCATGGACTAAGATTCAAGTATTCCATTGAGGGAAGCACAAATTGTAGAAATTATACAATATGCATGTATGTCCTAGATTCTCCTGATCTAACAATAATATGCTACTGTTAAATATAGAATCGCTTCTACAAATCTTTGCGAAATTTGAAACACAATCGCCAATTACAATATCATGAAGAAAGATCAATCACACACAACACAGATAATTTTACTGGGGAAAGCTTATAGCTAAAAAACCCCACTATCTTCTATTGTATATTATATCATGGTGCTAGAAAAATATATATTATAGAGCAATGCGACACATAAAATATGTGGAAAACACAAGCACACAAAACACATAAAACCAGAGAGACACAGATATACATGGTTCACCCAGTTTGGGCTACGTCCACCCCGAACAACCAGTCCTTCCTTTCTATTATCCAGCAAAATGAAGAGACACAACCTACAGCAGATCTGCTGTAATATCCTCTATTCTCTCTCACAGTCTCCCTATCTGTTTCTCGCTCCAAGAATACACATACAATACACAGCCGCAATAAATTACCCTCATACAAGTGAGGGCTTGCCTTCTAGGGCAAAAAACCTTAAACTAAACATAACTTCTACCGTGAGATAATCCGCCTAATGAACGGCCCAGATTGACTAGAAATTATTATACTTTTACAAGGCAATTTTACATCTATTTTTAGCTTCGGGGGTGCTGCCCCTAAAACCCCCCACCAGTGGGGGCTCCATAAAGTCGCAGTCGCCCCCCCTAGACCCCCCAGGCAGCGTTTAATTTTGGGTGGTGTTGCCGCCCCATTAAGGTACAGGGGTCCAACGTTTTGATACAAAATAAACAAGATAATCAGGCTCCACACCCAACAATCTCCCACTTGGAGACTGATTGTAGCAACTCCACCGCTGCTTCATTTGCTGGACAATGACTCCTCTTTGGACCTGGTTATTTCTCATCTTCATCGTCATCCTTGAAGACCAATTGAAACTGAGCATAATCTCAATTTATCCCTAGTTACAACTTTTGTTAGCATATCTGCAGGATTCTGGCTAGTGTGTATCTTTTCCAGATTCAACTGTCCATCTTCCAATACTAACCATATGAAATGGTACTTGAGATATATGTGTTTAGTCCTGGAGTGAAATGTTGAGTTCTTTGCAAGATGAATGGCACTTTGGCTATCACTGTATAATGTGCCCATATCATGCTTCTTACCCAATTCATCCATAAACCTTTGTAACCAAATCATTTCTTTACTAGCCTTTGTAGCAGCAACATACTCTGCTTCTATTGTTGAAAGTGCAACAACACTTTGGATTTTTGAAACCCAACTGACAGTTGTTCCACCTACAGTAAATACATATCCTGTAGTGCTCCTCCTGTTATCTCTGTCACTTGCCATATCTGCATCAACATATCCCTGTAGAGAAATTTTTGAACCACCAAAGCATAATGCTTGATTTGTGGTACCTCTCAAATATCTGAGAATCCATTTTACTGCCATCCAATGTTCTTTTCCTGGATTTTTCATGTACCTGCTTACAACTCCCACTACATATGCAATGTCAGGCCTTGTGCAGACCATTGCATAAATTAGGCTTCCAACTGTTGATGCTTATGGAACTTTAGACATATAGTCCATTTATTCTTGGGCCTTGGGGCACATCTCCTTACTGAGTTTGAAATGGCTAGAAAAAGGTGTACTAACTGGCTTTGCATTTTGCATATTAAATCTTTTCAACACCTTTTGTATGTACTCATTCTGAGACAGTGTTAATTTGCAATTTTTCCTGTCTCTAGTTATTCTCATACCACGGATTTGTTTTGCAGCTCCCAAATCCTTCATTGCAAATGAATTTTCCAATTTTCTTTTGAGCACATTTATTTCCTGCATGTTAGACCCTGCAACAAGCATGTCATCTACATAAAATAAAAATATAATATAGCTGCCATCATTTTGCTTTTTCAAATAAACACAATGATCAGAGTGACATCTAGTATAACCTTGTTCAGACATAAACTTGTCAAATTTTAGATACCACTGCCTTGGAGCCTGTTTTAAGCCATACAAGCTCTTCTTTAACCTGCACACCAATTTTTCTTTCCCTTTGACCTCATATCCTTCTAGTTGTTGCATGTATATCTCTTCCTCCAAATCTCCATGGAGAAATGTTGTCTTTACATCTAACTATTCAAGATGTAAATCTTCCGCTGCTACAAGACTTAAGATAGTTCTGATTGAATTCATCTTAACAACAGGAGAAAATATTTCATCAAAATCAATACCTTTCTTCTGTGCAAACCCCTTCAACACAAGTCTAGCTTTGTACCTCTGTTTTCCTCCATCTTCTTCCTTTAGCCTGTAAACCCATTTATTCTGCAATGCAGCTTTACCTGTAGGCAACCTAACTAAGTCCCAAGTCTGGTTATGCATTAAGGAGTCCATCTCTTCTTCCATGGCTAGCTCCCACTTCTTCCTACTTTCAACCTGCATTGCTTCTTCATAACATTCAGGTTCACCAGAATCATTCAACAATAAATAATATAATGAAGGAGAGTATCGTTCAGGGGGTCTACTTATCCTGGTAGATCTTCTAACACCACTTTCAGGTGTTTGAGGTTCTTGTTGCTGTAGTGGTGGTTGTTGTTGTTGTGGCTCTTGATTATTATTATTTTCAGGCACCTTTACCTTTTCTGTGATCTCATCAAGAACTATGTATTCTTTGTTTTCTTTTTCCGGTTTCTTTTCCTGCAACTGATTCTTATACAATACCTTTTCATTGAATATTACATCCATGCTCCTAATGATTTTTTGATTTTCATAATCATATAAGCGATAACCAAAATCATTAACACCATATCCAATAAAGGTACATTTCTTTGATTTTGCCTCAAGCTTTGTTCTATTTTCTTTATTAGTATGGGCAAAGGCCTTACAACCAAAAGGCTTTAAAAAAGAGTATTTTACCTTTTTACCTGTCCATGCTTCCTCTGGAATACCACCATCCAAGGCACTTGAAGGCCCTCTATTTATTAGATAAACAGCAGTATCTACAGCATCTGCCCAAAATTGTAAAGGCAATCCTGCATGCAATATCATGCACCTTGAACGCTCCATGATTGTTTTGTTCATCCTTTCTGACACACCATTTTCTTGTGGTGTTCTTGGAACTATCTTCTCTCTACGTATTCCATGCTTTGAACAATACCTATCAAACTCTTTGCTGTAATATTCACCTCCATTGTCTAATCTGAGACACTTCAACTTCTTTCCTATCTCAATCTCAACCAAAGCTTTCCATTTCTTGAAAGTATCAAATACATTAGATTTATTCTGAATACAATAAATCCAAGTTTTTCTAGTTGCATCATCAATAAAAGTAACATAATAACGAGAGCCACCAAGAGATGATACCTGAGCAGGTCCCCATACATCTGTATGCACAAGCTCTAATTTTTCTCTCTTCTTTTCTTTCCCAACTCTGAGAAATTTGACTCTCTTCTGTTCCCCATAAATGCAATTCTCACAGAAATCAAAATCAACATTCTTCAAACCCGACAACAAATTTCTTGAGTGAATAATATTCATCCCCTTCTCACTCATGTGTCCAAGCCTATGATTCCATAATGTTGCATCTTCTCCTTTAGAAGTTACAGCATTAATAGAGTTAGAAATACCATTGCATAAATACAATGTACCAACCTTTTCGCCTTCTGCTATTACCAGCGCTCCTTTGGTGACCTTCCAAGTTTTATCTGTGAAAGTTGTCACACAACCTTCACTACCTAACTTCCCTGTTGAAATCAGATTTTTCTTCAGATATGGAACATGCCTTACCTCCTCTAATAGCCATTGGTTTCCATTCTTTTGTTTTACAATAACCTTACCCATTCCAACAATTTTACAGGGTTTATCATCACCCAAATGAACTTGTCCAAAATCTCCTTGAACATAGTCATGAAAATATTTCTTATTAGGTGTGGCATGGAATGATGCCTCTGAATCTACAACCCAAGAATCAGTAACATTTTCGAAAGAAAGAATCAAAGCATCTTGTAACACATCACCTGTCACATTTGCTTCATGATTTTTTTCTTGCTGTGTGTCTCCTTATTTTCCCTTCCGAGATCTACAATCTTTCTTTAGGTGTCCTTTCTTTCCACATTTCCAGCACACTATCCCCAATCTAGACTTGGATCTGCCTTTCCTTGATTTACTGCGATATCCTGAGCTATTTCCTCTTTCCATTCTTCTTCCCCTAGAATCTGCACTCAAAGCATTACCCAATGTCTCACTAGAGCTTTTCCATTGCATTTCCTCGCTAAGGATAGCACCGACAACATCATCAAACTTCAAAGTACTAGATCCAGAGACAGAGTTACCAATGGCCATAACTAAACCATTCCATCTTTCTGAAAATGAGCACAAAAATAACAGAGCTCTAACTTCATCATCAAAGTTTACCCCTACATAACTTAACTGACTCGTAACTGTATTAAAATCATTTAAATGGTCTGCAACAGATCCACCTTCCAACATATTCATATTAAATAAACGTTTCATAAGAAATACCTTGTTTGAGGCCGAGGGTTTTTCATATAGTTTTTCCAACACCTTAATCAAACCCTTTGTTGTTGTTTCCTTCGACATATTGAAGGCCACCGATGCCGCGAGGCACAACCATACTGTTCTGAGTGCCTTTCCATCAATAATATCCCATTCTGCGTCTGTCATAGCCATCGGCTTCTTTGATTTTCCGCTCAATGGTAGATATAGATCTTTCTGATACAGATAATCTTCCATCTGCATCTTCCACAACAGGAATTTTTGGCTGTTAAATTTCTCAACCCTAAATTTACCATCTTCCGCCATTGCTCCAACTTGAACCAGGAACCCTTCTTTGCTGTGAGTTTATCAGCCAAATAGACCTTTGGCTCGATACCAGTTGTTAGAAAATTATATATTATAGAGCAATGCGACACATAAAATATGTGGAAAACACAAGCACACAAAACACATAAAACCAGAGAGACACGAATATACGTGGTTCACCCAGTTTCGGCTACGTCCACCCCGAAAAACCAATCCTTCCTTTCTATTATCCATCAAAATGAAGAGACACAACCTACAACAGATCCATTGTAATATACTCTGTTCTCTCTCACAGTATCCCTATCTATTTCTCGCTCTGAGAATACACATACAATACACAGCCGCAATAAAATACCCACATACAAGCGAGGGGTTGCCTTCTAAGGCAAAAAACCCTAAACTAAACATAACTTCTACCATCATATCATCCGCCTAATGAACAGCCCAGATTGACTAGAAATTACTATACTTTTACAAGGCAATTTTACATCTGTTTTTAGCTTCAGGGGCGCTGCCCCCAAAACCCCCCGCCAGGGAGGGGGCTCCATAAAGTCATAGCTGCCCCCCCTAGACCCCCTAGGCAGCGTTTAATTTCGGGTGGTGTTGCCGCCCCATTAAGGTACAGGGGTCCAATGCCATGATACAAAATAAACAAGATAATCAGGCTCCACACCCAACATATGGATCATGAAATAATTACATACAAAGCTCGAAACCAAGAGCTCTCAGTACATGAGCTAACTATCTCACACTATCATACAAAAATTGGCAAGTTCCTTAGCCAATTTACTATCTCCAAACAACCTACCTCCACTGTGCAATCCCTACTGATGGCAATCCCTGAATGAATGCAACCTTTCCTACCTTGACCGTGAAATCCTCATGGGCACATCCAATGTGTATGTGGTTCCATGTTTGCAACCGTATAATGTCACAACTGATAGTTTACTTCCCTTTCACCTAGAACTCAAGTGGGTCTCCATTGGATCTGACATGCATGCAGTTAATAATATTAAATCTCAAGTTGCATGTGACACCACTGATTGTAAATTAATTAATAATTAATTCACTTGATCTCTCACTAGTGTATCTTTAGTTACAACTAGAATAATTGAGTTTAACTCACTTAATTGAGTTAAACAACTTTACAACTTGAATAAATGCACTTCCAACTCTGTTACAACTTCGAAGCACTCAGTTACAACTAAGTCAACCTGCATCTCCCACCAACCAACCACTTAACTCGAAATTACTTTAGCTAATTGATTTGCCACTTCGGTTAACTATTTCCAAGTGCTCATTGAGAATAGAATATGGTTTATTTTCCAACTAATATTAAGGGATAATAATTGAAGACATGCATCTATAAATATACATACACCTAAAAATAGCTTGAGGCTCCATCCTAGTGTAGGTGCTTCATTTTCACTAGGATATTCATGTTGAATCTCAACACTCCCTATCAACAAAAAAGGGATTATCCTTCACCCCGATCTTGTCTCTATGGTATTCGAATTTTCTCCTGGTGAGTGCCTTCATCAAAATATCTACATCCTGATCTTGAAGCAACATGACTCTCCTATGCACACACTCTCTCATATGATGGTACCAGATATCTATATGCTTATATCGATGAAATACAAGATTAATCGAGAGTTTAATGCAACTCTGATTATCAGAATGAATCACTGTCGAATCCAAATGAGAACCAAACAAACCAACCAAGATCTTTCTCATCTAGATAGCCTCACATGCAACTTGAACCGCTACCATGTATTCCACTTCTGCTGAACTGAGTGCCACAGATCTCTGCTTCCTGTTGTACTAATAAAAAATTTTAGATACAATGCTAAATACCCCCCCCCCCTGATGTGCTCTTTATGTCCGATGGGATGCCCATCCAATCTGCATCCGTGAAGCCATGCAACTTCACTCCATTCGTTTGTCTGTACCATAAACCATACTCTGATGTGCCCCTCAGGTATCTCAGGACATGCTTACCCACCTTTAAAAAGAGCTTGGTAGGCTTAACCATAGTTTGACTCAGTTGGTTAAACACGTATCAAATGTCTGGTCTCGTGTTCACTAGATACATTAACAAACCCACTAACTGTCGATATATAGTAGCATCCACTACCTCTCCAGAAGTAGCATCCTCTTTCCTATTTCCTCTAGTTTCCTGGAAGAGGAGTATCCATGGGTTTGCAGCCCTCCATGTGAAACTTACCTAGTATCTTCCTTGCATACTTGCCTTGAGACACAAAAATTTCACCATCTCACTACCATATTTCCAATCCAAGGAAATAATGAAGGAGGCCCATATCCTTCATTTCGAACTCCCTTGCAAGATCCTCCTTGCAAGAGTGTATCAGATGCTCATCACTAGTCAATATTAAATCATCAACATAAAGAAAAATGATTAAAAGCTTACCATCCACCACAATTTGGTATAGGTTTACATCTGCTTCACTTTTGGTGAAGCCCAGTCCGATGAAATAGTTGTCTATCCGAGTGTACCAAGCATGGGGTACTTGCTTCAGCCCATAGAGCACTCTTTTGAGTCGGCACACATGCAACTCGCTATTGAAGATCTCAAAACCTTCAAGCTGATCTATGTACACCTCTTCCTAAATTATCCCATTGAGAGACGTAGTTTTCACATCCATATGATGAATGTGTCAACCCATCTGTGCTGATAGAGCAAGGATGGTCCTTATGGAATAATACCTTACGACAGGTGCAAAGGTCTCTTCATAATATATCCCCTCGATCTTTGAGAAGCCCCGGGCCACAAATCTAGCCTTCTGTTTCTCAACACTCCCATCAGCAGCTTGCTTTACCTTGTAGATCTATCTCAAACCTACCACTGATTTATTAACTGGCCTTGGAACAATTTCCCAAGCACTGTTTTTGACAATGGAGTCATACTCCACCATTGCATCTACCCATGTGGGCTCCTGCATTGTTTCCTGAAAGGGATATGGTTTAGTCACAGTACATTTTCTCATGAGAGCCATGTATCCAGAAAATCGGTCAGGAGGCTGCCTTTGTCTATGCTGTGAAGTAGGGGCTCCTACATTCTGTGCAACATCAAGTCTCAGCCTATCATCTTCTGTGGTACGCCTTTTGCCATTTCTGATGGATGGCTCTGTGTGAGTGGACTCCTCCACTGCATGAACCTCCTCATGTAGCTGATCCACATCTAGTGACTCATATTTTGGAACCAATAGTTCCTCCTTCGCATGCAAGTCCAGCTCCCTCTCAAGCCACAATCACGTGGCTTTCCCCTCATTGAATTTTATATCCCGTTGCACAACAGTCATACGACTGTTTGGAAAATACACACGATAATTATGGGGTTTTTCTATGTACCCCACAAAAATCCCAACTTCAGTAGTCAGCTACAGCTTCTTCCTGACGTCCTTGGCCACATGCACATAAATAGATGAGCCAAAAATATTAAAGTGTGAAACATCCAGTTTCTTACTAGTGAAATCTTCTACAGGTGTACTCATGCTACGTACTTTATGAGGACAACGATTTTGCACATAAACCGCATTGTTGCATGCTTCTGCCCACAAATGCATTGGTAGGCCCTGATCATTCAACATCGCTCGTGTTTCACCCACGATCGTTCTAATCTTCTAATGAAAGGTGGACTTTACATACTTCCCCATGGTGCCACCCTTGCGCTAATCTAACTGAGAAATTGTTCCCATTAGAAGTCTAGTAGATATTTGCTGCATGAATTTCAAGGCTCCATGATGAAGATGGCCTAATTTTCTATACCATAATTCGCCCTCATCCCAGCTCACCATTTTTTCCATCTTTCCCATCATGGCAGCGCAACCATCTATCTCCAGTTTGTAGATATTCTTAACTTGAATCTGTATTCTCTTGGCTTGACCCGTTTTTTTATGTCATAGGAAAGCTTTTCCATCTCTAAAAACAACGTTATAGTCTCTGTCCTCCAACATTGTGACTGAGACCAAATTTTTCTTCAGACCTGGAACATGCATAATATATTTCAATTGAAATGGTTTACCTGAATCCCTCTGAAAGGTAATGGTACCAATCCTGGTAGCACTATATCGTCCATCGTCCCCCATCTCTATATGCATCTGGAGATATTTCTCCTCCAAGTCACTTAAAAGTTCCTTATCTCCCGTCATGTGAAAGAAAGCACCACTATCCAAATACCACACCAATCCCAATGAACTTGACACCATGACTGCGATCAAAGAGAAGTCAAGCTCAAATTGCGAGGCAAGGGCCTCACCAGCTGCAGCTCCAGCAACATTCCTGTTCTTCTTCTTTTGTGGACAGTTAGTAGCAATATGCTCATGTTCGTGACAGTGAAAGCACTTCACCTTGGACATATCCAGCTTCTTGCCTTTAGACTTGGATTTAGAATAGAATTTCTTCCTCTTCCCCTTCTTCACCTTGGCAGCCAAATCATAATCCTCTTCATCATCATGCTTTGATGAAGATCCATCTCTGGTGTTCCGCCTGAACTCCTCCTGCACCAAATCTGACCATAGTCATTCCCAATCCAGCAATTTTTCCCGTCCATTGGCAGTGTTATCACTCAGAAAAAATGAAGCATAATTTGACAAAGTCATATAGGTTCATGGTTAATCTTTCCAATGAAAGACTGCAACTCTTTGATATTTCGAGGCTGAGAGATTTGCAATATAGCCTCAATCCTCTTTGGATCTATCTTTATACCCTCTTCTGAAATAATGTGTCCAAGAAGCTTACCTTCTTGGAGACCAAATAGTGTCTTCTTAGGGTTTAAAGATATTCCAAACCTTTTGCACTTCTCGAAAAAATTTCTCAAATGTTGTAAATGTTCTTCATCTATTTTTTAAAACACAGTGACATCATCTAGATAGATAATGATGAAGAAGCCCAATTCTTCCGAGAATGCTATGTCCATGGCTCTCTGAAAGGTTGCTCCAGCGTTCATTAGACCAAAAGGCATCTTCACATACATGAAAGTGCCCCATGGAGTAGTGAAAGCTGTCTTTAATTGATCAGCAGGGTGAACTAAAATCTGATTATACCCCGAATAGCCATCAAGCAACGAAATCCTTTTAGACCCCACCACCCTTTGTAAAATGTGATCCATTTTTGGTAAAGGGTAGTTGTCTTTTAACGAAGATTTGTTTAAGTCTCTAAAGTCTATACAAAGCCTGATTTCTCCAGTCTTCTTCCTAAAGGACACCAGATTAGATACCCACTTAGAATATCTAATAGGGACAATAATGCCAGCCTCATACATTTTCATGATCTCCTTCTGAACCAATGGCAACTGGACAAGGTTTATTCTGCGCAGTTTCTGTTTAAATGGTTTTTGGTTTTCTTTAAGAGGGATTTTGTGTTGTATTATTTCAGTGTCATAGGATTTAAGATCTTCGTAACTCCATGCAAAAACATCAGAAAATTCTTTGAACAACTCTATGTATTTGAGTTTAATGTGAGCTGGCAAAGTTTTGGACAGTTTGATCATTTTCAATTTTTCCTCACTGCCTATATTGCACTCCTCTACTTCAGTCTCTACAGGTTCCAGTTTCGGTTTATTGGCCACATCGTTGAAATCAAACAACTCCTCTAAAGGCGTTAGACCACTCGGCAAATTTTCATCTTTAGAATGCAGGGTTTGTAATTCTTCCGTTTCTGACTCTGCACTTAATTCTGTTTTGTTCCTAAGTTTGCTAGACAATAGGTTAATATCGGCAGGTTGAGGAGACGATTCTTCTTCACCAAGAAAGTTTTCTTCACTGCAGTCTGTATCATAATCTGAATCTGAACTGTGCAGTTCGAACTCATTTCTGAATTGTATGAAGTCTTCTATTTGTTTGTCATTGTCAAACACTTGCCAATATTTTTCATTATCAGGCACTGCCGGTCTAAATTTTATCGGAGTTGTGTTGTCTCTAGTCTCATATGGCGTTAGACATGTTTTGGCCGCAAAAGCTAAATTGTGGGCCATAATGTTCTTTTTCCTTGGGATGAAACTCAGGTTTGACTCCTCAAATGTTGTCAACAGATCCATGACATCATTTCGATAGGCTCTAAGTCTGGGATGATTTGCATTATACTCCCCATTGACTTGCCTAATGATTAACTCAGAATCCCCGCACACATTAATTCTTCTGGCTCCTAATTTCTTCAAGAGATGTAAGCCTAAGAGAAGGGATTCATATTCTGCTATGTTGTTGGAACACTGAAAGTTTAATTTGCATGAAATTCATTCTGTGTGGTTGTTTTCAGTGTTAATGATCCAAACCCCTGCACTAGCATTATTTCTAGTGCATGACCAATCAAAATACATACTCCATAAAGGACTGTCTTCGGTTTCATCTGTTTGGCGATTGTCCTTTTTAACTATGGGGCCTTCTGACTATTCATGATTAGCAGCACCCAATTGAATTTGTTTTGACTCCTTAAATTCTTCAATAGATTGAGGGATGATGTCAGAAACGTTAGGGGTATTTTCTGGGTTGTTAAGTCCTAAAAACAATGGACTCATAACCGGTAAATCAAGACCTATGCTTTGTTTACTAATGTTTTCACATGTGGCAAACTGTTTGGACACTTTTGCGTTATTATACTCTTCTTCCCTGTCGGCCTTTAATTCTGTTAAAGTGACTTGCTCACTAGGATTTTCATTGTTAAACATGATAAAAGAATCAAGGCCTGTATTGACAGAATATATAGGAGAGTTTCGTGGTCTGTCTTGACTTGTAACCGTGTATTGCATATGAGACTCCCTGTAAAGTCTTCTAGTCTGATTGAAAACCGGGATGGTCGCATATGTCATGTCCATCTGCATAGTCCCCTGTAACTTAGCTCCCCAGGATCTCGATAATAGCATTCCATACTTTGGGGGGACATCAGCCACAACAATGTCCATGAGTAAACATTTAGCTGGAATCTGGGCTAGGTTAACACAGAGGTCTTTGATCAATCCTAGACATTTTACTCTATTTGAGTCAAAGGAGTATAGGTATTTGTAGGGTCTGGTGATTTCTAAACCAAGGCTCTCCATCACAGCTTTAGGCATTAAATTATGAGAAGCCCCGGAATCATGCATAGCGTTGTGTAGAATTTTGTCATGGATGTTCAAACTCACATAAAAGGGAGGAACTAGTCCCTCTTGAAACTTCCCTTCAATCTTAGGGCCAAAAATCAACTCTGGTAGGTCGTCACTAAGATTAACTGTATCTCCGTTTTCCTCTATATTTAAAGCCTTCAAAATTTGGCTCCTATACACATGTTGGGCAGCTAACTCAGTTAATGGAACAGAGATTTTGATCTTTAAGATTTCCTGTTCAAGGCTGAAAGGGGTTTGATTCTTTGAAGCACTTGTTTCAACCTTATTAACTGTCACTCTATCAACAATTACGGCTTGCTGATTTGTTTTACTTGACACAATTGTTGTAGAAGGAGTACTAGCTGAAGTGTTAGTACTGCTGAGGTCTTCACTCTGTTTTTCAGAATTTTGAGTGTTTTTCTCCTTATCCTTATCAGAATTAACAGCCACTGTTTTGTCTTTTTGATTGGCTGTTTTGGGTTTAGCTGTGGTGCTGCTTTGAGAGGATTTGTCAGAGGTTTTGGTGTTGGGGGTTTGTTGACTGGTCTTGCTTCTAAGGTCATATTCTCTTTGAGGTTCTATGACGACATTTTCCATGTCCTGATAATAATTTTCATTATCATCTCTTTTGTCGTCGTAAGGTGTGTAAAGACCTTGTTTATTATCGTAATGAACCTCAAAGTCATCATCCTCTTCCCCAAACATGTTGATATCCTCTTCCTCTGTTAAGTCTTCTATTTCATCAACCTCACTTACATAGTTTTGATGAAAGGGAGGGGTGATCTGTTGATCATCTTCCCTGGGTCTGTTCGGAGGTTGGTTCCTTCTGACATCTGATTCTGGTTCTTATTATGAGGAGCAGTTTGATTTTGATTTGCTTGTGCTCTCTTAATTATGCTCATCTCTTTCATCATTTCTTCCATCATTCTCTCCATTTTTGAGTTGGAAGTAGAAGGTGTGGATTCCTCTCTAAAAGATACTCTCTTCTCGCTCTTCATTCTTGCTCTTTTCTCCATTAAGTTCACTTCCACAGAAAGAGCACCTCTTTGCATGTCTTCAAGAGTTGCAAAAACTCTTTCTCTAAGTGAATACGTCCTGTCTGGATCAAACCCTTCAGGAAGTTTGTTTAAAGCTGAGCCCTGAGGAGGTTTTAGTTCAGGGGAAAGTGCATTATAGACGCTGTTAAATCTGGTACAATAAGATTGTACACTTTCCCCAGGGTTCCTATGGAGATTGTTATAGTCAGCAAGGACTTGGAGAGGATTCTTTCTCACTTCCCATTTGTTTAAGAATGTTTGATGGAAGGCTTGGAGATCGTTAATACTATGGGGGGTTAAACCTTTAAACCATTTTCTTACTTCTCCCCCCAAGCTTTGAGCAAATAGTCTCAACTTGACAGAATCATTATCAATTTCATTTCTGTCAAAGTAGTCATTCATCTTGTCCACATGCTGAGATGTTGTTATAGTATTACTAGCATCATATAATGGAATTTTGGACTGATAGTCCTGTGGAAGATTGGCTAATGGTACAGGAAGGACCAAGGGAGCATACCATGCTGCCATGATAGGTGGTGGATTTACAAGAGGAGGTGTGGGTTGATGTGGAGTGGTTTGAACAGTGGATGAAAGATGAACAGAAGTGGATGGAACAACAGTAGACTGCTGAGCTGATCTTGGATGAGAGACACCTAAATTGTGAAGGAAATGTAAATCAGGAGGTGTTGTTTCCCTGCTACCAGGATGTTCACTTGTTTTGGGAGATAAAAGTGAAGATTCAGAGTCTAGCTGGATTATATCATCAAATGACCTAGTCCTAAATGGGTTCACTAAGTCAGTTTGTGATTGTTGCAGAGCTGAAAGATTTTCAGGGACTGAATTAGCTCTCAAGGGTGATCTGAAAACAGTTAATAATTTAACCTTAGGAGACTTCCGAAGGATACTTTCTGGATTATCAACTATCTCAGGTGGGTTAGGGTCTGGATGGGTTCTAGTGTGAATCTTTCTAGAAGCCACTATGCTATGTTGTTTAGACCTAAAACAAGAAAAGTTCAACCAGATATGACAATCTTGGAGAGGTTAACCAATCTGTTTTTACAATTTTAAATCCCACAGTCCTCTAACTGAGTTTGAATGATTTTATAATGATAAGGGTTCTTCCCAGTGGAGTCTGAAGGTCTGCTAGGATTGTGGAGTCGCCAAGTGGAAATTTTTAGCTCCTTTCAGAGGTAAAAGGTCTTATGGTCCACCACCATGTTTATTTAATTCCAATCTCAAATATTTTTAGGTTTTTCTAAGTCATTTTTCAGTTTTTTGGTTGTTAAGAATATCCTAACTTTGTTTCAAAACTTAGCTAAGGTTGCGAGACAAAGGAAGTCTACTCTTATGGCTAAGCCAGCTGATTTTTCAAGGTTTAGATGAAGTCTTAAGAGAAACCTAGGGTTTACCTAGTTTGTCACTGATTCAAACAAGTTCCATCATGATTACCTATAATAGGCAGTGCTTGAAAAGGCTGCTTTTTACTCTGGTTAATAAAGCAAATGCTCTATGAACCAAATCTCTGACGTCATATGATTATCTTTAAATGAAAATGATTCTGGGTTCGATGTCCCCCAGCGGAGTCGCCAGAAATGTTAGGTTCTAGTGGCTCAAGCTGGTTAATAAAGCAAGTGCTCGAATAGATTTGAACGTAAAAGCCTCTGAGTTTTGTCCCCAGCGGAGTCGCCATAAATGTTAGGTTATGGTGGCTCAAGCTGGTTAATAAGGCAAGTGCTCGAATAGATTTGAACGTAAAAGCCTCTGAGTTTTGTCCCCAGCGGAGTCGCCAGAAATGTTAGGTTCTGGTGGCTCAAGCTGGTTAATAAAGCAAGTGCTCGAATAGATTTGAACGTAAAAGCCTCTGAGTTTTGTCCCCAGTGGAGTCGCCAGAAATGTTAGGTCTCTGTAATTTATTAGCAAGATTGGGAGAGTCCAATCACAGAGTTAACATCATTTCAACCAACTTTGGGATTCTAGGATCTAGCCCTTCTGAATCCGGAAAGGGATCTCTCCAATATGTACAAAGATGGATATTGTCTTTGAAAATCTTAAGGTAATGATATTAGGCTAGTTATGAAGGCCAAAGGTTTTGTTTTGTTTTGGATGGTTGAGCATGAAATGTTACTTGAGGGGAAAGTCCTAAGTGCAAAAAGTTTCAAAAGTGAGAAGTTGTAAGCAAATAGAACAGTTTTGGCAGATAGATAGATATAACGCTGGTTTTTAGTCCATTGGGCTATGGAGTCATATCTGGGCTTTAATTGAACAACAACATCAAGTGTGATCCAAGGGGCAAGTCATCTATACCACAAGATTATTGAGATTAAAATGATGAAATGAAAACATTAAAATGTTGGAGGGGTGGAAACTGATAATAATTTCTCAGAGGATTTATAGTCAGTCCAAACAAGAAAAGCCTCTTAAGTAACTGTTTTAAAACCAACCAAGGACAGGGCTAACCATAGAATTCTTGGGCAAGTTCTTATTAAAGTAGCTTAATTGACAAACAATCCAGTAATCCACATAATTACCTTCAGAAAGTATGAAAACACATAAGGAAAACAGAGTGTAACTTAAGATCAGATAAAGTACTTTTAAACCTAGTCTGCTTTCAGTCAACACCAAGGGAAACTTTCAGAATCTGCCTTTGGAGAAAAGAATCTAGGAATCAAGGCAAACCATATCTTCTCTAGTCTAACTTTAATAGCAAATAATGGAAATAACATTCGAGAACAATGTTTGAGCAAACATAAGGACGAGGGAACGCCAACATTCCTAACTGTTTAAACTGTATTGAATCATTCTTAAATAAACAAATCTGAAGAAAACATTGAGATAAAGATTTCTCAGCCAGAGAAGGTTACTGCTATACAGAAAATCCTAACCCTGTTTAAACTGTTCTTTACAGAGGGAAAATGAACAATATGGCATACATAGAAGGAAAACGATTAACAAAGAAAGAAGCACTTCACCATTGATAAAGACCAGGATCCCAAGAAACAGCTTTTATATTGATGTCAAACCAGTTACAATCTTCAAGTCCAATGTTTCAGTTCAGCAATCATCTTCACTATTCAACCTAACTACTCTAGCAAAAACAGAGCTTCAAGGGCCAGTGAACACTATGTACAAATAGAAGTCTCGAGCTCAAGTGTATTTCAAAGTTCTGCAACCAACCATTTCTCATCTTCTTCTGAGGTATTTATAGAAGAATGAGGAGGTGATCTGAGAAAATATCGCTCAGGATAATTAATACAGGTTCAAGACTTCTCGGACCTTTGAGAGGCTCGATGAAGAATTTCACAGGTGGAACACTGTATTAACTATTTTACATTTATGGATTAAGCTCGGTGGGAGCTTTATTTGACTTTGAGGCTTTATGTAATGTTTGGAGTAACTCTGCAGATACTTTCTGCATTGATTTCCTTGCAGAAGTAACTCCCTGGCTGCGCTGGAGGCGAATATCTGGTTTTCTTCAATAACTTCGGCCTCTGTTTGAAAGGTTTGAGGCGACAGGTGGCTTGGTGGTAGTTGAGGAATCAATTTGCCTCAAGATGTGGCGGTGGAGGCTTTCCGTCTGATAAAACACTTTAGGTTTTCTTTAAACTGTGTTTTGAGTTGGGGATTAGGCTTTTGATAACCGTCTTAGCCGTAATCCCCGTAAGACTGTCTTCAATCTTCATCTGCTGTGTTCTGTCTTCAAACTGATACTCTTTAACTGTTTTTGAATTAAAACAGTGTCTTGTCGATGTGCAGGCCGCACTGGGCTTTTTAAAGGCATCAATGCCCATGAAGCATTGAGAAAACAATGGAGTGAAACCTCGCAGATGGTTCTCTTTAACAGCTCGAAGGCGCAGGAAACGTCTTTCCCAACCCTCGGCTTTCTTTCATTATACAATGGAAAACCATTAAAATGCCTGCAAAACACAAAAATAGTTAAGAAATCCTGCGGAAGTAGGTTTAAACTGCTTCAAATGGCGGGGGAGGAGCGTATCCGTCGGATGAAGGCAACCAACGGTGGAGATCTGCATAGAAAGGCAAAAAGGATAGCGGGAGAAGAATAAGGAGGAGTAGTTTTGGACCGTCCGATCTGGACACGTGGACGGTCCAGATTCAATCGAAGGGTCTCAATCGGAGGTGGCAAAAAACGGGATGCGATTGAAGATTTCAGTGCGATTGAAGCATCGCGATTGAAACATTCCGATCGAAACATTCTGATTGGAACATTTCGATTGGGCGATAACCGTCGATCTGCAGATCAGATTGACGGCCTAGATCCGTTGTTTTCTTGCACCGGCGGGACCCTTATACTTCGTAAGAAACCCATAAATTTCAATAAAAAGCAAGGTTTCGAGTGAAATGGGCGGAATATATATATATGATAGGCTGGCGCCCGATCGCGGGGCCACTGGGTGTATGGAGTACCATGGGCCCAGGCTTTATATAACTAGGGCCAATCGTAATCGAAACATTCGGGCCCGGTCTTTTTGATCAACCCATTTTAAATTCTCCGATCGCGATTGCGCGATCGGTCTTTTTGATCAACCCATTTTATTTAAACACGTGACTTCAAGCTTTTAAGTTAAAACTTCGGAAAGTGGGTTTTTGGGTTTACAAAGGAAAAAGCAAAAAAGTAATGAAAATTTACAATGTTTTAAGCACCGAAGGCGGGCTTACTGGATATATCAAATAAACGATGCGATCAGGTTTTAAGCGGCAAGGCTAATCGCAATCGAAACTTTGGAGTATGGCAAAGACTTGCGTCTTCGATTCTTTTCGATGCGATCGGGTTTTTAAGCAGCAAGGCTAATCGCAATCGAAACTTTGGAGTATGGCAAAGACTTGCGCCTTTGATTCTTTTCGATGCGATTAGCACTTTATCGTATTAGCAAGTGGTTCCAAACCCAAAGCGCATGGTGGGGAAGTGGTTTAGGGCTTAGCCCAAGGGGCTTAGGCCCATAAAAAGACTTGTATTTTTATGATTTTTCACGGTTTTTTAATGGAAACAAAGGGTGCCGGAAGGGTTAAAAAGTGAGTTTTTAACCATGGAAAGGGTGATTTATGAAGGGAAGAAAGGAAAAGATGAATAATAGAGGAAAAATATGGGAAAAAAGGGAAAGGAAAGAAGGTTAATTTCGAGTGGGAGAAAGGGAAAAGGGATGGCTTTGCAGCAGTTTCTTCTTTGTATTTCATCAGAAATTTCAGAGTATGAGATGAGAACAGCAATGAGGATTTTGGACAAAGGCAGAAGGCCTTCAAGGAGTCTTCAAAAGCCAACAATTTTTAGTGATGAAATTTGTTCTTTGAAGGCTCAAAACATATTTAGCCACCTTTGGGTATAACAAAAATTATAGGTGGCTAACATATGGAAAGGATAAGTTAGATACCATTCAAGTCAATTAGGGTAAATATCAAGGTACATGGTCAAGGCTGAAGTCACCATCACCATTTTAAGCATGTATGAGTCATCATTACGTTATGAGTGGGCATCGAACTTAAAAATATTTCCAAATTAAGTCATTTCTCATTCTTCATTCCTTCTTTGTGTGATATTTAGATCTGGAGAGCATTTCATTAAGCCAAAGATGTGGCTGTTATTTTCAAAGGTTGCAGATACCAGTGATCAAGTGAGGCAGAGAAGACATTAAAGAAACTATGGCTGCAAAAATAAAGACAAATAAGGGTGGCCAATTTCTCAGATATGAGCCATCAGATATGAATCTGATCAATGAAGACCAAAAAGCTGTAGAAGTCTTCAGAAGGACAGGATGTTACAGTTTTGTGAAAGACTACAAGGCTACCATGTACATGTTTCCAAATAATTTGCTCTAAATTTTAGTGGAACAACTACTAAAGTGGGGATGTTGAATCTCACCATTACACCAGAGGTCATTGCAACAACAACAGGGATTCCAAGGGGACAAGAGAAATGGTTCAAAGGGTTCAAATTCAACATGGAGGAGTGCAAAGAGTTTATCAAGCCATAAAATAGTGCAATGGACCTTACAAATGCCATTCCAAGGAGGTATATGAAGGATAACTACTAAAAGTTGTTGCTTATCATCCAGAAATATTTCACTTGTGAAGGGAGATACCATAAAGTCTATTCTTACCATTTCAAGCTTCTCCTACACTTTTTTGGTAAGATATCTCTTGATCTGCCTTTCTATTTATACAAAAGTTTAGCAAAAATGGCAGATAAGGTCCAATCAAAATCTGAAGGAAGTGAAACCTCATTGCTTCAACATGGTTTAATAAAATTGTTGGTTTTAGATGAGCTCCGAAGACTAGGAAGAGACTGGTCTTCTTTCCTATTTGTTAGTGGTTTTGAAATGGATACCCTTACCCCTACAAGAAATCCTAAACCTAGGGGTATCCCATCACCTTTAGTGGTAGAACAAAGTGAACCAACAAGAGTAGAGCAAAGTGAACTAGTCATGATGGAAATAGATCAATTGCAGAGTTTTGATACACCTATTGTCCCACCTGTAAAACAAAAGCTAATAGTGATCAAACCTGCAAAACAAGAACAAGATGTGAGTAAACAAGGAAGCAAAAGGATTACAAGGAGTCAAACAGTGGCTTTAGAAGATAAAATAATGGCTTTAGAAATCAAAATAGTGGCTAAAAATACTACATGCCATGGATATAGAAGAAACTCCTATATTCCAGGCTGAGGATATAGATGAAGGTGGACAGAAACTCAAGAAAGATAAATCTAGAAAGAAGCTAGAGTTTGAAGGTGAGGATGTAGGTTTTATGTTCCAGGCTAGGAAGCCCATGACAAGGCATGCTAGAATTTTTTTGGAGAGAAGTAAAGAGGTTCATCCACCCACTGACATAGTCCAGCCACCACAGGACATCATTGACCTTTCATCACCTGCAGAGAAAAATCCAATTAGCAAGCGAAAGAAAGGAAAAGAGAAAGTAATTGAAAAAACAGAGTTTGAAATTCTTGAAGAACAGTTGAAGTTGGCTAATCATGAAATAGATGTCATGAAGAAGGAGGCAAGGAAACATAATATCCAGAAGATTTAGTTTGAAAATATGAAAGAGGTTTGGGAAGATCAGGTTGACACTGTATCAAAGACCCTAGACAACACACAGCAGTTAATCAAATGGACTATGCAATTGAGGAAAGAGTTCAAACATGTCAGAAAAATGAACTTGCCTTTGAAATCTACCAACATAAAGTTGAAGGATCAGGTTAAATACCTCTAGGAACATCTAGAACTAATCCATGAGGATTTGGAGAAGAAAGGCCTAAAAATGACAGTAATTGAGGAGCCAATAGTTCAACTCATCATCAATGAGGAAGAAACACCTCAAGACTCATAGTTTGAGCTTTTTTTTGTTTTTAAAGGTCAATGGCATCTTAGAAAAAAAAAAAAATTACACCTGGAAAGTATATTTTTGAAGCTAGACAAAAATCTGGAAAAAACATAGTTTTCAGCAGTTTCGTAGCGTTTCCTAGGCTTGAAGCCAGGCCCAACGCTACAAAACCACCTGTAGCTTTATTTTTGTATTAAAACCCACTTTTGGGAGCTTCCAGGAGGAGGAAATCACATGGAGGATGTGTCAAGGCATGATGAAGACAATAAAAAAGGAAAGAGACAAAAATTTTGAGGGCAAAGGGCATTTTTGTAATGCTATGAAAGTGCGCTACGAAACAGTCATACTTTCGTAGCGTGCTATTTTGAAGTTTATGAGCAGTTTTTTGTGCAGTTTTGGACAAGTGGATACTTTCAAAGGGTCAAAGGACTATTTTAGCAGTTATCCAAGACTTGAATACTAGGATATGAAGACAACTCATCAACCAAACCATTCGTTAAAGATAAAGACCAGTTTTCCTTAAAAATAGGGTTTGTTTCCATATTTGGTGGAGGCTAATTAAGATGTCATGTAGTGATGAGTTCCATCACAACCTATTCGAACATGTGAAGGAATAGTTGTAAAATATGTAAATGTTTTAGGAGATAAGGTAATTATGTAATAATGAACAGTTTGAGTTCTATTAGGAAAAGGACTATTAAATAGAATAGATGTTATTTTCTCATTAAAGTAGATGTTTTCTTGTTATGCAAGGTGTCATTAGGAAAATTTCGATGAATCTAACCAGGAGGCAGATCATCTCATCATGTAACAAGTCTATTAAAGGGCAGATATTCGAATTTGTAGGGGGTTGGAGATTTTCTGGCAATACTGCAACTTTATGTAACTTGATTGTTTTCAGTAATACAGAGGATTTTTACTTGAGAAACCTAAGATTCTCATGGATTTTTTAGTGCTTACTTGATCTATACTTTCTATGTGTACAATTTGCAGTGGTTTTCATCTTTAATACTCAGAATTCATAGGTGTATGCTCTGACTTCCTTTACTGATGAATTGGCTGTGTTATTTCATGTTTATTGTGTAATTTACCTTTGCCAAAAACTCTTACCTGCCTCAGCTTCCATGTCAAGTGAACTTACTACTGAACTACTGAACTTTTTGACTCCATAAGCCCAATGATTGTAGACTTATACTCATTTCAACCTACACACATCACAAGCAAGTTATTTTCCAAGTACAGTTAGCCATCTAATTTCATCATAATCAAATATCATTAACCCTTTTTGAGAGAACCCTCAGAATGAATAGGCTAAGCTTCATTCATAAGTTGGTTTGAAACAGTTACACGAAGTTGTCTGATTAGCAGCCAATTAAGTGCAATTTTGTGATAACAGAAAGAGTCTTCATAATTGTGCCAACTCTTAGGAAGTCCCAAGAGAGACAATCTCACCAAATCATCATCAACAATAGTTATTCCCACACACCCCAGTTCATCCCGACATTGGACAAAATTTTTGAGATACTTTGGAATGGTGTCACCCTTTTCCATATTAATCTTTTTGAGTTTATCTTTGAGCACCAATTTCCTATCAGCATTATTTCTTTGGAATAGATCCATAAAATCCTTCCACATAGCATGTGGTGTGGCTTTCCCATGGAGGCTTGAGACAATGTGGTCTCATATTCCCTCCAACAGGATCCTCCTCACCTTTGCCACTTTCTTTCGATATGCATGAAGATTGGCAACATCTGGCTTAGGAACATTTTTTCCAATGAATTCCTTCAATCCATTGTCTTTGAGTACCGCCTTCATCCTATCCTTCCAAGAAATTTAGTTTGATCTGCCCTTGAGTGCATACTCTAACCTCAAGCCATTGACAGCCATTTCGATCTTGAATTAGTTGTAGCACCAAGAAATTCTTTCTGCAAATTCGAATTATTTCCTCAAACAAACTCAGATCCTTCTTCACTATTGCAATTTCTTATGCTCTGATACCATATAGAAATTATACAATATACATGTATGTCCTAGATTCTCCTGATCTAACAATAATATGCTACTGTTAAATACAGAATCGCTTCTACAAATCTTTGTGGAATTTTAAACACAATCGCCAACTATAATATCATGAAGAAAGATCAATCACACACAACACAGATAATTTTGTCGGGGAAATATTATAGCTAAAAAACCCCAGTGTCTTCTATTGTATATTATATCATGGATCATGAAACAGTTACATAAAAAGCTCTAATCCAAGAGCTCTCAGTACATGAGCTAATTGTCTCACATTGTCATACAAAAATTGGCAAGTTCCTTAGCCAATTTACTGTCTCCAAACAGCCTACCTCCACTGCGCAATCACTGCTGATGGAAATCCCTGAATGAATTAAATATTGTATACCTTGACTGTGCAATCCTCATGGGCACATCCAATGTGTGTGTGGTTTCATGTGTGCAACTGGATAATGTCACAACTGATAGTTTACTTCCCTTTCACCTAGAACTCAACTAGGTCTCCACTGGATTTGACATGCATGCAGTTAATAATAGTAAATCTCCAGTTGCATGATACCATTGATTGTGAATTAATTAATAATTAATTCACTTGATCTCTCACTAGTGTATCTTTAGTTACAACTAGCACAACTGAGTTTAACTCACTTAACTGAGTTAAACAACTTTAAAACTTGCATAACTGCACTTCCAACTCTATTACAACTTTGAATCACTCAGTTAAAATGAATTCAACCTGCATGTCCCACCAACCCACAACTTAAATCGAAATACCTTTAGAAAACTAATTTTCCACTTCAGTTAACTATTTCGAAGTGTTCATTGAGAATAGAATATAGTTTATTTTCCAACTAACATTAAGGGATAATAATAGCAAACATGCATCTATAAATAGACATGCAATATATAAATAGAATTTGTGCATACATCTATAAATAGACATACACCTAAAAATAGCCTGAGGCTCCATCCTAGTGTAGGTGCTTCATTTTCACTGGGATCTTCTTGTTGAATATCAACACAAATTATGTTGCTTGGAAGAACCACATGGAGGAAGTGCTGGAAGATAATGGATTGAAGGAATTCATTGATATTGATATCCCGAAACCAGCAACAACTGATACTCAAAATCTAGCAAAATGAAAGAAGTGTCTAGCCAGGGTGAGGAGAATCATATTGGAGGGAGTACGAGACCATAGTGTCTCAAATATCCATAGGAAAGAGACTATGTATGCAATTTGGCAATAATTGACAGATCTATTTTAAAATAGCAGTAACCACAAGAAGCTAGCACTCAATACAGGCTTCAAAGTAGTAAGATGCAGAAGAATGACTCAATTTAGCATTTTTTGAGCAAGTTCACACAATGTCATGATGATCTTGTAGGAGTTGGTGTCACAGTCCTAAATGATGATTTTGTGAACCTCACCCTTCCATCCCTTCCCAAGAGATAGCACAACTACCAAGATTCATTGAATGGGAGGGAGAAACTACCAAATAGGGAATGCTTATGGTATGATTTGGTACATGAGGAAATAAGTTAGAATACCAGAAATGGGACCCCATCCAAATAAGAGGAAGAGTGATTTGCATTAGTAAATAAAGGAAGAAAGGCCAAAGGGAATAAGTCCCAACGTGAGGCTAATTCTAGCCAAGAGGGCAAGAAGAAATACTTTACCAAAATCAAGTGTTTCAACTGTCATGAATTCGGGGACTATGCCATGAAGTGGTCACACAAGAATGCAAGCAAGAAGTATCCTATAGTAGAAACAATAGGTGAATATTTGGCTGCATAGTTCGAGCTTGACTTCACCCTCGTTGCATGCATGGCAAGCACAATGATGAGAAGTGTGTAGAACCTCAATAGTGGTACCTCGTTCCACATGACGGGGAACAAACAAATTTTCAGTGACTTGGGAGAGAAAGATATCTAGATGAACATTGAGTTTGGAGACGAAGAAATATATAGCACGACTAGTATTGGTACAATCACCTTTCAGAGGCATTCAGGCTCCCTTCTCTGATTCAAGGATGCGATGTTTGTTACAGGTCTAAGAAAAATCTCATCTTTGTTTCATTTTTGGAAGATCGTGGTTACAATGTGGCCTTCAACAAAGGAAAGGAATTCCTGAGACACGTATCCATGGGATAGTTGAATAATATTGGTGCTCAATTCAAGAACATGTATGCACTTGAAGTAGAATATGCATGCAAAGCCTTGAGGAGCAAGGCAGAGACTAGTTACATGGGGGTTGAGAGGGAGCATGTTAGACCTCTCAACATGCAACCTCAGAAGAAAAGTTGTCGAGAAATCACAAATGGAGAAGCATAGGGGAGGCAGAGTGTATACATCCACTCAAGAAGAGACCTCCAGCAGAGGCAGAGTTCAAGCCAAGTCGGCAGAGGGATCACATGCAGCTATACTTCTAGGGGCGAGGTGAAGCAACGTATATCCTTAGTCCAAGATTTGTATAAACTTAGGTAGGGCCCATTGAGGTGTTCTCCTCGTGGATCATTACCTTTCTACAGGGGCCCACAGTATTTAGTAGCAGGAGGATCAGTGTCAGTCAGATACTAAAGAGTGCAGAGGAGTGTTGACAATAGAGCATGAGGCTTAGTAACATAGTCAACAACAATACATTTTTCCCAGTAGACCATTGTAGACATAGTTGATTCAGTTTGTTTTTGGATGCTTCTCAATTGAATATGTTTTAGTATAAGAAAAAATAGTGATAGGTGTTGCATGTAGTACAATCCATAGGTGCAAGATAGGGGTGGTTTATAATATTTTTCTTGCTGAGAGGGAGTGTTGAAAATCCAAAAAGAAAGTTTCAATTTTTATTTTACCTTAATTAAAATTGAGGAAATTCGAAATTCCACAATAATGGACAACTTGGAGGAGTTATTGAAGTGACATGGCTTTTGTAACATAGTTAAGAACAATCAATTCAAGTTAAAGAGTTGGATTTAAGTTTACTTGAGTTTATTCCTAAAAAATAGGAGTCTATCTTAGTTAATTCGAGTCAGGGGCATGAATTTCAGTTGTGTGCATTGGCTTCCTAAATTTTAGGAGCCTAGGTTGAGTTAATTTCAATTGTAGAAATTTAATTCAGTTAAGTTGAGTTATAGTTAGTAGAAATAGTTGCAAATGTTGGAGTAACTAGTGGAAGGTCAAGTTGAGAAAATGGAACTTCAACCACACTCAGTGATCATCCAAATAACTAATCAATCAACCTAAATTATCTCATGCATGTAGAGAATTCGAATTACCTAGTGGAGATGGGGATTTCAAGGCAATGTACTACCATTTTTATACTATTCCAATGTGTACAGGTGGTGCATGTAGTCAGAGGAAGGAACTAAAGGAATTATGCAATCCAGATGAGGTAATTTCCTAATTGATAGGGGCTAATTTCCAGGAGGAATAGCACAAGGAATCAAGGGCTTGGAGGACTTGAGAATTGGCTAAGTATTGGTCAGGTTCAGTCAATCAAGTAGAGAGATAGATTATACACTTGAAGGTTGTGCTTAAGCTTGAGAAAGCATTGCATTTCATCTCTATTCTTTGATTAATGCAACACAGATAGTAAGGGGTTTTGAGTAGTTTCTTTCCCCAAGATAAATATATGTGCATATGTGATTTTTCTTCTTTCATGTTGATGTTATGTATTATCGATCATGAATTAGCTTCCACGTATTAGTAGAGTAGCTTCTAGTCTTGTGATTTTGTAAATTTCATGAGCAGTTAAGAATATACACATTTATTTATACACAAAGGGACATCAGTTTGATACCACAACTCAAGACTTGATATAATTGAAGGTTCCTTACCTTTACGCTATATGGAGGTGGATAGAAGAAAATTCTCAAGAAGACATATAGCAAGCATCAACAAAAGTGGCTTAGAATTTCCATGTCATCAAGCAAACCATGTCGCCAGTGTAATGTCACTTCATGTCATGAGTAGTCATATGCCACATCATTATTGTGGATTATGTAATTCCTTATTCAAAAATGTATTGTAGAGTGGAAGTACAAAGGACATGTACAGAATATGAAGAGTTATGTAAAGTCGAAAAGTCATGGGAAGTCAAACAATCATGAGGGTAGTCAAAGAGTTACAGTGCAAGTGAAGCATCACCTCCCCATTCATTATATATACACCCTTATTGTATGAGCAAAGGTATTTTCACCTTGGCTCGTCCTGCAAGGGATTATAGAGATAAGATATATCTTTTGGGGAGTAAGGAGTGGCTCTAATGCTCCACTATTGGATCTAGTGGTGTTCGTTGTATACATGTGTATTGAGACTTTTACTTGATATCAGAAGCATCATGGCCAACAAGTTATTCATGCATGGACTATGAATATTTGCAAGACTATTCTGTGGATGTTTGTAATTCATGTCTACTTTCATCTATGCTAAACTAGTTGAAATATTTCAGTTATTTTAGTACTTATCATATTGATAATGTGTTTTAATGGTTGCTATAGCTATCACATCCTCGTGAACTATTCTATGGGATGTTATCTATATATATATATAGATATTTCTTGTTGCATTGGATAATGACCATCACATCTTTGTGGACTATTCTGCTGGATGTTAGACGTATCCTTCTTATTCATGTGTGTCTCTACTAGGGTGGTACTATTACCTTTCTTTTAGAGGCTCACTTCCTTTCTCCCTTTGCAGTAGAAGAACCTTGACACACCTACAACCAAACACTCACCAGGCACACTTACTTTATTTTCAAAGGCACATTTTTACTCCTTTCTCTTTCTGACAATAAGAGACAAGGAAAATCTTCAAGAAATTGACAACCAGGCCATATTTCAAATGGGTCTACTATCCCATACGGTATGATGTCTAATTGGGACCACAAATCAAGGAGACCCCTTGAATGTTGGCGGGTCCAACACCATCAACATTTATGGTGATACGAGGGAAGTAAGATTTTTATGGCAGATAACCTCACCCACCCTAATCTTACTTCTTCTGGTGAAGGTAGTAATATTCGCAGTAATATTCTGAGCAGTAATATTCAAACTTATGAAATATCTCACGACTAGATCTAGGCCATCAATCCTATAAGCCCTAAGTTTTTAAAAGCTATTATATTGATTCCGGGAGTACACAACCTTCCTTATTTTCCGAAGAAGAACCCAGCCACCCCTCCAGGGTAGTGTTTTCTACAATTGAATATTTGGTTCTCACCACCCTTGAAGATTTCACAGAGTCTGCAGAAAAAACAGAGAAATAATAACATCATCCACCTTACAATGGTGGTGATGGAGATAACTTTGTACTCTTAAACGATACTTTCTGCGGGTTAGGTGGTGGAGAAGAATAAAAACATCCATCAAATTCTGACAAAGAGAAGGAAAATAGTGACGAAGACATGGTTGACCAAGATCTGGACTGGATGTCTCATGGCCAAATTGCATAGTTGGGTGTTATAAACAAGATTTCAAAGCACCTAGAGAAGATGTTACCGAAGTATGACCCTGATAAGGCAATGAAAGCGGAGGACCATTTGGACAACTTCTACCTACATCTACAAATGATAGAGGTATGTTATGATGACATTTTATGTAGACTTTTTCCATGTACCTTAGATGGAAGAGAAATTGTATGGTACCATAGTATTCCTCTGAATTCTATCCAAAATTTGGAGGGGTTTAAGAATATGTTTCTTGAAAAAATCCCTAATGAAAAAACCCTTTCCATGTTGTTAAGAGAGTTGGGAAGTATTAATATGGAGCACAAAGAGAAAGTGGAGGATTTTAGGCAGAGGTTTAACCGTATCTTGAATAAATTTCCTGCAAATATGAAACCTCACAACTCCATCACTATTGATTATTACGCATATGCCTTACCAACAAGCATTGCGAAGTTCGTGAAAATAACTATGAAAGAAACTCTATCGGAAAATTACAAAGAGGAAACTACAGTTAAAAAGGACATGCATGTGATACGATTCATCATGGACGATGAACCATCTAAGGACTCCAAATACATGATAAAAAGGTCTCAGGCCTCCGTAAGAAAGGCCAAGAACAAGGAAGTTTCATATATTGATAGCTTGACCCATATCAATAATTCCTTGTCCAATAAGTTGGCAAAGTTGAAACGAAGGTCAAGCGAGACCACCGTGACCAACAAGCCTCCCAAATTCATATTTATGAGAAGGGCTGCCAACTCTAGCAGTAGTAGCAACCATCCATACAAGTTTGCACAAATATTAAACATTGTGCTGAAATTTGAGAGTATGGACATGGATCAATATTATTTGTTTCATCAGGAGTATCATTAAGAAAAAAACATGCCTGCAATGGAACCACAACATGAATGCTCTTGCTATGCATATCATTGATACAATACTTTCTAATGAGCAGAATGAGACAACATAAGAGAAGGAATAAATTGCTGCAGTTGAAGAAACTACAAGTGTTGGGCACGCGGTAAATACACTTAGTTGCATTTACACAGCTGAAAAGAAAAGTGTCGAAGGACAACCACTAAAAAAAGCCTCGAACCAATGGCAGAACAATCAATAAAAATTGTGAAGCCAAGGGCCATTTTCCGAATCATAGTTGATAAGGAATAAATTGAAACAGCATTTGTCAAGAAATATTACACTGCACGTGCACTCAGTGTAGAACACTCATAGCAAGTTTGGAAATAGTTCTCTAAAGAAAGGTGCTTTGGCGAACAACAAGAGTAAGTCCACCATTCTAGAAGTGTCATATCAAGTTACTCCTCCAGACACTTTGAAATTTTCTCCCACATTGGATTATAACATAGTTCATGACACGAAGAATATCCATGGAAACATTTCACTCTTCGAACTTACAAGGATCACGAGCCAACGGGAACTGCTTGTCCATGCTCTTGAAAAATCCGCCTCAGGTAACGACACTTCTTCATAGAAGGGATCTGGTAAGTCCTCTTGTTCCCTGGAATTGGTACTTAATTCTTTAAAATCGGATGCAAATACACTCTACCCTCCATTTTTTTAATATTCAAAATTTTCAATTATAATGTACACAATTGCTTAGTTGATTCTGGTGCATTTGTAAATCTATTTCCCCTGTCTGTAGCTAATAAAATTAATGTAGAATGGGATAAAATAGATGCACATATTATCCAACTGGACAGGACCCTCGTCCATGCTATAGGTGAAGTCATAAATGTGCTTATTCTCTTATCATCCGACCACCGAGTTCACTAGTATATAAACATAGTAATGGTGGAAATTCCGGAAACATACAATGTATTGTTGAGACGAGACTAGTCCAACAAACTGCAAGGATATTTTTCTACGAAATTTGTTAGGTAAACTTGACTCAAGATAGAGTCAATGTTGACTAGGGTAAATACTAGTGGTTTTGGGGCACATGGTATTGTGCACCCATGGTTTTTCAGTCCATGGTATTGCATGTAATGGAACCTATAAAAGGCTGGGAAGACTTCATTGTAATGTAGGCCTGGAGGTGAGTGGTGAAGGCTCAGTTGGCCGGATTGGCCAGGGTTTTGGCCAATGCTTAATGAAATCTAATTGGTTGGGTTTTGCCCCAGATTTGGGTTTTTCCTAGATAAACATCTTTGTTTATGTTTATGATTTGTTGCTAGCTATTTTATGGTTTTCTCTTCCTCCCGGTAAATTTATTATTTCTCCGGTAAATTCTAACAAATGGTATCAGAGCCATGTTTGGTTTTAGAGGGATGATTCTAAAGCCAAGGGTTTTATTGGCCTTGTGAATGGAAAAATAAATGCAGAAATTAATGAACCCTTTTGCAGATCTCTCCATACAGACCATGGTGTTGTAGAGAAGAATTGATATTGACATAACCCATTGGAGGAGTGCTCTCATGATCGTAATGTATACGAGCATGTTGAGATGGAAATGTAATTTCTTTGCTGATGGTGAAACCACCGAAATGAGAAAAGCCATGATTGTGTGTGCCTTCTAGTGTATTGAAGGTCGTTAAAGAAGAAGGAATGACCTTTGTACCTATGAAAGTGTTGGTGAATGGCAACGTTAATGGCTATGGTAAATTTGAGTAAGGTTTCATAGAGTAACTTTAAATGCAAAGAGGATATTCTAATCAAGCAATATAGCAGCTTTGGAAAGCACGCTCAAGAGAGCATGGAGCAGCATCAAAGCAGTTTGTAATCAAGGGTTTTGGTAGATCAAAGGGAGCTTGTTAAACTGAAAGAGGATATTTTCAAGTGGATTGATTAATTGATGAACTATGTATCTGAAGAGAACTTATAGAGGACTAGTGGTTACAGTAGCTGGTGACCCATGTAATCTGGTAGATGGGTTCTTTTTATATGAACATTGATTTCACATGTACAAAGACAGTAAAAATGAAACAAAAAAAAAATATTGTTATTATAATGGAGTGAATTTTCGCATGTAAATTGGCATACTGCTGTAAGACCTGGTATGGCATGGGTTAGACCTAGGTGATAGGGGGGATGTCAAGCTAACAATTACCCTGGGTAAAAATATTGAGGGGGGGAACGGCTATAGTGAGCGAGGTTGTCTCAATTAGCGGTTTTGGCTGGATTTAGTCAATAATCCCCAAGTCAAGTTTAAGGGGGGAATTATTAAGTAAACTTGACTCGGGATAGAGTCAATGTTGACTAGGGTAAATAGTAGTGGTTTTGGGGAACATGGTATTGTGCAACCATGGTATTGCATGTAATGGAGCCTATAAAAGTCTGGGAAGACTTCATTGTAATGTAGGCCCGGAGGTGAGTGGTGAAGGCTCAGTTGGCCGGATTGGTCAGGGTTTTGGCCAATGCTTAATGAAATTTCATTGGTTGGGTTTTTCCCCAGATTTGGGGTTTTCCTGGATAAACATATTTTTTTATGTTTATGATTTTTTGCTAGCTATTTTATGTTTTTTTCTTCCTCTCGGTAAATTTATTATTTCTCCGGTAAATTCTAATAGAATTGTCACATTTATGGCTTCCATATAAGGGCATAAAAAAACAAATCAGAGTAAACTCAGAGCCTTACATGAAGCATACTATCACTCCCTTCGACGGTAAAAATGAACCAGCTACTTTCGCAGATCTAATATTTGGAAATTGCTTTCTAGAAAATTATCTCGAGTGTTATCTTTCCTAGCCATCCCCAATTCCACCTGACACACAGTTGGATCTCCTTCCTATTCCAACTGCCACAAATGAAATTTGTACAATATATAGATAGTAATAATAGTAGTAGTACTAGTGTAGTGCACATTCGTTGTACATATGATGTTTGGACATTGTATTTTGATGGTTCAAAGATGCAGGAGGGTTTTGGAGTTGGTTGTGTTTTAGTAGACCTGCCACAGAGAAAATATCTGATCTCCAGCCACTTGGAATTTGGGTGCACGAATAACACCGCAGAATATGAATCACTCATCCTAGGATTACAAAGGGCCATTGACCTCAATGATTGAATTCTCAAAGAAGTAGGTGACTTAGAAATTGTCGTATAACAGGTACGTGATATTATACACTGTGTGTCATCTCATATGAAATGTTATCAACAAGAGGTATGGAATTTGATTTCTCATTTCCAAGATTTCAATATTATTTTTGTTCCTAGAGTGCGTAACACAGTTGCAGATGCATTAGAAAATACTGCTTCTAATTTATCACCGCTTAGGGACAGTTTTTCTATAGAAATTATTTATAAACCATTTGTCCCTGATAATATTACTAATTTACATGTTTTAATGACCAGTGTACACTCCACTTTATGGATAATGCTGATGCATTCAAGGACGTATCTATCGATGAAGACGAGCACGAAAGAGAGCTGCAAGTGCAACTCGCACAAACAAAGAGAAACCCATGCCAAAGGGTGTGGTATTGTTGGAAAAGTTGTATGACTTGAAAATTTTCTTAAGAGGTGGTATTGTTGGAAAAGTTGTATGACTTGAAAATTTTCTTAAGAGGGCCAATCAATGCAAAAAACCACAGCTCAACGCTATCGCATGAACAAATAAATCTTGGAACATAAAAGGATATGAAGTTTGTCAATCTTGGTAATTGTTGCACACTATAGGAGCGACAAGCCTTCATCCGCTTATTCAAGTAGTATCAATATGTTTTCACATGGTCATATCATGAGATTAAAGCTTATGACACACGAATAATCTAGAATTTCATTCTGATCAAATAAGGGGCCAAGCCTTTCCAAAAAAATTGCAAAAGGTACATCCAAAGCTTGAACCTCTGATTCAAAAAGGGTTGAGGAAGATGTTGGATGCTTGGATCATATATAAAGTGTAAAATTAAACCTGCATATCAAATATGGTCCTAGTGAGAAAGAATTCTGGGGAAATTTTCTTGTGTGTTGATTTTTAGAACTTGAACCACACCTCAAACAAAGATAACTACCCTGTTTCATCTATGGAAGAGATGTTGTAGACAGTATCGAGGTTAGAAATGTTCTCTTTTTTGGATGGTTATTCAGGTTACAATCAGGTTCTGGTCTTTGACATGGTAGACTTAAAACAAATTTTTGCACAAAGTGGGGCATGTTCACATTAAGAAGAATACCATTTGGGCTAGTCAATGTCGGTGCGACATTTTAGCGCGCAATGGAAATCACACTTCACATACTGATCGGGCATAGTGTAGTGGTAAATCTTGATGATGTCATGGTGTTTTCCAAGAAGAGATCATTCCACCTACACCATTTGAAGTAAGTTTTCAAGCGATGTCAGAAATACAGGATATCCCTTAATCCCAAGAAGAGAATCTTTACATTTTATGAGGGTAATCTCTTGCGCCATATTATTGTGAAAAGTGGCATTAAATTAAACCCAGATAGCATCAAAGAAATTACACAGATTCCCTTCCCAATGAATAAAAAAGCTATGAAGTCCTTCCTAGGGAAAATCAACTTCTCCATAAGTTTATCTCTGATTATTCTCAAATTGTTAAACTGATGCAGGAGATGGCAAAGAAGGATGTGATATAAAAATGGGATAAAAGGGAAAAGAACTCATTTTCCTGCATCAAGAAAGCTATCGCAGGAGCACCAACTTTGTACAACCCAGATTTCAAGAAATATTTTATGCTCTTTACTTTTTCCTTTGATACTTATCTTGCCATTGTGCTTACACAAAAGGATGATAAAAACAATGAGAAACCAATATATTTCATGAGTGCCAACCTACAAGGACCCGAGCTTAATCATCCCGCCATTGATAAGCATGAATATGCATTTTACAAGGCGGTGAAACACTTCTGGACCTATCTCTTGAAGAATCATTGCATTATATTTGTGTCACACCCAACAGTCAGATCATTTTTTGTTCAACAAGAGCTAGGTGAGAGGAGAGCGAACTGGATGACTAGTTCACAAGATTATTACTTAGAGTTCAAGCCAGTTCACATGATTAAGGGCCATGGTCTATGTCGGCTAGTAGCAGAAAAGGTGGATGAAAAATAAGAAGATACATCAGGATGGGAGCACGAAATTGAAATGTATAATGTTGAGAGAGCTTCCCCCACTACCATCAAATACTCTTGGTACATGGATGTGCACCAAAACCTTGGGCATGGCACCTTTCCCTCTCATTTATATGCATGTAATAATAGGGAACTTAAGATAAAATAATTATCTTATCGATTAGTGCATGGGGTGCTTTTCAGAAAGCACCATAATGGAGTCTTGCTTAGGTTCCTGGAAGTGCAGAATTCAGAAAGAGTATTGCGTGATCTCCACGACGGACCAGCCAGGGAACACTTTTCAAGTGACACAATAGTGCATAAAGTTATGAGGGACACTTTCTATTGGACCACATTATTCAAATCTCATCACGCCTATGCCCGCAAGTGTATAGCCTATAAAAAGTGGGCCGACAGAGGAAAGAAGTGAGATGCACCATTGCAACCTATTGCAATGGAAGGAATATTCAACAATGGGGCCTAGATGTTATTGGTGATATTTTTCCACACCCATAAAAGCAACACCGCTATATTCTCACTGCTACAGTATACTTCACGTGGTGGTCAGAAGAAGTTCCACTCAAACATGTGAATGATCAGGAAGACATCAACTTCCTTAAGAAAAACACCATTTCCAGGTTTTTCTTTCCAACTTCACTTGTTTCTGACAATGCAATATATTTTTCGTTGTTAAAATTATACAATTTTTCATTGGAAAATGGAATTGTATCGAAACACATCTAATTAATATACACATGGAAATGGTTTTTCCGAGTCCAAAAACAAGAACGTCATATGTATTATCAAGAAGAGAATTTTCTATTCCCAAAGGAACTGGAAATCCACTTTGGTGAATTCCCTATTGGCTGACTGAGTCACGCCAA
Source organism: Pinus albicaulis (assembly GCA_034641835.2). Taxonomy (NCBI): domain Eukaryota; kingdom Viridiplantae; phylum Streptophyta; class Pinopsida; order Pinales; family Pinaceae; genus Pinus; species Pinus albicaulis. The sequence continues at coordinate 12,991,285 of CM076570.1, read as the reverse complement.
AACCTTCTCTGAATACGTATCCTTACTTTTTGGTGTATGGAAAAGAAGCCATCCTACCCTTGAAATTCTACTTTGTTGCCCTCAATATTTCACAAGAATCCCATAGCAAGCCATGCTTATTGGTTCAGTGTACGATATAAACTCTTCACAAGCTGCAGGAAGAAGGGAAAAAAGAAAAGGGAAACTTTTCTCTTCTCTAGAGTCATGTCAAGAGGTGGTTCGACAAGAAGTTTGCAGGGAAGAATGAATTTTTTGTGGGTGAATCATTATTGAAGTGGGACAAATCCCAAGAAGACAAAGGCAAACACACTAAGTTCCAATCCATGTGGATTGGACCATTCACCATACACTAGAAGCTTGGCCAACACAAATATAATCTTCAATCAATAGATAGGAAGATTGAATCTCTTCTTGTTAATGGCCAAGACTTGAAACATTATTTCCAATGATGATATGGGGTTGTTCCCTACCCTATGTACATAGTTTATTTTCTTTCTTATTTGTTTGGTTTTGTGTTTTGTTTTCGTTATGTAAATAAGTGTCGTGTGTGAACATGTTTTCTAGCTTCTTTATGTGTGGCTAAATTGAAAAGAGTATTGTGACACTACAACATTTGGCTAACCTTTGGTCCTCCTTCTTTGTGTTGGTTACATATTTTGTTCGATGAAGTTCTGAAGGAAAATATGATCAGTTCGTTAGGAAAGTTTTGGTCAAACCATGACACTTGTGTCTATTCAAGAAACCTTATGCCCACACTCATTTCTTTATGTTTCAATGTTTTCACGCTTATCCAATCAATAGAAGAGTAAAAGGGGAAAAAATATAAACGAGAAAACCTAAATCAGAGGTCCCTTTATGATCCTCTAAAGGAAAAACCTCTCTTGCTCTAAATAAGTCAGGATGCCTATTCCTTCCATAAAATGAATTAGTGCAAATGCACAGTCCTCTTTAAATATATAAATAAATTCGAAAGAAGAGAAAGTCTTCCTCTATAGAGAGGTGACGCAAAAAACTCCGTTGTGGTACTGTCTAAGCTCACTGGCAGCGAAGAAATGTTTGTGTTCCTGTAGTGACTCTGTTGGGGTACTTTCCAGGCCTACTGGCAGTGGAGCAACATCAGAGATGAAAAATTATACTCTAAAAATCTAAAGCTCTCGAACTTCACTACACTTTCCAATTCGAAAAATTGTGATATTATTGAATCTTATGACCAACCAAGAAGGTATAAAGGCAACCATGTCTATTCGTGGGATAATTAGGGAGTCCAAAGTGATCTGCATAATGAATCAATACTCACTGAAGAAATAAGACCCTGCACAGAAGAGTCAACCAAGACAAAGAGGCTGGAACTACTAGTGTGTCGCCAAGTGTTGTATCTGCTGCAACACCCTCCAAAATTTTGTCCTGCACCAAATTTTAGAGCCTACCTTGGTCTTGTATATTTTTGTCGCAAACATTGAAATATATTCCATGTGTTTTCTCTGAGTGTTTTGATCCCTTTGTGAGAAAGAAAAATGTCGCTATTTTTCATGCTAAGTGTCGCACGATGTATATAAGCTTGTTTTGGAGGTTTCAAGCGGCTATCTTTGTGAAAATGAGTTGATATTACGATGTAAAAATTTGTCTCACTAATTCCCAAATATTTAAGAATTATCACACAAGTGTCATCACGATCATCACAAAGTGTATCTTTAGTGTCGCACTTGTCGTAATTTGTCACACAGTTGTCGGACAAAGGGAAGTATGTTGTTCATGTGTCCTAGATGAGATATGTTGTTGTGTCATCAAGTGTTCTAAGTGTGTGGTCACGATAGAGTCTTATCATTTTTCACATTTACTTCATCGATCCCAAACTTAGTCAACATTCCAAAAACTTTCTAATTGAGCAACTTAGCCTCATTCGACCCTCCTGAACTACGCATTGTGCAGTCTCAACCCCCTAGCTACAACCCTGCCTCTTGAAACTACCCAATTCGTAGTCCCTGCCTCCCAGGACTGTGCACTACGCAGCTTCATTACTCAATCCTAGACCTCGGCCTCCAAAATTGTGCAATTCAACCGTCTAGCCTGGCCTCAACTACACATTGTACAATCTCTGACCTCAAGGTCAACCCTTAAGTTTCTAATTTGCACAATTGCATAATTACCTAGCCTTCTCCGCCTTCCAAAACTACGCAATAGGCTTTCTTAATAGAATTAGTATTATTCAAAAAAATAAATAATAAATAAATAAATATAAATATAAATAAATAATTAAAATTAAAAAAAATAAATAAATAAAAATATATAAAAAAATAAAGAATAAAAATTAAAAAATCAGAAAAAGAGAGAGAGAGAGAGAGAGAGAGATAATCGCGGATATAGTCTCACCCGTAGTTTTCTGTTGATCCCTTAGTTGAGATACCCTCATGATATAAGCCTACACAGATTCTCCCTTATTCATTTTCAATTCCTTGAGCTTATAGTTCAAGGAGAGGATTTGATTCAAATTGTTGACTTGATACATCCCAACCAACTTATCATAAATTTCTTAACTCTTCAAATTACCAACATAAATAAGTAAACGATCTCGCAAAACATCAATGAGAATTTTCCTAGCTTTGAGGTCACCTTTCTTGTACCTAGACTTGATAGGCGCAGCATAAACATTTGTTGGAGGCTCAAGAAAATTTCCTTTCACATATTCCAAAGCATCGTTGTCATCTAATATAACTTCCAATCTGATTTTCCATGCAGCAAAGTTAGATGAGTCACCCATATTCTCATTATCCTTGAAGTAAGAGGTAGACATCTTAACCAAATCAAATAGGCTCCTTTAACTTCTTTCAAGAATGATTTCTCTAGTCTCTTGTCTCCTTGGGGTTGTATTCACCTTATCTCTGATACCATGTAAATTTTATATTGTTCTATGTTGTTACAATCACTTTATCCCAATTCTTATCTTTAATTGTCAATATTTAATCATAATTTGATCTTGCAATGATTAATAACAATTATAGATTAAACAGTAAATGCAATGAAAAATAAGAGACAAATAAGTGACACCAAGTTTGGTCAAAGACTAGAGGAAAACCCCACAAGGGGGAAAACCCTTTCAAATTCTTCTTCTTATTATATTTTCATAAAATGTTCAGCAAAGATAGACTACAATGTTCCAATTAATCAATCACAAAAATATCGAACAAAACTAGCCAAAAAATATCAATATATGAGCCCAACAACAATACTGGTCAGAATCAAAGTTCCCAAGCCTCCAGTTAATGGTAAATATTCAAAACACCCTAGATCTCAGCTACACAGAGCTAGTAACCATCAGTGTGGCTGTAACTCTCCAGCCGCAGGGAGCACCCTGTATGTGTGCGGCTACAACCGATATTTTCCTATTCCAACCCTGCGGCCCCATATCAAATTCTCATTTTCACACATTCGATCTCAGACCATGTAATTTCGGACCTGTATGAACCACTTTCACGAGCTAATCTCGGGCCTGTGTGAGGCAAAACAAATAAGATATAAGAAGAAGATGTTCGATGATGATGTCAAAATGAGGTTCACTTGACTCATATTTATATTCTTCCAAGGGTGCCCAATTTCTATTTAAATTTGACATGTAATTTTGTGCACAAGTGGGTTTCCATATTAAAAATACATTTTTCCTTAATCAAATTAGATTATTCCAAGGTTGGGAGGGCTCTTTCTTGATGAGGAATATTGTCCAAAGGAGGGAATTTGTCCCTAAGTTTCCAAATTAACAAATTGTTACGCCAAGTCAAGAAGAGGATGATGTAAATGGAAATTGTGAAGTAATGTGGGTGATTAAATAGAATTAAGAGTGTGGTTATGTTAAGTATTCATTGTACTCTTAGTGGTATTTTTTATATAAATATATAATATGGTGGTTTCATACTATTATTTTGTGAATTTAAATAAATTAGTCGCCAATTCATACGCTATATTTTAAATAATATAAGTCACATGATTTTTCATTCGACCAATGAGCATACAAACATATCAACACCAAACATAAGTATTCTTTATAAGTTATAAAATAAAAATAATGATAGCATGACATGAGTAGAATGCTAGTATGATGCAATTATGACATAATACAAAGTGAAAAAACATGTGTGCCAGCATTAAAAACTTAAGTAGTGGTGGTGACACAATTTAACGACATTATTGCCATGTATTGTAGTAGTGGTTGTTAGCCAAAGTATGTTAGTGATGAAATGACTCTTTCAGTAGTTTTTCATTAAGTCATAGGTCAAAAATTTTACTTTTTTGAACCAGTTCTCAAAAATAATTTTGGTCATTGAAGAGGTCTAAATCATGTATGATGCTCCTTCATTTCATTCATCGTCACCATTGTCAAGTTCATCACCATAATTAGTTTCAAGGTCACCATCTCCATCATCATCATTCAAGAGGTCTAGGGTTAGGTCACTCCATCTCATATAGGTCAAAGTCTAGGTTCATTTTTACCGTTGATAAACCATCAAATTTTCACTAAAATAAGGCAGTGGACCTCCACTTCATCCATAAAACCCTATTAAAGGAGCAGACATGTTTATGAATTTCAAATAAAGCCATCTCTCTTGTTTCATATGGCTCAAATTTCGAGAAAAAGTTTCAAATATAGTTTCATTGTCCAACTGTTTCATGAAAACTAGTTTCATTGTTTTACTCTCTTTTAAAGAATCAAAAAATCTAAATCCACTACAGAGCTCCAAGAGAGGTCATTTTGACCTATTGTCCTAGTCAAATGTAAAAGAGTGTCATTTCAAGCTTCAAAAACATCCCATCTGTGTTAAAACATCATGATCAATGTGAAAGTTCAAGGGTCTCCAAAAGCAGTCTCACTGTCTCACGAAAAGGAGAACATATGTCTCAAGATTACATTTCAATAGCCTAAGAAGGTCATTTCAAATGTCAGGGAATGCAAAAGAGGTTAAATTATTCTCTCTCATCTTATTCAAAGCGCCAAAGAAGCACCTTTCATGTCAAAAGGTTCAAAGAAATTTACTCTGCCTTTTTACCTCATTTGAAAGAGCAGCATGTTACTTTCCAAGTTGCACAAACTGTCAAAAGGTCATTTACAAATGTTAAAGGGTAAGGAGTATTTCACAAATTTGAAAGGGAGAATTTTATTTCATATCTCATTTAAAGGGTCCAAAAGGTCATTGTCAAGTGTAAAAAAGAAAAAGTGGTAAAAGGAGCATCTCACAAGCTTATTAAAGCGAAATCAGCCCTCATTTGATTCATTATACCCTTTCATGTGAGTGAGAGAGCTACTCTTATCTTTATTTATCCTCCATAGCTCCTAAACTCTAAAGCACAACTTTAACATATCATCAAAACCTGCTTGCATCCCTTTAAAACCACCTTTGTTACGTTTATGGCATCAAAGTTTAATGGAGAAGTGTACTGTTACGCTTCTGTGAAGTGAAAACATATTTTTTTATGCTTCTTTGTAGTCTAAGAATACCTTGTTATGCTTCTAGGTAGTGGAGAACACCTTGTTACGCTCCTGGAAAAGCTCGAATACCTTGTTACGCTCCTGTATTGGCTTTAGAAATTCTGTGTTACGCTCCTGTCAAAGATTGAAACACATTGTTACGCTCTTGATTGGGTAATATTTAGCGTTATTACACTTCTGAGTTGAATATACAGCGTTGTTATGCTTTTGGGTTGGAGTAATAGTCTTGTTACGTTTATGTGGTGGCCTTCAAACCCGATCAAAGCCTGAAACCTCCATCTTTCAAACTCATCCCTTGGGTAGCTTTTCCACAGGAAAGAAAATTTCCTCAAGCTTATTTTGGTCACATTATCTCATTTCTTTAAATACTTTCATGTCATTAAAACCATTTTTATCTCTCCACTATCCATATATTAAATAAAAAATTTCTTTAACCAAAACCCTAACCTATTCAACCCAAACCCTGACCTGTCATCTAAACCCTACCCTATTTCATTCATACAACCCTATACCCATCTACATAGCCTATCACCCACACTACCCTCCATAACTTGTCAAAAACAAAAAAACCCTAATTCTAAGCTATTTTACACAGTCAAAGAAGTGAAAATGTTGAAAACGGGCAAGACAGTGTTTCAAGGTTTGAGGCACTTACACTCACCCATTTTCATCCATTCCACTTGAATTGTGGAGCTAAGGAGTCGGCCTATCTTCAAAAATTTTGTCAAAACGTTTCTCCAGCTCCATAACCCTCAAGAATCAAAAAATTTATTCACTAGTTTTTTCGCACAACCTCATTTGGGAAATGATTGTGTTTTGAGGATTTGAATGACTTACACTTATCCATTTTCCCTCATTTCACCTTAATTATGGAGATAAGACACCATCCTAATCACTGAAATTTTATCAAAAATTTTACTCATCTCCATCGCTCCTTTTTCACCTCACAAACTTGTCTTACTATTACATAGGCCATTCTCACAGTTAAATTTGGGAAATGACTGTGTTTTCAGACATTTGAATACCTTCCACTCATCCATTTGCCTTCATTCCACTTTCAACTTGAAGCTGACACACAACACTACCTTCTTAATTTTTTCTAGAATTTTTCCCAGCGTCAAGACCCTCCATTTCATCCACCAAACTCACACCTTCATACACTGTGTTTTCCAAATTTCTATTCTCATCCACTCATTTCGTTGACATCCCAAAGTTTTCATCATTCCAGTGACCAACACCATGGAAATTGACAAGAAGAGATTCAAAGGAGGGTGCCATCTTAGACTTGAGTCATTCACCATGCATGAGATTAATGCTTCGCCATTGGCCAAAAGACGTTTTCAAAGAACTCAGTGCTTAAAATATCATGAAATGTTAATGGAAGGAGGGTATCATCTTCAGTTATCCGGTATTTTTGCAACCAGCTACAATATGGGAAAGGTCACTCTTGCAGGTACGACGATCAATTTATCACCTGACCTAATTGCTTCAGCTACAGGTATTCCTTCTCAGGGAGAATAATGGTTCAAGGGTATGGACCTTGACATTGAAAACTACAAGCAGTTTCTAAAGCCTCATGCTAGAGATGATCCAGAATTTATTTTTCCTTTTAGAAACCTCAGGAACAAGTATGCTTTGTTGATCATGTTCATAATGAATTAATTTACATGCAAACGAAGATTCTATAGGATATACAGGTATCCTATCAGGCTTTTGATGCACTTTACCAGAGTCAAAACACTTGATTTTCCTCAGTATTTATACAAGATATTGGTTAAGATGGATGAGAAGGTCCATAGTATAAGAGAAGATCATCATACTAGTCTCTTTCATCATGGCCTTATCAAGCTCATTGTGCCACATCACTTGCCCTCCATAAACATGACATGGGAAGAATTATTGGAGAGGTTACATCATCACCACAACCAATGGAGATTGGCTCTTACAATATGCTTTTTCAGCTTTTAGATGTCTCTAAGGTTGAGGGATTTTCTCACACGTATGAGAGAGGCAGGAGGCAAGTTTTTGTGCCTAAGTCTACCAAGAGATTTCTTACAATTGACACCCATGATGAGACACATCAGATACAAAAGCAACCTCTTTTAGATCAGCATGATGATTCAATGCCAATGGAGCCTGAGGTATCAGAGCATGAGGAGGTCAAATCAGTTGAATACATCATCAAATAAAAGGATAAAGAGATTTCATAATTGAAAGAAGCCTTCTCCATTTCCCAATCCCGGATTACTTTCCTTGAATGGGAAAATCTTCAATTGCAAGCGAATCAACTCCTTTAAAGTAAATACAAATTAGACATGGAGGCAAGCAGAGGTAAAGGCAAGAAGATTGTTATTGTTGACCAAGTGCAGGCATTAGATTAAGAGAAACATGAAATTCATCAACCTGAAGTATTAACATTTGATGAGATCATTGCCATGGAGACCAATGAGAATAAATAACTTTGGCTATCAAGAGTAAATGAACACCTGGAAAAGTTATTGAAGAAGGTTGAAAGGGATAACAAGTTGCAAAGGCACATGACAAGTCATTATCGAACTAGGGATACCATTTCTCAAGTAAGGCTGAAACAAATAAAAAAGAGGCTTGAAGAGGCGCAAATGAAGCTCAAGGTGTCAAAGAACCAATTTTGAAGGCTTCAGAGCAAATTTGGTATTTTTCATGATTTTTGGCAAAATTCTAGAATTTTTTCATTACAGAAGGGTAACATACACATATGAATTTTTGATTTGGAGGTAGCCAAATGGTGATTTATTTACATGGATAGATGTATTTTGATTATTAATCATATATCAACAACCCCCCTAGCATGAAAAGCTACAATTTGGGAGAAAAAGCTGAAAAAACCACCTATTTTTCATGTTTCTGCCTCCTTTTTGGACCCTCTGTTACGCTTTTGAGAGACCCTGGGAGAATGGATTTTTGAAGGCCTTATCATGGTCCATTTTGGAAAATTCGAGATTTTCTGCAAACTAGACACACAGTGCTAGTTGATCGTTTTTTTTAAAATGAATTTGGACTTCTCAAAGTTCCTTAAAAGTGCCTCCAAATTTCTGTTACACTTTTTCAGTTTGTTTTTAAATTCTTCAGTCAGAATTGTCACAGATCAACATTGGATTCCTTCAGTACAACTGTCAAGCTCAGAAATGGTCACAAATTCGAGGTTATGAGTTGTAATTATAGTTATTAGGTTGTTTTTTGCTTCCTTGTATGATGGAATGTGACACAACTAAAGCTGCAAAAACCCCACAACCACATCTAAAATAGAATTATGCATAACCACATGCATATAAATCCAAACAATAGTAACCTTTCATGTGGAAGTTGTTCCCCTTTTTATCATTATGGTAATAAACCATATTTAATATCCACTTTATATTATTCGCATTTATGATTTGAATTTTTATTAATCAAATTGTAACTTACCGCATTTATGAGTAAAACTCAAATCTTTCGATTTTGATTTTAAACCAAGTGCCAACATATATATACATTGGGCCCATGCCTATCACCAATGCACGTTTTCCCAATGATCTCTCCATGTCAGTTGATCTCACGGAATTCGCAAATTAATATGCCTGATATTTAAAGTTTTTAAACTTCTGCGAAATGGACAGTTCTTAAGTGCAACATGTCACCATCTGACCGCTATCGCACTTCTTTAACATTTGCCGCTTACTAGTTTTATGCCACACGAAAAACCACTTGCTGGTTTTCGAAACTGTCTGCCATTCTTTTGTGATGTTGACTCTCGGTTCAATGCCTAACCTTTATTTCTACTTCTTCTTGAATAGCAACTTATCATTATCGCAGATCCACACGACCCTCTGCATATTTTCTGTTTGTGGATTGAGAATGATGTAATTCCAAATCCATGGTGTCTTAAAGCTCCTTAACGTGGTTTCTTCTCAGTGTTTGATGTTATATGACATCTGATCTACATATGTTCTTCAACTCCTCTACGCAATGCATATTGACAACAATTTAAAGGCCCAATTTCTTTGTTTTATGGCATCGATGTATATTGTGATCGATGACCAGACCTTGACAACACAATCCATGCAGAAATTAAGTTATAACATGAATCTTCGACCTCTTAAAAGCATGAAATCTCCTGAACTCATCTTCTGTCATTCTTTCCATAAGTTTACTCTTCAATTGGATTTTCTTTAACCTGGTATCCACCCTTTTCTGCACGTTGTTCCATTTAATGGTACATGATTTTTCTAATGGGTCACCATCGATCCATTCTATGATCGATGGTTGATATTTGAAATTCGTAAATCCATATTGAATTCAACTTCTTCAACACAAATTGAGTGTTTGATTTCTTTGAAATACACACTTTCACAATTTCATGATAATTATAACTCAGATATATAATGACAAAAATTCATGTTAATAACAAAAATTGCAGTTATTTTCAAATTCAGATTACACAGCACTGGTATGAGCTAGATCAATCCCTCACTGTTATCTTCTTATTTGATTTTTCCCAATTTCACCTGCATACATATAAATAGTGCAAATCCTCTGATTCACATACAAATCATAATTCCATCAATCAATGCATACTCACCCAATTCAGGATTGAATTTCTCTGTATATATCACGAAATAATTACAAAGATTTCTTCTCTCTGGCCTGATAAGTCCTAAAATCTCTTCTTTATCCCTAAGGATCCTCTCTAATCCCATAAAATCATGAAATCAATTCTAACTTAGGATTTACAATTAATTATCAAATCTCTCATTCCCTATGGGATCTCAACTATCCTAATTATCTCATGTTCTCCAGCATTCGAGAACATTTACAAAATGCCTCACAATATTTATTTAATCCCTATTCTAAATATCTGACTCAAAATACTTAAAATTACATCAATTTAATACTAGGCAATCAATCTTCTTTGAAAACACAAGACCCCTATGTCTATTAAAATACAAAGAATTTTCCTGAGCCTATGCTCCTGCATCAGAATGTGTAATTAATGTAAGGGACAAATACTCCTAGTATGTAGCTAAATTTTAGGGAATGGTTTCTAACCTCCCTAGAAACTAGGAAATGACTCATCTCTTTCATTTATGATCCATTTGGGATGGGATTTTGATCCGGTGAGGTGTCATGATCTATATTTTCTCTGAGTAGACTCTCTTTTGTCATTGTAGAGGTTGGATAGTTGTTATTTGTAGTGGAGCTATTGTATAAGCTTTTGTTAATGAAATCAAGGACAGTGTTGCAGACATAGTGTTGAGACTCCAGTGGTATGCCTTTGAGCACTTTTTTTCTCTGTAAAATCATGATGTTTAATTTTATGTTACTAATATTCCACATATATGCTTCTTTATGCTAAGTCTTATCATTTTATTGATAGCATATGTGCTTTCCATGCTCTGTTTTTCATAAGATTTTCATGAAATTGTCTTTTAATAAGATTTTCATGAAATTTTCTTGCTCTTCTGATGAATGAATTCAGTTTAATGCTCATTTTGATTCCTTCTCATTTCAATCTATACACGATGGAAAATTAATCATGCTTATTAGCTTACCTACCTGGCCTCACCCTCATCTCTGCAACTAAACCTTTGAAATCAAATCAATACCCTAGACCTAGTCTCCTAATTGTCATTCCTATCCATCAAAACTCCAAACAAACAAAAACCTTAATCTATTGTGCATCATAACTAGCCTAAACATTATATTCAGTCATCCCTTTGACTGCAAAGTGACATAGAGAGAGCCCTCTCTGGTCTGGGTAGGACTAGCTACCTAGCCAAAAGTTAGTTTGTGGTTACCTTTCTCCAATCCTACTGTCAGCCTTAGGAATTTGGGGAGAGTGATAACAGTGGTTTCAGGGGTGACCTATCTATTGAAATTACGATTTTATATGTTGTAACAATCACTTATGACAAAAACTATTTATGCTACAATATCAAATAATCAATTGTAGATAGAACCTAAATCATATGCACAATAGAAGACAACCAAGAATACAATGAGACACAGAGAATTTAGGTCCAATGACCAAGGCAAAACCCACAAGGGGAAAACCCAATCAAATTCTTCTACTATTAGAAATCAATTGTTCAACATAGATACATAGTACAATGAGAGATCAAGAGAATGAGTAAGTTCACCCAAATTTGAAAAATTTGTAGCATGAAGATCACTGTTAGCAGCATCAAATGCACACATTGAATCAACCTTCCTTTCAACTAAATAAACTTTGGATCACCAAGTTTTTCTCTTACTCTCCAAGTCTCTCTCTCAATCTTCCTCAACTCTGTCGAACTCTTTCTCAAGTTCAAATTCTTCTTTCACAATGCACAAGTAGTGAGTGGAGAAATAATGAGACACACATATATAAGAGGAGTAATGAATCCATGCCAGAAAGGAGGAGTAACTCGCATGCCAATAGGGAGAGCAACATATGGCCATTTAGGAAATGTGACTCATGTCATTAAGAGGGTATGCATGCCTTTGTAACTTATGCTTTTAAGATAGAGTGTAACATATGTATTAAAAGGTGCGTAAGAAAAATATTTTATGACAATATTTTATTGAGTGTAAGAGAGTGTAAGTGAGTTAATGAGAGTTTAAGATGAATATGGAATGCCAATAATGACAGTGTAAGAGAACATTATTGAGATCCATGATTGAGTAACTTGATTTTTCTCTAATAATAATATAATAGTATTGTAAGAATAATAATAATAATGATGATAAAATATTAAGTTGAGATTGAACTATTAGGATTGATTAATGATAATAAGTTTTCATCAACAATAATTAATTACCAATTGTTGCAATGTGATTTACTATCTTGAGACTTTCTAATTTTAAAAATTATATTTTTAGACTTTCTATTTTTAAAAATTCATCCCTGAGTTTCCAAATTTTCAAAACTCCCTCTCAGCTAGAAAGGAATTTCTTTCTGCAACAAAATATCTTTGCTTTCCCTGCTCATCTCTATTCATCTCTGCTCTGTATCATTTGGAACAATAATGTCTCACTCTATGAAGAAGAAACATCGTAGGGGGGCTCTAAGTACTACCCTATATTCACTTGGGGGGATTTCCACTTGCCAACATATGACAAGGATCTCGGACAACCAAGTCTCATCTATGCTTGGGGGGATAACTCACTTGCCAAGGATCTTACACAACCAAGTCACATCTCTTCTTGGGGGAATAACCCACTTAATAAGGATCTTGCACAACCAAGTCTCATTTATGCTTGGGGGGATCCACTTGTCAACACATGACAAGGATCTCGCATAGCCAAGTATCATCTCTGCTTATGGGGATCCACTTGTTAACACATTACACTTGGATCTTTTACAACTAAGGCTCGTCATCCATGACCAACCTCTCCAGGAAGGGTCACATGTAATGTTCCTTTTTCAGGATTGCTCATGAATCATGTATCAAAAACACATTTCCAGAAACAAATGAAATTAAAAAATAAAATGGACTCTTTGATCCCATATATTAGTCAGTATACATTCTAAATTCAATAATAGAGCTTAAAAAAATCAAACAAGGTGGGCTAAACAGACCTCCCACACTAGTTTAGCTAAAACTAGTGAAAAACCCCAAGACTGCAAAATGTTGGAGCAGCTGCTCAAGGGATTGTGCAGTCTAAGAGAGGGTTTACAGATAAAATGATCAGAGAAAAATAGATATACTCATGTATTGATAAAAAATGCTGGATAACATAGATCTAAGCTCCCTTTACAAAATACAAAAGAAACCAGCAAGGGTTTCTTGTCAAACACTCTATATATAAATGTGATATTCAGAAAATGACTGAATAATCACTGCAACACTGAAGTACATGAGTGAAATAGGCTGAAATATGTCTGATATGATGTAGAACCCTCAAGGGCTTCCTCCCATGAAAGGATGAACCTCTCAATCACAAGGAAACTCAGCAATGGAGCCACCAAACCATGCAATAAGTTCTGCCTCCTGAAAAATGCACTCCCTAGCATAAACAACATTAGGAGGGTGAGAGAAATGTGTGTTCTGATACCACAGATCTTAAATAAGCTCTGGAACTCTCCAAACAGATCTCTCAAGTGAAGGAAACCTTCCTCCAATGAGAAACTAGCTAAGAAGCCGAGATTCCAATCCCTTCCACTGCTGCACCCAACAACACTGCACAATCTCTGGCAAGTTGTGCTGATGAATATGGCTAAAGCTTGGCCTAAAAACATGATGTGGAATGATGAATACAAACTCTTCCAATGAGCTCCTCAAAGGAAAGAGGTCGGATTCCCTCCCGGGAACACCCAGTGCTAAACAACACTGCAACTTTGCTAAGCAGCAAAGCAGCAACAATTCTTGGCAAGCAAGAATAATAATCTACAAAATGATGAAAAATTCAGTCATCCTCTTCCTTATATAAGATGTGAGTTTTCTTTCCCTTGGCCCCACTCACTTAGGTTGCTTCTAACCCAAGCTACCTTTCCCTCCAAAATTGTGTTTTCCAACTTAGGATTCCTCCTCCACTAAAACTGTGTTGTTGACTTTAGTCAAAGCATCTTAAATTTAACCTTGTTCACACATTGAGGTGCTATATTTGGCTATAAAGAGTGTCTCCTTTCACATTTGGAGTATTCTCATCCCCTTAGGAGACTTATGGGCTTTTCTACCCATTTATTTACCGGCTACAACTGTTGCTAACTCTAATGTTCCATTTAGCTTGGAAGCTAAAATTTTGGAACATTATAGTCCTCCCCTCAAAAATATTTGCTTGTCCTCAAGAAAATGCATAAGGAGAGCAAAATATCTCCCCTCCTCCTCATGTGGCCTCCATCAATAGCCTCCATCACTACATCAAGAGAATCTGCAAATAAATTGTCATCCAATGCTCCCTCCCAAGTGTGCATAACCAAAGTGTCTGCATCAATCAAAGGCGGAAAGTGTGAATGGAAACATGATATATGTCTCATGGCCTCCAAAAAGTAGGAGTGATGATAAACATGGTGAATTATTTCCTCCCTCATCCATGCAATCATCCAAATGAAGTGAGTCACCCTCCAACATGGTAAATCCTGAAAAGTCTCTTCCACCTTGTGCTCCTGAAATGAAGGTGGGCTGAATAAGTGAACATGATAGGCAAGAGGGCCTATCCCATGCTGTCCTCCTATCCACTCATGATGATTGTAGAGGGTATGCTGATCTTGGGCTGAAACATGATTTCCCTCCAATGGCAAGAAGAATATTGAGCCTCCAAAGACTCTTCCTCCAAAATCATAAGTCATGCCAACCCAAACCATTCCATTCAAGATGAATGGCACATCATTACCACATGGAATCCAAATCAGAAAATGGCTGAAGGTTATGTGCAAGTTTGGGTGATACATATGGTCTCTCTGGTGGATACTGCGCAATTCTCCCAACTGCTGCTTGAGAATGTCATATGGTAAGTGTTCTTGCAACAAGTTACAAGCTGGATATGTATGTTCTCCCAACATGTGGAAGTAAGCATAAATTTATATCAGCTATACATATACAAAGTAACAATACACCTGCCCAATGTCATGTATAGATGGGCTACTATCATCATAAGTATTGGCCCTAAAGTGACCATGAAACCCAAAAATACTCTTGCTCTTTTGGGGAGCAATGCACTGTGCAAACATGGTGAGAAAGTACAAATACTCAATAGAGTAATAAAAAAGTACAGAAATGCATTCTCTACCATACATAGTGAGTGGGATGAAAGTGAGATCCTCCAAGAAGTCCTCCCATGAGAATATACTCATAAAAATATGCAAGAAGAAGGGATACCTCCTCCCTTCGGAATATCTCATCCATAAGAACATGCTCCTATGTGACAGCGTTGTAGGCCTTTGTAATAAGGCTCCATGACTTCTCCCTTTCACATTCCACATGCCAAATCCATCCACCATCATGCTGCTATGTGAGAAGATCTCCTTCCAACATGGAAGTCTCTTATGATCCTTCAATGCTGAAGGGTGGCATCCTTGCACCATGAATGTGCCTTTCTTCTCTTCAGAAATATCATGAAAAGTATGGGAAGAATTTTTCCCATACTCTCCCAAGTGCAACCATAGCAACAACAAATTTTTTTGTTGCCTCATCTCTCCCTCATACAAGTCATGAAGTAAAATCATGATGGTCAACTCGTATGATGCCCCATACCAAAAAATATTCTATTTCTCTATCATATGGGTGTCATGCCAACCAATTGGTCTTTCTCTCCATACAAAGCTTCCCTTGAACAAAAACACATCAGCAATACATGGAAGCATGATACAATAAAAACTAGTTTCCAAATGACAACCAGAGAGTGAATCTTGGTCCCTCTCATGGAACCAGCGTAGTGCATCCTTGGCCTACATAAAAATAAGAAATAACAAGTGCTTTGCTAACCACTTGTTTTCTTCCATAGACATCTCATGAGATGGAAACATGAAGTTACAATATGGTTTCATTGGTGCACACCAAGAGACATATGGCTTCTCCCACCGCTCATCAAAAGGATAGCCAACATCAATGCTACAAGTAGCTGCAAGTACATTATCATACAATATGCAAGAAGAGATGATTCTCCTTGTTACATCATACTGCTCAAATAATGAAAATAAGTGCAAAACAAAACATGAAATGAT
Organism: Pinus albicaulis; assembly: GCA_034641835.2. Lineage (NCBI taxonomy): Eukaryota > Viridiplantae > Streptophyta > Pinopsida > Pinales > Pinaceae > Pinus > Pinus albicaulis. Next base: position 12,975,149 of record CM076570.1, on the reverse strand, counting down.
ACCTCCTTCATCATGTACTTGAGGTCTTGAGCTGAAATGGCTCAACTGGAAATTCTCCCTCACTCTCAATGAGTAGGAAGGTGGCTGTGACATCCTCTCTATCACCATCCGGGCTATGCATCTCTCCATATGCTGATATATTTCATGTTGGATGCCCTCCCAAGTTAACTCCTCCATCAACTGGAAATATGAATCAAAGTGCATAGAAGGGAAGTCCTCATGTGATGCATGTAGCAGCTTCTCCTTGGGACTAGAAGATCTAGTCAAGAAGATCCTGCCATAGGAATAGATGACCACATCTCTCACCATGTATCTGTCATCTCCATCTAGGTCATCAAGAATCATGCATGCACCAGGATCCTTGGAGTACTCTACCAAAATCTGAGACCTCCAATATGGATCAATCCTCCTAAGAGACAACGCTGGTGATCTGGCATATGTAGCTCCACTCATGCTGCTGCCTACTACTTTGACATCCCCCATGCCAAAGTTCTCCTCCAAACTCTTCACCTCTCCAAAATCCAAGAGTGGTGAACCCAAAGACAAGAGATCTCTCATCAACTGAAGATCAGGTGGCCTCCCAAGTGGAATGCCTCCATGAAGTGAGACATCAATGTCAAGAGTAGACTACATATATGATTGGGAAACCTTGCCCCTACCCTGACTGTGCAAATCAATTTGCCTCTTTCTTGCATTGGCTCTTTGAAATATAGAAGGGTGTGTGCTCATCATCAACTGATGCTGCTCTTCCTCCCTTCCTTCTCCTTCCAGCTATAATGCTACACAATCATGCTGCTCACTGATTGTGCTTGGACCTCTATGTATGAGATCCTGGGGAACTTATTGCAAAGGCACAAGAATCCCTCCTGTTGGATCATGTGCTCCTCCTTCCTCTGCATGAGGCACTGGATGTGCTCTAGATGTGACAGCGATGTTGCCCTTTTCTTCATCAATGTGTGTGGGCAACATCTCAACCAATGGATCCCTTTGTGAAAAAGTGATCCCCATGCCCTCTTGTTCAAGAATATGAATTAGAAGTGTTGCCTCCGGCAATGTGTAATGCAAGACATCAGCTCCTCCCATGGTTTTCTGAAATGGAGTTTCCCCCATCACATGCGAGGGTTTTGTTTTCTCAAGTTTTCCTTACACATGTGTCTTAGGAAGTTTTTCACCAAACCTATCCATCAATGTTCTTATGAATCTTGCAAAAGAGAAAGTATTGGCATTCTTTAAGGAACAAGACTCAAAGATCCACCATGCATGAGCCTTACCTCTGAAATGCAGCGCTGCAACTCTGACAGCTTCATCTCCGGAAATATGGTGCAGCTGCAAATAGGAGTTTAGCTCCTTCACCCAAGCTCCAACTGAACATGTAGGTGATCCAGCAAAAGTAGATAGTAGAAATATATTTGGATCCTGCTGCTGGCTCTTCTCCATCTAGATCTTGCAAAACTCTTGGAAATCAGTATGATCTCTAAACCTTTCAGTTTGAGATTCATACTCTCGCAACAAATCACTAAGAGTCATTCTCTTCGGCATTCTTCCTCCTCCCATCCATCTCAGGATAGCTCTGGGAATTTGACTACGTTGTGCATCATGGAGTGCAGCTGCAAGCTCACACTCACCATGTGAAAATCTAGATTCATCTCTAGAATTAACCTCCTTTGGAGATCCCATCTCCAATCTCATATTTTTCAGCTCTCCTTGAAAGCTCTTCATAGATTTTGGAAGAAGTTGTGTGGGCTTGTCTTCCTTCCTTTTTGCACATATTGAAGCTTCCTGTATTCTATCCATATCTCATTCTTCTGATAGCACTGGAAAGTTTCCCCTCTCAGGAATATCGAAATTCTATTCCAGAGATTGATTGCAGTGGCATTTACTGGATATGTCACCTTTGAAAAAAGGATGAGATCCACAGGCTATCTGGCCATCTGCAAACTCTGTCTATAGAGCTAAAAAAAATTCCCTTCATGGATTCAGTACTTTGGCTTGAAGCCACAGGCTGAGCCAAAGATCATGCTCTGATACCACTGTAATGTTCCTTTTTCAGGATTGCTCATGAATCATGTATCAGAAACGCATTTCCAGCAACAAATGATATTAAACAGTAAAATGGACTCTTGGATCCCATATATTAGTCAGTATACATTCTAAATCCAAGAATAGAGCTGAAACAAATCAAACTAGGTGGGCTAAACAGACCTCCCACACTAGTTTAGATAAAACTAGTGAAAAACCCCAAGACTGCAAAATGTTGGAGCAGCTGCTCAAGGGACTGCGCAGTCTAAGAGAGGGTTTACACATAAAATGATCAGATAACAATATATCTACTCATGTATTGATAAAAAATGCTGGAGAACGGAGATCTAAGCTCCCTTTACAAAATATAAAAGAAACCGGCAAGGGTTTCTTGACAAACACTTTATATATAAAATGTGATATTCCGAAAATGAACGAATAATCACTGCAAAATTGAAGTACATGAGTGAAATAGGCTGAAATATGTCTGATATGATGTATAACCCTCAAGGGATTCCTCCCATGAAAGGATGAACCTCTCAATCACAAGGAAACTCAGCAATGGAGCCACCAAACCATGCAATAAGTTCTGCCTCCTGAAAAATGCACTCCCTAGTAGAAACAGTGCTGGGAGGGTGAGAGAAATGTGTGGTCTGATACCATAGATATGAAATAAGCTCTGGAGCTCTCCAAATAGATCTCTCAAGTGAAGGAAACCTTCCTCCAATGAGAAACTAGCACAGAAGCCGGGATTCCAATCCCTTCCACTGTTGCACCCAGCAACACTGCACAATCTCCGGCAAGTTGTGCTGATGAAGATGGCTGAAGCTTGGCCTAAAAACCTGATGTTGAATGATGAATACAAACTCTTCCAATGAGCTCCTCAAAGGAAAGAGGTGGGATTCCCGCCCGAGAACACCCAGTGCTAAACAGCACTACAACTTTGCTAAGCAGCAAAGCAGCAACAATTCTTGGCAAGCAAGAACAATAATCTACAACATGATGAAAAATGTTGCCATCCTCTTCCTTATATAAGATGTGATTTTCTTTCCCTTGGCCCCACTCACTTAGGTTTCTTCTAACCCAAGCTACCTTTCCCTCCAAAATTGCGTTTTCCAACCTAGGATTCCTCCTCCACTAAAACTGCGTTGTTGACTTTAGTCAAAGTAGCATCAATTTAAACTTGTTCACACATGGAGGTGTTTTATTTGGCTATAAAGAGTGTCTCCTTTAAAATTTGGAGTATTCTCATCCTCCTTAGGAGACTTATGGGCTTTTCTACCCATTTATTTACCGGCTACAGCTGCTGCTAACTCTAATGTTCCATTTAGCTTGGAAGCTAAAATTTTGGAACATTACATCACATCTTTCAATCCAAGCTACTCTCTAAAAACCAAGAACTTCCCTAACAACAAAGGCTATGGTAAGAATGTCGACGATCTTATCATAAATCATTATATGATGGAGTCTTACTGCTCCTCTCTGCACCATATCCTAGATATAGTGATATTTGATCTCAATATGTTTGGACTTGTCATGGAACACGTGATTTTCTGCAATTCGAATCCCAGTCTTATTGTACAATAAATTATTGTTGTGTCCAAAGCATGCTCAAATAACTCTCCAACGATATTTCTCATCCATACTACCTCACAACTAGCAGCAATTTACTTATCTACAGTCATCTTGAGGGCTACATAATTTTTCTTCCTGCTCATCCAAGATATCATGGTAGATCCTAAGTTGAAGCAGCACCCAAATGTGTTTTTTCTGCCATCAGATTTACCATCCCAATCAAAATCAGAGTACCCAAGTAGTCTTACATCTTCAGAAATATATTTCAATCCAATATTGATGGTCCCATGCAGGTATCTCAGCACATGCTTTGCAACAAACTAGTGCACATGAGATTATTTTATCATATATTGGCTCAGAGTACTGACCGCAAAACATGTGTTCGGTTTAGTTTCACTAAGAACATCAATGCCACAATTAGTTGTCTATACTCAAAAATATTTTCCAAATCAGGGCCTGCAACTTCACCACACAAGTTCTTGAAGTTCATCTGCATTGTAGTATTCATGGATTTACATTCTATTATGCTAAATTTTTCTAGCAGCTTAAAAACATATTTTCCTTAAGAAATGAAAATCTCACCAAGTTTCTGCCATACTTCAAGACCCATAAATTAGTACATCAAATGAATATATTTCATTTCAAATTCAGAAGCTAGCTCCCTCTTACAATAGAGGATAAGACGTTCACCACCATTCATAAATAAATCATAAACATATAATACCAAAATCAAAAGCATACTTGGGGTTGTCTTAAAGTAAATATTTGGATCAACATTAATTCTTGGATAAACCAAGCTTCATCAAGAATATATCAATGCAGGAATACGAAGTTCTTGGAGCTTTCTTTAAACCATTGTGGGCTTTCTTTAGTTTACACACATACGTTTTCCGTTGATGTACTTCAAATCCTTGTGGTTTCTCTACAAATACTTCTTCCTTGAGGAATCCATGCAAAAAAAGAGTCTTCACATCCATTTGGTGGAGGGACCATCCTTAGCTAGTAACTAGAGCCATAATAGATTAGATGGTTGTATAATGAGAAGCAAGTGAAAAGATACATAATATTCTATTCCTTATTTTTTATAGAACCCTCTAGCCACAAATCTAGCTTTATATTTTTCAATATTGTCACAACACCATTTTTAATTTTATGCAATCATTTAGAAGACAAAACAAATTTTCCTTGTGTTCTTGGAACCACTTCCCATGCATCATTATGAATGATGGACTCATATTCTTCTGCCATTGCATATTTCCACACTTGAGCCTTCACAACTTGTTCAAAAGTGCATGGTTCAACTTGAATAATGTTGCTCATTGCTATAACATATTATTGGAACCAACATGGTTTCTTGCTTTCTCTAAAGATTCCTCTAGAAGAAACATGCTTATGAACATCTTGAAGGGTGTCATGAAACCATAAAGGTCTCTTTTTAGCAAGAGAATCCAAAGGATCCATAGGTTCCATGGGTTCATCAATAGGATCAATTTCCATCTCAGGAATTTCTTATATCTCAAATGCATCATCTTGACTATCAATGTTAGAAGAAGGAAGAGGAGTGTCTCTTTTCATTCCAAGAGCTACATCTTCATCAAATTTTACATCCCTGCTAAACTCCATATTTCTTTGTCCAGGTAAATATATTTTATAAGCTTTATAATTTTCACAATAACCAACAATCATACCTTTTATACCTGAAGATTCTAGCTTGGCACTCTTTTCCTTTAACACATGAAAGTAGACAGGGAAACCAAAGACCCTCAAGTATCCAACCTCATGTTCATTAAAGAACTTTTGAAGCCTAGAATAGGCCTCCTAAGAAAAATGTACAACCAAAATAAACTTTATAAGAACCACTAGGATTCAAGATGATGATGTCAACCATGGGGGGTGATTCACCATTTTTGGGGTTAAAAAGCAAAGAAATTAAAAAAATAATAAAAACTACTTTTTCAACTTATCTCCCTAAGGTTTTACTCAAATTTCGAGTAGGGGTACTCATTGGATGCAAAATTTAACTCCTCATATAAGGAGTACACATGTTGCATACTTTCGATGGACCCTGCAACACAAAAAATGAGAAATACATTTAAAAAAAGTGATTGCAATGACGTTTTTCATGTATTTCACATTTTTTGTGTATCGGGGTCTATCTAAAGTATGCAACATGGGTACTCATTGGATGAAGAATCAAATTCTACATCCAACGAGTGTTCCCGCTCGAAATTTGAGTAAACCCATTGGGAAATAAGTTGAAAAAAATAGTTTTTTTTCCCCTCTAAAATTTGATGATGTAATCTAATATTATTTTATTATTTCCACTGTTATTTTATAATTTCCTTACGAGACCCATTTTAGACCTCAAAATTCCCCTAATGTTTCACCATAAAAGACTTCTTCTGAAGTCTTCTTGTTTAGGGCACGGTGAGGAGATTTTTTTTAGCATAGACAAATGTGTTAGCAGCTTCTTCCCATATAAAATTTGGTAGTTTTTTATCATGCAACATAGCTTTGACTACTTCCATGATAGCTCTATTATTTCTCTCAACCAATCCATGTTTTTATGGGTTATACGGTACTATAGTCTCTTTCCTTATTCCAACTTATTTGCAAAAATATTGAGATCTTTTCCACTTCATGTCCACTAAAGTCATGGGATGGCTCGACATCTTCCTCAATCTCGCTCATCAAATGTACCTATTTATCCTATAACAAGAGCAAGAGAAATAGTAGAAAATTATAAATAAATAAAAAAACAACAACAACAACATAATGAAAGTATACATAATGATGAGGTAGGTATTTCTTTCTTTTCTAGATGTGAGAGTGGCTCCTTCATTATCCTTGCAACAAATTCCTCTTGGAGTTTACTCGTTTCACACTATTCTGCACCTTGATGATCTTCAGGATTTGTTTTTCTTGATCGTGTCCTCATCAAGAAGTTAGTGAAAGAATCATTCAAATACTCATGTAGGAAGAATAACCAATGGTCTATAAAGATAAATCTAAACAAGAGCAGTGACACAAAGAAACAACATAAGACTTGAAAATACTTATTTTTTAATGTGAATTGAAGGAATTTGTTAGCTCTCTCTTCATCCGGTCTCTACAAGTTGGCATTGTCCATTATTCATATGTCATTGTTAGAAGAAATAAATCTTCTTGAACATAACTTGGAAAAATCCATCATTATCTACTCTAATCCTAGGCATTTCAGAGACCGTCTTTCTCACATGAGGTAATGCCACAATATATATTGATGACTACTTATCATGAATTAATGCATGGAAATATATTCCATTTATTTTATAAAGATCTTAAAATTTTGATCCCAAAGTGAAGGTATCCAATAATAATGATACATACTAACATCATTCCCTGCAATGGTATTAGTTATAATCCATCTTTGTTCATTGCAAAAGAGGTTAGTTTAGAAAACTATCATTCCATCTTTTGCAAAAGTCATATTTCTTACCTACAACCACTATTGTTAGTAAACTCTAATATCAAAATTACCAAAACCCATAAGATTATGACCTTTCTCATATTGAGTGAGAGAGTCAAAATCCACTTTATCTTCAACATACAATTTCTATCATTTATTTTTTCATAATCTTGTATGCATTATACTTTTTTTCAAAATAAAACAAAGTAAACTATCAAAAGAGAACTGTACCGAATACTCGTTTTTTTGAGGTAGCAAGAAATTTTCCAATTTTGAAAAATGCTAATTTAGAATACACATTTTTTTTGGAGCATATTTTTGACACTTTAAATTTTCTTGTATATCAAGTATGAAGATTTTTTTATAAAATATTAGTGATTTTCATGTTGATTTTGAAAAGTGTTGATACAACATCAACCCCCTTTTTTAGAGGGCTTATTTTTTACACTTTAATTTTTCAATGTATTTAGTGGGGACAATTTATTTTAAATGTTGGTGATTTTCATGAGGATTTTGAAAAACATCAACATCTTTTTAAGGCATATTTTTGACACTTTAAATTTTCTTATGTCCTAATTATGCATAATTTTTTAAAGGTTGATTATTTAACCGTTTTTCAAGTTGTTTTATTTCTCTTCTTGTTTTTCATCCTAAAATGTTTGTTTTGTAAGATTTTTCCAAACATGTGATTTTTGATTTTCTATGTCATATTTTTTTTATAACGAAAATTTTATTTTATTTTGCAAATTTTAAAATAATTATTAATAACATTAATATTTTGAGGTTAGGATTTTTGTATATTTATATATCATTAATTAATACTTCAATATACATAAAAATATTTGTCACTAAAAAATAATAATTTTAAACACTCGATAAAAAAATACACATTTTGCATATAGATATAATAAAAAAAATACGTATTTCAGAACTTTTTTGCTAAAAATAATATGTTTTTTTTTTGAAATAATAGCAAATTTTATGAATTTTATATCCAGAGTTGATGAAATTTGAAGTTTATAAAATTTTAAATAAGAATAACAAAAAAAAATGTAAAAATAAAAAATAAAACATAACATTTAAAAAAAAAAACAAAATCATCAAAATAAAAAAAACATTTAAAAAAAAAAACACTGAAAATAAATAAACAAAAAAAATAATAAAAACATTAAAAAGGAATTTAAAAATATATATTAAAACAACTTTTTAAGAAAAAATAAAAATAAAAATGAAAAAATAAACATTAAAATAAAAATAAAAATTATTAACGGTGCACAAATCCTGGATATCTACCATCTTTTACCTGATGGGGAGATAAGGAACATACCTCACATTTTCCTACCTGAAAGCATCGATCATAGATTCCCTTGGGCATATTTTGAGGGCTTAGTACAAAATGGAAAATGCGGTGGAGGGGCAGTTTTATCCCTCAATAATGACCGTTATTTAAAATTACAATCTCGTTTGTGCCTTGGAATGAATAATTTCTTTGAATTATACAATCTAAAGTTACTTCTGTTATTTGCACATGAAAAGGGATGTCAAAAAATACAGGTCTTTGGTGATTTTCATATTGTTATTGATTGGTTCAATATTTGTTCTACATGCCACATGCACACATTCGGGACATTACTGGAGGATGTTCTCATGATCAAAGCTCAACTTGCTGTTATTATTTGTCAACATATTTACAGGGAAAGGAAATTTCTATTTGACCAACTTTCCAAGCAGGGCACGCAGCACGCTCGCGAGATATGGTTGATTACCGAGCATAATGGCGATGAACATTACCAATATTATCATCGCCCCTTCATAGAACCATTGCATCCTGATACAAGAACAAATTGATACTTTCTCATACTATTTTGTTGTCTTTACCACGATCATCATAACTTTTGATATATCTACAATTTTTATTTTCACATGGACAATGACTTATATAACAGTTTTTTTTTATATGGACAACAATTATATAACAGTTTTGTATATTTATGCAGATGTAAGAACAATCACATATGAGATTTTGACAGACTTATGCATGGTTGTAACACTCAGATGTTTGTTGAGTGATTAAACAACCAAGATCTTGATATGCTTTACACATCTACAACATGTAATTTAACTATTCTATATAATGGAAATTACGATTTTCCATAGAGGAACAAAAAAACAAAAAAACATTTAAAATTTTTGAAAAAAAAAAAAATCAAGGACCCTCGGGCCCAAGGTGGGGGGATATACATGCAAATCCCCTCCCCCCCAACCACCTAGGCCCGCGATGCCATTTTCCCTACCGAGGGCCCAAGGTCCACGAATTTTAATCTTTTAACTTAATTTTATTTCTTTTTTTAATTTTTTTAAGTTTTTTTTAATTTTTTTAATTGTTTTTAATTTATTTTTTATAATATATTTTATTTTTATTTTAATTCTTTTTAATGTTTTTAATTTTATTTTAATGAATTAAGTATTTATTTTAATATTTTATTTTTTGTGTTTTTTTTAATTATTCAATGAGGTATTAATTTATTTGTTTTTATTTTTATCTTTATTTATTTAGGTTTAATTTTTAATTTTTTATAAGTTATTTTTGTTTTTTTTTTCTTAATTTATATTTTATAAGACAATTTTGTTCCTTCATCATGTTTTTTTATTTATTTATCTTTTATAAATATACATTTTTTAGGTCATGTTTTTTTATTTTTTTATGTTTTAATATATATTTTTATTTACTCATTATTATTATTTTTTATTTTTTTTAAATGTTTTTTTCTTGGGTCATATTTTTAAATTTATTTATGTTTTAATATATATTTTTATTTTTATTTTATTATTTTTTAAGTTTTTTTTTTTTTCTTTCTTCTTCTTCTTCAGGGTCTGTATCGATCCTCGACTAGCAACCCAATATCATTATGTGTCAATTTGATAGTTGATTTTAAATTTTTCATTATAATAGATCAAGTTCGTGCTCACAATGTATCAATTTCATGGTTGGTCTTTAAGTTTTCATTACAATGACTCGAGTTCGCATACACTGTGTGTCAATTTGATGGTTGATATTTTTTTTTTTGGTTGCAATGTGTCAAGTTGTCTTATGCTAAGATTTTAAAATTGTTATACTTTTAGCATTTGAAAAAGAAATTACCCTTGGTATAAAAACTATTTCATTCACATGTTCATTTTTTAAGTTTTTTTAGTCATAATTTTTTTCCATAATGCCATGTTGAAATATGTTGAAAACTTAAGGTTTTTGTAGTCACTGTTAGCACTTTGTAATTCCTCCAAGCTTAGGAGAGGAACCCAAAGGTATCCCCAAACCACTTTAAAAATGGAATCTAGCCCTTCCAACTTTAGAGAGGGCTCTCTCTATATGAATCTTTAACCACTTAAATGACTTGTTATCTTAGGTTTTAGGCCAGGCATTAAGATCGAAGGGGAATAGGCTTAATAATTTGATGGCAGGGAAAAGGGAAAATCCATTGGGCATGGAACCATATTGAGCTAATGATTTCCAGTGATATGATGAGAAAATGAGGAATCCTTAAACAGGGGAAAGGTAGGAAATCCTTATGGTGTCTTTTTTGAATTTCGTTATAGAGAGGTAAGCAGAGGAAAAGTGGAATTGATAACATCTAAATCATCTATTTGGTGATGAATTTTAGATATTATAATAGAAGAAAAACACTAAAATGTTCAGTTAGCCATAACAAGTGAATTCTGAAATAAATTTTGCTTAAATAAACATTAAAGACACAACATTCAAGCATGATTCTAACAAGAGATAAACTCACATACATAAGAGAAAACATCACCATAAGAAATTGACGCATGAATCCTTGAAAAAGTAGAATTCGACTTTCATCATTCACTAAATTTTTTTAATGAAAATGTCAATGTTCAATGTCTTTCCTCTCACACACTGACCAACCAAAATTTTTCTCATAAAAAATTATAAAACATATAGGAAACACTCTCTCCCAAGCTAAGGAGATCGATTTCAACCATTTCCCCAAAGATAGAATCAGTTACATTAAGATTCGAACTTTGCCTGCTAGGAAATAGGAACCAAATTTCTGGAAAATATGAGTCAAATATTAAATTTTATATCTTGAATCATTAAATTTGTTACAAAACTAAAGGAGGTTTTTGTATATGAGCTTGTGCTTGAGAAAAACCTCTCTCATTTTTAGAAAATTCTTCTCCATATCCTCAGAAATTGCGCCCAAAGATCACGACTAAAACATGAAATGACGAATTTGAAAAATAGGTTGTAAAGATTCATTCAAATCTTCCAATATATGACACCTATGAAGAAACTGAAGTTCAAAATTCTCAAGCGCAGCGCAAGGAAGAAGCGACACAAAAATCTTACACCTTTGGTACTTGCAAATGCGGACAATGATACGATGTACGATCTGATTTGACTATGTAACTAACTAAAAAGACACCACTGACTTGTCCCAACGATAAAAAACCAAACCCACTATGATCTTCTCCATGACCTAGATGACACATTAACCCTAGATTTACTATACCTAGACTTTATGAAATCAATGACTATTTCCATAATTACTTGAAACATTTTTAACATAACCTTAACTTAGACTCAAACTAATCACACGATATCACACTTCTCACAAAATACTAATAATTTGATCTCTAAGAGATCATAACTAAACTTTACATAATGATCAAAATAATGAAAAGACTAAAATTGAATTTGATTACAATAACATAGGATTCTAACAATCACTGTCTTTGGATTTAATTCCATGGTTGAAAAAATGTCAAAATTTTAAGGATTTTCTAAGTCATGATATTTTATCTTTAATGCTATGGTTGAAAACAATTAAAAGTTTTTTTTTCTTTAACACCATGGTTGAAAATTGTTGGAATTTTAAGGCTTTTCAGATACGTGATATTTTATCTTTAATGTCATGCCTAAAAATCATCAGAATTTTAAGGATTTTTAGAGACATAATATTTTATCTTTAATGTCATGCATGAAAATCATTGGAATTTTAAGTTTTTTTCAGAGTTAGGATATTTGATCTTTGACGTTATTATTAAAAAATGTTAAAAATTTACCAAACAAAAACAACAACATTATTCTAGCAGCATCACTTTTCGTTTTCAAATTGTTTTTCATGTTTTTTGGCTAGAGTTCTTGTTTGATAGTTTACCTTGTTACAACACGTTCTTGCACATGCATAAACAAAATTAAAACTACTCTTTACTTTTGCATGCCTCAATGAGTACCAAAAATACAACTATTAAACACATGCAACACCTTATCTGCAAAATTACTATAATATCTTAGGTTCCTTGAAATCTTCGTAGCTGTAAAATTTCAACAATGAAATTCAGTAGTAAAATTCAATAGTAAAATTTCAGCAATAAAAGAGGAGATATTTCAGCAAAAAATGAGCAGTGAGTAGAAAGAAAAACAAGTGATATTTCAGCAGAAAATGGGTTGCAAATAGAGTGGAAAACACTTGATATTTTAACAGAAAATGGGTTTTAAATAGAGGGGACAACAAGAGATATTTTAGCATAAAATGGACAACAAGAGATACTTTAGCAGAAAATTGGTTGGAACAACACATGTCTTCTTGAGATTGTCTTCATCAAAGTTTTGATAACATGTTGAAATTCTGATGTTTTATGATGTAACAATCACTTATGACAAAACTTTATGTTGCAATATTAGATAATTAATTTTAGATAGAAAACAAATCGAATGCACAATAGAAGACAACTAAGAATACAATGAGACACATAGAATTTAGGTCCAATGACCAGGGAAAAACCCACAAGGGGGAATCCCAACCAGATTCTTCTTCTATTAGAAATCAATTGTTCAACAAAGATACATAGTACAATGAGAGATTAAGAGAATGAGTAAGTTCACCTAAATATAAACAAGTTGTAGCATAAAGATCATTGGTAGTAGCAACATATGCACACATTGAATCAACCTCCCCTTCAACTGAATCAATACTGAAAACATTGAAGCATTGAATCAACCTTGGCTCACCAAGTTCTACTCTTACTATCTAAGTCTCTCTTTCACAATATTCTTCAACTCTCTTCAACTCTTTTTCTCAAGTTTGAACTCTTATTTCAGAATGCACAAGAAGTGAGGGGAGAAAGAATGAGGCACACATATATATAGAAGGAGCGACGAATCCATGCCATAAAGGAGGATTAAATCACATGCAAAGAGGGAGACTAACATATGCCCATTTAGGAAATGTAACTCATGCCATTAAGAAGGTATGCATGCCTTTGTAATTTATGTTTTTAACATAGAGTGTAACATATGCATTAAAAAGTGCGTAAGAGGAATCTTTTATGACATGTTTTTATTGAGTGTAAGAGATTGTAAGAGCATTAATGAGAGTGTAAGAGGAATATGCCATGCCAATAATGAGATTGTAAGAGAAAATTATTGAGAGTCATGATTGAGTGACTTGAATTTCGTTTTAATAATAATATAATAGTATAATAATAATAATGATAATACATTAAGTCGATATTGAACTATTAGGATTGATTATTGATCATAAGTGATTTTTCATCAACAATACTTGATTACCAATTGATGCAAGGTTATTTAATATCTTGAGGCTTTCTAATTTTAGAAATTCTATTTTTAGACTTTCTATTTTTAGAAATCCATCCCCGAGCTATCAAATTTTCAACACTATCCTCCAAACATGTCTAGAGTCACTACCATTTTATATTCCCCTTATAAAGGGTTGAACATCCCACTTTGAATAAATAATTTCCCAATGAAGCATTCTCATCAAAAGACACCTAGAAGTCTGCACCCTTTAACCTATATGCTCCTTTGACTTACATGATTTCATGTAGCCATGTCAACCTTAGACTAAATAAGGGTCATAAATAAGGAATTCCTCATTTATTAATGCATTGTGGATGAGGGTCTGCCTCTTCTCTATTATCCCTACTTGTTTGGTAGTTGCTATATATTTCACCTTATTTTTATGGGAATAGCAATCATTTGGATCTGTTTCTCCTTGTGGAATTTATTTTCGCTCTATTATATTTTTCTATTAATAAAATTGTTGGATTTTTTTTTTCTCAGTAAAATTCAAATTACATTCTCCCATTCGCCCTATTTTTATGGTTTTGGCAAGTATCAAGATACATTTCACCATATTTTTATGGGAATACCAATTATTTGGATTTCTCCTCATGGAATTTATTTTCACTCTGTTATATTTTTCTATACATTTCACCATATTTTTAAGGGAATACCAATAATTTGGATTTGTTTCTCCTCATGGAATTTATTTTCACTGTATTATATTTTTCTATTAACCCAAAATTGTTGGAATTTACTTATTTTTTTATAGGAAAAATGTATCCGACAATTCATGCAATGTGAAATCATGGGTTTATAGGAATTGGAGGTTTATATGAAAGTCATTTCATCACTATTTAAACAACCATTGCAACGAAGAGATCAATTTGTCAATTCTTCCATGTTGATTTGACATTTAACTAACACAATTATTCGACTATCTGTGTTTTAATTTGGTAAGCATTCACTCACATAAGTGTTCTTTAAATGTTCAAATGAAAAAACTATCTGACATAAAAATAGGAATATGATTATTAAAATTTTACTTTTTATTTTATTTTTTACCTAGATAAGCTATTATAATTTTTCTTATTGTAATAGTGGAGACTATCAATAAAGATCTATATAAATAGTAGAGGATGTACCATTTTTTTATATTTTTATATGTCTAGATTGAAAAGTTGTTTCATCTACTAAATCATTTAACCCTCTATATAAAAGAGAAAACTGATTTTATAAACCTCAAATACTTTGCTTGTAAGATAGAGTTAATTGTAGATGTCACCGCATTCACTATCGAAGTTGTCAAAATTGTTCACAAATAAATAAAATAATAGTCCAATGAAGATTGTTGTGGGAGTTCACAAATTCCTTTAACATGGACACTCCATGAAATTCAATGGGTTTGATCCACCATGTATCATGAAATGGTGACTATTCTCATAATTGTAGTAATTTCTCATTTCTAATTCAATTAGCTATAAATGATGGCACTGAGGGTGGTGGAACTATATTCCAATGTAGATATAAAAACTACTAACTTGTAATGTCTCCCTTTTACTTACCTTATTATTTTTAAAAAGGTTACAAAATAGTTAGATTCTACACGCTTAGATTCACATCAACTCATTTTCATGCTGCTTTAAAGGTTTGAAATTACCTTAGAAAAAATAATCTCTAAATTCCTTTGATTTTGCATCCTTGATAATTTTAATATCCACCTTTGTGTTTTGCTTGAGTGTAACCATTTTATATGTTCCATTCAAAGCTTATTCATTTAAGATATAAATCCTAGATCCTAAAAAGTTTTGCACAATAGTTTGTATATGTTAGTTTGCCTCATTGCTTAGAAACATTGTGTGGAATAAAAAAATATAATTCCTTATATAGATGAAAGAGATACTAAGTTTGTGCAAGGAATAAAAAAATATAATTACTTATATAGAGGAAAGAGATAGTAAGTTTGTGCATGGAATAAAAAAATATAATTATTTATATATATGATTTGCTTGTGGAGACGAAGTGGGGGTGATTCCTTCTCTTCCTTCTATTTGTAAAGGTAGTCTAACTATGTTTTCTAGTACAATTTAGATAATTTGTTTAGAATTCAACATCAAGTTTTGTCAGGTTTTCTCACCTATAACTATATAAATATGTCAAATTCATATATATAACCAGCCATATATATAATGTAGAAATTATATAACTGATATTTTATATGTCTAATATTCTCCTGATCATACACTATTTGACTTCATGCACAATACAGAATCTATTCCACCATTGATCATCATATGCGGAAATTAAATCAATTGAATGCACACATTAAAACCATAAAAATTCACACACATTAACACAGTGATTTATGAGAAAGCCTGAAGCTAAAAACCCCAACTATCTGTATATAATATATTTCATAGAGATCATGTAACAATCCTCATACAAAGCTTCTCACAAGCTCTCAGTACAATCCAATCGCTACACACTAATCAGGCTAGATCTTGCAAATCCATGCACCGATCTTTGCCACCTCCTAGCCTGCCCCTACTATGAATCCCTGCTGAAGAATGGCTCTGAATGAACTTGAATTGGTCCAGCCTTTCTCACACAATCCTCATTGGCATCTCCATCAATGTGTGGTGCAAAATCATGCAACACTATAGTCACAACTGATAGCCTGCTTGCCCTTTCACCTATCTCTCCACTGGTCTCCACTGAAACTGTCCATGCACTATAGTTAATTGATGTATTCTTCAGTTGATTAATGAGTTAATATTTAGTGAATTAATTAATAATTAATTCACACCACTCTCACTAGTGTATCAATCAGTTAGACTAGATACAACTAGCTCAAATGTGTCTAACTAAGTTAAACTGAACACAACTCCACCAACTACCTCAATAACTCCACCAAACTCTGTCACATGAGTTCTAACTGAAGTATCCATGCAATAGCTCCACTTAACCCTCAGGAATAGCGTAATTCCTTCGGTCAGCTCCTGTGCCACATCTGTGCACTTAACTGAAGTGCTCCAAGAGAATAAGATAATGTTTAGAGTCCAAATATTATTAAGAGCTAATAATATTCGACATATCTATTTTTAGACCGGCAATCTAAAAATAGATTCCGCCCAATATGTCTAAAAATAGAAGTCCATATATTTTTTCCGACTTGACAAACCATCCACAAATAGCATCCTGCAACTCATAGAACATGATCCATATGTCTAAAAATAGACATAGTCTAAAAATAGACTTTGCGCCAAAAATAGCCTGCGGGCCCACTTAGTGAAGGCGACTCCTTTCCACTAAGCTCATCATCTTGTTGCAATCTCAACACTCCCTCTCAACAAGATAGGGATTATCTGCCACCCTGATCCTGCCTCTATGGTATTCGAATTTGCTCCTGGTGAGAACCTTCGTCAAGATATCAGCATCCTGATCCTCCGTAGGAATGTAAGAAAGTAACATGATCTTCCGCCGCACACAATCTCTGATATGATGATACCGGATGTCAATGTGTTTAGATCTATCATGAAATACTGGATTAACCGAGAGTTTGATGCAACCCTGATTATCACAATATATCACAGTAGGATCTAAGTGTAAACCGAACAACCCGACCAGGATCTTACTTATCCATATAGCCTCGCATGTAGCCAAACTTGCTACCATGTACTCGATCTCCACTAAACTGAGTGCCACGGATCTCTTCTTCCTGCTGTACCAATAAACTGTTGTCGACCCGATACTAAAAATCCCTCCAGATGTGCTCTTTATGTCTGTTGGGCTCCGTGCCCAATCTACATCCATGAAGCCATGCAGCTTCACCTCATTTGACTGTTTGTACCATAATCCATATCCCAATGTGCCTCTGAGATATCTCAATACATGCTTCCCCGCCTTCCAAAAGAGCTTGGTAGGCTTAACCATAGCTTGTGAAAGCTGGTTAACAGCATATCATATGTTCGGTTGTGTATTGACTAGATACATGAGTGAACCAACCAACTGTCGGTAAACAGTGGCATCCACTACCTCTGCCGATGTAGCATCTTCTTTCCTCCAACCACCAGGAAGAGGAGTGTCGATAGGCTTGCAGCCTTGCATGTTGAAATTCTCTAGTATCTCCAAGGCATACTTGCCTTGAGACACAAACAATCCATCACTACGCTGCCAAATTTCCAATCCCAAGAAATAATGAAGGAGGCCCAAGTCCTTCATCTCAAACTCTTTTGCAAGATCAGCCTTGCATGAGAGTATCAACTATTCATCACCCGTTAGATTCAAATCATCTACATAAAGTACAATGATCAGCAACTTACCCTCCACCACAATCTGGTATAGGTTCGGATCCGCCTCACTCTTGGTGAATCCAAGACCGGTGAAATAACTGTCTATCCGTGTGTACAAAGCACGAGGTGCTTGTTTCAACCCATACAGCACTCTTTTGAGCCTGCACACATGCGACTCACTGTTGACGATCTCGAAACCTTCGGGCTGCTCTATGTACACCTCCTCCTCAATGACTCCGTTGAGGAATGCAGTCTTCACATCCATCTGATGAATGTGCCAACCCATCTGCGCTGAGAGAGCTAGGATGCTCCGTATGGAAGAATACCTTGCAACAGGTGCAAATGTTTCCTCATAGTCGATCCCTTCAATCTGTGAGAAGCCCCGAACAACAAATCTTGCCTTGTACTTCTCGATATTCCCGCCAGTAGCTTGCTTCACTTTGTAGATCCATCTCGAACCTACCACTGATTTCCCTTTCAGCCTTGGGACAATCTCCCATGCACTGTTTGAGACAATCGAATCATACTCTTCCACCATGGCATCTACCCATGCAGGGTCCTCCACAGCTTCCTCGAAAGAGGATGGTTCTGTCACGATACACTTGCTCACCGTGTCATGTATTCAGTATATCGTTCAGGAGGACTATCTTCGTTCGCGCTCAGGATGTAGGTGATCCCACAATCTTGCAACTGTAAGATCCGGGCCGCTCACCGTAGCACTTCCTCGCCTTCCGATGGTTGGCGCTGCATGAGTGGTTTCTTCCACTCCATGAACCTCCTCTTGTGGTTGATCCATCTTCGAGGTTCATCTCAGGGAATTTATAGCTCACATGCATGCAAGTGTACCTTCGGCGAACACTTCATGGCTTTCTCCTCATGAAATTTGATATCCCGTCGCACAACAGTTGTCTGGAAAATACACACGATAGTTGTGGGGTGTTCTGTGTACCCCAAAAATATCCCAACCTCTGCGGTCGGCTCCAGCTTCTTCCTAGCATCCTTCGTCACATGAATGTAAATAAGTGAGCCAAAAATCTTCAAATGAGAAATATCAGGCTTCTTACCAGAAAATGCCTCTTCGGGTGTACTCATGCCAAGTACTCTGTGAGGACAACAGTTTTGCACATAAACCACAGTATTGCATGCCTCAGCCCACAAGTGTATGGGAAGACCTTGATCATGCAACATCGCATGTGCAGCACCCACGATCGTTCTGTTCTTTCACTCCGCGACCCCATTCTGCTATGGGTTATGAGGCGCTATGAGCTCTTTTCGAATTCCTTCTGCGCTACAAAAGTCTTTGAATTCGCCAGAGATGAATTCACCACCATTATCACTCCTAAGAGCCTTCACCTGCTTCCCTGACTCTTTCTCCACCAGCGCCTTAAACTCACAGAACTTAGAGAATGTATCACTCTTCTTCTGCATGAAGAAGATCCAGCACTTACGAGAAAAATCATGAACAAATATCACATAATACCTGTGCTTTGTTGTCGAAGCTACTGAGAAAGTTCCACACACGTCTGTGTGAATTCTCTCAAGGATCGTCATGGCGCAACTATCCTTCTCATGAAAGGTGGCTTTCACAAATTTTCCCAAAGTACATCCCTTACACTAATCTGACTGCACAAGTGTGCCTTTGGGAAGCCCGGTAGAAATCTGCTGCAAAATTATCAAAGCGCCATGGTGAAGATGGCCCAATCTCCTGTGCCATTGTTCGCCCTCATCCCGGCTCACCACTCCTTCTACTTTGCCTGCCATTGCTACGCAGCCATCTACCTGCAATTGATAAAGGTTCTTAACTCAAACCCCTATCCTCCGGGTTTCACCAGTTGCCTTACTGTGCAGGAAAGCCTTTCCCTCGCTAAAGACAACATCATATCCCTTGTCTTCCAACATCGCCACAGAGATAAGATTCTTCTTCAATCATGGAACATGCATGACATCTTTCAAGATGAAAGGTTTGCCAGACTCCCTCTCAAAGGAAATGGTCCTGATACCAGTCGCACTGTATCTACCATCATCGACCATCTCGATGTGCACTCCAAGATCCTTCTCATCCAAATCAGTAAACAAATATTTGTCTCTGATCATATGGAAAGACGCGCCACTGTCAAGAAACCACACTGAACCCATCACACTTGAGACCAAGCATGCGATCAGCAAAAAATCCAGCTCAAACTGCGAGGCTAAGGCCTCTCCAGCTGTAGATCCAGCAGCCTGTTTATTTTTCTTCTTCTATGGACAATTAGTGGCGTAATGTCCGTGTTGGTGACAGTGAAAGCACTTCACCTTGGACATGTCCTGCTTCTTGCCTTTCGCACCGGATTGAGAAGTATTTTTCTTTCCCTTCCCCTTCCTTGCTTTGGCAGCCAAAGCACAATTTTCTTCATCTTCATTCTTCAATGAAGATCCATCCCTGGTACTCCGCCTTATCTCCTCCTGCACAAGATCCGACCAAAGTCGCTCCCATCCCGGCAGTTTCTCCCGACCATTGACAGAGTCCTCATAGGAATTCCAACTCTTCGGAAGCCCAAGGAGAGGCAAGCTCACCAAGTCCTCTTCATCTACAGTAACCCCCACACTTCCCAGCTCATCCCTGCACTGGACAAACTTCGTGAGGTACTTGGATATACTTTCGCCCTTCTCCATTTTTATTCTCCTGAGTTTATCCTTGAGCGCCAACTTCCTCTGGTCACTCTTGCTTTGGAACAAGTCTATCAAAGCTTTCCACATCAAGAATGGAGAAGCTTTACCATGAAGGCTAGACACTATGTGATCCTTCACACCTTCCAACAGAATCCTTCGACATTTTGTTGTCTTATTTTGCCATGCGTCAAGTACGGCAGCATCGCTAGAAGCAGGTTTTGGAATTTATGCATCTATGAACTCCTTCAACCCATTATCCTCCAACACCACCTCCATCCTTTCCTTCCATGCAATACAATTCGAGCTGCCCTCAAGGGCATACTCCAATCGCAATCCATTGAAAGACATCTCAACTTCGACACCAAGAAAACACTACTGCAAATTCGAATTCCACCAACACAAAACTCAACTACTTCAATGCTTTGCAATTGCTCCAATGATCAATGCTTTGATACCATGAAGAAATTATATAATTGATATGTTATATTTCTAAGATTCTCCTGATCATACACTATTTGACTTCATGCACAATATAGAATCTATTCCACCATTGATCATCATATGCGGAAATTAAATCACTTGCATGCACACATTAAAACCATAAAAATTCACACACATTAACACAGTGATTTACGGGAAAGCCTGAAGCTAAAAACCCCAACTATCTGTATATAATATATGTCATAGAGATCATGTAACAATCCTCATACAAATCTTCTCACAAGCTCTCAGTACAATCCAATCGCTACACACTAATCAGGCTAGATCTTGCAAATCCATGCACCGATATTTGCCACCTGCTAGCCTACCTCTACTGCGCAATCCCTGCTGAAGAATGGCTCTTAATGAACTCGAATTCGTCCAGCCTTGCTCACGCAATCCTCATTGGCATCTCCATCAATGTGTGGTGCAAAATCATGCAACACTATAGTCACAACTGATAGCCTACTTGCCCTTTCACCTATCTCTCCACTGGTCTCCACTGAAACTGTCCATGCACTGTAGTTAACTGATGTATTCTTCAGTTTAATGAGTTAATATTTAGTGAATTAATTAATAATTAATTCACACCACTCTCACTAGTGTATCAATCAGTTAGACTAGATACAACTAGCTCAACTGTGTCTAACTGAGTTAAAGGCGTTGTCCACCAACTGCCTCAATAACTCACAAACTACGTCACATTTGATGCTTCGAATTCTCCATGCAATAGCTCTAACCAACCCTCGGGAATAGCATAATTTCTTAGCCAGCTCAATTGCCACGTTGTGCATAGCGAAGTGCTCCAAAGAGAATAAGTTAATGTTTATAGTCCAAATGAAACTGTGTGTCGACATATCTGTTTTTGAGCGGCAATCTAAAACGATTTCGCCCAATATGTCTAAAAATAGAAGTCCATCTATTTTCCCAGCAATAACCATCCACAAATAGCATCCTACAACTCATAGAATATGATCGACATGTCTAAAAATAGACATAGTCTAAAAATAGACTTGCGCCAAAAATAGCCTGCGGACCCAATTAGTGAAGGCGACTCTTTTCACTAAGCTCATCATCTTGTTGCAATCTCAACATATAATTAAAATTTTAATGTTTTTAAATGAAATTTTATGTGAAATTTTTAAATGGATTTTGATGCAAAATTATAGTAACACTGAAGTCTGCATTTTTCTTAGTCAAATCACTTGTTCCATTTCATTTTATTGCGTTGTATTTGGAAAAAAATAAAAATAAAATTATTTATTGCTCCTAGTAATAATATTAATGATTTGTTTTATTAATTTTGGTATTATTATTATATTTACACTACTTTGAGCATAGAAGCAAATGTTTCACTCATTTTTTATTTAAAATTGATAATTTTAGAAATTTGAAAACACCTAGTAAGGCAGGTTATTAATTAAACAATCTCAAATCATTTTTAGTGATATATATATATATAATCTTCCAAATTAATTTGTCTATGTTAAAAATGTAATTTCACATACTTATTTAATTATTTTTATAATTAAAAAGAATAGTATAAAAATGAATTAAAAAATACTAATTATATATATATATATATATATATATATATATATATATATTTATTTATTTATTGATATTGATGAAGTTAGAAAATTATAAGAAATATCTTTTTTTTTTTTAAATTATACATACACTTATATTTATATTTATATGACTATCACCAATTTAAAAATAAATAAATAATATTTTTTAGTCAAAACGAAAGAAATAATATATATATATATATATAACAAAAATTTAAACATTATTGATTTTATAAAAACTTTTATATATATGTATATGTTCCTTTAAAAAAAAATTACATAACACTTGTAAATGTCTCAAATTCATAAAAGTATATAATGCTTTAAGAATAATGGATATAAAAAATATAATAAAACTATTTTATTATGATAGGAAAAAAATTAATGTAAGATACAATGTTTATATTTATTATTTTTAAATTTTTATATAAATACACTAAGTATTGATTGCAGAAATCGGATTATTCACAGTATCATAAAGTCGACATTTCGAATCCCAACGGGGATCCATCTTGAGGACGAGAAATGAATGAAGAATGAAAGAAGGTCGGAAAAGATCAAGGTATAAATAATGAAGAGTTGAGATGATGAGAAGAGCCAACAACAGATTTTATAATTTATTTAAAATAAATTTTATTTTATTATTAAAATATAAATATATACTCTAAAGTTTTATAAATTAATTTTAATTTAAATAAAAAATATTTAGTTTTTTTTTATAAATTAATTTAAATAAAACTGTCCGTATGAGTTTTCTTCCTAAAAACCTGATGCCCTAATGTTCCATCTTCTTTTCGGGTAACCAAGACATCCAATATTTATCATATATATATTTTTTTTATTTAAATTAGTTTATAAAAAAAATATATATATTTATTATTTAAATTAAAATTAATTTATAAAACTTTAGAAAAAAAAATGTAATTAAAAAAAAAAAGAATAAAATAAAATTTATTTTAAATAAATTATAAAACTTGTTATCGGCTCTTCTCATCATCTCAACCCTTCACTATTTATATCTTGACCTTTTGTGACATTTTTTCATTCTTCATTCATTTCTCGTCCTGAAGATGGATCCCCGTTGGGATTCGAAACATCGATCATTGTTTTATGATATTGTGGATAATCCGGATTCTGCAATCAACAAAAACCACAGAAGTCTGAGAACCAACACTAAGTATTATTATAATAGTATTTTTATATAACTCAAAATATTATTTTGACATTCTAACCATATTATTTATATAACCCAATATAAAATAGAATATAAATAAAAACATAATATTTTATATAATTAATAAAAAACTATTTTATTAAATTTCAATTAGTATAATTAAATTTTAATTCAAAATATTTATATAGGAAAGATTATTTATTTTAATTTATGTTTTAATGTAAAAATTATACACATAGTATTCTATCTACTGTTGTAAATATTACAAAATAATAAATGTTTTTATTATTTATTTATTATTATTTAAATAATAATAATAAAAAATATTTTTAATATTATTTTATTAATTATTATATTTATAGATGTATTTTTTTGGAATATGGTTTTTAAAATTTTAATTTAGGTAGAATAATTTGACCTACACTAATTTTTAGTACTAGTCACGATAAGGGTTTGGGATTTATCTTAAAAAAATAACTCCTAACCAATCTAATTAGCCCCAAATGCTACCAAACCAACCCTATTACAACTCACCAAGTGGAGAAAATGCTCCTAAAAATGAGCAAGCTCAAAACTTGAAACAAGTGGGCAGGGAAATAATGTCACATTGATTAATGGTCCTTTGAACTTTTCCAAAATGTTGCATTGATCCCACCCAATGCCAAAATAGGTGTTGAACATTTTGAACATAACATCATTGACTTAGCCACCAAAACACTAAGTTGAGAACGCTATTTGCAATGACTTTACAATGTTTTATAATTTAGTGAAAAATTAGCCAAGATTTAACAAAAAATTATAATTCTATAGAAGATTCGCCAAAATATTATATATATATATATATATATATAGTTTTTACATTTTTATATGAACCATAGGGATTCACTCATGTATATACATATAATTTCGGGGTGGTGGGGTTTCTTAATTTTCCTGAATTGTGATGTATTTGATCTTTTGGGTTATGAAATTCCCTCGTGAAAGATGCATCATCACAATCTATCAACTATCATATTATGATCCTCAACCATATTTGACCACTTCCATAATTTGCACAATCTTTGTTTCTATATGTGTAAGCCTTTGGGTTTAGAACCACTTTTTGTCCAATTAAAATTGAATATTGACTATCACCTTTAACTATGGGGGAATTTGACCAACTTTCTTTCCCATATATAAATGTATTCACTATAGTTATCTTGTATCCTTACTCATGCGAATAGCTGAGCCATCCACCTCTTCCCTATGTAGGAGTGCTCTTGTTAATTATCAAATAATCTCCTTCTCCATGGGAACAAATGAGTTATCCTCTTCTTCCCTATGTAAAAGTGCTCCTTTTGATCACTTAGCCTCCTTGGCCATGGGAGTAATTCAACCACCCACCTCCTTCTTCTATAAAGGAGTTTATTTTTATTACATTCCTTCTTTTTCCATGGGAACATTTGAACCACCATCTACTTCCTTTACTAAAAATCCCATTTTTCTTACATGCATTTTGGAAATCTCTTGCTTCCATGGGAACATTTGAACCACCATCTGATTCCTTTTCTAAAAATCCCATTTTGATTACATGCATTTTGGAAATCGCTTACCTATTAATAAATAATTCCTAGAGGTAATTACTTTCTGTATGGTATTTGGTACAACTTCCACATTGACTCTCATATTAACAACCTTCCAAGGATTGACAACTTTGCCAATGGTCCTAGAAAAATCGCTTATCTATAGAAATTCCTTCCTAAGGAAATCCCTCTCGAATCCTAACATGTGGTGGAGTCTAAAGACCCATCCATTATATAAGTAATGACTGAATGAGACCTACCAACATCATCTCTTACTAATATTATGGGGTTTCTGGATTCATCATCTTTGAGATTTTGTTGTCGACATTTCGGGTTTGTGATACCCATTCCATTTTCAAAGTAAAAATATAAATATCATGGTAAAAAAAACATACAAAACTCATGAAACAAATATATTACTCATCCTAATAAATAAATGAAAAAATGAAAGTAACGAGGAGAATTTAAAAAATAAAAAGAAAAAGAAAAAGAAAAGTCGACTAGTGAAAAAGGAGCCCGTATTTTACGATAAACCCATTAAGGAAAAGGTGTTAAAAATACAAAAATATCAAGCATATATATAACTATTACTAGAAATTGCACGAGGAGGCGCAAAGGAACGCCATAAGGTGGAGCAGTGACTATGGAAGGGAAGTGTCTTGGTGTGCTACATGTGAGACATAATGAATGTTGACAGAAGGGGGACATAATGAATGTTAACAGAAGGGGTGGAGAAGCTGGCAGGGGAAATAGTATGAAAAGGACAAGTTTTTGATGATATGGAATATTGGCTTTTAAACTATGAAACATTTTTATTTTGTCATCCCTAGCCACGCAATATGAACTATCTATGTAAATATGAATATGTCTTGAATGTGTGTCTATGTAATTATGAAATGGATTTGGAATAAAATTATGTGAGTATGAGGATCGTATTTGGACATAACTAATGAGTGATGGACATATAATGTTTTTTTGCAGGGTTTGCATTGAGTGCATGCACATGGAAACAACATGCTTAAATAAAAAGGTCTCCCAAGTCAAAAAGATATCGAATATTAAACCTCTCAATTGGAGGATTAGGCTCTACATCAATACTTGGCAACCCCACTTTCAATTTAGGAGGAATTTATGCTTTGAGCTCCAATGAATGACCTTGCCTTACCCATAAATGTGGGAGGTGCAACACTAATTTAGAAACTATTGAATGGTGTTTTTATTGATGCCAACGTTGTTTCTTAAACACTCTTAATATATGTCATGATTAAGTCAGTGGAAAACTTCATTGGATTTTTCCATGGGCAAGTAGCCCTGGAAGAACAATCTTAATATATGTCATGATTACATAAGTGGAAATTTCAATGGATTTTTCCATGGAAAAGTAGCCCTGGAAGGATGGCAGGAAACTCTAGTAGCCCCGCATTTGTTGAAGGTTTTGAGGCTAAATATTAGTGAATTTAATCTCAAGCTCATCGTCTGTGGATGCTCCTTGTCATGTCGATTCCGATGGTGTATAGCCCATCTTGTAACTCCTCACGATTGAGGAAATATTGGCATTTAAAGTTTGTGCCCCATCTTGTGATCTAAAACCCTAACATCAAGATGATGTGGCAACTCACCATTTGATGTCTAAAAAGGTGTTCTTTTAAATCAAAGTGATTTAGGTTAATCATTTTCCGTTGACTCCATAATCATGTTCCATTGTGTTGACGCCATAGCTCTACCTGTACAAATCTCCATATCCATATGCACCTACTGCAAGATGCATCGCTTAAATTTCGTCATATGAAAATAGGCATGACATCATCGCTTGGCTATTGAAACACTCTTTATTAGTTCATGTTGTATCTCATACCGCTCAATCAAATTATTTTTTCCAGCAGAAAATTTACCTTCTTAAAATTCACAGGATTCTCACTGCTTGCACAACCAGGAAGATTAAGCACGTCGATATCAAAGGTGCATTTTATTAAGGAAACAAGTTTAGATATATGGAATGATAATTAACTCCTAGGGAGAGCCGAATTAGGGGAAATTCCTTTTGGGTCTGTAATGGTCAATACGTGAGTAGACATTATGCAAATTCCTTTTGGACCCACACATTCAAGTCATACAAATTTCCTCCCAAATAGAGAAGTTGTGCATCCCTGGAACATCGATGTAACTAATAAGTTGTAATGAAGTGTTGAACTATTGTCAAGCACCACTCAAATCAAAAACCAATCACTTACGCCTTAAGACATTGCATATTTCTTAAGCAACTAACGTAGTGTACATTCCATTTTATTTAATGCGCCCGATAACATCCATTCACCATGGCGAACAATATTTCCAAGCCTATTTTCTAATTAGTGCACCCTTTTGACAGTATCGGATGGGCCATACATCAACCATGTCCTTATAAACCTTTTTTTCCGATGCACAAACTTGAATAAACAAGAAAAGAGAAATTAATGTGGCATTTACTCGCTAGAAAATACAATTAATGTGACCAATATTTTCCAGCAAGTAAATGCCACATTAATTGCTTTATTATGATTTATTCAAGTTTGTGCAGCAGTCAAAATCATGGCCGACATCGATTTATAAGGACATGGTCGATGTATTTGAATTCAATTATATATGAATTTATTTTTATTAATTAATTTTTATGAATTAATTTTTTCATATTTTTATAAAATTTAAAGTTATAATAAACCATTTTAATACACCATTTTTAACATTTTTAATTTCAAACTATATTTCAATAATAATATTTTATAAACAATTTTTAATATATTTAAAGTTCAAATACTGTGCACTTGTTAATTTATTTTTTCTCGTTTAAATATAACTTTTTATTTGAAACTATATTTCAGTAATAATATTTTATAAACAATATTTAATATATTTAAAGTTCAAATGTTGTGCTTGTTAATTTATTTTTTCTAGTTTTAATATAATTTTTAATATACATCTTACTATTGTGAAATTCAATTGATAAATCTGAAATATACCTTAGTTGTATGTTTTGCAATTTACTAGTATACCATTGAACTAAACCACTTCTTTTCATTGATGTTATGAGTTTCACATGCTCAATAATTGTTTTGAAATGTTGTGTTCTATGCAAGGTTTCCTTTCCTTCATTTTCTCTCTTTGGTTCTTATCCCACCTTTGTACTTTCTCCATTTCTCAAATGTTATTAGTAAAGCATATGATAAGAAGGGAGCACCAAGAGGAAGGATACCATCATTACTATGCCATTACTCTGAGACAATTATGTTATTGTTACTTTATGTTATGTCATTACTCTAAGACAATTATGTTACCGTTACTTTAGGTTAGTATAACTTTATTTTTTAATTTAATCTCCTATTACATTCTTTAAAAGATATATAGAAACTAAAATTTCTATATATTTCAATTAATTATTGTTTTCCACATTCCCCAACACATTCTTCACTCCCACTTTGCACCTCTCAGTACAAATGCTAGTATTAGATACAATGACAAATAATAGTGGAAATATCTCGTCAGTATAAATGTAGATATAGTGGCGAATTATTTCTAGTCATTATATATGTAGATATGGTGGCAAATAATATTGGAGTTTGCTACATCAATGAGTTGGGTACATGCTATGTTTTATATTTTGTGAGAGAGTTACATGATATGTTTTATATGTCGAGAATTTTGAGAATTTTTACTTTATTGTCTCTATTAAATTATAGAATTCCAAAAAGAGAAAAGATATGAATGATCATTTTATTTCTTTTCTGTAGTGGGAGAGAAGACGTAGAGCAAGAGACAACATCATTCTTCACATCCTTTATTTTCCAGTGAGATAAGTTTGTTAGTTGTTAAAGAAAAGTTGTAGTGAGATAAGTTTGTTAGTTGTTAAAGAAAAGTTGTAGTGAGATAAGTTTGTTAGTTGTTAAAGACAAGTTGTAGTAATTGTTAAATAAATATTTGTGGGATGAAAGCATGCACGAATAATCTATGTGAATGTAGATATATGAAAATAACAATAATAATCATTTCACAAATGATACAGAAATGAAAATAATAATCATTTGGATCACTTCTTGATTGTGATGGGTGAGAAGATCTAGAACATGGAACATCATTATTCTTTATATTTTTTGTTGGAGATAGTTTTGAGTAGAGAATCAATGACAATAGTGATCACTTCATTTCTTAACTGCAATGGAAGAGGAGCTGAATCACGTGACAAAAATGGTTTTCAGTTTTTTTCGACATTTTTCCAGAAATGTAAGGTATGTTTGCCTGGCATGTTAGCTAAGAAAATACCTGGAACTGTTAATAATGTTAGCATGAAGAAAATGACAGTAATGTCCATTTTATTTCTAATTTGTAGCGGAGAGAAGAGTTGGAGCAAGGGGCAACATCATTCTTCAGATCCTTGCCATATTTCTAAACATAGAAAGTATGTTTTATTTCTTGTCAAAGCTCCAGAATGGTTGCATGTTGAAATAATAATTAAGGGTTTGTCTAATGTTTTAATGTTGTATTTCTATGTTTTATGTATATTTCTCAACTCACTGGATGGAAATAATAATCTTAAATCCACAGTTCTCGAGGCTAAAGGCCTTGGCCATTGCCAGCATTGTGTAATTGCAGAGGATTCAAGCACATATCAGGTATCCATTGACATAATGATATGATGAGAGAATCCAAGGTTAAGTTCTTAGACTTTGGGGCTTGTATGTTGAGTTTCAATGCAGAGACGGTTGGGTTGTTGAGGGCTAGGAATAATGTCAATTTGAGAGGTCTAATGTTTTAATGAATTACCATACATTTTGACATGATTTTCCAAATGATTTATTTTTGGCAATGGGAATTACGATGTAATTGACTTGGGATGGCAAGGGATTAATTCATAAATAATTTATGTAATCTCTCCTCTATTTAGATATGGAATATCATGTGCATGATCGACATATGATTGGCTGCTCAGGAAGGAGAAGATTCTCACGTGGGAGAATCTACAAAGAGAAGGCAAACAGGGTCCAGGGCGCTGCAATCTTTGCAAAACAACTCTGGAAACGGTATCACACATGTTTTTTGAATGTAAGTTTTCTATGGAAATGTGGGGTATGTTCTCTAATCTGGCTGGTACTGAGAGATGGAGACCGCTCGACAAAAATCACGCATATGATTTCTGGGCTACAATGGACGCAGGCTACAGAACTCTCCCATATTATGTTTGTTGGGAGCTTTGGTGTACCAGGAACAACATTTTATTCAATGACGCATTATACGATGCCACAAGAATTTATACACGTGTTTTGGAATGGCTTCATAGAAACCCTGCCCGGGCTGTTATATGCAAAGATCTATCCATAAGAATAAGGCCACACAGCATTCAAATTCCGGCTCTTTTCTTCGATGGAGCTCAACAAGAGGGCATATGTGGATGCGGGGCTTGGATCAAATTGAATGGTGAGGAGAGGTATCATATCATATGCAATGGGGGCTTTGGCACAAACAATAAAGCGGATATTATGGCACTGTGGAGCAGGATCATAGTGGCTCATCACTTAAAATTACCCTGCATTGACATATATGGGGACTCTCGGATCGTTATTGATGGCATATCGGGTAAAACCAAACTCAATGGACCAAATCTATGCGGGTGGATTGATCGCATTCTTTTCATATTATCCACTTTCCAGAGGGAAACTCTACATCACATATACAGGGATCTAAATGGAAGAGCTGATAGACTTTCAAAGAAGGGGTTAGACCAACCTTTTGGCTTCATCTCTGTCAGTTTCTACAGGAATAATCGGGAGGTGGACTCATACAGTCACAAATTATAGGCACAACAGCTTTTTATTTCTGTGGAGATGACAGGTCACCCTCTCCCCTTTCTCTTTTCCAGGGTCTAAACGTTTTCCTTATGATCAATTACTAGTTGCAGTGTGCCTGTTTACACTTCACATATCTGTCTGGATGGTAATCACAATGGACATGGCGGATCCCTCTTTGGATGACATTCCAATTGTCTTATTTCTGGAGCGGGAGATGGGATTCTGGTATCAAGCGAGCCTGGGTGGACCCTTTTTGGTTTTTCCGTCATATACTGTGGGCTCCTCTCAAAGGGGGTTGGCCATTGAACTTTATTTGTGATTTTTGGGTGAAATTGATCATCAGGGTGTTTGATGTCAGTATCATTTTCCCCTCGATTTATAAGCATCATTCCTGTATTCTGCATTTCACTTTACATATTTCCTCATATCCCATATGACCCTCATACTGTATTTTTTTTCTGCTGAATCTATATCTTTTTGATATGGGGTATTTTATCACATTTCGCCAGGGCTGAGTCTTTCTTTTATTCTGTTTGGATAAACATGAACTCTCCCTCTATTGGCGGACATATGTAATCGGTATATAGACTGTTTTCCCCTATTAATATACTGAAAACAATGTTTTTTTTCTCTTGAAAAAAAAAAAAAAACAAATTGAGCTATCTACAGGGGAATCCTTTTTTGGAGAGCAGTATCAAGCATTACTCCAACTTCCATCAGATGTTATTAGTTGCAGAAGGGGACTTTTCTTTTTCTTTATCTCTGGCTAATGCATTTGGGTTTGCAGAAAACCTAGTTGCCACCTCTCTTGACAGCAGAGGTCTCAAACGTTTCCTCCATTTTTAATACGTCTATTTTGTTGTGTTTATAATTGCTATTGTTTACATTTTATGTTATGCTTCAGTTTCTATATGTATGCCCTTATGCAGAGAAGCTGTTACAGTTTTATAAATCGGCCCATGAAACACTCTCTTGGAGCACTGGTATTGCATGGTGTTGATGTGACCACAATGCAGGAGCACCATATCATAAGGAAGATGAAGTTCCATAAAATTGTCTACAACTTCCCTCATGCAGGAATTTGTGGACAGGAATACGATTCAACAGTTATCAAGTAAGTTTTTTGGACCTTTTATAATTTCCTTCCCCAACAAAATTTATTGAAGTGATATAATTTTTTGGTTAAATCAAGGTCTTTATTTTGTAAGTGGAGATTAGAGAATTTAGCCACAAATGCATGAACAAATATTATAGTAGGTCAAATTTGTTTTTTTGTGCTTTGCCGCAAGCACCGTCACTTGTTGAAGATGTTTTTCAAGAATGCACAGACAATGGTAAGCGAAATTGGAGAAATTCAGGTTCCTTAACTCATACAATAAGTGGGAGTTGGTGAAACAAGCTGAAGAATGTGGCTTACATTTGAAAGAGTCAGTTAACTTCTCGAAGGAAGATTTTCCTGGATACGTTAATAGAAGAGGAGCTCCACCCAAAGCTGGTGGAACATTCTCCTTGGGAGAGTGACGAACTTATAAGTTTGTCCTAGGGTAAAAATATTTTGGAACAAGCTTTTTATTTGAGACATCTTCTTTTGTAGGATTTCATTGTTACATACTTTTCTTATTTGAAATTTCCATTTTGCAGTCCAGCCATTCTTTACAAGCTCGAAATAATGGCCATACAAGCAGTATTGCCAAACATTTCATCTGAAGCCTATGCAGAAATACTTCAAAGGCAAGTGCGGATGGCAGGTGAACTGGAAAAGGGAAATGCAGAGACTTCAGTTAACCACTTGAAGATGCTTCTAGACAAATAATATGCAAGGCAAAGGATTGACCCCCTCCATCAAATTGCACAAGTTTGGAGAGTAAAAGAAACAATTGCCGAGCAATTAGATGCAGCTTTAGAGTTGAAAGAAGATGCATTTAAGAGAAAAGAGACAATCCTTGAGGAGGCTATTTTGGAACTTCAATCTGAAAGACAAGCAAGGAAAAATGATGAAACAGATAGAGCCCATTTGGAGGCATGTTTAAACCACTTGAAGTTGGTTTTAGTTGAGGAACTAAATGAAAATGATAAATTAAAGAGGCAAAGTGATGTGTCCCTTTTCAAAGAATATGCAATACTGAGAAAAGAGGCACGTCCTATGCAAACTATTTTAGAGCTTGAATCTGAAAGGCGAGCAAGGGAGGAGGCTAAAACAGAAAAAGAAGAATTAGAGGCATCATTAAACCACTTGAAGATGATTTTAATTAAGGAACTCGACAAAAAATTTCGGACTGTGGATGAAAAACAACGTAGAATGACAATCCATAAGTCCATAAGGGTAGTTCGTAAGTAAGTAGAGAACATCGATGCTAGACAACATGACAGAGCTGAAAAACTCTCTTTGCTTAAGGACCGAGGGAACGAAAAAATATGGCAAGGCACCTCAGTAAAATTGTTTAGAAACACAAGAACCCTGAGCTAACCTGGAGCCTATAAACAAATCCCAATTGGTGAGAGGAGTATTAAAAATACAAAATTATATGAAGTGTAGAAACCTGGTTAACTTACCTGAATTCAAACCCCCGGCAGCCATTCGATTGGCAACACTGGGAAACCATGAGTCAATTCCACTCTATGAAACTTTTCCTAAGATAACAAAGAAATACTGAAGAATAAGAAATGATGGGAAAAGGAAGACCTTCATATCAAGGGAAAACTGTCAAAGTTGCTCAGGGATTTTCCCATGAAACCTGCTACATATACTAGACACGAAACAGTGAGACAGTGTAAATGTTGTCGTTGTCCATAGCAGTAGACAGTGTCGCGCGAGCTGTTCTCTATCGTCTCGGCAGTGTTCTCGGTTGTAGTATTAGAGAAAGAACAGTAGAATATACGAGACTTCCATGAAGAAGGGACCATTTCAAGATGTCCAACAAGAAATCTCTTCAGAGAAGATGAAGACAAAAACGCTGCAACAAGAACCTGACAGTGCCCCTCTCTTATCACAAAAAAGTTGAAGTATAACAAGAACAGAGGTATGGCGGGCTTCTGATAAGCCTAACCTTCGTGGTTAGGAAAGTCTCGGGAAAAATGACCAAAGTCACCACACTCATAACAGTTGCCCTCGTCGGCACTGCCACCGCCACCACCGTCGCCGTCGTTGGTACAATCCCTCGCAAAGTGGCCAGACTCTCCGCACTTGTAACAACTTCCACCACCGTCGCCACCACCTCCTCTACCTCCTCTACAAGCACCACCTCGGCCACCACCGCCACCTACATTCCACCCACCACCACCGCCACCGTAACCATTGCTGCTGTAACCACCACTGTCGTAGCCACCAACACCTCCGCCTCTAATGTCGCCTCAGCCTCCACTGTTACCATGCACAAATGCTCCATCAGGCCTCGTAACATCTAGGGCCTTGGTTCTTTCACCATTCTCATGCTCGACCGTATAACCGATGACCTCTCCCTCGGCCAGCGATCGAAACCCATTGGAGTGAATCGAAGTCTGATGCAAAAACATTTCCTCGCTACCATCATTAGGGGTTATGAAACCATAACCCCTGGTCGAATCGAACCACTTAACCTTCCCTGATCTCTTCGCCTCAGACATGGTTTGAATCCCTCAAAGAAAAACCAGCACAAAACTAAAAACTCTCCTCTCCAAACCCTCTCGGCGCCTCTCTACCCTAATACATAACCTTCCAAGAAAGTGGCTCGATTATGAACCCTTGGACAGCTTGAAATGGTACCTTTTGGTGGACGACTGGCAAACGAATTGAATTTAACTAACCCAATACTATGTTGCCACATGTCAAGATATAATTAGTTAGAAGGGCGATGAGGAAGCTCTCTGATTGGGTGGGGTGAACATTTTTTTCCCACCCAATCTCATAAAGAGAACGCCTCTGGCGTAATTAATTATTAAAAATCATATTTTTTATTTCACTAATAAAATTGAAAGTATAAATTAAATGTGAATTTATTTTATCATAGTAACTATTAAAACCTACAAATACTTATAAATAATTAAAATTTGACTCATAATTTTTTGTGGATAATTCAGTGGATAGTTCGTCACAAAATTTTTTATAAAAAAAATATATTGAAATTTGAAATCTCTACTATAATGGTTAATTCTCCTTAAATTTAAAAATTTATTAATATATTGTTTTATCTACGTATGCATGCAATAGCTAAAATGTGGGAAATAGAGAACATTGAAAACAAAACACATATCAAACATAATGAAAACCAAATATGACCTCAAAAACCCTTTCAAAAAAAAAAACCCAAATAGAAGGTGAGGTTGTCCTACTCTCTTTCTTTGAATGAAAATGGTGCAAATACAAAGGAATGAGACGTGTGGCTCATGGGTTGCTGCATAACACTAACCCTCTTTTTTCTTCCCTCTCTCTATCCACTCTCATCTACTCTACTCTATTTTGGAACAAAATGCACTAGAATCTAGAATCAAACCCCTTTTCCTCCTAGTGATCTGATTCTAACACAAAGTTATAGCCAATTAGTGGTAAAATTTGAACTATTCAACCCTTAATATGATTTAAAACTTGACCCTTATAGATTCTTCTTCATAAGGCCCACGCGACTATACCCTTTTCCATGAGTAACAAGGGTTTAGGCGGCATCCCCTCGAATTATGATGGTCAATCAAGATATATCAACTTATGGAAAGCATAACTTTTGCATCCGAACTCTAATTAACATGATTATTCCACCGTTGTAAATGTATTCGAGTGTATAATATATACAGGGAGTGTGATGCTTAAGTAGTAAATTTTATCCCCAAAAAAATCATTTAAAGCTTCAAACTTGCCCAAGATAGGTTTTGACCCCAATTCTCCAAACTAGGTCATTTCGCTAAAATTGCTCCTGTAAGTTAATTTCTATGATTTTTCCACCCTAAAATCATTGAGATGGATGAAAAATAACATAATAATATAACTCGAATCACACCTCCCCATTTTGGGATGCTTTTGATCCCAAAATCCTTTTATTGAATGAGGTGAGGAAATTTTTCCTCTACCTTCTCCCCGGAGTACCATATAGGCTTGTATAGAAGTTGTCCTTTCAACCCAATATTCCAAACATCATGTTGCCCTTGTCTTGTAGTTTTGGATGTCTTTTGCAAAAATATATCCTTTTTCAACACTACCTAAGCATCAGGTGCCAAATCTTATGTAGGATTTAGGACTTGCTCCTCAACCTGATCTAAGATGGAAGGCTCATTGAGTTTCATATTTTCTACATTCATAACTGATTAAATGCCCATATATGGGGGTAGAAAATGTGTATAGGTATTATCTCCAACCTTTTCCAATATCCTGAAAGGATTATATCGCAAAGACTTGATTTTCTTACCAAGTCAATATAACCTCTTCTTATCTAACTGTAACCATACTTTGTCTCCCACCTTGAATAAATTCTCTATTTTGTGTTGATCATGCCTAGCCTTGTAATTTTCTTATGACTTATTCAACATCTCCTGTGCTTGTAGATGGATATACCTAATATTCTCAACAAATTTATCTACCCTTAGAGAATCCCCTCTGAGATCCTCCCTCACTCCTCCTTGTTTTCCATATGCAATATTCCAAATGTGAAGGCGAAAAATATCGAAAACAAGTTTGAAATGGGGACTTAACAATGGAAGTTTAAATTACTCTATTTTAAGAGTGTTGTATATACACCATATTTTCATCCAAAGTCATCAAAGACTTCTAATTTTAACTCCTCAAAAGTTGAACTAAATTCCTATTGACTTCTTTTATTCTCCCATCTATCTTTCGATGGAATGTTGTAGACCTCTTCGACATGGTGTCCATCCTCTTCCACAATGTAGTCAAAATGAAATGAGAAACATTGTTTCCCTATTTGAAACGATGCTCCTTGGTACCCAAAATTCACCTAGACTTGTCCAAAGAACAAGTTTTTTGTAGAAATTATACAACATATATGTATATTATGGATTCAATCCGATCTAATAATGTACTAAAGCTAGATACTTAATCACTTCTAGAAATCAATTGCGGAATTTAAAACACAATCGCCAATCACATGAAGCAAAGAAGAATCAAATCAAACCACAACACAAATAATTTCTCGAGGAAAGCTTGCTGCTCAAAACCTCGTTATCTTCTATTGTATATTCAACATGGATACATGAAACAATTACATACAACTCTTCTCACAAGAGCCTCCTGTACTCAACTAATTGTCTCACACTGTCCTGGACAAAACTAACCAACACATAACCAATTCTCAGCCTCTAAATAGCCCGCCTTGCTTGCACAATCCCTGATAAATGCAATCCCTATTATTTATAAATTTTGGCCTTCCTTTACTGCGCAAGGATCATGGGAAATCCAATGAGTTTTTGGTTGCATGGGTGCAATCCAATAATCCTACAACTAATAGTCAACATTCCTTTCACCTAGATCTCAACTGGGTCTCCACTGGAACTGACATGCATTCAGCTAATAATAGTAAATCATCAATTGCATGTGAGATCATTGATTGTGAAGTAAATAATATTTAATTCACTTGATCTCTCACTAGTGCAACAAACAGTTACAACTAGCACAACTGAATTTAACTAACTTAACTGAGTTAAACTGATTACAACATGCATTAACTAATGCACCACTGCACTTCAAACTCTGTTACAACTAGAATTACTCTGCATGCCTCACCAACTACCTTCAACTTAAAATTCATGAGCTAACTGAGTTTATCACGCTCGGTTAACTATTACAAGTGATTTTGAGATTAGATTACAATTTATTGTCCATCTTAATTAAGGAATAATTAAAATAGACATGCACCAAATTTAGCCTACACCAGTGTAGGTGCTGCTAAGACCTGTGGTCCCACACTAGTGTAGGTGCTGAAATTTATTTTTGGACTTTAACACTCCCTCTCAACATGAAATGGATTATCCTTCACCCCAATCTTGTCTCTATGGTATTCCAATTTCCTCCTGGTGAGCGCCTTCATCAAAATTTCTACATCTTGATCTTCCGTGGAATGTACTAAAGTAACATTATGCGCCTCTGCACACAATCTTTGAGATGGTGGTATCGGATGTCTATGTGCTAGGATCTATCATGAAGCACGAGATTAATCGAGATTTTAATGCAAATCTAATTATCACAATGTATCACCGTCGGATCCATCTGAGAACCAAACAAACCAACTAGGATCTTTCTCATCCAGATGGCCTCACATGCAGCTTGAATTTTTTCCATGTACTCTACATCTGCTGAAATGAGTGCCACAGATCAATGCTTCTTGTTGTACCAAGAAATTGTTGTCAATCCTATGCTGAAGATCCCTCTTGATGTGCTCTTTATGTCTGATGGACTACCTGCCCAATATACATATGTGAAGCCTTGAAGCTTCACTCCCTCTCACTCCCTTTGTCCATTTGTACCATAATCCATACTCTGATCTGCCCCTTATGTATCTCAAGACATGCTTCCCCGCCTTCCAAAATAGCTTGGTATGCTTAACCATAGCTTGACTCAGTTGGTTAATTGCGTAGCAAATGTATGGTCTGGTGTTCACTAAGTACATCGATGAACCAACTAACTGCCTATAGATAGTAGCTTCCACTACCTCTCCTGAAGTAGCATCCTCTTTTCTCCAATTTCCTAGAAGAGGAGTGTCCTTGGGCTTACATCTCTCCATGTGAAACTTACCCAGTATCTCTTTGGCATACTTGCCTTAAGAAACAAAAAATTTCGCCATCCCGCTGTCATATTTCCAAACCAAGGAAATAACGAAGGAGTCCCATGTCCTTCATTTCGAACTCCCTTGCAAGATCCTCCTTGCATGAGTGTATCAGCTGCTCATCACCAGCCAAAATTAGATCATCAACATAAAGTACAATAATCAATAGCTTACCCTCAACCACAACCTGTTACAGGTTTGCATCAGCTTCAATTTTGGTGAAGCCCAGTCCGGTGAAATAGCTGTCAATCTGAGTGTACAAAGCACGAGGTTCTTGATTCATCCCATACAGTGATCTCTTGAGTCAACACACATGTGACTCACTATCAAAGATCTTGAAACCTTTTGGTTGCTCTATGTACACTTCTTCCTCAATAACTCTATTGAGAAACACAATTTTCACATCCATCTGATGAATGTGCCACTCCATCTGTGCTGAGAGTGCAAGGATAGATCTAATGGAAGAGTACCTTGCAACTGGTGCAAAAGTCTCAGCATAGTAGATCCCCTCAATCTGTGAGAATCCCGGGGCCACAAATCTAGCCTTGTACTTCTCCACACTCCCATCAATAGCTTTATTTACCTTGTAGATCCATCTATATCCGACCATTGATTTACCAACCAGGCTTGGGACAATCTCCCATCCACTGTTCTTAAAAATGGAATCATACTCCTCCACCATTGCATCAACCCAAATTGGTTGCCTCACTGCCCCTTGAAAGGAAGATGGTTTTGTCAAGGTACACTTGCTCATAAGAGCCATGTATCCAGTAAAAATGTCTGGAGACTGTCTCTTTCTGCGCTATGAAGTAGGGTCTTCTACACTCTCTGATGCATCAAGTCTCAATATATCAGCTTTTGTGGTGTGACTTCTACAATTTGAGGTGGATGGCTCTGCATGAGTGTTTTCTGACACTTCATGATCCTATGCATGTGGTTTCTCCACATCTTGAGGCCTATCCTTTGGAACCAAGAGTTCCTCCTCTGCATGCAAATCCATCTCCCTCTCAAGGGACAATCACATGGATTTATCCTCATCAAATTTTATATCCCTTCGCACAACATTCATTCTGATGTTTGGAAAATACACCCAATAGTTGTGGGGAGTTTTAGTGTACCCCACAAATATCCCGATCTCAATTGTTGGTTCTAGCTTCTTCCTGGTGTCTTTAGTCCCATGCACATAAATAGATGAGCCAAAAATCTTAAGATGTGAAACATCAGGTTTCTTACTAGTGAAAGCCTCTTCTGGTGTACTCATGCCAAGAATCCTATGAGGACAACGATTTTGCACAAATACCGTTGTGTTGCATGCCTCTGCCCACAGATGCATCGATAGGCCTTGGTCATGAAACATCGCTCTTGTTGCACCCAAAATCATTTCGTTCTTTATTTCAGCGACCCCATTCTGCTATGGGTTATGATGCGCTATCATTTCTCTCTGAATTCCTTCTTTGCTGCATAAGTTCTTGAATTCATTGGAGATGTACTCACCACTATTGTCGCTCCTAAGAGCCTTCACATGCTTCCTCATGTCTTTCTCCACTAGTGCTTTGAACTCAAGAAACTTTGAGAACGTCTGATATTTCTTCTACATGAAGTAGATCCAGCACTTCAGAGAAAATTCATCAACAAATATCACGTAGTACTTATTATTTGTTGTCGAAGCAACAGAGAATGGTCCACACACGTCCGAGTGAACTCTCTCAAGGATCCCTTTGTCTCGATTCTCCTTCTCGTGAAAGGTGGCCTTTACATATTTTCCCATAGCACATCCCTTGCATGTGTCTGACTGCGCAAGTGTACCACTGGGAAGACCTGTAGAAGTCTGATGCATGACTTTTAAGGCTCTGTGGTGAAGATGGCCCAATCTCCTGTGCTATAACTCACCCTCATCCTGTCTCGCCACTTTGTCCGCCTTACCCATGAATGATGTGCAACCATCTACATCCATTTTATATAGATTCTTAACTCGAATCCCAATATTCTTGGCTTATCGTGTTGTTTTGTGTCGCGGGAAATATTTTCCTTCACTGAAAACAACATCATAGCCTCTATCCTCCAATATTGCCACTGAGACCAAATTTTTCTTCAAGCCTGGTACATGCATTACATATTTTAATTGAAAGGGTTTACCTGATTATCTCTGGAAGGTAATGGTACCAATCCCAGTAGCATTGTACCGCCCATCATCACCCATTTCGATATGCATCTAGAGGTCCTTCTCCTCAAAGCTACTGAAAATTTCTTTGTCTCCCGTCATGTGAAAGGATGCACCACTATCCAAATACCACATAGATCCCATTGCACTTGACACCATGCATGCAATGATCGAGAAGTCAAGCTCAAATTTTGAGGCCAAAGCCTCACTAGTTGTGGATCCCGAAGCCTTCTTTTTCTTCTTCTTTTGTGGACAATTAGTAGCATAATTCCCATGCTCGTGACAGTGAAAACACTTCACTCTAGACATGTCGCGCTTCTTTCCATATTTACCAAACTCGTATTTGGAATGGAATTTATTTCCTTTCCCTTTCTTTTCCTTGGCATCCAAAGCACAATCTTCTTCATCTTCATTCTTAGATGAAGATCCATCTCTGGTATTCTGTCTGAACTCCTCTTGCACCAAATCCGACCAAATTCATTCCCAATTTGGCAGCTTTTCCCTTCCATTGACAGAGCCCTGATAACTATGCCAACTCTTGGGAAGTCCTAGAAGAGATAGGCTCACCAAATCATCATCAGCGACAGTAATTCCAATGCTCCCCAAATCATCCCGACATCGGACAAACTTTGTTAAATATTTTGGCATGGAGTCGCCTTTCTCCATCTTGATCTTCCTGAGTTTATCTTTCAGTGCCCATTTCCTATGGTCACTACTGCTCTGAAATAGATATGTCAAAGCTTTCCACATAGCATATGGTGTCACTTTGCCATGGATACTTGAGATAATGTGTCTCGTACTCCCTCTAGTAAGATCATCCTCGCCTTTTCCACTTT
Organism: Pinus albicaulis; assembly: GCA_034641835.2. Classification (NCBI taxonomy): domain Eukaryota; kingdom Viridiplantae; phylum Streptophyta; class Pinopsida; order Pinales; family Pinaceae; genus Pinus; species Pinus albicaulis. The sequence continues at coordinate 12,933,217 of CM076570.1, read as the reverse complement.
CTTTTGCCATGCATCAATATTTGCAACATCTGTCACAGCGGGTTTAGGAACATCATTGTCAATGAATTCATTCAAGCAATTGTCTTTGAGTACTGCCTCCATCATGTATTTCCAAGAAATATAGTTAGAGCTACCCTCAAGTGCATACTCCAATCTCAAGCCATTGAAATCCATTTCGATCCTGAATTAGTTGTAGCACCAAGAAAGTCTTCTGAAAATTCGAATTCTATTTAGTCACAAACTCATGGATTCAATATGATCCAACAATGTACTAAATCTAGATACTGAATCACTTCTAGAAATCAATTCTGTGATTTAAAACACAATTGCCAATCACATGAAGCAAAGAAGAATCAAATCAAACCACAACATAGATAATTTCTCGGGGAAAGCTTACTGCTCAAAACCCCACTATATTCTATTGTATATTCAGCATGGATACATGAAACAATTACATACAACTCTTCTCACAAGAGCCTCTTGTACTCAGCTAATTGTCTCACACTATCCTAGAAAAAGCTGACCAACACAGAGCCAATTCCCAGCCTCTAAACATCCTGCATTGCTTGCATAATCCCTGATGAATGCAATCCCTATTATTTAGGAATTTTGGCCTTCCTTGACTCTGCAAGGATAATGGGAAATCCAATGAGTGTTTGGTTGCATGGGTGCAACCCAATAATCCTATAACGAATAGTAAACATCCCTTTCACCAAGATCTCAACTGGGTCTCCACTGGAACTGACATACATGTAGCTAATAATAGTAAATCGTGAGTTGCATGTGAGATCACTGTGTGAATTAAATAATATTTAATTCACTTGATCTCTCACTAGTGCAACAAACAGTTACAACTAGCACAACTGACTTTAACTCACTTAACTGAGTTAAAATGACTACAACGTGCATTAACTAATACACCACTGCACTTTGAACTCTGTTACAACTAGAATTACTCTACATACCTCACCAACTACCCTCAACTCGAAATTCATGAGATAACTGAGTTTATCACACTCAGTTAACTATTACAAGTGATTTTGAGAATAGATTATAATTTATTGTCCATCTTAATTAAGGGATAATTAAAATAGACATGCACCAAATTTAGCCCACACCAGTGTAGGTGTTGCTAAGACATGTGGTCCCACACTAGTGTAGGTGCTGCTTGGACCTCCTGGTCCCACACTATTGTAGGTGCTGTAATTTCTTGTTGGACTTCAACATTTTCCACTTCTTCCCACTGATGATCTTTTTATAGGGTATGTGAATGCATATCTTGTTGGACCTATCAACTACCACAAATAGGTAGTCATGTACCTTCTTGGTTTTTGGTAAACCTCTCAAAAAATTTATGGAAATTCTTTCCCAAGGAAAAGCGAGTACAAGTAAGGGATGGTATGTACCCTCTTTCTTATTATTAGGCTTGTTGGTATGGTAAAGTATACGTCCTCTTATGAACCTATCTACATCTTCTTACATACTCGACCAGTACACACACCTCTATAAGTTGGCCATTTTTTCCATACATCAAAATACCCTGTAAACTTGGAGGTGTGTTTCTTTGAGTAGCTATAGTTGCTCACCTTTAGGAACACATCACTTTTCCAACTTGTAGAGTAACACATTTTGAAGATGATAGTCAATTGGGTTATCTCCACTGTCACCATGATTCTGGTTCTAGATCTACTAAAACACTTCCTTGAATTCCTCGCCCTCCATATATGCCCCTCTATATGCATCATGGGTGAAAGGCTCCATGTACATTAGAGTTCCCAAAGTTGTGATATTTGATGTGGGTGTCTTTAAAAATATGTCGACCAAATTGTTTGTGTTGACCTTATTGTGATTCATCACTAAATGAAACCATTTTTGTAACTTACTCTGGGCCTACAAGTATTGTAGTGGGCAGTGATTAATGCAAATTATTGTCTCCTTTACCATCAGATAATATTTCCACTTCTTGACATCTTTTACCAGTGCATAGAGTTCATTATCGTAAGTAGGGTAGTTTAGAATCACCCCATGAAGCACTTAAGAATAGTGACATACATTCCTTCCTCTTTACATCAATATCGCCCCCATAGAATATCCACTCGCATCTCATCTCCACTTTTGAAAGGATAATACAAGTTTAATAATGCAAGAATAAGTGCTTGACAAATTTTATTCTTTAACTCTCAATTTCCTTTTGTTGACCCTTTCCTCATTAGAAACTATTGCCACTCATTGTTGTGGCATGGAATGGAAAATGAGCTATGAATTTCCTTAGGTATTGTTTTGCCCCAAAAAAAATCTTGACCTCAGAATCATCAGTAGGAACTAGGAACTTCATGATGGCCTCCGTCTTGGAAGGCTCTATATTCAAATCTCCTACACCAATCACATATGCTAAATACACCAAAGGCTATTTTTGAATCTCACGTTTCTTGATATTCGTTGGCAATTGGTGCTTCTTCAATGTATCTAGCACCTGCATCAAATGTGAGATGTGCTCCTCCCTAGTAGCACTATATACCATTATACCATCCAAATACACAATAACAAATGTATCTAAGTATGGGCACATTATATCATTCATTAATTTCATGAATGTAGCTATTGCATTGCATGAATAACCACTCATACAGACCTTGTCTTTATTTGAATGAATTTTTTCAGTTATCTTCTTCTCTAACTTGAACCTAGTCATACCATAATTTTAGGTCCATCTTGGTGAAGTATTTTTCTTGATGTTATTGGTCCAACATATTATCTATCCTTGGCTTTGGGTGCCTGTTCTTGAACACAATTTTGTTAAATTCCCTATAATCAATGAACACTCACAAGTCCCATCATTCTTTGGAAAAATTAATGCGTGTGACCAACTTGGTAAGGTGCTTCATTGTATGACAACCTACTCCAACTACTTATACAACTAAGTCTTCACCTCATTTTCTTTTATAATGGAATTCCGATACAACTTGATGTTTGGAAATGGGCAGGCTGATAATAGTTTGATCTCATGTCGTGACTTCCCTCTCAGGTGGTAGCCCTTTAGGCTCTTGGAAAAATTCCTTGTATGCCTATAACAAATCTTCCAATTGTTATATATGTTCCTTGGTGCACCTCTAGAGATGCCTTTTCTCTTATTGACTCTCCCATAAACCGATTTTCTCTTGGAAATAGAAAAACATACTTCTTACGAGAAACGATCAATTTTTTTGGCTCGGTTGGCACTTATCAACGAAATACTTACCCTTGTGCATGTTGATGGTGAAGTATTTCTTTTCCTTGATGAGGTGGTATTGGTCGACTTTTCACATGAATTTTGCACCCCGCATATACATATAGGGATTATTAAACACCATTCCACATACATTAAGTGGAACTACATCCAATTCTACTTCATCAATAAAATCAACACTGATAACAAATTTAATTTTACATTATTTTTCTACCTTGATTTCTGCATCCTTATTTACCCATCGAAATGGATATGGGCTAGGATGATTCCAAACCTCTAGTTCTAAGTTGTTGACCATCTATACTGCAATGATATTTTTTTGTGATCTTGAGTCAAATAGAGCATCATTTTTTTGTTTTCTTGAATTGTATCATTATATGGAAGAGTTTGGTCATCTCCTTTTCTTCCTATTGCTGAAGGCTACTCGATTTGGTCATCTCCTTTTTTGCAGTGATGTACAAACAATATTTTCATCCATGTTAGAGTTTATTTTTTCCTGATTATTTGAACTTATGGCCATGATATTTTTCTTCTTCCTTGTTGGATTCACAACTATACTGAGAGGGGGGTAGGTGAATAAGTATTATGACATTTTTTAATTATTTAAACATTTGAACATCATAAACCATTAATATCATAAGTTGAACAAGTAACCTAAGATATATGTGAAAAATCTTACGGGAGAAAACAACAAAAATTATTTATATGAAATATCTTGTAGGCACCAACCTACTATTACATCAATTTGTAGGCACCAACCTACAAGAGACACCAATCCTCTTTGTTTTTTTTAGGCACCAGCCTATATGAGACACCAATTCCCTATACTAATTTGTTGTCACCAACCTACAAGAGACACCAATCCCATATGCTTATTTGTAAGCACCAACTTATAGGAGAGACTAATCCCCTTTTCTTCAATTTGTGTAGGAACCAACTTACATGAGACTAATCCTCTCAATTGCTTTGTAGGAACCAACCTACAAGACCAAATCTATTTGCTTCTTTAGAATGCCTATTATTTTATTATACTTCACCAAGTATGCTTGTTATTTCTTATTTCACCAGGTTTTCTTGTTTCTTCTGTCTTCACTAGGTCTACATGTTTCTTCTTCCTTCACCAGGTCTACTTCTCCCAAAACTTTTTGTTTTTGGCTTCTTCTAAAGAATTAACTTTCACAACATGTCACATATCCAATTTTTCAAATCTAGTCTAGATTTCTATCACAAGTACCTAGAGACATATTCTCTATCTCCTCTAGATGTCACAGTCTGAAACATCTCAGAAATAAATTTATATAAAAAAATCCCAAGCTTACCTATTTAAAGCATGTTTCAGGAGCATTCAAGAACGCTAACTTCTTCATATCATACCTCTACAATTATAGTGTACCGAGGTATGAAATTTTTATTATAGGTACATTGAGATATCTTCTATGTCTTCTCCATATTTCATAGTATGAAACATTAGAAAGAAATTTGTCACAAAAAAATCAATTTTATCTATTTGAAGCTTGTTTTAGGAGCATTCAAGAACACTAACTTCCTTAGATCATATATCCAAAATTATAGTGAAACAAGTGATCCAGGAGGATATTGGTGTCCACCCGCCTATTCCACTTGGACCCTCACCATTGTTTCTTTCATATTTTCAGTTTCCTTAATTGTAGCACAATTTACTATTTTTAGAAGTTTTTTTGGACTTGAACTTCCAGAGTCGTTTTGAGGCCCTAAAAGACGTTTTTTTTTTTTTTTTTTTGGAAAATGGGAAAATGTGATTTTGTAATGAACATTTGTATTCAAAAGTTTTATTCCTCATATATATCTTTCTAACAAGGTATCGTGGACGTCAAATGAAGATTGTATGCCAAAGTTACGACCTTGGGAAGTTGGTGTACCAATTTACCCCAACAAGGCCCACAGTTTTGGCGCTTCATATCCTAGGGCTAGGTTTTTGGATTTTTAGAGTTTTCCATTGTTTCTAAATCATAAATAGGCCCTTGGGCCTAATTGTAACACTATTCAGAGGCATGTAGTTGCCACATCTCTTCTCGAAGATAAGCTACCATCGCCCTAGCTAGTTTATTTCCATTTTTGTATGTAATCATATTTCGGTTCTTTGATATTAATTAGATGAAGTGTTATTTATGTTGCATCTCTGTATCTATGGTTATATTTGTATTCTATTACGTTCATATTTAAGTTTTAATAAGTGGTATCAGAGTGGTCTTCTCTTTCTCTATTTTTCTTTTCATGTCCCCAACAAGGTCGGGGTATAAGGAGTTAGGGCTCGAGTTGGTTGAATCTTTGCAATACCAACCTAGAAAACCCAAATTACCTCACGTGGCGGAAGAAATGAAATATGAGGGAGTAGGAGATCCTTTCAAAAATTTCTCGAAGAATCCCTCGAGCGAAAGAGGAACGTGATTATGGACAACTTTTCCCAGATCCTTCAGTGGCTACCCACAAGCGATGAATAATATTCAAGCAACCACTCTGGAAGCACCACTCCCTTTAACGTACAAGTTAACTTTGAAATCTCCATATTTGAAGCTCATATAAATGTGAATGTCGTAGATAAATGGTTAAAACCTCTAGAAGGACATTTTTCGGTTCATGATTTTTCCAACCGGGAAAATATTATTTTTTCACTCCTTAAAGTTGCCCCAAACGTCAAGGACTGGTGGGAACCTACTATGATAAGAGGGACGAGAGTGCACCCTCACTATTTTTAGTCACACCCACTTGGAATTATTTTCGAGACGCCATCAAGGAGAAGTATCACCCTGTTAGGATCTATGAGGATAAATACATAAAGTGGACCACACTGCGGCAGGGAGGGGACCAAGTCATGCCAGAGTTCACAAATATTTTTCATACCCTTCACACGAAGTTGGGAATCAAGGATTATTAGCGACATTTGGTACTCAAGTATCTCTGTTTTCTACACAAGTACATCGAGGATGAGATGGAGTTCCTGGACATCTCCTCGCTTGGCATTGCCTATCGATACATTATCAAGATCGAGCAAAAATTTAAACTGAAGAAGTGAGACTTTGGATCTGCGAATATGAAGCAAGGAAAAGGTGCCCCCAAACCACAAAAAAAGGATAGAGCCAAGGTGGGGCGACCCAGGACAACCCGTCAAACCCTAAGGAAAATAACAACACCATGAAGACAAATAAGGACACGGGAAAATGGTGTGAGTTACATAAGAGCCCCACTCACAACACCAACAAATGTCAAGCAAGGCAGTCACTGGTGGCCGAGATGAAGGCTTATGAATCAGACGCATGTTCTAACTCTGAGTCAGAACCCGACAATAGGAATGACAAGGGGAAGCAGATTAATAATGTAAATCCCAGTGCTATCGTTTCCACCACCAAGATCCAGAAGAATGAGCCTGAAGATCTAGAGGAGGGGGAGTGCCACTTCCACTCACAAATATGGGTGAAGGGTTCTCTGCTGCAGTTCATTATCGACGGTGGGAGCCAAAAAACCTCATTTTAGCAAATTTCATGAACCAACTGGGCCTACTGACCAAAACACACCCGCAAATGTACACCATTAGGTGGCTTCACCAAGGATGAGATCTCTACGTCAACTAGTAGTGACGCCTTCCCTACAACATCAAGCCCTTCACATATGAGGTATTGTATGATGTTTCTCCTCTTGAATTTTGTGATTTATTATTAAGTCAGCCATACTTGTGGAAGCGACATGTTTTGTATGAGTCTAGGCCTCGCAAAGTTATTATTACTTTGGGCAATAAGTTGTACACGATACTAGAGGTAGCACCACCTACCACCACCTCTTTGATCACTGCAAAGAAATGTAGTAAGATCATTTCCCATACAGAGAAATTTTTTTCCTTATGATTTTCCCTTAGGGAAAGAAGAAGATTGTGGACATGGCCTCCAGATAGTGCTCCTCCTCACAGAAGTAGCATATGGACAAGGCCATTGAGTAGTACAAGGACATATTCACCTCACCCACAAGGGTACCTCTACATTGTTAGATCACGCACTCCATCGATTTGACCCTTGGTGTGCTGCTACCCAATGGAATAATCTATCAATGCTCTCTTATGGAGAGAGATGAAATCAAGAGGCAGATTCAGGAGCTATTGCAGAAATGGCACATCAGGCCAAGTTCATCACCCTATGGGAGCTCGATCGTGTTGGTACATTGAAAGAAGAATGGGATCTGGACACTCTGTATTGGCTATTGGGTGGTGAATAATATCACTGTTCAGAATAGGTATCCAATCCCATGGATTGATGGCCTTCTAGACCAACTCCAAGGGAGAAAATATTTCAGTAATATTGACTTGAAGTCTGATTATCACCAAGTACTAATCGAACTCTCCGATGTGTGGAAAATTGCCTTCAAATATAGGGAGGGCCTTTTCGAATGGCTAGTCATGTCTTTTGGGTTGACGAATTCCCCCACAACCTTCATGAGGCTAGTGGATGACATCTTACGACCCTTCACCAACTCATTTGTGGTAGTGTATTTGGATGACATCCTGATCTTCAACCAGAATTGGGAAGACCACCTCCACCATATTCGACAGGTCCTACAAACCCTGCGTCAACACAAGTTGCGTGCCAATTTGGATAAGTGTACTTTTGGTATTACCCAGGTTCAATATCTTGGGTACACCATTGATGATCGAGGTGTGCATGTCAACCCAACACATGTCATTCGATATTTTCCAACCCCAACCACTCTAACATAGCTTCGCAGCTTTCTGGGTCTTACCAATTTCTATCGCAGGTTTGTGTTGGGGTTCTCTCATATCACTTGGCCTTTAATTCAAGTCACCAAGGGCAGAGCGAAATCAAAGTTCTTTTGGTATGAATCCCAATAGAAGGCATTTTCCAAGTTGAAGCATCGCCTCTACTCTACACCAGTGCTCACATTACTAGACCTACAACAACCATTTGAGACTGAGACAGATGCCTTTGAATATGCTATTGGTGCAGTTCTTACTCAGTAAGGGCATGGAGGTGCATATCACAGTGAGACACTTTCATACATAGTCCAAAAGTATCCCACCTATGAAAAAGATATGTATTCAATTGTGCAGGGTGACCGACAATGGAAACATTAAATTTTTGGGAAGGAAACGATCATCCACACAAACCACCGATCCCTACAGTTCATATAGACACAAGGGAAGTTGTAGAAAGATCGCCGTCAGAAATGGTCCACATAACTGCAACAGTTCCATTTGAACATTAAGTACAAGAAGGGCAACACCAATAATGTTGTATACTTCCTTAGCCAAACACCGGTCATGATGCTAACCACTATGCTCGACTCTTGTGGGCACGAGACTTCGTGGTGGCCGATATTTACAAGAGCGACTAGAATTCGACAACACATAACAAATGCTCCTAGAAGGCAAGAAAGTTCCAAATTTTCCCCTCCAGGATACACTATTGTGCCACATGGGACACCTTTGTGTTCCTTCAAGCGAGCGTGTCAAGATGATTTGGGAGGTGCACTACAGTCGGGTCGTTGAAAATTTTGGAGTAGAGAAAACAGTGGTAGTACTATAGAATTATTTTTATTGGCCAAACCTTCAACAGGATGTTGGGAAGTACATCAGATCCTACACTGCCTGCGCCATTGCCAAACCGACCATCCAGAAGCAAGGCCTGTATACTCCTCTTCCTACTCCTAGTCGACCTTGGGAATCTATCTCCATGGATTACATGTTAGACCTCCCTTCTACTAAGAATGGAAACGACTGCATTTTCGTGGTCTTCGACAAATTCTCTAAGATGGTCATTCTGGCGACCTACAAGAAGAGTATCACATCAGAAGTCACCACTATTCTCTTCTTTGAAAGGGTGTGGTTACACTTTGGGATCCCACATTCCATTATCTCAGATCGAGACAACATGTTCCTAAGTACATTTTGGTCAAGTACCTGGTCGATGATGGATACCAAGATCACTAAGTACACGACTTTCCACCCCCAAACTGATGGAAAAACAGAGGTTGTCAACAAGATGATCGTACACATTATGCGCATGTACAACTCAAAACATCCACGCGCATGGAATGAAAGCCTCCCTTATTTCTAGCACAACTACAACAGAGCTCTCCATAGCTCAACTGGCCACAACCCTTTTCAGGTGGGGTTGGAATTCTAGCCACTATGTCCCATTGGTGTGGTCGTACCATTTGTAGCTACTCAGGCAGATTTAGGTCATTTCAATTATGAAGTTGGATGGGCTAACAACTTCATTGAGTGAATTCAACACATCTTCCAACAGTTCCATGAAATATTGAACAGAGCCAATGCTAAGTACAAGTAGCAAAATGATAAACATCGGGTGCCACACAATTTCCAGGTGGGTGAAAAAGTTTGGTTACATTTGCAGAAGGAGCGCCTCGTTAGGGCCTACCACAAGCTTCGCCCACTCTGATATGGGCCTTACACCATCACTAAGGATATTAGGGACAACTCTTTTGAGCTCAGCATTCCACCTTTCCTTTGCATTCACACAATATTCAATGTGGACGGACTGCGACCATACTTTTCACCATTATTGGACACGCCAAACATTGATGAGCAGCTGACACCAACAGATCTCAACCCAAAATGCATCGACCAGGCCACAACTAATAGGATCATGGACACACATATCAAGAACACTTGCCAACAGAAGATCCAACTATATCAAGTTTTCAAAGATGGCTAGCTCCTACACCAATGCAAGTGGCTCACCAGGGACCAAGTTCATTAGAATTTTCCCCATCTCACAGAGGCACTCAACACAATGGGTACCATCGCTTCCTAAGGAGAGAGGACTGATACAGGTGGATATTTGTGGCTATCCTCCTATTCCACTTGGAACCCCATCATTTTTTCTTTCAGTTTTTTAGTTTCCTTAATTGTAGCACAATTTACTATTTTTGGTAGTTTTATTTTAGTTTTGAACTTCTGGAGCCATTTTAAGGCCCTAAAATATGTTTTTTTGGAAAATGGACAAATGTAAATATTTTATTAACATTTTCAATTGAAATTTGTATTCCTCGGATAGATATTTCTAATGAGGTATCGTGCGCGTCAAATAGAGATTGTATGCCAAATTTACGACCCCGGGAAGTTGGTGTACCAATTTACCCCAACGGGGCCCACAAATTTGGCACTTCATCTCCTAGGGTTAGGTTTTTGGATGTTTAGGGTTTTCCATTGCTTCTCAATCATAAATAGGTCCTTGATATTCATTGTAATACAATTCAGAGGCATGTAGTTGCCACATATCTTCTCATAGATAATCTACCATCGTCCAAGCTAGTTTAATTCCATTCTGTATGTAAGAATATTTCAGTGCTTTGATATTAATGAGATGAAGTGTTATTTCTTCTACATCTCTACATTTATTGTTATATTTGTATTATGTTGCGTTCCTATTTAAGTTTGGATCAACAAGATCTGAAGTTTATATCACATGTAGGTTGAGATATCTTCTTTGTCTCCCAAATATTTAAAACTATAAAACATTACATAAAGAAGGTTACATAAAAATACAAAGCTGACTTGTTTGAAGAATATTTCAGGAGCTTTAAGGAAGAATAACTCCCCAGATGACACCTCCAAAATTATAGTGAACCAAGGTATGAAATTTCAACCATAAGTACATGACAATGTTTTATCTGTATCGTCCACATTTCACGATCTAAAACATACCAAAAGAGAATCCATAGTGAAAATTCCAAGTTGATTTGTTTGAAATAGATTTCAGGATCATTCAAGAAGCCTAACTTCCTTATATCATATCTCCAAAATTATAGCAAACCAAGCTTTGAAATTTTAACCACGAGTACTTAACGATTTTTGTCTCTATCCTCCAAGTTTCATGGTTTGAAACATCCTAGAAGAAAATTTATAGTGAAATTGTCAAGATGACTCGTTCACCCCATAAATCATTATTTTCTTGCACATTTAATTTCCAAGAATCACTCCAAAAATATTCCTCAGCACCTCTTGGACACCTTAAATATATTTTTTCTTAGGTACACTCAAATGAATTCATTTATTCTTTGTTTATAGTGTTTCTACATTCACTTACTGGGCTAACCTATAAAACTAGTTATGCCAATCTACTTTTATTTTGGTTGGGTCATCCTCACGAAATAATTCATATCTCCTCATTCATATATAGTTAAAGGGAGTTCCATAAACCATCGGAAAGGTCCTAAAATAACATGTCCAACCATATATCTTATGCTCCAAGTTTATCTAGGAAATTTGAGTACAAATCTTTCAATGATAGGGTATCGAAACTATACATCAAAAACCCAAAAACAGTATTTCCAATGTTTTTCATTTTCCAATATTTATATTGGACATATGTAATATTCCTTTATCTTTTCCATCAACGAAAACAACATTTCCAACAATATCCCCCTTTGTTATTTTTGGTAAAACTTATTCAATTCTACAATAATACTAAGGAACTTCCTTTGTCTGCAATTCTCCTTGTGCCTGCAACTTCTCCCCCTTTAACATCAATGGAAAATGGATGCTCTCCTTGAGCTTGTGCTTCTCCTTATTTGTAATTATTCTTTTGTCTACAATGTTTCTTAGTGTATGAAACTCTTCCTATGTTTATGAATTATCTTAGTGACTACAATTTCTCCCCTTGTCTATTATCTCTCCTTATGTTTGCATATATTTTTTACTTATAGATGCAATTTATTCCTCTAATATGTCAACAATAAAACAATTATGTTTTTATGATTGCTTACTTTTTCTTTATTTGCAACTAGGCTCTCCATGTCAAGGTTGTGTCTATCTGTTCTTGCATGCAACATTTCTTCATATACAACTCTAATTTTGAGACTTCTCACTCTATATTTGAAATTCAACCTTTCACTTTTTCCTTTTGGGGCTCCTCCTCTTAGGATTATGCTTCATTTTTTCTATAGTTTAACTCCTTTGAATGCACTTTCTTCTTTTCCTGAAAAGGGACGCTCCTCCTAAATTTATGCTTCTCCTTATTTATAACTCTCTCCTTTTCTTGATATTAAGGGCAAGATGCTTCCCCCTTGAACTTATGCACTGTTGTTAATTGAAATGCACCATTTACTTCACTTTCTACTGTTGATTCATATCATGTAACCTTTCCATTCCATCATTCTTGTCTTGTAGCTCACTCTAAAATGTTCCCATCTTATTAATGTGGCTTGAGGTGTTGTGATATCTTACTTATCTGTTACTAATGAGATGGGAGCGATATTACTTCCTTATTTTGTCTTAGATATTCAAAAGTCTCACTGGGTAGAGGTCTGGTAAATATATCTACAACATGTTCCTTAGCAGCAATGTATTCTAGCTTAACACTTTGTTTTGCTACCTTCTCTGTTAAAAAGTGATAATTGATGGGAATGTGTTTTTTCTTTGAATGCATCACAAGGTTATTTTAAATATGAATTTCACTTGTATTATCATAGACAATTGATATTGGCTAATCATATTCCACTATGATATCCTTAAGAGTCTACTTCGTCCAAAGAAATTGAGTACAATGCGTTCTTGTTGCAATGTATACAAATTTGGTTGTGAATAGGGAGATTAAGGTTTGTTTCCTGCTCAACCATGATACCAGACAATTGCTAGAAATAATGCTCCTCCACTTGTACTTTTCACATCATCTATGCTTCCTTCCCAATATGCATCTATATCTAGTAAAGTATTTTCTTTTTTAACATCATAGGCCAAATTCCAGAGTGCCCTTCAAATATATAAATATTATCTTAACTACTTGCACATGAGTTTCCATTGGTGCAGATTAAATTCTTGTAACCAATCCTATTGCTTGCATAATATCTGGTACTGATGTTGTTAAATATAGTAAGTTCCCAATCATTGACCTGTACATAATTTAATTTGCATCAAGGGATTCATCATCTTTTCTCAACTTGCATCCTATGACCATGGGTGTGTTGAAAAGTTCATAGTGTTTCATCCCAAATTTATTCAACATTTCCTTAATGTATTTAGTTTGGGAGATTAATATTCCCTTTCTAGATTGAATAAATTTTATATCTAGAAATAATGAAAAATCACCTAGCATGGACATTTCAAATTCTTTATGCAGTTCTTTTGCAAACCTCTTGCTCATTGTGTCAACATCATTTCCTTTAAATATGAATCTTCATTTTGATGATCAATAGCTTGAGCTTTCATGGCTAGGAGATCTTCTTCATCATCACTATCTTCGAATTTTGCATATGGACATTCAAAAACATGACCTATTTTACCACACTGAAAACATTTGGATAATAGATTATCTTTTAATTTTCCAAATCCTCTTATCAAGTTTTTTACAAATTTAACTTTTTTCTTCATTAGATTCATATCTGGAGCAATAATACCCTTTGATATTTTCTATCTGCTTTGAATCGTTGAGAACTTCTTCCCTCTGAGCTGACTTCTTTATTCTTATTTCATATGCAATATACCATCTTTAGATTCTCCTTATCTTTCATTTCTTCAACGTCACCTCCTTCATAGGTGTTTTGCATCTTATCACATATTTATTTTGTTGGTTTAAAAAGAATCACCTTATCAAACATACAATTAAAAGTGGAATATGACAAAAGACTAGGGTTAGAGTTCTCATCAAATTTGCATTTTTTGGGATTGTTTAACATTTTGGGTCAAGTTAGAATGGGCCAAAATTGTTACGAAATTTGAACTATTATGTTGATAAGCTCAAATTTTAAACATAATTTTTCACTAAAAATGATGATTGATTGAAGTGAGATAACATGAATCTTCTTCTAACGTAGTTAGGGAAGGAAACACCTAAACATGCACTTGAAAACAAAAATGTGACAAAATACCAATTAGGTTAGAGTTCCTATCAATTTTGTGCTTTTTGGGATTTTCTAATGCTTTGGGTTGAGTTGGAGTAGGGAAAATCCTTGATGGAAGCTAAACTTTTTTTCTCCCCTTAAGAAAATATATCCTCAGGAAGCTCCTAGGAACCCTTCATTCCAATAATGGTACCTAGTGCAACTCAAATAGTGTTGACTATTGTATGCTAACCTAAGAGGTACATCAAGTAAGGCCCACATATGTAGAGGAAAGTGGCCTACAGACGTTAGCATAAGATCTCCTACATGTTATTCACAATTCTCAACCACTTAAGCTAGCTCATTAGGTTACAAAATGAGCAATTATGACAAGAAGGTCAAATTTTAAATTGAAATTTGTATTAAAAATAAGGATTGTATCAAAGTGGGATGGCATGAATCTTCTTTCAAAGTAGTTGGGGAAGGTGCTACCTAAAAATACACTTGAAAACAAAAAAGTGACAAATTATTAGGGTTAGAGTTCCCACCAATTTTGTGTTTTTTAAGGATTGTTTAATGTTTTGAATTGAGTTGTAATGGGCCAAAACCCCTACGAAACTTGAACTATTATGATGAGAAGGTAAATTTTTAAATATGGATTTGCACTAAAACTAATGACTACATTGAAGTGAGATGGTGTGAATCTTCATATAAGGTTGATTAAGTTGGAATGGGCCAAAACCCCTACGAAACTTGAACTATTATGATCAGAAGGTCAAATTTTAAATAAGGTTTGCACTAAAAATAACAACTGCATTGAAGTGAGATGTTGTGATTCTTCTTATAATTTAATTAGGGAAGGTAACACCTAAAAATGAAGTCAACGACATAACTTTGACAGAAAACCATGTTTAGAGTTCCCATATATTTAGTTTTCGGGAGTTTTCTTGATGTTTTGGGTCAAGTTAGAATGGGTCAAAACACCTACAAAATTTGAATTACTATGACTAGAAGGTTGAATTTTATATGAACTTTTGCACTAAAAATAATTTCATTGAAGTTAGACAAACTACATCTTTTTTTTTCTCAGAAAGAAAAAACCAACAATTTTCATTAAAATGAAAAAAGTTTACATAAACTATGAAAATAAACAAGATAACAGGGCACACAGGCTCACCACGAAACCCCATAAGGAGCACCAGGTATAGCCCAAAAAATAAGGATTAAATCATTACAATGTGGGTCAACGGACCCCAACATAAATCTGAAAGAAAAAAGGGCACAAGGCCCGCAAACAAAAAACAACTGGAAGATGCTCTAAGTGGCTTGGACGTGCCTGGAGATGCTTCGATGGAAATCATCATAGGCACACACCAAATTAGTACAAAAAATAGCCAAAAGTTTCTCTGACCAACTTAGACACGCTCGGAGGTGCTCCAACAAGCCTCATTACACACATGCATGCTAAATAGTCCACCAGGGATGAAGCCCCACACTAAAACAAGCCCAAAAATGGGCAGTGTGAAAATGAGCCGAAAAACTCTGAAAAAAATGGCAGAAACCCCAAATATAACTCCCACGAATAGGAAAACAGTAGGAAGGAACCCGGTGTGACAATAAAGTGGCTATGAAGTCCAGCAAGTAGCCGATAGTGACTCCAGAAAATCGATGAATGAAAGCAAAAGAGCATGGCACAAACAACAACGACAAGAGCTTTACATAAAGAGAGCATCTGTAGAAAAAGCATGATTCCAACCAAGGAAAAAGAAAAATACCCCTAACCATAATGGTAGCCAACGTGTCGATGAAGGGCCGATGATCATGTGCTCAAAATTATGCTCAAAAATTAAAGTTTTCGAAATGGTGTGGAACCTAAACGACCATGTAGATCTCGTCGTTCTGAATCTAGCGCAACTTGTTTCATGGAAAACCGACACCGTATGCTCCCAGAAACGTGTTTTTCCCGCTTTGTCAAACATGCAAATTTTTTAAGAAAAAAAAGTGCAGGGACAACTCAGTCATCAGTCCGTACTCTTTACTGGGCATGCCCAGTTGGCAGGTTGACTGGTCAAAGGGATTTTATTTGGCGAATTATGTTATACCAAGTGGCACATTTTCATTGGTTTGAAATGGCGGTTTGTGATTCTTTTGTAGGTGGCCAATCATAGGATGCAATGTGGCAGCCCAAGGGCCACAAAAATTTATTAAGGTCCGGCAGCAACAGTGGGGGTTGAACCCATGACCTCTAAGCAACTAATAAATGGCTTCACCATCTCACCAACCATTTGGTTCTTAATCATAGGTGGCACAGTGTATATTTAAATTGTAACAGTTTTATGTTTGGGGGTGGGGGCTGGGGCCTAGCCCCAGCCCTAGTCACCGCGCCAGAGGGCAGGAGGCAGCCCCCCATTATGTTAACCGTAACATAAAACCCGTCAGGGATATGTAAATGGAGTCCACGACTTTCTAACCATTTGCTGAGACCTCCACCAAACTGTTGGGTCGCCAGGACCGCCACGTAAACCGCCTACTAAGTCGCCCCATGTGAATGTGTTGGCATTAACCGCCTGGTGGAAAATTATATTTAAAAAAGTATTTGCACCAATATAATGAATGGTTTTAAATTCATATTTAAGGCCTTAGTGGAAAAATTAGTGCCCCGACAATTTCACCCAGAAATTGGGCAACCTGGAGCTCGGTTAGCGGATTTGGAGGCGAAATTGTAGGGTGGTGCCAGATTTGGTGGAATTTAGGGTACGGTAGTGCCAAAACTTTGCGAAGCCATAACTTACTCGATTTTTGACCAAATTCGAAGGAGAAAGAGGCTAGATAGGAATTTTTGGGCATTATGGAGCCATGGGAGTAGGTTTTAGATATGTTTGAGCATTGTAAATGTATGTAATCACAATTTTAAACATAATTGAAGAGGTCCAAGGCATTGGAAGTTAGAACAAGGAGGCGTAGCACAAGAGGGGTGAATTCCTTCATCATGTGTTGTTGTGATACTGTTTTGATGATGTTCATGTATATTATATGTTTTTTTTCAGTGTTTTGTTCATGTTAATTTGTTCATGAAATTTGCATATAGCACATAGAAGCTCATGGTTAAACTTGCAATTTACTCCACAATCCTCAAGCACTTTGTTTATATTTTGAAGAGGAATTTAGTACCGCAAAACTAATTTTCCCATTCAAATCAAGTTGGTATCAGAGCACTAGGTTTCCTTGTGCAAGGAGGATTTAATTGTTTTTCAAGTGTTTAAATGCTTACAAGGATGAAGCTTAGAAGAGGAGAAGGCAAGCTTGTGGGTGCAGGTTCTCAAGTTCGAGCAAGGAGAATAAGGGCACAATCTCCACCACAAGATTCACCTCCTGTCATAATTGAGGCTTCAATAAGCATGTCTCATGAAGGTGGGAATGATAACATGATAGAGGATGAGAACGTTTTTAGGAAGGATTTCTTTGACATGACAGAGATGGTGAAATTCCTCGATGAATAGAGGAATACAAGGTTGCAGGGTAAAAGCTCCAGGCCTCCAAGAGGAGAGGGTTCTCTAGGAGGAGGAGGTAATGGAAATGGTGATAAGCCACCATATACTCCACCACCATCTTCACATTCATCTTCATACTCTTCCACTACTACAACCCTTACTCATACACGTCAACATACCTCAAAATGAATTGGTAAAACACCCCTGTTAAAACTTGATATTAAATTTGAGCTGCCTATGTATAATGGCGAAGTGAATGTAGATAAGCTTGAAAATTGGGTTCGTCAGTTGGAGGTCTACTGTAGGATTCAAAACCTTTAAGAAGATGACACAAAGATTCAGCTAGATTCCTTGAGACTGGAGGGTGCAACACTAGTATGGTGGGAAGCCAAGACACAAGATGAGATAAAAAAAACATGGTAAAATCTCAATCTCCTGGTCGGATTTCATTGCTGCAATTAAAAGACAATTTTTCCCTCTAGCATATATGCAGAAAGCCATCATGAATTCACAAAATTTTAGACAACTTTAAGGTAAAAATGTGCAAGATTACACCCAATAATTTAGAATAATATCTCTTATGTTAGGTGTTGATTTGCAATCACAAGACACATTGTTGAAGTATATAGGGGGTTTACATAGCTATATAAGGCATACTATCCTTATGTCCAATCTCACTAGTCTAGATGAGGTTTGTGTGCAAGTCACTCACCTTGAGGCAAGAGGGAAAAATATTCTAGAAGACTGTAAAAAGAAGCCATTTAAGGGTGGAGAGAAAGGAAAGGCTTTCAAAGGAAAAGGAAATAAAAATGCATCTGTTAAAAAGGAAGGAGAGAAAATAACATGCAAACATTGTTCCAAAGAGGGTCACGATGAGGACCATTGTTGGAAGCTTCATCCCGAGATGAGGCCCAAGAAATTCAACAACAAGGGGAAACAAAAAATAGTTGCAACCAGTCAACAGGGTTTGGAATCTGATTTTGGCAATGAAACTAAAATTACAGCCATGGGTATGACAGGAAAAGAATCCATTGCTAGCACTAGTTCATCAAGTTGTCACACTGGTACTCGAAATGAAGAAACAAGGATTGAATTATTCCATGTGAGGGTTATTGCAAAACATACAAAAATCGATACAGTATTTGATAGTGGTTCTCAAGCCAATTTGATATATGAATACTTAGTCAAGAAACTTAATCTTGAAACCATTCCACATCCCAAAACATATCCTTTGGGTTAGAGATGTAAGAACACAAATTTACAAGTTACAAGAAAGTGTATTCTTCAGTTTGCAATCACATCAAACTTCATTGACGAAGTTGAATTAGATGTTGTACCGCTTGATATTTCAAGAATTGTTTTGGGCAGTCCTTACCTCTATGGTAGAAAAGCCATCTTCTATCGTCATGAAAACAAGTACCACTTGTTCAAAGATGGTGTGGAGTATATTGTGAGATCTCATCGCAAGAAACTAAATCTTTCATTAGTTAATGCAAGACAAATGAAAAGACTAATAAATTCTTCCTATATCTTTGATCTTTAAATATTCCCTAATTATAATATTCTTCAATTTAATTAATTCCTAATTATTTTTCCATAATCAATATGATTTTCCACTAATCCAATAATTATGATTAATAAGATTTTCCATCGTACATTAATTATAAATATAAATTATCCTTATTTTAATTTCATCCTTTAATATTATTCCCTATATAAACTAATTAATAAATTAAAAGCACTAATTAATAAATTAAAAACATTTCTGTTGTCAATAACCAAACATCATTTTCATTAATTACTCTTTATCATTATAAATCTTATTATTATTTATTAATCTTCTTTTATATCACCTTTTTATAAACTAATTAATAAATTAAAAACATCACTGTTGTCAATAACCAAACATCCTTTTCGTTAATTACCCTTTATCATTATAAATGTTATTATTATTTATTAATCTTCTTTTACATCACATTTTTAATACATTAGTAGATTAAAACGTAGAATTAAAAAATTTTAACAATTCCGAAATCATGAATGAAAACCTTTAAAATTAAAATGAATAATTTTTTAAAATTAAATTAAAATTAAATCCTTTTTAAACCATCATAATAAATAATTTTTAAAATAAAATTATTAATACATATATAAAAATCTCATTAATTAATTAATTAATTTCTTGAATATATATTTTTTCATCAATTTATTAATTTATTTATTTTTAGATTTTTTTGGTCGGCTTCCCTTGCATCTCCTTGTCGTTCATCATCCCTCTCTTTCTCCTATTTATACCTTATTTGTGAGATCAGACTCACCCATGGATCTTTTCCTGAAGATGAACCGCAGTGGCTTGGTTCAAAACATTGGAATTTATCAACAATGGATGCAATTGATCCGGAAAACATCTCTACACAGGACTAGTGAATTCAAGCAAAAATTTTGTGCTTCTTATGATTAAACCAAAGAATGAAGTTGATTATGAAGCATTTCAAGGTTTTGATCCAAAATTGAAATCTGATTTGATTGAAGTGGTTAATCAAAATAATGAGATATTTTAGGAACCAAAGGGATTACCTCACAAGAGGGGAATCCAACATGAAATACATTTGCAGTAAGATTGTCCTCTTCCTAACATTGGCATGTATAGGATGTCGGTGATGGAGAGTGTTGAAATAAAAAAGCAAATTCAAGAGTTCTTGAACAAAGGGATCATCCGACCAAGTACTTCGCCATGCGGGTCACCTATTGTGTTGGTGCCAAAGAAGGATGGAACATGGCGCATGTGTGTAGGTTTCCGTGCATTGAACAAAATTACGATAAAGAACCGTTATCCACTTCCTAGAATAGATGATTTACTTGATCAATTGAAAGATGCAAATTATTTTACTAAGTTGGACTTAAGGAGTGGCTACCATCAAATTAGAATTGCTGAAGGTGACATTTGGAAAACAACATTCAAGACAAAACAAGGTTTGTTTGAATGGCTAGTTATGCCTTTTGGTTTATGTAATGCTCCCGCTATCTTCATGTGTGCGATGAATGATGTGTTGAGGCCATTTCTTGATGATTTTTTCATATTTTATTTAGATGATATCTTGATTTTCAGTAAATCACGTGATGAACATGTCATGCATGTAAGAAAAGTACTTGATGTCTTAAGGAAAAAAACAATTGTTTTTGAAGATGTCAAAATGTGAGTTTAGTAAAACGTCTTTGGTGTACTTGGGGCATATTGTTGGAGGAGGTGAGTTGAATATATACCCCTCTAAGGTTGAGGTCATTGTGAATTGACCAACTCCCAAGATAGTCACTAAGGTAAGAATTTTTTGGGAACAACCCAATATTGGAGGAAATTTATTGCTAACTTCTCTTATATCGCAGCTCCATTGCATGCATTGACAAGTGCGAAAAATGTATTCTAGTGGGGAGGCAAGAAACAAAAATAATTTGATGTTTTGAAAGAGAAGATCAGTTCAAACCCAGTACTTGCACTTCCAGACTTGAGATATCTCTTTGAGATTCAAACTGATGCAAGTGACTATGCCATGGGCGCAGTCCTTATGCAACATGGTAAGACCATTTACTTTCATTCAAAAAATTTCAATGGTCCAGTGATTAACTAACCTACTTATGACAAGGAGATTTATGCGTTTGTTCAAAGTGTGAAAAAGTGGAAATACTACTTGATGGGAAAGGAAATCATCATACACACCAACCACCAACCATTGCAATACTTGCAATCACAAACTAAGTTGCAACAATCAAGGCAATTTTGATGGATGGGTTTCCTACAACAATTCCACTTGGTCATTAGGTATAAGAAAGGTATATACAACAAGGTTGCTGATATGATTTCTAGACCTATTTTTAGTGCAACTACTTTACTTAAGCATAATTGTGTTTTGCATGAAAGTTATGTTGAGCAATATGCATTTGATAATGACTTTCAAGATGTTTATGCAAAATTGAGTCAAGGAAACCAAGTAGAGGAACTGGATTACCATGTACATAATAAATTGTTGTATCATTTGGGTAAGCTTTGTATTCCATATGGGGAGAGAGTGAATGTCATAAGGGAAGCACACACTTCTATTATTGCTCGACATTTCAGTGTAAGCAAAACAGTGTCACATCTTCATAGGTATTGCTATTGGCCTCATATGCTTGAAAGTGTGTAACATTTCATTAAAGGTTATTCATTTTGTGCATTCAATAGGCCAAGCAATAGGAAGTTAGGATTATACACACCACTTCTCGTACTGTCATGTCCATAGGAGAGTATTTATCTGGATTTTGTAGGAGGTCTTCCATTGTCAAAAAGAGGTCATGATTATTTGTATGTAGTTGTGGATAGGTTTAGCAAGATGTGTATATTAATTTCATGTAAAAAGAAAATCACATCTAAAAAAACAACTCAACTATTCTTTTAGCCTATTTGGGTTCATTTTGGGTTTCCCACATCCATTGTTAGTGATCGAGATTTGATTTGTCGGGAATTTTTGGTCAATTTTGTGGGACTTAATGGATACCAAGTTGAAAAAGAGTACAAAATTTCATCCACAAACAAGTGGTCAAATCGACGTGGTCAATCGAACATTCATACATCTTCTTTTAGGATGCTGCAACAAGCATCCTAAGTTGTGGGTTGAAAACTTGCACTACATTCATCATGCTTACAACCGTGCAAAACACTCCTCTACACAAACATCGTCATTTGAGGCATGTCTTGGATACTTGCCTACATCGCCATTGGATTTCATTTTTGGGAAGGATGTTGCTATTGATGGCCATAGCGGCATAGACAAAGCCAAGAAGTTCATAGAACAAATCCAATTTATACATCGAACAGTTCAAGATCAATTTGAAAAGAGCCAAGGCAAGTACAAAGAAAGGCATGACAAGCATCGTGTAGATCACAAGTTCCAAGTTGGTGATGAATTTTGGCTTCACATTAGCAAAGAGAGGATTCAAGGGGAAGGTAAAAAAATGAAACCAATCTGTTATGGTCCTTTCAGAATTTTAGAAAAGATTGGTGACAATACCTTCAAGTTAGATTTGCCTTCATACATGCAAATTTACTCTGTTGTTAATGTTGAGAACTTAAGGTTGTATGAGCCTCCTTTGATTGAAGATCAAGGAGAAAATGTTCAGATTCCATCTATTGAAGAATTTTCTCCAGAATACCTTGATGAGCTTGAGCAAGACACCATTCTTGATAGAAGAACAAGGGCATCAAAACAAGGGAGTGTAGACTACCTTCGTGTGAGGCTCAAAGGCACAAATCCAAGCAAGGACAAATGGATCGAGATTGGAAAGGTGAGGGAACCGTACCCTCATATGTTGAACAACTGAAAGTGATATTTTGGGTCCAAAAGCTTCCAGTGGGGAGGAGTGATCAGGTGCTCAAAATTATGCTAAAAAATGAAAGCTGTTGGAATGATGTGGAACTTAAATGACCATGTAGATCTCGTTGTTTTGAATCTGGTGCAACTCGTTTCACGGAAAACTGACATCGTATGCTCCCATAAACGTGTTATGTCCGCTTTGTCAAACAAGCAAATTTTTGAAAACAAAAAATGCAGGGACAACCCAGTCGGCAGGTTGACTGGTCAAAGGGATTTTCTTTGGCGAATCATGTTATGCCAAGTGGCACGCTTTTTTTTTGGTTTGAAATTGCGGGTTGTGATTGGTTTGTATGTGGCCAATCACAAGTTACCACGTGGCCTGACCAGGGGCCTCCACGTGGCAGCCCAAGGGCCACCAAAATTTATTAAGGTTCAGGCAGCAACAGCGGGGGTCGAACCCACAACTTCCAAGCAACTAACACAAGTCTTCACCATCCCACCAACCATTTGTTTCTTAGCCATAGGTGGTGTGGTGTATATTTAAATTGTAACATTTTTATGTTTGGGAGTGGGGGTGGGGTTCTAGCCCCAGCCCTAGTTACCATGCCTGGGTGTCGGACCATGGGTGGGAGGTTAGCAACGCCCCCCCCCCCCGGTGTTAACTGTAATGTAAAAGTCATCGAGGATATGTGAACAGAGTTCGCGACTTTCTAACAATTTGTCGAGACTACCATAGAACTGTCGGATCGCCAGGACTGCCACCTAAACCGCCTACTAAGCTACCCCATGTGAACGTGTTGGGATTAACCACCAGCGGTTAGTTAACTTTCTGGTGGAAAAATATATAAAAAAAAAATATACTTGCACTAATACAATGAATGGTTTGAAATTCAGATTTAAGGCCTTAGTGGAAACAATAGCGCCTCGACAGTTTCGCCCCGAAATTGGGCAATCTAGCGCTCAATTAGCTGATTTGGAGGCAAAATTGTAGGATGGTGCCAGATTTGATGGAATTTGTCGTACGGTTAGTGCCAAAACTTGGGGAAGTCATAACTTACTCAATTTTTGACCAAATTCGAAGGAGAAAGAGGCTAGACAGACAATTTTGGTCATTTTGGAGCCATGGGAGCAAGTTCAGAGTTGTTTGAGCATTGTAAATGTATGTAATCAAACTTTTGAGCATAATTGAAGAGAGCCAAGCCATTGGAAGCTGGACCAAGGAGACATAGCCCAGGCAGGGTGAACTCCTTCATCATGTGTTGTCGTGATATTGTTTTGATGATGTTCATGTCTGTTATATGTTGTTGTTCAATGTTTTGTTCATGTTAATTTGTTCACGATTTTTACATAAAACACATAAAAACTCATGGTTAAACTTACAATTTACTCCATAATACTCAAGCACTTTTTTTATATTTTGAAGAGGAATTTATTACAACAAAACTAATTTCCCCATTCAGATCAGCCTAAGACAACGAAGGCACGAATAGGGCGATGACAAAATCGAAGGAAAACTAGACCTTAGAGCAATACACTAACAACAATAGGAAGTGAAATTCAGTGAATCCATGCACAATGAAACCACAATAGAAGGATACCCATGAAAAAAAATGACGAAGACCTGCAACATGAACTGGGAAACACGAAAATAGGTCAGAGGTGGCTAGGGTCCTAGCTTCCCCACCCCGCTTGTTGTAGCCAATGGTTGAAAAGCTTTAGGTGTTATAGAAAAATTGCATCTATTATAAGGTATTTGGGGAAGGTGTCACCTAAAAATGAACTAGAAATGGAAGATACAACTAAATACCAAGGTTATAGTTCCCACTGATTTTATTTTTTTTGGGATTTTCTAACATTTTGGGTTGAGTTAGAATGGGCCAAAACTCCTACGAAAAATTGAAACTACTATGATGAGAGGGTAAAATTTTAAAATATAACTTTACACTAAAATTAATGCTTACATTGAAGTGAGTAGACGTGGGTCTCCTTCACATGTGTCAGTTAAAAATGCACCAAAAAATGGAAATATGACAAAATACCAAGGTTAGAGTTCCAGTCAATTTTGTGCTTTTCTAAGGATTATCTAACATTTAGGGTCAAGTTAGAATGTGCTAGAACCCCTATGAAACTTTAAACTATAATAATGAGAAGATTGGATTTTATACATGATCTTATGCTAAAATAACAATTTCATCCAAGTGAAACAACATGAACCCTCTTCTAAGGCAGTGGGGGTATGGGCCACCTAAAATTGCACTTGAAAAAGCAAATTGGACAAAATATAAAGGTTATAATTCCCTTCAATTTCATGTCTTTTGGGATTGCTTAGATTTTGGGTCTATAGGTTTTAACCCTGTACATAAATTATTTGCAAACGAATTCATAAAAACAAAAAATAAACAATAGTGAGAGCATAAAACATAAAACAAATATACACAGAGATTTTTCCCCTGGATCCCAAATCGGGACTACCAGCTTGATTTTTCATTAGACTCCTTTTAGTGTTACAAAACATATATATACATGTCGAAGCATTCATAAACCCCAATCCATTAACCCTCGATTAGAACATAACCATAGTTCCCTTGACCGGATCTACAAAATACTAGGGGATATTGACCCGATCTACAAAATACTAGGGGCTAAAAACCATCATGCCCCAAAACCATGTGCAAACCCATGCACAAAACCATAGGTGGGTCTGCCCACTTGAAATGGGGTCCAAAATCTTTTTCCCGGAGCGCTGCCCTAGACCCCATGCAAGAGGCTACCCCACCTCCCCCCCCTGCCTATGCAACTATTTGTGGAAAGAATATAACACATACTTAACATTCTCCCACTTCTTGTTTTCTTTCTGCAGGGGGCCACAGGAGAGCTTAGTTATTAGTCCAGCCTGCAACACCCATTGTTTCTCTACACCAAGAGAAATTTTGAGTGCTCACAGGCTTCGTCAATGCAACTGCAACATTCTTCAAAGTGTCCACCTTTACCAGTAACACCTTTTTATCCTCAACCATATCTCTCACAAAGTGATATTGAATATCAATGTGCTTTGTCTTTGAATGATAAGAAGGTTTCTTAGCCAAGAAAATGCAGTTGGCTATCACAGTCTATCCTTATAGCTCGCTGCACCAACCCCATATTTGAACACAATCTCTGCAACCAAACTGCTTCCTTGCTTGCATGAGTGGCTACCATGTATTCTGCCTCTGTAGTTGAAAGAGCGACTACATAATGTATTTTACTCATCCAACTGACTGCACCTCCAAATAGGCTAAACACATACCCACTTGTAGATATTCTTTGGTCTAGATCTCCAAACCAGTCTGCATCAACAAAACCACGGATGTCCAAAACTCTGTCAAATCCTGGTCTTCCCTGGTAGCACAAACCATAATCACTTGTGCCGCACAAGTATCTGAAAACCCGCTTTATTGTTGTCCAATACTTCTTCCCTGGTTTTGACATAAACCAACTCAATACTCCCACTGCATGTGTAATGTATGGTCTAGTACATACCATTGCATACATCAGGCTACCCAATGCATTTGCATATGGAACATGGGACATGTCCTCCTCTTCTTCTTGTGTCCTGGGATATTTTTCAACAAATAGCTTTACACCTATAGGAATCGAAACCTTCACCGATTTATTATCCTGCATATTGAACCTCTGCAATATTGTCTCGATGTACTTCCTCTAGTTTAACCAAAGCTTCCTCTTTGCCCAATCTCTCTTAATTTCCATGCCCAAAATATAGTTTGCAGCACCAAGATCCTTCATGTCGAATTTGGAGAACAATTGGGTATTCAAATCCTAGATAATTTATTTGTCATTTCCAACCAGCAACATATCATTCACATACAATACCAAATAAATAACATGGTCACCACTTAATTTAAAATACACACAATGATACTCTTTGCTTCTGGTGAAGCCAAATCCCCTTATATAGGTATCAAATTTCTGATACCACATCCTTGGTGACTGTTTTAACTCATACAGAGATTTTTTTAACTTGCATTCCAGTTCTTTCTTACCCTTCACCGCAAAGCCTTTACGTTGCTTCATGTAGATCTCCTCTTCCAGATCCCCATGAATAAATGTTGTCTTCACATCCATTTGTTCTACCTCAAAATCAGATGCAGCAGCAATAGATAACCTCAAAATAAAAAGCAGCAGCAACATATAACCTCAAAATCAAATGCAACAACAACATATAAAAGTAATCTAATAGAAGTAACCTTGGCAACAGGAGAAAAAATATCACCAAAATAAATTCTCGACACCTGGGAATAACCTTTTGCTACCAATCGAGCTTTGTATTTCTCCACCTTGCCTTCTACATTCATCTTCTTCTTAAACACCCATTTTCTCCCTATGAGCTTCCTTCCAGCTGACAACTCCACCAGATCCCATGCCTCATTTTTGTGCAAGGATGCCATTTCATCAACCATGGCCTCCTTTCAAAGTTTTCTATCCTCTGAATCCACTGCCTCCCTGACAGTTATGGGATCATCATCAGTGATAGTTAAAACAAAATTTGAATAGAAAGCAGATGGACTATACCTTTCTGGGTGCCTTCTTTCCCGAATTGATCTTCTCACAGCTGGAGTTTGTGGCTCTTCCTCTTCCGAATCTTGTTATTTTGTAGAGTCAGATTCATCCTCCTTTAGTTAAAACTCTATATTCTCAAGTTCCTCTAGTAGGAATTCATGTTTAACAACATATTTCACCTCTCTAAACACTACATCTCGGTTGTACACAACCTTCCTTGTTCCTGGGTTCCAAATCTTGTAACCTTTTAAACCATTCTTATACCCAATAAAGATGCACCTTTCATATTTATTATCCAACTTGGTCCATTTCTCCTTTGGAACATGTACATATGCATCACATCCAAATACCCTCAGATGTGAAAGAGAGATTTTCTTACCAGTCCATACCTCATGTGGAGTCTTATCCTCCAACACTGATGAAGGTGATCTGTTAACCAGGTAACATGCAGTGTCCACTACCTCTACCCAGAATTCTTGTCCTAACTCGGTACCACTGAGCATGCTTCTTGCCTTTTCCATCAACGTTCTATTCATTCTTTATGCAACTCCATTTTTCTAAGGTGTCTATGGAGTAGTATTATGTCGTGCTATATGGTGGGCTGATTGCAGGATCTATTGATAAACTTTCAAATTTCGATACTATTGCTTCTAGTTCAAATGGAACTTCTTCTCTTTTTTTTTTCCCTCAGAATATCTTAATCTCTGCACATGTTCAAATGCGATATTCGTTGGATCTCTCAGCAAATGAACGGTTATGATGTTGCGGAATCCAAAACTCCGCTTAATATTTCATCGGGTCCATTTGAAACTTTAACCTCCGTGCAACTAAAAATGCGATAGTCAACGGATTTTAATCGGATGGTTGTGATTTCCGCTTAATGTAATACACATTACAGCATTCCCAATTCTTCAACTCCGCCAGACTAACACTACTGATGAGTTATTTCAGAGTATTTAAAAAAAAAAAAAAAAACAAACAAACAAACAAACAAATTGAAGGCTCAAACAAGTAGTGGGGTTTTGAAAATAAAAAAGCTTTTTGCGAAGGCTATGGAATTTTGACACAAGGATTCTAACACATGAATTCAAACAAAGAAATCGATTAAACCAATTTCAAACTGGATTCAACCAAACTCAGTAATATTTTCGAAGAAAATTAATCTTCGGGATTTGACATTTATGCCTAGATTTTTCAATGATACAAAGAAATATTAATTTCTATTATTCCATCCTTCTACAGCCAACATCCCCATTCACCTCGTTCAAACTTACATAAATAGTGTTCATACAACCAAATTTATCTCATTCTATGGATCGAATTTGTCCAATTTTAGATAAAATCCCACTATGCATTATTTTCCTTAAATTTATAAACTAACAAATAAATACATTGAATCCAATATTAAACAACTTGAATCCCCTAAGTACTAGTCAAACCTTATCTACTAAAACAGTAAATTTCCGGCTAAAGGAACCCACTCCTTTGCTTGTAAACTTTTTTTGTATTTTTGGAAAAATATTGAAGTTTTTTATCTTGAAGCCTCATGCTCCTGCATCAGACTCCTGAGGACAAAATTATTCATGGGCTCTTGTCCATGAGCTTCCCTACAAAATTGCCCAATTTCTGTATCATGGTATATGTCATCCAAGTAGCCTCTACAATTGGTTGATCTTTCCACTGGACTAAATACTCATAATACTCCCGTCCTCTTGTCTTCTTAGACAATCTTTTGTCTAAAATCTTCTCTGGCTGCAATTTTTTTGTTGTGGGTAACTGTTTCAACCAATCAATATCTTCTTTGCCTTCAGTTGTATCATTTGTGTCGCTATCTTCATACCTGTACAAATCAGCAACATTGAAAATTGGAGATATTCCAATGTCAGGGGGTAATTCGATTCATATGCATTTGCAGAAAATTTTCTTAATACTCTGCATGGTCCAATTTTTTTAAATTTCAACTTATTATATGCCATTTTTGGAAATATTTCCTTCCTCAGGTGTGCTAGAACCAAATCTCCAACCTCAAAATTAACTTCCCTCTTCTTCAAATATGCTCTGTTTTTTTATTTGATGTTGTTGTCCTGTAATTGTTGTTTTACCTGGTCATGTATTGCTTGAATTTCTGAAGAAAAATATTCTCCTTTAGCACTTCTCATTTCTGCTTTTCCCAAATTTCTTAGCTCATACACTCCTCTTGGGTGCATTCCATAAACTATATGGAATGGACTCTGCCCTGTACTCCTGTTAGGAGAGTCATTATAAGCATATTCAGCCTGTGCCAAAATCTGATCCCATTTTTTAGGATGTTCACCTGCAAGGCTTCTCAAAAGATTACCCAAGCTTTTGTTCACCACCTCAGTATGTCCATCAGTCCGAGGGTGATAAGCTAAGATGAAACTTAGTTTATTACCAAGCTTTTTCCACAAATGTCCTCCAAAAATGACCAACAAATTTTGTGTCCCTATCAGAGATAATTCTTTTAGGTAACCCATGCAACCTTACAAGCTCTTTGAAAAACAAATTATCGACATGAGTAGCATCACTGGTTTTATAACATGGAATAAAATGTCCATTTTAGAAAATCTATCAACTACAACACAAATTGCATCATTCCCTCTCTATGTTTTAGGTAAACCCAAAACGAAATCCATACTTACCATATCCCAAGGTCTATCTGGAATAGGTAATGGAACATACAAACATGTGTTTTGAATCCTTCCTTTTGCATACTGACAAACTTTACAATTTCACACATACTTCTCCACTTTAGATCTCATCTTTGGCCAAAAATAAAAATGACTCAGTTGTTCATAAGTCTTGTCTGCACCATAATGTCCACCAAGTCCACCACTATGTTTCTCTTTAATTAAATTTTCTCTCATAGAACAATTTGGTATGCATAGCTGATTTCTTTTAAATAACAACCCTTCTTGCAAGAAAAAATCCAGCCATTTACTTCTGTCCAGCAAAACAGGATTATTGCATGCTTCAAATGCTTCTTTAAAATCCAAATCTATTTTATACAATTCTTTAAGAAAATCAAAACCCAACACTTGAATTTGACTTTCTTGAACTAAAATGTTTTTTCTACTTAAGGCATCTACTACTTTGTTTGCTTGGCCATTTATATGTTTCAATACAAAATTGAAACTTTAAAGATACTCTACCCATTTTGCATGTTTCTGATTTAGTTTTGGCTGCTACATAATGTACTGAAATGCATGATTGTCTGAATAAAGCACAAAATCTTTAGACATCAAGTAATGTCTCCACTTCTTTAATGAGCACAACTGCATAAAATTCCTTGTCATAAGAAGAATATTTTCTTCATGTGTCATTCAGTTTTTCACTGAAATAAGCTACAGGTTTGTCTTTTTGATTTAATAGAGCTCCAATCGCTTCCCCACTGGCGTCACATTTCACCTGAAAAGATTTTTTAAAATCAGGAAAAACTAAGATAGGCTTCTCTGTTATCTTTTGTTTCAACAACTGGAAATTTTTCGCTACTTCATTAGTCCATCTAAATGGTTTTTTTCCCTTCTTTATGGTTTCAATAATAGGAGAATTGATCTTACTAAAATTCCTTATGAATTTTCTTTAAAAACTAGCAAGACCATGGAAGCTTCTTACCTCAAAAACACTCTTAGGTGAAGGCCATTCTATGATTGCCTTTATCTTCTCTGGATCCATTTTCAATCCATCAACAGAAACAACAAAGCCTAAATATATCAACTCTTCTTTCATGAATGAACACTTTTTAAAATTTACCAGCAAATTTTCCTTATGCAACTTCCTTAAGACATAATTCAGATGTCTCATGTGTTCTTCTATTATTCCATCCTTCTACAACCAACATCCCCATTCACCTTGTTCAAACTTACATAAATAGTGTTCATACAACCAAATTGATCTCATTCTATGGATCGAATTTGTCCAATTTTAGATAAAATCACTCTACACAATATTTTTCTTAAATTTATCAACTAACAACTAAATACATTGAATCCAATATTAAACAACTCGAATCCCCTAATTACTAATCAAACCTAATCTACTAAAACAGTAAAGAGCTAGCTAAAGGAACCCACTCCGTTGCTTGTAAATCTTTTTTGTATTTTTGGAAAAATTTTGAAATTTTTTATCTCGAAGCCTCATGCTCCCGCATCAGACTCCTGAGGAAAAAAATTCTTCATGGGCTCCTGTCCATGAGCTTCCCTACAGAACTGCCCAATTTTTGTATCATGGTATCTGTCATCCAAGTAGCCTCTACAATTGGTCGATCTTTCCACTGTACTAAATACTCAAAATACTCTTGTCCTCTTGTCTTCTTAGACAATATTTTGTCTAAAATCTTCTCTAGCTGCAACGTTTTTACTGTGGGTAATTGTTTCAACCAATCAATCTCTTCTTTTCCTTCAGCTGTATCATTTGTGTCGCTGTCTTCATACCTGTACAAATCAACAACATTGAAAATTGGAGATATTCCAATTTCAAGGGGTAATTCGATTTCATATGCATTTGCAGAAAATTTTCTCAATACTCTGCATGGTCCAATTTTTTTAAATTTCAACTTATTATATGCACTTTTTGGAAATATTTCCTTAGGTGTGCTAGAACCAAATCTCCAACGTCAAAATTAACTTCCCTCTTCTTCAAATATGGTCTGCTTTTTTATTTGATGTTGCTATCCTGTAACTATTGTTTTACCTGGTCATGTATTGCTTGAATTTCTGAAGAAAAATATTCTCCTTTAGCACTTCTCATTTCTGTTTTTCCCAAATTTCTTAGTTCATACACTCCTGTTGGGTGAATTCCATAAACTATATGGAATGGAATCTGCCCTGTACTCCTGTTAGGATAGTCATTATAAGCATATTCATCCTGTGCCAAAATATGATCCCACTGTTTAGGATGTTCACCTGCAAGGCTTCTCAAAAGATTACCCAAGCTTCTGTTCACCACCTCAGTCTATCCATCAGTCCGAGGGTGATAAGCTGTGCTGAAACTTAGTTTAGTACCAAGATTTTTCCACAATGTCCTCCAAAAGTGACCAACAAATTTGGTGTCCCTATCAAAGACAATTCTTTTAGGTAACCCATTCAACCTTACAATCACTTTGAAAAACAAATTAGCAACATGAGTAGCATCACTGGTTTTATAACATGGAATAAAATGTGCCATTTTAGAAAATCTGTCAAGTACAACATAAATTGCATCATTCCCTCTCTGTGTTTAGGTAAACCCAAAACAAAATACATACTTACCATATCCCAAGGTCTATCTGGAATATGTAATGGAACATACAAACCTGTGTTTTGACTCCTTCCTTTTGCTTATTGACAAACTTTACAATTTCACACATACTTCTCCACTTCAGATCTCATCTTTGGCCAAAAATAAAATTGACTCAGTTGTTCATGAGTCTTGTCTGCACCAAAATGTCCACCAAGTCCACCAATATATTTCTCTTTAATTAAATTTTCTCTCATAGAACAATTTGGTATGCACAGTTGATTTCTTTTAAATAAAAACCCTTCTTGCAAGAAAAAATCCATCCATTTACTTCTGTCCAACAAAACAGGATTATTGCATGCTTCAAATGCTTCTTTAAAATCCAAATCTATTTTATACAACTCTTTAAGAAAATCAAAACCCAACACTTGAATTTGACTTTCTTGAACTAAAATGTTTTTTCTACTTAAGGCATCTGCTACTTTGTTTGCTTGGCCATTTATATGTTTCAAT
This sequence comes from Pinus albicaulis, assembly GCA_034641835.2. Classification (NCBI taxonomy): domain Eukaryota; kingdom Viridiplantae; phylum Streptophyta; class Pinopsida; order Pinales; family Pinaceae; genus Pinus; species Pinus albicaulis. The sequence continues at coordinate 12,900,023 of CM076570.1, read as the reverse complement.
ACAAATTTGAAACTTTGAAGATACTCTACCCATTTTGCATGTTTCTGATTTAGTTTTGGCTACTGCATAATGTACTGCAATGCATGATTGTCTGAATAAAGCACAAACTCTTTAGACATCAAGTAATGTCTCCACTTCTTTAATGACTACGCAACTGCATAAAGTTCCTTGTCATAAGAAGAATATTTTCTTCTTGTGTCATTCAGTTTTTCACTGAAATAACCTACAAGTTTGTCTTCTTAACTTAACATAGCTTCAATCGCTTCCTCATTGGCATCACATTTCACTTGAAAAAGTTTGTTAAAATCAGGGAAAACTAAGATAGGCTTCTCTGTTATCTTTTGTTTCAACAACTAGAAATTTTTTGCTACTTCATCAGTCCATCTAAATGGTTGTTTGTCCTTCTTTATGGTTTCAATAATAGGAGCATTGATCTTACTAAAATTCCTTATGAATTATCTATAAAAACTAGCAAGACCATGGAAGCTTCTTACCTCAAAAACACTTTTAGGTGAAGGCCATTCTATGATTGCCTTTATCTTCTCTGGATCCATTTTCAATCCATCAGCTGAAACAACAAAGCCTAAATATATCAACTCTTCTTTCATGAGTGAACACATATTTCAAATTTACCAACAACTTTTCCTTATGCAACTTCCTTAAGACATAATTAAGATGTCTCATGTGTTCTTCTTTAGATTTGTTGTAATATCATCCATATATGCTATTACAAATTTACCAATAAATTCCTTCATTACCTCATTCATAAGCCTCATAAATGTAATAGGAGCATTTGATAATCCAAACGGCATTACCATCCATTCATACAATCCTTCATTTGTTTTAAAGGTTGTCTTCCATTCATCTCCTTCCCTTATCCTAATTTGATGATAGCCACTCTTTATATCCAGTTTTGTAAAATATCTTGCCCCACTTAAACAATCCATCAAATCTTCAATTCTGGGTAAAGGAAATCTATACCTAATTGTTATTTTGTTGATTGCGATTGAGTCAGTGCACATTCTCTAGCCTCCATCTTTTTTTGGACTCAACAATGTTGGCACTTCACAAGGACTCAAAATTTCTCTGATCAATTCTTTATCTAACAGTTCCTGTACCTGCGTCCTGATTTCTTCATTTTCTGTGGGAGTCATCCTGTATGCTGTTTTATTTGGAAAATTTTCTCCTGGAATCAAATCTATATGATGGCTGATCATTCTAATAGGTGGTAATTCATCCGGAAAATCATCTACAATTATATCACAGTAATTTTCCATCATCTCTTGAATTTCAATTGGTAAATCAAAAAAATTAGTGGATGTAATTACTACCTTGGGTTTGCAAACTAATGCAAATTTTACCTCATCATCTTCAATATGCTGCAGATATTCTTTTCCACTCAGTAATGAAGCTTTCAGATCAGGTCTTCTTGACGCATCTTCTTCTTCTATAGGAAACAATGTGTGATTGACACCATCTTTACAAAACTTGTATGTGTTCTTTTTCCCATCATGCATAGCTCCTCTGTCATACTTCCAAGGTCTACCCAGAAATATGTGACATACGTCCATAGGCATTACATCACACAAAATTATGTCTTTGTAGCTGCCCAACAGGAATTCCACTTCACACTGTTCATTCACTAACTGTTGATGTCCTTTCTGAAGCCATGACACCTTGTAAGGTGTTGGATGTTTCTTTGTCTTCAATTTCAATTTATCCACCACTTTTGTAGAGACCAAATTATCAGTGCTGCCACTATCAATTACCATTTGACAACATTTTCCTTGAACATTGCACACACTTCTAAACAAATTTTTCCTATGTGTTGGTTCAACAACTTCCTTTATTGGTTTTAACAAAACTTTTTTAACTACCAAAGATTCTCCTTTCTTTGGTATATTTTTTGCTTCTAGCACTTTTGTTGCTTCTAGTACTTTTTCTGCTTCTTCTTCATTCTGAGCAACAATTACATTTCTCTGATTTGTCCCCACATTCTCTGGACATTCATAAGCTCTGTGTCTGAGCTTATTACATATATAACATCTGATTTCTCTTCCTCTGCCTCTGCCTCCTCTTCCTCTGGAAAAACTCCTTCTGCCACTTGCATAAACTTTTGTGGGTGTATGCTGGCTTGAGATGCTGCTAGATCCTTCTCTCGGTGTTGTAGATCTTCCTCTACCACCTTGACTTCCTCTTCCTTGTAAAGTACCTCTACTTCTAGCAGATTGCTTCCTTATGAGTTTTTCTTCAGCTTTCAAGGCCATCTGATAAGCCTCTTCCACTGTTTTAGGAGACAGTAGACTTATCTCATCTTGTATCTCCATTCAGAGACCATTTATATATCTTGCAATCTTCTCTGTTGTATCTTGAATTTGTCCTGCTCTTATGCTCACTTTATGAATTTCCTCTATATATTATTTGACTGTCATTGACCTCTGTCTAAGATTCTGCATTTTTCTAAATAATGAAAGTTGATAATCACTTGGAAAAAACTTACCTCTCAACTTTGCCACCATCCTGTTCCAATTTTTTATTGGTTGTTTACAAAGTCTCCTTCTTTCTGCATGCACTCCATCCCACCAAAGTGTTGCGTGTCCTTTCAATTTTGTGACAAAAAATTTCACTCTTTTTCCTTCTTCCATTTCTTCATAATCAAAGAACTTATCCATGTCATTAACCCAATCTATCAACTCTTCTGGGTTTAAGCCTCCTGTAAAAACTGAAACTTCAAGTCTGGGTTTAGATGTGGATCCCAACACTGATTTAAAAAATCTCATTTGAGGAGTAACTTCTGCAGGTTCTCCCTCTTCTGCAGATTCAACTTCAAGCTCACTGACATCTCTGGCATCTGCATCTCTTTGATTTCCCATTTCCATTGCTTCTAATCTAGCTTGCATCTGTTGCATAACTTCCATCACTTCAGCATTTGCAATTGGTCTTCCTCTTTTTCGACCAGCACCACCTCCTCTTCCAACTCTATAAGCCATTTTGGATTTCTTTTCCTGATATTTGAGATCTCGCTCAATGTCTAAAAGCTGCTCGAATACCACTAATGGTGGGCTGATTGCAGGATCTATTGATAAGCTTTCAAATTTCGATACTATTTCTTCTAGTTCAGATGGAACTTCTTCTCTTTTTTTCCCTTGGAATATCTTAATCTCTACGCATGTTCAAATGCGATATTTGTTGGATCTCTTAGCAAATGAACAGTTATGGTGTTGTAGAATCCAAAACTCTGCTTAATATTTCATCGGGTCCATTTGAAACTTTAACCTTCGTGCAACTAAAAATGCGATTGTTGTCATATTTTAATCAGATGGTTGTGATTTCCACTTGACGTAATACGCATTACAGCATTCCCAATTCTTCAACTCCGCCAGACTAACACTACTGATGAATTATTTCGAAGTATAAAAAAAATAAAAACAGATTGAAGGCTCAAACGAGTAGCGGAGTTTTGAAAATAACAAAGCTTTCTGCGAAGGCTATGCAATTTCGATATAGGGATTATAACACATGAATTTAAACAGAGAAATCAATTAAACCGATTTCAAACTGGATTCAACCAAACTCGGTAATATTTTCAAAGGAAATTAATCTCTGGTATTTGACATTTATGCCCAGATTTCTCAATGATACAAAGAAATATTAATTTCTATTATTCCATCCTTCTACAACCAACATCCCCATTCACCTCGTTCAAACTTACATAAATAGTGTTCATACAACCAAATTGATCTCATTCTATAGATCGAATTTGTCCAATTTTAGATAAAATCCCTCTACACAATATTTTTCCTAAATTTCTCAACTAACAACTAAATACATTGAATCCAATATTAAACAACTCGAATCCCCTAATTACTAGTCAAACCTTATCTACTAAAACAATAAATTGCTATCTAAAGGAACCCACTCCTTTGCTTGTAAACTTTTTTTGTATTTTTGGAAAAAATTTGAAGTTTTTTATCTCGAAGCCTCGTGCTCCTGCATCAGACTCCTAAGGAAAAAATTCTTCATGGGCTCCTGTCCATGAGCTTCCCTACAGAACTGCCCAATTTTTGTATCATGGTATCTGTCATCCAAGTAGCCTCTACAATTGGTTGATCTTTCCACTGGACTAAATACTCAAAATACTCCTGTCCTCTTGTCTTCTTAGACAATATTTTGTCTAAAATCTTCTCTAGCTGCAATGTTTTTGCTATGGGTAACTGTTTTAACCAATCAATCTCTTCTTTTCCTTCAGTTATATCATTTTTGTCGCTGTCTTCATACCTGTACAAATCAGCAACATTGAAAATTAGAGATATTCCAATTTCAAGGGTTAATTCGATTTCATATGCATTTGCAGAAAATTTTCTCAATACTCTGCATGGTCCAATTTTTTTAAATTTCAACTTATTATATACCCTTTTTGGAAATATTTCCTTCCTCAGGTGTGCTAGAACCAAATCTCCAACATCAAAATTAACTTCCCTCTTCTTCAAATATGCTTTGCTTTTTTATTTGATGTTGCTATCCTGTAACTACTATTTTACTTGGTCATGTATTGCTTGAATTTCTAAAGAAAAATATTCTCCTTTAGCACTTCTCATTTCTGCTTTTCCCGGATTTCTTAGTTCATACACTCCTCTTGGGTGCATTCCATAAATTATATGGAATGGAATCTGCCCTGTATTCCTGTTAGGAGAGTCATTATAAGCATATTCATCCTGTGCCAAAATATGATCCCACTGTTTGGGATGTTCACCTGCAAGGCTTCTCAAAAGATTACCCAAGCTTCTGTTCACCACCTCAGTCTGTCCATCAATCCGAGGGTGATAAGCTGTGCTGAAACTTAGTTTAGTACCAAGATTTTTGCACAATTTCCTCCAAAAGTGACCAACAAATTTGGTGTCCCTATCAGAGACAATGCTTTTAGGTAACCCATTCAACCTTACAATCTCTTTGAAAAACAAATTAGCAACATGAGTAGCATCACTGGTTTTATAACATGGAATAAAATGTGCCAGTTTAGAAAATATGTACAACATAAATTGCATCATTCCCTCTTTGTGTTTAGGTAAACCCAAAACAAAATCCATACTTACCATATCCCAAGGTCTATCTGAAATATGTAATGGAACATACAAACCTGTGTTTTGACTCCTTCCTTTTGCATATTAACAAACTTTAAAATTTCGCACATACTTCTTCACTTCAGATCTCATCTTTGGCCAAAAATAAAATTGACTTAGTTGTTCATAAGTCTTGTCTGCACCAAAATTTCCACCAAGTCCACCACTATGTTTCTCTTTAATTAAATTTTCTCTCATAGAACAATTTGGTATGCACAGTTGATTTCTTTTAAATAACAACCCTTCTTGCAAGAAAAAATCCAGCCATTTACTTCTGTCCAACAAAACAGGATTATTGCATGCTTCAAATGCTTCTTTAAAATCCAAATCTGTTTTATACAATTCTTTAAGAAAATCAAAACCCAACACTTGAATTTGACTTTCTTGAACTAAAATGTTTTTTCTACTTAAGGCATCTGCTACTTTGTTTGCTTGGCCATTTATATGTTTCAATACACAATTGAAACTTTGAAGATACTCTACCCATTTTGCATGTTTCTGATTTAGTTTTGGCTGCTGCATAATGTACTACAATGCATGATTGTCTGAATAAAGCACAAACTCTTTAGACATCAAGTAATGTCTCCACTTCTTTAGTGATTGCACAACTGCATACAATTCCTTGTCACAAGAAGAATATTTTCTTCTTGTGTCATTCAGTTTTTCACTGAAATAACCTACAAGTCTGTCTTCTTAACTTAACACAGCTTCAATCGCTTCCCCACTGGCATCACATTTCACTTGAAAAGGTTTGTTAAAATCAGGGAAAACTAAGATATGCTTTTCTGTTATCTTTTGTTTCAACAACTGGAAATTTTTTGCTACTTCATCAGTCCATATAAATGGTTGTTTGTCCTTCTTTATGGTTTCAATAATAGGAGCATTGATCTTACTAAAATTCCTTATGAATTCTCTATAAAAACTAGCAAGACCATGGAAGCTTCTTACCTCAAAAACACTCTTAGGTGAAGGCCATTCTATGATTGCCTTTATCTTCTCTGGATCCATTTTCAATCCATCAACTGAAACAACAAAGCCTAAATATATCAACTCTTCTTTCATGAATGAACATTTTTTTAAAACTTACCAACAACTTTTCCTTATGCAACTTCCTTAAGACATAATTAATATGTCTCATGTGCTCTTCTTTAGATTAGCTGTAGATTAATATATCATCCAGATATACTATTACAAATTTACCAATAAATTCCTTCAGTACTTCATTCATAAGCCTCATAAATGTACTAGGAGCATTTGATAATCCAAACGACATTACCATCCATTCATACAATCCTTCATTTGTTTTAAAGGTTGTCTTCCATTCATCTCCTTCCCTTATCCTAATTTGATAATAGCCACTTTTTAAATCTAGTTTTGTAAAATATCTTGCCCCACTTAAACAATCCATCAAATCTTCAATTCTGAGTAAAGGAAATCTATACCTAATTGTTATTTTGTTGATTGCGATTGAGTTAGTGCACATTCTCCAGCCTCCATCTTTTTTTGGACTCAACACTGTTGGCACTGCACAAGGACTCAAACTTTCTCTGATTAGTTCTTTATCTAACAGTTCCTGTACCTGCTTCTTGATTTCTTCATTTTATGTGGGAGTCGTCCTGTATGCTACTTTATTTGGAAAATTTGCTCCTGGAATCAAATCTATATGATGGTTGATATTTCTAATAGGTGGTAATTCATCCGGAAAATCATTTACAATAATATCACAGTAATTTTTCAGCATCTCTTGAATTTCAATTGGTAAATCAAAAAATTTAGTGGAAATAATTACTAACTTGGGTTTGCAAACTAATGCAAATTTTACCTCATCATCTTCAATATGCTATAGATATTCTTTTCCACTCTGTAATAAAGCTTTCGGATCAAGTCTTCTTAACGCATCTTCTTCTTCTATAGGCAATAATGTATGATTGACACCATCTTTACAAAACCTGTATGTGTTCTTTTTCCCATCATGCATAGCTCCTCCGTCGTACTGCCAAGGTCTACCTAGCAATATGTGACATACGTCCATAGGCATTACATCACACATAATTTTGTCTTTGTAGCTGCCCAACTGGGATTCCACTTCACACTGTTCATTCAATAACAACTGATGTCCTTTCTGAAGCCATGACACCTTGTAGGGTGTTGGATGTTTCTTTGTCTTCAATTCCAATTTCTCCACCACTTCTGTAGAGACCAAATTATCAATGCTGCCACTATCAATTACCATTTGACAACATTTTCCTTGAACTTTGCACACACTTCTAGACAAATTTTTTCTATGTGTGGGTTCAACAACTTCCTTTGTTGGTTTTAACAAAAATTGGTTAACTACCAAAGATTCTCCTTTCTCTGGTATATTTTATGCTTCTGGCACTTTTGCTGCTTCTAACACTTTTGCTGCTTCTTCTTCATTCTAAGAAACAATTACATTTCTCTGATTTGTCCCCAAATTCTCTGGACATTCATAAGCTATGTGTCCTAGCTTATTACATCTATAATATCTTATTTCTCTTCCTCTGCCTTTGCCTCCTCTTCTCTGGAAAAACTCCTTCTGCCACTTGCATCAACTTCTGTGGGTGTATGCTGACTTGAGATGCTGCTAGCTCCTTCTCTCGGTGTTGTAGATGTTCCTCTACCACCTTGACTTCCTCTTCCTCGGAAAGTACCTCTACTTCTAGCATATTGCTTCCTTATGAGTTTTTCTTCAGCTTTCAAGGCCATCTGATAAGCCTCTTCCACTATTTTAGGAGACATCAGACTTATCTCATCTTGTATATCCATTCGGAGACCATTTATATATCTTGCAATCTTCTCTGTTGTACCTTGAATTTGTCCTACTCTTATGCTCACTTTATAAAATTCCTCTATATATTCTTTGACTGTCATTGACCTCTGTCTAAGATCCTGCATTTGTCTAAATAATGAAAGTTGATAATCACTTGGCAAAAACTTACCTCTCAACTTTGCCACCATCCTGTTCCAATTTTTTATTGGATGTTTACCAAGTCTCCTTCTTTCTGCATGCACTCCATCCCACCAAAGTGTTGCATGTCCTTTCAATTTTGTGACAGCAAATTTCACTCTTTTTCCTTCTTCCATTTCTTCATATTCAAAGAACTTATCCATGTCATTAACCCAATCTATCAACTCTTCTGGGTTTAAGCCTCCTGTAAAAACCGAAACTTCAATTATGGGTTTAGATGTGGATCCCAACACTAATTTAAAAAATCTCATTTTAGGAGTAAATTTTGCAGGTTCTCCCTCTTCTGCAGATTCAACTTCAGGCTCACTGACATCTCCAGCATCTGCATCTCTTTGATTTCCTATTTCCCTTGCTTCTAATCTAGCTTGCATCTGTTGCATAACTTTCATCACTTCAGCATTTGCAACTGGCCTTCCTCTTCTTCGACCAACACCACCTCCTATTCCAACTCTATAAGCCATGTTGGATTTCTTTCCTGATATTTGAGATCTTGCTGAGTATCTAAAAGCTGCTTTGATACCACTAATGGTGGGTTGATTGTAGGATCTATTGATAAACTTTCAAATTTCGATACTATTGCTTCTAGTTTATATGGAACCCTTCTTCTTTTTTTCCTTGGAATATCTTAATCTTTGCACATGTTCAAATGTGATATTCGTTGGATCTCTTAGCAAATGAACGATTATGATGTTGCGGAATCCAAAACTCCGCCTTATATTTCATCGGGTCCATTTGAAACTTTAACCTCCATGAAACTAAAAATGTGATTGCCGTCGGATTGTAATCAGATGGTTGTGATTTTCTCTTGATGTAATACACATTACAACATTCCCAATTCTTCAACTTCGCCAGACTAACACTAATGATGAATTATTTCGGAGTATAAAAAAAAAACAACAGATTGAAGGCTCAAACGAGTAGCGGGGTTTTGCAAATAACAAAGCTTTCTTCAAAGTCTATGGAATTTCAATATAGGGATTCTAACACATGAATTTAAACAGAGAAATCAATTAAACCGATTTCAAACTGGATTCAACCAAACTCAGTAATATTTTCAAAGGAAATTAATCTCTGGGATTTGACATTTATGCAGAGATTTCTCAATGATACAAATAAATATTAATTTCTATTATTCCATCCTTCTACAGCCAACATCCCCATTCACCTCGTTCAAACTTACATAATTAGTGTTCATACAACCAAACTGATCTCATTTTATGGATCGAATTTGTCCAATTCTAGATAAAATCCCTCTACACAATATTTTCCTTAAATTTATCAACTAACAACTAAATACATTGAATCCAATATTAAACAACTCGAATCCCCTAAGTACCAGTCAAACCTTATCTACTAAAACAATACTAAATTGCCAGCTAAAGGAACCCACTACTTTGCTTGTAAACTTTTTTTGTATTTTTGGAAAAAAATTTGAAGTTTTTTATCTCGAAGCCTCATGCTCCTGCATCACTATACCACACTTATTACAAAACTCTTAAAATTCTTTCTTGCAGAACTCTCCACTATTATCTGTCCTCAACACTTTTATCTTCTTCTCTGTCTGGTTTTCCACTAGAGCCTTAAAGTATTTAAATCTGTTAAAGACTTCAGATTTCTTCCTCAAGAAATGTATCCATGTATTCCTTGAGAAGTCATCTATGAATGAAACATATTACACATACTTACCCAGTGATGGAACCGACACAGGTCCAAACACATCAATGTGCACAAGCTCTAATATCTTGTTCTCCCTCTTAGCAACAGAAGAAAAACTCACCCGTTTCTGCTTCCCATATACACAATGTTCACAGAAATCGAAATCTAGAGAGCAATTAGACATACCTTATACCATACCATTACCATGCAGTATCTCAAGGCCCTTCTCTCCAATATGCCCAAGCCTTTGATGCCATAGCATGGTCTTTTCTCCAGAGACCGCTAGGCTTTCCGCTCCACTTTCAGGAATCACAGAACTGTTGCACCCATCAATAACAGTGCTACCCTGAAGCTTGTAAAGAGTTCCAATCCAAACTCTTCACATTAATACCAGTGCTCCCCAGACCATCTTGCAGGTATCTTTCTCGAACATTGTTTTTACACCTTCATCATCCATCTTGCTTACAGAAATCAGATTTCTGGCCAATGTAGGAATATGCAAAACACTAGGAATTGTTCTAATCCTTCCACCTTGCAACTTCAACTTGAATTTTCCACGTCTGATGATTCTAGCCTTCCTATCATCCCCTAAGAAGACATCACCACTATCATACTTTTCATACTCGGAGAACCACTCCCCACGGGGAGTAAAGTGAAAGGATGCACCTGAGTCATTAAACTATGCAATATTATCTACATGTGTATTTGAAGAAGAAGTCAAATAAAGATCCCCACCTTCTTCTGAGGTGATTTTTGCCTTTGCAGAAGGAGCATCATCAGATCCTTTCCTTTCTCAGGTTCTTTAGATCTGTGGTCCATTTTGAAGTGCCCTTCCTTTCCGCATTTCTAGCACATCTTTACAGGATTTCCTAGAGATTTAGATCTCCCACTCGAAAAATTATTTTTGTTTCTGTTCTGGGACCTTCCTCGTATAGATAAGGAATCTCCATTCTGGCCCTCCATATTTCTTTGTCTCATTTCTTCTGACAGCAAGGCTAAGATAGTTTCATCAAAATTCAAGGCAGTTATATTGCTACCTATTGCAATAAGCAGACTGTCCCACGAATCTGGTAGAGAACATAACAAACTGATGCACTTATCTTCATATGAGATTTTAATATCAACAAATGACAACTGACTTACCACAGTATTGAAAGCATTCAAATGCTCTGTCATCGATCCTCCATCCTTCATCCCCAGGTTATACAACTTTTTCCGTAGGAACAATTTATTCACTAGAGACTTAGATTGGTACAAAGTCCCTAACTTGACCCACAAATTCTTCATCGTAGCTTCCCCAGATACATTCAACAATACATAATCTGAGATACACAACCATATTGTGCTCTTTGCCTTCTGATCCAACTTCGCCCAGTATTCATTTGATATTGCCGTTGGTTTAGTACCCGGATCTACAACGATCCACCAATCTTTATCCACTATCAGACCTTCCATCATGAGCTTCCACAAATCAAAACTCTGACCATTAAATTTTTTGATCTCTATCTTTCCACTGCTCGCCATCTTACTTCACTCGAAGAATCGATCCTGCAGATCTCCCGCTGAATAGGTTCTACCACATGCCCGAGAAAAAAACCCATCAACAACAAAGGCATCCCCTTGAAGCCGAAACAACTCTGATACCAAATGTAGGTTTTAACCCTATACAGAAATTATCTGTTATGAAACTAGTTCCAAAAAATAGAAGAAAAGATAGATCAACGCCTTAGAAATAAGCCACTTCGAGGGGGAAACCTCCTTTAAATTACATAAATGAACAAATCTTTGATGATACAAATAACAAAACCTCCTTCTATATATAGGAGTCCATGGGGTCACAATATAATACTAGCTGACCTAACAATAATAATGTAAGGGCACAATAAAAATAATAATAATATTGGGGTTACAGGGGTACAACAATAACAATAAGGGGGATGCACTAACAACAATAAGGGAGTACACTAGTAATATAGGGACCTAACATGCCCCTCTCCTTCAAAAAAGTTTTGTCCTCAACGCTTGAGTAGCTCTAGGTGCTTCTGCATAAAATTATCATCCTCCCATGTAGAATCTTTAGTGGGTAAGTTCTTCCACTTGATGAGATACTCTGAAATTGATCGATTTCATAGCTGTCGAGTTCTTTTTTCCATGACTGCTTCAGGTTCCAATATGACTTTTCCTTCTTCATCAAGTTCTGGCAATATTATTTGAACTGGATTTTTTTCACCTATAACCTTCTTTACGCATGAAACATGGAAAACTGGATGCACTAGCGACGAAGCAGGAAGCTCCAATTTGTATGCCATAGTACCAATCTTTTGCAACAGCTTGTAAGGACCATAGTACTTTGGCGATAATTTATTATCCTTCTTAGCTTGCTTGAGGGAAATTTTTTTGTATGGTTGTAGCCGTAAAAATACCCAGTCTCCTACATCAAAACTTCTCTCGTTGTGATGTTGATCTGCCTGTTGTTTCATTCGATTTTGTGCCAAATTTAGGTTATCCTTTAAGAGTTGGAGAACTTTTTGTTGATGCTCGATGTGAACTTCTACTGCTTGAACCTCATAATTTTACCTTAAAGATGATATTATGGATGGTGGATGATATCCATAAAGTGCCATAAATGTGTCATTTTTGCTGCAGTATGGAAGGAAATGTTATACCACCATTCAGGAGAGGTAACCACTAAACCCATTGCGTTTGTTTATCAGATACAAAACAACAAAGATATCCTTCCAAACATTTATTCACTATCACAATTTGACCATCAGATTGAGGATGATAAGATGAGCTATGAGCTAGTTGAGTACCCAAACAAGAAAATAATTTCATCCAAAAATTTCGAGTAAAAATGGGATCTCTGTCGCTTACAATAATCTTTGGGTTCCCTTGTAGATTTTGAATTGTTTCCATAAATGTAGTAGTAACTGTACTTGCTTTAAATGGATGAGATAATGCACAAAAGTGTGCATACTTGGTAAGTCTATCAAATACCACCATGATGACACTCTTTCATTTGGACTTAGGTATACCTATGATAAAATCCATCGAAATTCCTCCCAACGTTGACTTGGAATGGATAAAGGTTGTAGAAGACCCGGGGTCTTAATTGTCTCATCTTTATTTTGCTGGCAAACCAAACATTCTGCCACAAAATTTTGAATATTAGATTTAAGGCCATCCCAAAAAAATTCTTTCTTCACCCTGTGGTAAGTTTTTAAAAATCCCGAGTGTCCTCCTAAAGGAGAGGTGTGCAATTCCAAAAGAATCTTTTGTTTTAGTTGGAAATTCTTACAAATATATAAGCAATCTTTGTACCATAAGGAATCATTTTTCCAACTAAATGTATCAGATGTGCTAGGATCTTGCTGAAACTTTTGAATGAGTGTCCACACTTCTCCATCCTTCTTCCATTCATCCCTTGCTTCGGTTATCCAATCTGGTTGGATAATAGAAATGACACAAAGCAATGCTTCCACCTCTTCATTCTTTCTTGAGAGTGCATCCGCAACAACATTTAGCTTCCCTTTTTTGTAGATGATTTCAAAGTCATAACCCAACATATTTTTGACCCATTTTTGCTGCTCTTCTGAAGATGTCTTTGCTCCAAAAAGTGTTTAAGACTATCATTATCAATTTTTACCTTGAAGTGTCTTCCCATTAGGTAAGGCCACCATTTCTTTAGTGCATGTAGTATTGCTAACATTTCGTTCTCATAAATAGGTTTCTGTAAATACTTTCCTTTGATTAGACAACTTTCAAAAGCAATGGGTCTTCCTTCTTGCATTAAAATAGCACCAATTCCATTTCTTGAGGCATCAAATTCCACAATAAAGATTTTCGTGAATTCTGGCGTAGCTAAGACTGGTGCTAGGCACATTTCCTCTTTAAGATGTTCAAAGGCCTTAGTTGCTTCAGGAGTCCATGAAAATGCATCTTTCTTCAATAATGTTGTTAGAGGTGCTGCTATTGTACCATAGTTCTTAACAAACTTGCGATAATAACCTGTTGACCCGAGAAATCCTCGCAACTGCTTTATTGTTGTGGGAACTTTCCATTCCTTAATGGCTTTAATTTTGTTAGGGTCTACCCTAACACCCTCGTGAGATACAATATCACCCATATATTCCACCTTTTGTACTCCAAAGAAACATTTGGATGTTTTTTCATATAATTGTTTCTCCTCTAATAGTTTGAGCACCCTGTCAACATGTTGAACATGATCCTTCCAAGACTTGTTGTAGATTAGTATATCATCAAAAAATATTAGCAAAATTTTTATAAGGAAGAGTTTGAAAATGAAATTCATCAACCCTTGAAATGTAGAAGGTGCATTGGTAAGGCCAAAAGGCATGACCAAAAATTCATAATGACCCTCACGAGTTCGAAATGTTGTTTTCGGAATATCTTTAGTCTTTATTCTACTTTGATGATATCTTGAACGAAGATCCAACTTGGTAAAATAAATTGCTCCATGTAATTCATTGAATAATTCATCAATCATAGGAATGGGAAATTTATCTTTAATATTGAGCTTATTGAGCTCCCTATAATCTGGACACATGCGCCATGATCCATCCTTCTTGTGCACCAATACTATTGGAGCAGAGAAAGAACTTTGACTAGGTTGAATTATACTAGCCTCTTTCTGCAATCATACGTTCAATTTCGCTCTTTTGGACATAACGATATATATAAGGCCTGATGTTTGGAGGAACACTTCCTGGAATTAAATGAATAACATGATCATGATCACGAATAGGTGGGAGTCCTTTGGGAGTTTCAAACAACTTGGAATGATTGTCCAAGACTTTTTGCAGATCTGGAGAAATATAATATTTTGATGTTGGAACTTCTAGTGAGCATAATTGTGCAATTACGCCTCATTGTTCTTTCTTCAAAAGCTTTTTCATGACATTAGAGCTTATTATCTTTCTCGGCTTCCCTGCGATACCCCGTAATTCGACTTCCTTTCCTTTCGAAAAAAATTTCAAGGAAATTTCTTGAAAATTAAAAGCTACAATCCCCAAAGATTGTAACCATTGTACTCCTAGTACAACATCAACACCTCCCATTGGAATGGAAAGCATTGGACTATTTAATACATATTCCCCCATGGTTAGCTTGATATTATGGCATTTTCTAGAGAAATTTATAGTCCCTCCATTTGCAACCATCACTTGACATTCTGGTGCTGGGTATGGGAAGCAATTCAATTCCTTGGCTACCTTACAATGAATAAAATTATGGGTACTACCCGAATCAATCAACACTATTACCTTTTTTTTCTTGATATGTCCTTCTATCTTGAGAGTTTGAGGAGTGGTAATTCCTGTCAATGCATTACACGATATGGTCAGACTCATTTCTTCTTCTTCTAGGGTTGGTTTCTAGTGTATATCCTCTTCTTTTTAAGTTTCTTGTTCATTTTCTTCCTCCTCTTCACAATCTATGTAAAATAATTTCTTCTCAGCACACTTATGACCTTTAGTGTATTTTCTATCACAACTGTACCAAAGCCCTTTTGCTCTTTTTTCTTCCAATTGTTGTGGTCATGGAAAATTTTAGGGGCTAATATTCGTAGGTGGGCTAATTTTCCATCATTTTTCCAAAAAAATGATTCGCCAATTTCCATTTTTTTGTAAAAATGATTCCCCCATATTTTATAATATAAAATTATTTTATGTAATATTCCTAATTTGCGACAACAAATTGGAATATTCTATTTTGTTTATTTTTCCACCTATAGTTTGTAAGTAAATAAAAAGTGAGTAAAGAGGGTCTAAACTCACTTAAATGAAATAATACATCCACCTAGTAGCACAACGTTGTGACTAAAGTTGGAGTCAAGGGGCGACCCAACACCACGTGGACGAGGGGGCCTATGTACACTTTAGAAGTTTCTCCAAGCTTCTGCGCAGATAAGGATGAGAATGTGGATAAGGATGAGGATGTGGAGGAGAGAGAGAGGCTACATTGGGTTTTGGAGGGAAACCAACACTATAAAAGATGGAGGATCCTCCTCATTTCATTCATGCTTGGATTCTTGGATTATTGATTATTGAGTGAGACATTTGTCTTTCTTTGGCATGCTGGCTGTTTAGCCCGTCTGCTGCACTGTTTAGTGCACCGAGTGTCTCCGTGCGGAGATCTCACCCTTAGCCTCGGGGGACTTCGAGTGCCTGCTCGGGCAAGGTTATTTTCTTAGCATCATCCTCCAGGACAGCGTTATTGCTGCAGCAGCGTAATACTGTGTTGTAGGGTGTTGTCGTGGTGACTTTACGACACCACTTCCTTCACTTGTTTTTCAGAGGAAGAGTTTCTCTTTCCTTTGGAGGATCATATTGGGAGATATTGCAGTTGATTTGTAGATCTTGGCACTTGGCCAAAGTGTTTTTTTCCACTACTGCGCAGTCCCTCTCAGTTTCTGCGTTATCTTCATGGTGTATTTGCAGTGAGGGTTTGTCGGTTGATTTGAGGGGAAGATCTCAAGTGTAGGGATCAGCCTTCCACTTTGGAGATCTATTGGAGGAGGTCTATTTCAGTTGCTCATCATCTTCATCCTTCTCTATTTGGTTTCAGTTTGGAGTTGCAGTAGCTGCCCAGCAACTTCGGCATTTTTGTCGTATTGTGTATTTCAGCCAATCCCTTGGAGGATTGAGTTATTCTTGCTTATAAGGGTTAGAGCTTTGCTCCCCTATTGTATTTGAGCTATATATTTTCATATCTATGTATTGGAGCAGCATTCTATCTTAGAATGTGTTTTTCATAGCCTGGGGTTTATGCAGAAATAGCAGTGCTTTTCATGTTTATGTACATGTGTTGTGGAGGCTTGCATTTCTTCTCTTGAGAGGTTGTTTCCTCAATATTTGTACTCTCTCTTGCTGCTATATATATTATTGGCTATATATTCATCTTATTGTCTCACATCTTCTGGAGAAAACACTGAAAGGGTTTCTGCATCAATCTTTGTCTTGCGGCACCTCTATTTTGAGGGGTTTTTCTATATAAACTGTTGTTTAACCTTGCTGAAAGCCTATGCCTTGTTATAAAACTCATTATCTGATTATTCATAGTTATTTTCATCTCATTCCTTCATAAAATACGCTTCCCTTGCTTCAGCAAATTTCTGCATACTCAAAGTCTTGGGAAATCAGGGTTTTTCTTGACTAGTCGGGAAGGAGGAACTTTTTAACATAGCAAAACGCCTTTGTTTGAGCTGAAATTCAACATGGAAGTCCCTCTTGACCTATTCTAACATATTCCAGAACCTTGACCCGTAATTGTACGCATATTTCCTTATTCACTCATTTTAGGGCCAAAATCCTCACTTTTCCCCACCTTTTTGCCCTTAAAAGCTGAGTAAAGGTTGTTGCTGCTATTAATTTTGGTTTTTGAACATTTTCAGAGATATGATATGATAGCTAAAGCCCTCATACCTGAAGAATGCGTTTTTCAGGCATGATCTGCTGAAGAATCCATTTTTGGGATATCACAGTGGTATCAAAGCATAATTCTGGCTCAGCTTGTGGAGCTAACTATCTATGGAAAATATGAGGATCTCACATCAGCATGGTCATGTACCCTTTGGATATTATTTACGAGAATATAAGTCCATGGGGGAAGACTTCAAAGCAGCTTTGCCTTTCAAAGATTACTGTGAGCTCAGACTGGATGAAGGAGGAAGGTACTATGGTAACAGAGGAGTTTCTAGCATGCAGAGTTCAGATTTGCAGCGTACTGCTAGGAGATCACCTCTTCCCATGCATGAGGGATCCACTAGTCCCTGTGAATCTAAGCCCAAGAAGACCGGAACGGTGAAAAAGGAGAGTTTATTCTTTTTCAGATCCAGAAAAGATGCATCCCCTGTTGAGGAGGTCAAGAAGATTGAAGCAAAAGAAGAGGAAGTACCATGCGCTTCCAATTCTCATCAAGAAGAAGAGATCACATCACCTCTTGAAGAGGCTTGTGAAAACGCTATCACACTCATGGAGGAGCAGCCACACGCATCAACAGTTGGGGCAGCCAACACTTGTGAGGAAGGAACTCTTGTAGCCCTGCAAGAAGTTCCAAATGCAGATCAAGAGCAGCTTGGTTGCACTGCACTGTGCAACATGGATGAAGGGGAGGTCTCAAGGAGAGATCTCACTGAAGATGCACTTCGACACACTATGGGATGCAATGCTTTTCTTCCCTTATCACAAGAGCAGATAGAAGATGGAGGACATCTTAGGATGGATAACATCTCTCATGCTTGTGTTGGACATCCTTTGAGCCATACACATCATGATGGGAGGTTTTTACCTACCACCTATTTGATTCTTGATAGGGTCTCATTGATCCTTGAGAAGTTTATATTTCAAAATCCCATGAAGTGCGAAGTCAAAAATTTGATTTGGGAGGATGGTAGCCCTCATGGGAGGAGTACCAGGATGAGGAGAAGAAGGAGGCATCCACAAGTGATTGAGTGGATGGGGAGGATGAGCAAGGAGCTAGGAGGCTACTTGCAGATCTGTGATACCAGGCAGCAGGAGGCTTGGCTACACTGGTTACTCTTGAGGGAGTTTGGCCATCACTTGTACTTGTAGATCTATGATACCGGGCAGCAGGAGGCTTGGCTGCGCTGGTTACTATTGAAAGAGTTTGGCCATCACTTGGTAAACACTCTTCCTAAGAGTCGGAGGATGAAGGAAAGATGGTTGGATACTTTCATCATTAAGCAGCATAGAGTATGGATGCATGGTGTTGATATGATACTCATATCATTCATTGTGTCTTCATCACATGATTGGTACGATGGAGGTATGGGGAGGCAACACAATGTCTTGTTGCTTGGTTTGTTTCTGGGAGAGTAAGGGCAGATTTGCTCTCACACTTTTTATGATGTTGCAGGAGGAGGAGATGGCACTATCTCCTTGGTCTTTGGTGATGATTGGGAAGCACTTCCATCTTGGGAGGTATTCCATATTTGTTGCAGCATTATTAGAGGAGTCTTTGACAAGGAGCATGTCAAAGAACAGAGCTTTGTATTAACAGGAGCTTACTTGCATGAGCTCACAGCATTGTCACCTTGGAGCAAAGATTTATGGATGAAGTGTGCCCAGCAGAGATATGGTGGATCTATAACCCATAGGTCCCAGGATCACTTCATATTTGTTGCACTTAGAGGAGGTAATGATGATAGAGACATTTATCACTATGGCATATTCTTCTTAACTTGGATTTCCAAGCATAAGGAGGATTATCTTCTTGTAGCACATGGTTCATTCTTCTTCATAGCATGCCAAAACACTATCGAGGACTCATTTATGGATCCATGTACCATCTTACTTCCAGCATATGGTGAGGAGTTTGTCTATACATTCATTGATTTGCACACTCTTGCCATTCCTATGCAGTGCATTGCTTCACAAGGGGGCAAGCTTGTCATATTGCTCCATGAGTTTTATTGGGCCAATCTACATGATGGAGGCAACCATCTCTTTTGTGGCTTTGGGAAAATGTTTTATCACCTCATGTATGTTCATTTGCAGCACTATATCATGTATCATATGAAGACATGCATGGTTAACATAAACATTTTGCCTTGTACTCTTATCAAGCAGCAACTTGTAAAACTGCGTTGTACTTGTTGGGGAAGCTGTTGGTACCTCTTTTCATCACATGTAACCTTCAGTGTTTCCTTCATTTTGCTGTTGATCATGTCTCCATTTGCTGATATAGATCAGATTTGTATGGGAGGCTTGATTATGAGGGAGACACATGAGTTGGATGTGTCTTTGAGTGGGAAGAATTCTCACATTCTCTGCACTACATGTTCTAATGGGAGCATGGGAGGAGGCATGGCCACCACTACTACTTATGTGTTCTCTTTTGAGGTGGGCCATGAGATTGATATTCATCCATTGTACAGCCATGGGCAAGTGTTTGGTCTTATGTTGTTGTCATATTCAGCCATTTACTATCAATTAGTAGATGTGATGAATCTTGTACATTGCTTGCCATGTAATTTTCTGAAGTTGCAGTGGATGAAACTACGTTGTATCCTTGTGAGAGATTGTTTGCATTATGTATCCTCATGTAACACCTTCAGCAAACATCTCATTAGGCTGAACCGTGATGCACATGTCCTATTCTTCATGGATGAATTGTTTTGGGCCAGCCTGTTCTTCATTGTTGGAGGAACCTTCTTTGGAGGATTGTTCTTCACTTTTCCATTGGAGGGCAATGATTTTGCAGCCCAAGATCAGCATACACTCTACACTTGTCATGAGTGGAGAGAAGGACAACATGGGGTAAGCTATGATGCTTGCCAAGATCAGATTTTCAGCCCACCTTCATTACCAGAGCTTGAGGTGGAAGGAGATTTTCAGGAGTTGCCTTGTCGGGAGGTGGCTCATTTTATTTGGATGATTGCTTGGGGATGGAGGATCCACATGAGAGAAATGTTCCTCACTTCATGCCTTGAGTGGAGAGAGGTGATGAGCTGGTACACAATCGATGGGACAGCTTACACCATGATAGATATAACACAGTCGGAGTCATGGTCTTCATCAGTCATAGCTAGAGGCAGTGCACAGTCCGAGCCATGGGACTTGGGCTATTATTGGCCATGGTGGCGATGGGATACAGAAGGATTGTTGGTTGGCTGGTACCATGAAAGATCAGTTTGGGATCCTGGCATTGAGAGATCCCTTCATATCAGGATGATGCAGAGTACAGGGGAGATTCAGTGGCGCATCTGGGACCCAGGCATATTTTGCAGTATCGGTGGAGAGCATCCGCTAGGAGGAGACTTGTTCAGGCAGTTGCTTGAGGGCAAGCAACATTTTTCCAGGGGGGACTGTAATATTCCTAATTTGCGACAGCAAATTGGAATATTCTATTTTGTTTATTTTTCCACCTATAGTTTGTAAGTAAATAAAAAGTGAGTAAAGAGGGTCTAAACTCACTTAAATGAAATAAGACATCCACCTAGTAGCACAACGTTGTGACTTAAGTGGGAGTCAAGGGGGAACCCAACACCACGTGGAGGAGGGGGCCTATGTACAATCTAGAAGTTTCTCCAAGCTTCTGCGCAGATAAGGATGAGAATGTGGATAAGGATGAGGATGTGGAGGAGAGAGAGAGGCTACATTGGGTTTTGGAGGGAAACCAACACTATAAAAGATGGAGGAGCCTCCTCATTTCATTCATGCTTGGATTCTTGGATTTTTGATTATTGAGTGAGACATTTGTCTTTCTTTGGCACGCTGGCTGTTTAGCCCGTCTGCTGCACTGTTTAGTGCACCGAGTGTTTCAGTGCGGAGATCTCACCCTTAGCCCCGGGGGACTTCGAGTGCCTGCTCGGGCAAGGTTATTTTCTTAGCATCATCATCCAGGACAGCGTTATTGCTGCAGCAGCGTAATATTGTGTTGTAGGGTGTTGCCGTGGTGACTTTACGACACCACTTCCTTCTCTTGTTTTTCAGAGGGAGAGTTTCTCTTTCCTTTGGAGGATCAGATTGGGAGATATTGGAGTTGATTTGTATATCTTGGCATCAAGTCAATAGTTATTCTGCCTCTACTGCGCAGTCCCTCTCAGTATCTGCGTTATTTTCATGGTATATTTGCAGTGAGGGTTTGCAGATTGGTTTGTGAGTGAGATCTCAAGTGTAAGGATCAGCCTTCCACTTTGGAGATCTATTGGAGGAGGTCTATTTCAGTTGTTCATCATCTTCAGCCTTCTCTATTTGGTTTCAGTTTGGAGTTGCAGTAGCTGCCCAGCAACTCCGGCATTTTTGTCGTATTGTGTATTTCAGCCAATCCCTTGGAGGATTGAGTTCTTCTTGCTTATAAGGGTTAGAGCTTTGCTCCCCTATTGTATTTGAGCTATATATTGTCATATCTATGTATTGGAGAAGCATTCTATCTTAGACTGCGTTTTTCATAGCCCGGGGTTTATGCAGAAATAGCAGTGATTTTCATGTTCATGTACATGTGTTGTGGAGGCTTGCATTTCTTCTCTTGAGAGGTTGTTTCCTCAATATTTGTACTCTCTCTTGCTGCTATATATATTATTGGCTATATATTCATCTTCTTGTCTCACATCTTCTGGAGAAAACGCTGAAAGGGTTTTCATCGAATTGTCTCCATGCCCACTTATTTTGAGTGTATTTTTCTATATAAACCGATGTTTAACCTTGCCGAAAGCCTATTCCTATTCCTTAGTTATAAAACTCAGTATCTGATTATTCATAGTTATTATCTCATTTTTTCAAAAACGCTGCCCTTGCTTCACAAATTTCTGCATACTCAAAGTTCTCAGAAATCATTTTTTCTAATTTGAATGCAGAGAACTGCTACTTCTAGTACAAGAATGATTAAATTGACATGGAAGCTCTCTTGACCTATTCTAACATATTCCAGAACCTTGACCCGTCATTTTACGCAGATTTCCTTATTCACTCATTTTAGGGCCAAAATCCTCACTTTTCCCCACCTTTTTGCCCTTAAAAGCTGAGTAAAGGTTGCTGCTGCTATTCATTTTGGTTGCTGAACATTTTCAGAGATATGATATGATAGCTGAAGCCTTCATACCTGAATAATGCATTTTTCAGGCATGATCTGCTGAAGAATCCATTTTTGGGATATTACATTTTACCTTTAAACTAGGCAACATTATATAGAGACTATATATAAAATCATTATAAATTTGTATAATTTTACAAACATATCGATTAAATTTTATATTTCACATATTAGGGACTAGTGAAATTCGCCAACGTTTTAAACTTCAAGATAATTTTCCTTCCTTAAAATTAACCCTGGTTGTGGTGTCAACCTTGTAGGTTGTGGGAGTTTAGGAGTAGCAACACTTCCATATTTATAGATGTGAGTGGTAGGCTTCCTTGTCGCCATAATTTTACATTCAATTTTTCTTTCCAACCTGAATGCCTTCTCCAATGAATTAGGTTCCCAAACGTGAACCTCATGTTGGATGTTATTCTTTAAAGTTCCTATGAAGACATCAATCTTGTGTTCCTCTAGAATATCAGTTACCCTTATATTCAATTTTTGGAAGCCCTCAATGTGCTCTACCACCGAAACTTTTTGTTTGATATTTATCAATTGGCTAAAGAAGGTATTGATCTCTGTATCCTCATAATGTGCTATCATTTCCTCTGTAAAAATTGATCAAGTGACAATTTTTTTTACGGGAGCAAGCCATCGATACCATACAAATGTATTTTGTTCTAGATGTAAAGTTGCAGTGTGTACCTTTTGTATGTTTTTCACATTATTGAGATCAAAATATTGCTCCATCTGTAGTATCCATGTTACGGGATCCTTGTCATTAAAATTCCTCATATCCATCTTTGGAATATGGTGGTTCTTCCATCCAACATTAGAGTTTATGAAATCACTATTAACATTTATTTTTTTCTCATCATGAGTTTCCTCTACTATATTTTCGTCATTAGGAAACATTTCTTGTATCAACTTTTCCAAACCTTCCATGTCTGCTTTTAGATCATTCTTCATGTTTTCCATGTTTTCTTTCATTTTTTCATCGATCTTAGCTTCCATGTCATCCATCTTAGCTTCCATGCCAACTTCCATGTCATCCATCTTAGCTTCCACGTCTTTCTTCAAACCATCCATCTTAGCTTCTATGCCTTTCTTCAAAACTTCCATTTCATTTTTTGTTGCTCTTTGCGATAGCGAAATTTGGTACACTTGCTCTTGTAATTTTGATATCTCATGTTGCATTTCTTCTTCTTCACGAGTCATAGTAGAGCCTTCTGAAGGCTTAATGGGTGTTGAATTCTTTTTATGGGGAATTTTAGAACCCAATACTGATATCTATTCTTCAATATGCCCTTGGAATAAATTCAAACTAATTTTTCAAACAAGACTTATGCAATTCGAAAAAAATACCCACATTTTTCTTGCTTTTGAGGAGCTCGATATTGAAACTGAATTATCTCTATGATTTCAGATCGTCAATATTTGAAATTCGATCTTGTAGTATCCCTCTGAATATTCTTTCGAATGCCACGGGTCTGACCTGATTTGGATTCTTCAAGGCAAAGTTATGCCCAATCTCCCATAATGACCTAATATGGAATCGTTCAGTAGAGCGAACTTGTACGACGTGCCACATGTCACTGTTTCCTCCTTCAACTCTGAAATTGATACACAAAAAACTAAAGTCCGTGTAATTGCGGCCACTTTTTACAGAATTCCAATCTGATGTTCAGAGAGATAGTTATGACGATTTTCCCACGGTCACCTCTTTAAGATGAAATTCGAGAGCCTGAACAAACCCTAACTTCCACATATCATATCTCTGAAAATATTGCGAACCAAGATCTGAAACTTTTACACAAAGCTCCTCAAGATTTTGGCTTCGCTTTGTAAAATTTTTGGCTTTTAAACCTTTGTAAAACAAAAGTTATAGCAAAAAGGTCACGATGACCTGTTTAGGTGAAATTCGGGAGCCTAAAAAAACCCTAACTTCCACAGATCATATCTCCGAAAATATTGCGAACCAAGATCTGAAATTTTTACACGACGTTCCTCAGGATTTCGACTTCGCTCTGTAAAAATTTCAGCTTCTGAACCTTCGTAGAAAAACAGTTATAGCGAAAATTCCACGATGACCTGTTTGGAGCAGCGAAACCCTAGAATCTAAAGCTCTGATCCCAAATGTTATGAAACCAACTCCAAAAAATAGAAGAAAAGAGAGATCAATGCCTTAGAAATAAGCCACTTCGAGGGGGAAACCTCCTTTACATTACATAAATGAACAATTCTTCGATGATACAAATGACAAAACCTCCTGCTATATATAGGAGTCCATGGGGTCACAATATAATCCTAGCCGACCTAACAATAATAATGTAAGGGCATAATAATAATAATATTGGGGTTATAGGGGTACAACAATAACAATAAGGAGGCTACACTAACAACAATAAGGGAGTACACTAGTAATATAGGGACCTAACATTATCTGCAAATGAATTCTTAAAAACAGAAAATAAATAATAGCGAGAGCATAAAACATAAAACAAATATACATAGAGATTTTTCCCCTGGATTCCAAATTGGGACTACAAGCTTGATTTTTCCTTATATTCATTTTAGTGTTACATCACATATATATACATGTCGAAGAATTTAAAAACCTCAATCCATTAACCCTGGATTAGAACATAACCGTAGTTCCCTTCATTGGATCTAGAAAATACCAGGGGCCGAAAACCATCATGCCCCAAAACCATGTGCAAACCCATGCACAAAACCATAGGCAGGTTCGCCCACCTAAAATAGGGTCCATCTTATTTTATTTATTTATTTATTTTCCTCGAGGCGCTGCCCCGGACCCCGTGTTGGGGGCTACCCGCCCCCTTGTGACCCCCCCGTTGCACCCCGCACAACGAAGAGAGGGACTATCACCCCCCCTTGTAACCCCTTTGCGCATGCGACTATTCGTGGAAAGAATATAACACATATCCAACAGAGTCAAGTTA
This sequence comes from Pinus albicaulis, assembly GCA_034641835.2. NCBI lineage: Eukaryota > Viridiplantae > Streptophyta > Pinopsida > Pinales > Pinaceae > Pinus > Pinus albicaulis. The sequence continues at coordinate 12,874,737 of CM076570.1, read as the reverse complement.
GAATAGACCAAGACCCCTATGATACCTCAACTATTATGATGAAAATGTTGAATTTTAAACATGATTTTGCAATGCAAATAGTGATTCATTAAGTAACATGATATGAAAATTTCTTCTATCACCTAAATATGCACATGAAAACCAAAAATTGACAAAATACGAAAATTGAAGTTTCTACCAATTTTGTGTTTTTTTATTTATTATATTGTCTGACATTTTAGATTAAGTTAAAATGAGCCAAAACCCTTATGAAACTTGAATTATTGTGACAAAAAGATTATATTTTAAATGTTTTTTCTTTTAAACCGAATGAGCCAATAACCCTCTCTATTATAATTTAAAAAAATAAAAATTTACATTAGCAATAACATCTTCGTTAACTCCGTTAAATTGAATTGAAAGGATATGGTCGAATTTTAAAACAAAAAAATTTCGCATGGCTGGAGAGGGAACAGCATTGAATGGCGTCACAAGGTTTTACTGAATTGAATTCAGAACAATTAATTTTACATCAGGTTATACACCGAGCAGGAGGATGTATTGCTCGTGATTTCATTATGGCATTCATTGCATTCTGTACTCATACGCAATCCAACAGAGCGCAAGACGTTACCATTAGTTAATGAAAGCAGCTACAACAAATCAAATCGTCATCAACCAAAATCAAAAGATGTTCATGGTTACTAGACATTCCATGGCCTGAAAAGGGAACTCAGAACTTGGGCTCAGGACTGAGAATGTGTATAATACTGACAGTTTGAATGAATGGAGGGATGGTGTATTGTGTTGCTATAGCTATTGCAACAAAAACTTGTGCTTAACATCGATCTAATGGCCAGTAAGACCATTATGGACAACGGTAATGTTGGAAGATTTTTGAGGTTGACAATCGGGAGTTTCACACAAGACAGGTTGATAAACAGAGAAGCAAGGCTTCAACACAAAGAGCAATGTGCAGAGAGGTTAGCTGCTTCAGGATCAGGCGAAGGAGGTCCGGAGGCGGAGCTTAGCCAAGTAGTAGTGTATGCAGAGCAAGCAGTTTTGGCCAATTTGGACTGGGGAATTGATGCCTTAGAAGAAGCCATAAGTACATCCAATACGGAAACAAAGGCAGCTCGATTAGAATACGCAGAGAAGATGCTGCAGGTTTGCGCTCTGTTGGATGCAAAGCAAAGACAAAGGCAAACCACTGCAGGTCAGAAATTTTTTGGGTCATTTGGGTAATTTTCCCAAAGATTAGTTAATTGAAAATGAATATTCCTAGATGAAATTATGTTATGCGAAAACCTGCTATGTTTTTAAAGAATATTTAAATCTTTCAAAAGTTCGACTAAATATTTATAATCCATGTTTTAAAAATTATAAAAATTCACCCAAGTTTCTGAGCTTACCAGAAAATTAGAGCTCCATATTGCAGGTGTTTCTAATTCCTATCTGTCTGTGTTTGAAAAAGGCTGGCCAAATATTTATGATTGATATTATAAGAATTCTAGGAATTCACAAAGGTTTCTAGGCTTGCTGAAAATTAAATCTTCTGAAAATTTTCCCTGACGCAGGTGTTCCTAATTCTTATCTGTCTGCCTGGGCACATCTCAATCTGGCCTTGCTTTGGAAAATAAGGAACAACGATACAAATGCCGTTGTTCATATCTTGGAGATGTTTCTTGCAGATCCTCTGTTTTCTAGAATTGATTTTGCACCGGAGCTGTGGGAGAGCCTTTTCCTTCCTCATCTCGCATCCATCGTTGGATGGTACACAGAAGAGAGGCATAGGATTATTTCAGAGGTGCTGCCTAAGTCTACCCAAGCTTCTTTCCCCACAGATGAATATGATTTTAACGAATCCCTACTGTCCAGTTCCACCTTCAGCTCAGAACAGGCCCAAAGATTGAAACAACTGGAGAATGTTTATCAGGAGTCCTTAGATGAAAATACGAGGCTTTATACACGCTATTATAAGGATTGGATCAATTTTGATCCTTGTATGAGCAAGAAGGGAATGCAGCCCTTGATGCCCATCGCAGAACCTCCGATGACACCAAGACGAGAGCTCAGTCGATCGATACCTCAGTCGGTAAAATTTGGACCTGTTCCGCCCAGGAGTGCAGGTTTTTCATCTTTATATAGAATTTCAGCTGGCAGTGGAGAAGCGTCTCCAATGTAATGATGTATAGCATCCATTTTCATACTTTATTATGATTTTTGATAATAATTCTCTAACTGATTACACAAAAGCATTAAATCTACACACTAATACCGAATAGTTTAGTCACACAAATGCGTCCATAGTATTGGGAAACATAGTTGTGTCATCAGGATCTTCTGAATTCTAATGAGTTGGAAAACTTATCGCTTTATGCTGGACTGCAGTGTAGTTTCTTTTCTCTCATAATGGTTTGACGGGATAACTTTCTCATAGACCTTTTTTTTCCTCCTAATAGTGTTAAAAAACAGTTTCTGTTGACTCAAAACCTTGGGTAACAGATCGTTTTGTTCCAGCCATGGTCAGAATTTGGTTAACATCAATTTTTTTTACATAAAGAATCAAATAATACATATTGATCATCTGCTAGCAGAAAACAAAATGTCTGATAATGTTGGGTCCTGGGATTGCATTTGCAATGTAAAAAATAGAACAGTAGGAATAATGTATCAAACTCGCCCAAGTAGGGTCTTTGTTCCTTGATTACAAAATCATTTAGGCAAAGACTAAAGTGATACTTCTTTCCAATGTTATTTAGAGAAATTTCAGAATAAGTATTTCTACACGGCCAAGTAAATTCAATATGAAATTTGCTCACGCTCATGTATTTTGTTTTCTATTCCAATGTTTCCATTTTTTCTTCCGAATCCCTTATGTGGTAGCCATTATATTTATTTCGCTGTTGTGTGCTTTCACTATCCCCTTGTTTGCATTTACTTAGTTTCCTGGAATTCAGTGCCCCTCCTTCGGCACAACCTCATTTCTCTTTGGGATTTTACTATTTTTAGAAAATCTATCGATTTTGGGTTTCACTGTGTCCATATCTCAATGAGATGCAAATATGGTACTAAGATACGCTGAAGACTTTTCTTGAGAATTTCATTCCGTTAAGGGGAAATTAATTATAGGAATTGTATGATTCTGGTACTAACTGTAGAAGATCCCAAAATTATTTGTAGAATGCTTGCAAACTAGAGCCAAAAACTATTGAAATGCATAGTGACTGGCCTTGAGCTTGGTGTGACGGAAAAATTAAGTGATGAGATATTCTAATTCTTTTAGGAGGCTTTCCTAATCCTCTTGCTGGGTTTGGCATTTATACTCAGGTATGCATCCAAAAGTAGCAGGATTATAGATGATGAACCAGAAGCATTATCTGGAAGGAACAATGTAAGGTCAAACAGTTTTGTTCTTCTTCTTATCAGCTATAGGATTTTATAGATCTGAAAACTTATTTCAGTAAGCTGGTTCCTGATGATTAGAAATGGCAGCAGGGTCTGTGGGAAGAGGAAGAGGGCAGAGCAACAAATGTTAGCAATGGTAGTGCATATAATGGTGATTTTGAAGTGGGATCTAAAGTGAAAACAGGAATGGAAGTAACCTCGACCTCCATTGGGATTCAGAAAAACTCCGGACGGGTATCCTCAAGGCATCAGTTGGCAGAAGATAGGTTAACGTTGTCAAAGCTCATTTTGCCTGACGGGAGAACTTCCAGAACCAAGGCCGCTTCCTTGGAACATCTGGAGACAAAAAGGCATCTGAAGTCCAATTCTCTCTCAGAGCTGCTCAAAGTAGATATCGATTCTGTTATCCATTCTCCAGAAAGATATACTCATTCACCTGCCAATTTAGGGGCTGCTTCATCCGAACCTGAGCTTGAAGTAGAGGTAACTCAAATGATTTAAACTTCATGCATAGGGGACAAATCGTAAGAGTGGCCACGCCATTCAAAAAAGGCCTATGTTTCAGAAACTTGACGGTTGTGCAACTGTAACATTTGTGTTACTGTTGAGTGCTGTTCTTAATACCTGAAAGTTCAAAAAACTGCAGAAATCTAGCCATGTTTTTAATTATTGGGCAGTTTCCTTGTTCTCCTCCCAATCTTTCTTGTATGAGTGAGATATTGCATGGGTTTTGATCCAAAATAATCTTGTTGAAGAAACTCTAAATATAATCGTGTTTTTTTAATGTTCTTTGTCGGAAGTACAGGATGCCATTTGGGAGAAAAGCATGAGATGTCCTACCCATTCGAGAGCAAGCTTTAGAAATCTGTATGAAGTCGTACGTGAGGATGAGGAGAAAGATCTTGAGGATACTGAATTAGAGAATGACTTCACAACGCATAAGGCAGAATTAGCAGAAAACAGGTATACTTTATGCAATATCAATCACAATCCATGCTTGTAATTCTAAACAAATAAATGTCGAAGTGGCTTTTTTTTATGAAGTAATGCAGGGATGCAATTTACAGCTGCAACAAAAAACTGCTAAACAAATTGGCTATTCCTTTGTAATGCAGCTTTCGAATACCAATATCCTCACCGATGGCAGAAAGTGAAGAGGATGTTAGCCAAAGCTATCTGGTTCATTCATCTGGTAAATCCACTCCTCGAAGAAGGCCTCCAAAGGATTTTGTATGTCCCATAACAGGTCAGCTTTTCACAGACCCAGTCACCCTGGAGACAGGCCAAACATATGAGCGCCGAGCAATTCAGGAATGGCTAGGCAGAGGAAACACAACATGTCCAATCACTAGACAGACTCTTGGAAGCACTTCACTCCCAAATACAAACATCTTACTGAAAAGGATCATTGGTACCTGGAAAGAACAGAATCCTGAATTAGCCATGGAATTCAGTTTCTTTGAAACACCGATACTTCATCCTTCAGACTCTCTTAATGCAAATTCTTCAAACGGTCTTTGCTTGCAGGGATTAAATTCAAATCCGACTTTAAACCCTGATAATAATTGTACCGGAGTAAAATCTCATGGGGTATTTATAAGCAGAGTGACCCCAGTTTCTTCCCCAACCAGCGTAATCAGTCAAACTCTCCTTGAAACAACGATGAGCGAACTAGTACCATCCGTTTCAATCCTTTCTACTTCCAAGGATTTGCAGGATTGTGAATCAAATGTTTTGACCATTGCAAAAGTATGGAAAGCCTGTAAAGGAGAGCCAACCATTCAATCACTCCTAGTTAGATCAGCAATAATAAATAGATTTGTCGAAATACTCTCTAATTCTCTTGATGTGCAGATACTAAAAGCAACTGTGTACATTCTTTCGGAGCTTGTATCTGCAAATGATATTGTGGCTCAAATTCTTTCGAAGGCAGACTCAGATTTTGAGTGCCTGGTTGCTCCTTTAAAGAAAGGAGTTGTTGAGTCTGCCACTCTTTTGTATCAGTTAAAACCATCTTCCATACAACTTTCATTTCATGACCTTGTTCCATCTCTAGTCCATGTAATTATCACAAATAATGAGAAGAAGGAGACACATTTTCAGATGTGCTTTCAGCCAAAGAAGGCTGCCATAATGATGCTGGAAAGGATGCTTGGAGGTGGAGATGACCGCAGCAGATTGTTGAATGCTCTTACTGTTATTTCTATGAACGGGGTTCCTGCTCTCATCAAGAGCTTGAAGTGTAAAAACATTAAAGTGAGGCTTTCTGCACTTTCGGTTCTTCTTTACTGTATTCAAGCAAATGGAAGGTGCAGAAGCTTGATTGCTCATGGAGTTGGGTTGGTGCCAGTTTTGGAACTTTTTCACACCGGTAATGACAGGGAAAGAAGCATTGTCATTGCTTTCATTTCAGAGCTTGTTCGCTTGAATAGGTAAAGTTGTCAGACCCAGGAACTCTTTTGACTCAATCTCTTAGTGCTCCAATGCTCTTGATCTTACAGATTAGTCCAGTTTGAGGCTTGTTTTATTTAGGTTTTTAAGAAAATTGCATTCTTCTCTTCTAGGTTCTCTTAACTGGGAACCCTGTGTCATTGTCTTCAAGGTTCTTTCACCCAGGAACTTCTGGATTCATAGCTTTGTGAATCTCCATTCACATTACTCTGCTTTTCTCTTCCAAGCTTTCTTGGTCAGTAAAGTAATGTGGATGAAAAGCTGTGTTACGGGATCCATCACCCCTGTGTGTACGACGATCAGCCCAAGATCCTTCGTGGAGGCGAATTCCCTGGAGAAGGAAACTAGTCCCAAGCTCATGAAATGGATTTTTTTTTTTTTGAAATAAATCCTTTTTACTCACCAATCTCCCCAAGGAAAAAATATTTTTAATGAAAAACTCTTCAAACCCTATACTCCTAAAGGCGAAAGCCCTTATCTCCATTCCTGGTCAAAGTCTTATCTATCCTTACGTAAAATCTGCTCTCATTGTCTGATATATCAAGCTCCGTTCTCAAGGTTTGATCTATCGTTATGGTCAAGCTCTGATCATTCCTATGTGATGGGCTGTTCCTCACTTCCCCACGCTGTTGTTTCCTCACCAAAAAGCGTTGTCATAGCCTCCTTAAAGCTGAATTGGCCTTCAAAATTATCAAATATGGCTCAAGCTGAAATAGTCTTCAAAATTGCCAATTATCAATCATGTTACAAGTTATCAGATTATTAATTATTATCAATTAAACTAATATACTGTAGTATAGATATGTGTTTTTTTTAATAATAATATAGTATAGATCTGTGTTTTTTTTAATAATAAATATTATAGTATAGATATGTGTTTTTTTATAATAATTATATTTATATATATGTTTATTTTAGAATAGAATTTTTATGTTTTTAATTTAATTATTAATAATTATTTGATAAAATGGTAAGAATTTAATTTCTATTAAATATTTTAGAATATTTTTAAGAATATTTACAAATCAAAAAATAATATTTATTTTTAAATTTTATATATATATATGAAATAGATAAATAGTAATTATTTACAAATCAAAAATTTCCATTAATATTTATTTTTAAAATATTTATATATAAAAAAATATTATGATGATGGTGATGGTTAATGTCCAATGAGACCAATCTTTAGTCTATCGGACTTAAAGAAACGAATTATTTAGTTTGATTTAAGATTTTATTTCTATGCTCAAAAAGCTTGGAGAGAAGCCTCCCGAGCTCACTATAATTTTGACATCTTAAAAGGCTAGGAAGGTTAGTATTGCAACAAAGATTATGGAATTGAGATCTAATGTGGTTGTACGCGGGGCACTCTAAGAGGAAGTGATTTTCATCCTCAATGTTCATATTGTCATAGAGATGGCAGATTCTTTCCATCCATGGTGTTTTACGAACTATCCATCCATGGTGTTTTAGGAACTGTCCAACGACCTGTTTCACTATGGAGCTCATGAGAGTTCGTTCTAGTCTTGGCTATATTAATTTTCTTCTTTGAGCTAGTTAAAATAGAGAGATACTTTTGATCTTCTAGGGTGGGGTTGATGACCTCCTTATAATATGTTAATTTTCTTTTAGCTGCTAGATCTTTCTCACACCACATTTTTTCTTTGAACTTAGAAGTAACAATTTTTTTAATGTTATTAATGGTTTGCAATGCAACATTCTTGTCGATCTCCCAATGGTTTAACCAGGCCTTGGTGTCTTTATACCAACCTCGTTTGAGCCTTAGGTGGTTTTTGCTGGAATTTAAAGCTAGCTTAGGAAGTCTATGGTCTCCTATGCTATTGAGTTTGTGCTTGTACAACATAAGCCTAGTCATAGCTAGGCTCTTGATAGGGGAAAAACCCACTTCTATAAGGAGAATAGGATAGGGTGTATTGCTTTTAATTTTGAGGTAATATGTTATAAAACGCTTCTGGATTTGCTCAATCTTTCTCTAGGATTCTCTAGAGATGCTGCAACCCCAAACCTCACATCCATATAAGATAACAGGAGTGACTAAAGTTTCAAAGAGGAACTTCTTTCTATCCCACATTATGAGGTTTGCCGATTACAATTATTTTCAAGACCAAAATAAGCTTTCCACCCCCCATTAATCCTTTTCTCAATGCTATAGTTCTAGTGGAGCTTGTGATGAATATCAATTCCTAGGTACTTGTAAGTAGACAATTCCTCCAAGTTACTATTGTCATACATAAAATTAGCTTAAGTGTCTTTCTTGGATTTGATAATCATAACTTTTGTTTTGTCAGTGTTAACAGTCATACCCATGGTAGAGCAAAAATCCTTAAGAAGTCTAAGTTGCTTATCAAGATTAGATGGGCACCTTGCGAGAAGAACAATGTCCTCAGCATAGAGAAGAAGGATGATGACTATCCCAGCTAAGATCGTGCCAACACATCCTGCTTCCTCTAAATAACCTTCTAGCTTGTCAATGTAAATGCCAAATAGGGTAGGGGAGAGGGGGCAACCTTGTTTAACTCCGATATTACACTTAATATCTTTCGACCACCCTTCATTGCTCTTTAACTTGGCAATTACATTCTTGTATAACCTTATAGCAGCCGCTTGTAGCTCGAAAGGAACATTTAGCTCTTCTAATCTATTCCATAGGTTGTTTCTAGGAACCATATCGAAAGCCTTTCTAAAGTCCACAAAGCAACAGAAGAGATTGAATTTATCATTGCGACATTCCTCCACAATGATCCTAAGCGTAACGAGGTAGTCCGTTGTTGAGTGCCACTTTATATGAAATAGATAAACTGTAATCTTATAACACACCCTATTTACAAATTAAAATTATCCATTATAAAACGGCTCTAAATTTTGTTACATATTTTATATATATTAATTATCTTTATATAATTAATACTAATAATTATTATTTAAAATAAAGTTATTTTTATGGCTTTTAATTTTTTTTTTTTAATATTTTTTCTAGTGATATTTCATGTTGTATCTAGATTTTAACTTTTCAAACTATGTGCATCTTTATCCCGATCCAATTTTGAACCTCTCTGTATTTTAGTAACTTAGAATTTTTTTTTCACAATTTGCTTATAAATCAACATTATAATTCAATTTTAATTTTTTAGATAGTTAAATTGGAATCTCTTACAAAGTGGAAACCTATTATAACTTAGTTGTGAAACTAGTGGTGGGGACAACCATCATTGGCTGCTATCAGCTAATGCCCTCATCACTATTATTAAGGAAAACCATGCCACTTGGAATTACCTGCCAAGAGATAAGGGGGTAGGTTTTCACTCTTGCCTGATGCCTTTGGTTTTTGGAATTAGCTGCCAGGAGATAAGGGGGCAAGTTTTCACTCTTGTCTGATGCCTTTGGTTTTTGAGTCGTTAACCTGTTTCCTTATGTGTGAGGAGGACGAGCTCTTAGCCAAACAAATCAAATCTGAATATATTAAACACTAAGAGAGATCAAATTTTGTAAAGTGTATTTTTTTTATTATCATTTAATTCTCATCATGTATTAATTACTTCATATTAAATGCTAAAACCTATTTATCATGCATAGAAGGTTCAAATTTCTTAAGATGTAATTTTTTTAATCATTTGATCCATGTCATGTTTTGATTATGTATATAAGATGAAGCTATACAACATTGAAGCTAAAGATTCTCTAAAGAAGGATCAAATTTCTTAAGATGTATTTTTTTTAATCATTTGATCCATGTCATGTATTGATTATGTATCTCATGCATAAGATGAAGCTATACAACATGGAAGCCAAAGGTTCCCTAAAGAAGGACCAAATTTCTTAAGATGCAATTTTTTTAATCATTTGATCCATGTCATGTAATGATTATGTATCTCATGTATAAGAAGAAGCTATACAACATGGAATCCAAGAGGTTCCCCAAAATTGCTTCTAACTCTAGCCAAAACCCCCATTTCCTGCTCAAGCTAGGCTAGAGTAAGGATGCCCAGTCAATTCCCAAAACACCTTGGTATGAAAAATCCTCACCTTTGCCATTCTAAGAGGGTTGAATATGAAAAACACTTTCTTTTCGGTTGCTCGACTCTTACTCACATCAGTGTTAATTTCCAAAATCTTTGCCACGCTACCAACCTTCTTGACTTGTTAAGTCAACAAAAGTATGGCTATCTAGGAATACTTCTGTCCCTTATTTTCAATCATAGAAATAAAATAATAAAGAATCTCAATTAATCCCTCACTTTCTTAAGGTTTAATAGATCATATTGGCCTTACTGGAAGTGCATCATCATCATCAATCGGTTCATATTAAATTACAAAAAATTACACCCAAAAGACTTTGATCTAAAATACCTTAGGGTGTAATAAGTGTAATTGAGTCTAATTTGTTTTTTTCATTGTCAACTAATTTCTTTCTTTTTTGTTTATTAGGTAATATGAGTCGTGAACTTGTGGCTTGAGTAGCCATGACTAGGGGCATCTAAGTTGTAAAAATCACCAGGGATTGTACCAGGGTCACACCAACCCTTAGCATGAATAGATTGTTGTCCACAAAATTTCTAACTAATGACCTTTTTACCATAGAGTGCCTTAACAAAACTCCCTCTCAATGTCTACTTTAAGCTCCATTGACTCAAATAATTTATCATTTCATTAATAAAAATAATTAATAAATATTCCTTTTTTTTTAATAGAAATTAATTAAATAGATCAGTTCATTATCAAAAGCAAATTATTATTATTATTGATAACATTAATTATCTCTTTTATTTTTTATTTTAACTTTCATAAATATATTTTTATTTTATTTTATTTCAAAGTATTGCTCAACTCTTAGCATGAATAGATTTTTGTCCAGAAAGTTTCTAACCAATAGCCTTTTTACCATAAAGTGTCTTCACAAAACACCCTATCAAAATCTATTTTAAATCCATTGACTCAACTAATTTCTAATTTCATAAATAAAAATAATAAATAAATATTTCTTATAAAAATTAACTTAACATAAAATGCCTTAACAACTCTATATTATTATTATATAATATAAAATTATTAATTTTAATTTGTCTACGGTATAGAATTTGAACTTGGGATTTCTGGCCTTACTTATAACTTTCATAATAAATCATGACTTTCATAAAGCAATCACCAATTGAATTAAACCAGGCAAACATTCGTTTTTTAGTTTTAATCATATATATATATATATATATATATATATATATATATAATACTATGCCGTACTACTTTACATCTTCCTGTAAAATGCCTGTCTGAAGGCAACAGCAATTATATCAATTGTCCACTAACCAAGTTCATTTTGTCCACACAATCTTGCCATTCAAATATTATTCAGTTAATAACATTCTGTTCTCTCCCTTTCCATGCTCACCCTTTTTAGAAATTTTAGGGTTTTATTGACAAGCTACACTTTACGCACTGTATTGATCATCCCTCTTTGTATTCAGGTCTCTCCTTTCAAGAAGTCAAATTTTATCTGATTAGCAATTTCGAATAGTTCATCTTAATTTCCAAACCAGTACGTTAGCTGGCATGCTTCTCGCTGGCTCAGCTAAGTTTGCAGTTATGGCACCTCATTCTACATCCTCTTCAACGTACCTTTTAGGTGCTTTTTGAGGCCTTCTGATTCACAATATGAGGTTGTAGTGTTAGGACCTCGTCCTAGAATAGAGATACTTAATGGTTTCCCATATATTGTTCCTAATGATGATATGTTTATTGGTCCAGTTAAATTTTGTTGACTGATGGAGATCATGATATTTATTCAAAGCATGGGCATCAGTATGTTAATATATCTTTTCAGTGTGATGGGATTTTGAAGAGAGTAATTCAACAATATTTATTATCTCTTAGATGCCAGAGAAAATCTATGGACATTAAGAAAAACATCTTAAGCTAATACTTCTTGGCTTCAGGCGGGCTTTGCACACTCAGGTTCTTCAAATCATAAAGGGCGAGGGGGCATTCAGTACAATGCATATGCTTCTAGCATATCTTCAGATGGCCCCGCTGGAGCAAAGCCCAGTTGTCGCAAGTCTTCTTCTCCAACTCGATCTTCTGGTCATAATTTCTTGATATTTTGTTTTAATTCCTTAGCCTAGTGTTAAGTTCGTAAGTAATCTTGCCCTGATCTAAGAATTGGGAGCTGACAACTAACATAATTCTATTTTCCAGGCAGAACCTTGCAAGATGAGCATTTACCGTGAAGAAGCTATAGAGACACTGATTGAAGGCCTAAAAGCTAAAGAGATTCTTATTTCTCAGATAAATTCAGCAAAAACTATAGTTGCTCTTTCTGGTAGATTCTCCTCATCTGGCAAGCCTCTTACTGAGGCCTGGTTACTAAGAACTGCAGGTTTCAACAAACATTATAATGCTTTAATGAAAGCTGAGAAACTGCTATATTCGGAGGGTGAATCACCAGAATTTCTAGTAAGAAATCTCTACTTTAAAAATTGATTGTAAAGTCAAAATCTTTGGTTCCTTTTTGTCGTTTCGGACCCCTTGTTAAATTTCTCGGCTTCTTCTGTTAAATGTTATATAGGATGAGGAGGAAGCAGCTAAAGATTGGGATAGAAGAGTAGTATCTGTTCTCGTGAACTTTGAATTTGGTTCGGTCTTTGAAGCTTTAGGAGAATGCCTTAAAAACAATTCTGTGGAGCTAGCAAGACCTTGCCTTGTTGCAGCAACATGGCTCACACATATGCTGAAGGTCTTACCAGATACAGGTGTTCGGGATGTAGCTCGTCAATGCTTGTTGGAATCATTTGTTATGATTTTGCGATCATCCAGGATTTTGGAAGAAAGAATCCTTGCAACACTTGCTTTGACTAGCTTTATTAATGATTCAGGTAGTATTAGCTTTTTCTTGAAATTTCTAATTCTTATTAGACGTATCAGGTTGTTTCTGGTTCCAAGACACTTCATTGATTTTTACTCTTTGTTTATTACAAAGCACAGAGGGACTAAAAGATTTAGGTGCATATGTAAAGGGAATATGTGAACCTTTAAGGCAACTAAGGAAATTCTCCTCAGCAGCTGCTGATATACTTAGATCTCTCCTTAGCCTGCCATTTGTGAACATTGTAAGTCCCATCCCCTATCATGAGTTATCAGGATTGTGACACATCTTTTTACTAAAAATAGCATAAATCCTTTGGCTACCAGTCCAAGCTTTGCAGTTTCGCAGAATTAGCTCAAGTAGATTCCAGCATGAATGGAGAGGTTCGCTCACTTGCTCATTTGGGAGATCGAATTTTTAGTGGTCACTCTGATGGTACATTGAAGGTATACTTTCCTAGCTTCTTTTCATATATTTTGCTTTGCCCCAGGGGTTTCTCACTCAAATTTCATTTGAGTGTTAAGGTGTGGGATGGAAGACAAATGCTCCTACATCTGATTCAAGAAGTTCAAGAGCACACCAAGCCAATTATTTCAATTTCTATTTCACAACCAGGAGAAATTTTATACACTGGATCCCTGGACAAGACTGTCAGGGTGCGTTTCCATATGCTTGAGGACCAATAAATTTGCAACTCCTTCAAAGAGTTCCTCATTATTTTGCTAATACAAAGTTTTGCTGCTGGTTGATTTCCTTTCTGTTTCGATGTTAATTTTTTAAACAGGGTATTAAATTGCTATTTATTCTATTATGCAGGTTTGGGCGGTAGGACTAGAGGAAATTAATTGTATACATGTCCAGGACATGAAAGACCCAATAGAAGCCCTTTATTTTAACGGTGGCATTGCCTGCTCTGTCGCTCAAGGGCCTGGAGTTAAGGTCAGTTTTTGTATAGTGAGATTTCAAAAAGCTTATGATCATGTAATGCAGATGACATCTGTACTTAGGTATTGTCAATCTCATGCGACAAGTTGCAGATTCATAATTGGAACGGAAGCTCAAAGATGTATATTCCTAACAAAAATGTCAAGTGCCTTACCATGGCGGAAGGGAAAGTTTATTGTGGCTGCACAGATTATAGTATTCAGGTAAGAATGTGCTTTCAGAATGGGCTACCATTTCACTTCTTTCACATTCCACATCCAAAAGAGTGAAATACAACCACACTCGAGATATTGCTTTTCTGCATGTACAATTTATGCAGAATTTGATCAGTCTTTCTGCATGAGAATAAAGTCCTTTGTTGGTTGAATTGCATTGCCACCAACAACCATTTTTTGGTGGTCAAAGACATGCGTAACCCATTTGATTTGACAAGTGCAGGAGATAGATTTGAATTGTGGTACAGTACATACTCTTGATTCAGGGGTGAGAAAGTTGTTCGGGAAAAATTCTCTCTATGCCATACAAATCCATGACAATCATCTCTATGCCGGTGGTTCTGTAGTGGATGGTGTGGCTGCCAAGGTAAGAAGGTTGTTAACTGAAATGTTTACTACTAAGGAGTTTTAACATGTGACTTGCATTCTTTTTGAGACATACATTATGACCAGTTGGAGTGCACACAATTGATGAGTTTTTGTTGTTACTGTGGTGGCGGCAAAGGTTTGGGATCTTTCTACCAACACTCTTATGGGTTCTCTATCAATGACAGTAGAGGTCAGATGCATTGCAGTAAACAATGATTTCATATTTCTGGGGTCCAAATCAGGTATTATTGAGGTGTGGTCGAGAGAAAGATTAGCAAGAATAGGATCACTAAATGCGGGAGGAGGAGGAAATAACAGAGTTACCTGCTTGGCAGTGGATAAGGATGGGGATGGGGAAGTGTTATTCAGTGGATCTCAGGATGGGAGGATTCAGGTAATCAGCGGAGGTTATCATGTCTTATGTAAGAATGACATTAAATAATATCATTGATCTCTACTCACAGGTAAAATTTCATTTTGCTTATGGTTGCAGGCTTGGTCATTAACTTGAAAGAGGAGATTGTACAAAGGCCAGATTTCTAAATGCAACTAATCTGAATTACACTTTCATGTCTCACTACCTAATGATAATTGTCAGTTTCAGTGGTTATGTGGTGTAAAATGATAACATTTCTACCTATCCCTTTGGTAGAACCAATTCCATTTCCATTTAGAAACACTCAAGTAACTAACTATTCAACAACTTTTTCCTCTAATTGAAACGTCCCCAGCAACGACATCAGTCAATGAATCCTCCACCATTAATTACTTTGCCTTCCTTTTCCTTTTGCTTTAACTCACTCAATCAATGAATCCTCCAGTATTTACTTTGCCTGCCTTTCATTCAAATCCTTTTGCATTATTTTGCCCTCCTTCCTCGAACGTTTAAATTGACTAGTTCACCAGTGAACTCCCTCCCTAATGTGGGTGGGTAGGTTCCTTGATTGTTGTATTTGTATTTACAACAATATTAAAGCATCACGGGACAAACATCAACCTCGGGTGATGCACTCGTCTGTGGATTACACTCTGAAACTATTAGGAGTAGGAAATAAAATAAATAAAATTTCGTTTTTTCGGTGTTCTAAATAAATGTGTGATATATTAGGGTGATACTAAAATATTAATATTTTTTTCGGTGGCTCGACCATGAAGATTTGAAATTTCATTTTTTATTTATTTATTTATATAATATTTTATAACACAACGTTCCCCCATTGAACTACCAGGTGTGGATTATCACTTTTACAATTTAATCATCAATTTTTAAAACTAAAAAAATTTAATAATAAATATTTAATTATATAAAAATATTTAAACAAATATAATGAGAGATTTTTGAAAAGATCATGTATTATATTAAATTTGTTATCTATATATATAACACGAAAAAATCAAATATCTTAAAATATAAAAAAAAAAAAATCTGTTATCTATATATATATATATATAACACGACAAAATCAAATATCTTAAAATTATCTGTTATCTATTTAAATATTTTTTTATTAATATTAATATTATTTTATTTTAATTAAAATCAACTTTCTTATAACTTTATTAAAAAAAAAAAAAATTCCTTATCAATAACATATGATAAAATTTACATTATTTTTTAAAAATATACACGGTAATCGCCTGGCCCTTCTCTTCGTGAGAAATCAATATTCAGTTGCGACTCGAACACATCATTCCCATTCTTTAGGCAGTAATGAAATGATTCGATTCTCACGATTAAGGAAACGTGGTGTAAAGAATCTTTGTGATAATCTTAGTGATCAAAGTTTGTCCATCCCCCTTCTCTTCTGATATATAACCTGATAGGATGTAGATCATTATTAGTTAATTAGTGTTTTTTTTTCAAATCTAAACTTGAGTATTTTTTAAACGTATTTATTAATGTTTTTTAAATTAAAATTTTGAAATTTAAAGTTTATTGGTAAGTATATTTATATTTTTCACATTATTTAATTTTATATAATAATATTTCCTTTATATTAGATCTTAGCAATTTCAGTTTAAAATATTTATATAAAAACATTATATATATGTGTGTGTGTTGGAATAGATTTTGTTAATAAAAAATTTAAAAATTATAAAACCAAAATTAATAATTGAACATGTAAAGTGTAGTAAAAGATAAATATTATTTTGATTTTTGGAAGGCAGCTCTTCTTGTTATTTACATATTCATTGGTCTAGAATAATGAGCTTTTGTCCATAATTAAGTTACTCAAGTATAGGGGTTTTCTTATTTTCATAAATAGGTGGAGTTAGGTGAGAAAATTTGTTGTTGTGGCTGGGGAGGTTCACTATGACATCGTTCTCTCTTTTGACAACTTTTCCCATTGAAATGTTGGGCTTCCTTCAAGACATTGAGATTTTCTAGGTGGGTTGAGGGATTTCTGAGAGTTAGTAGGGATTCTTTGCTTATGATGCAAGTCATCACAATGCTCTAGCAATTGCCATATATGTATTGTAACAATTTTTAGTTTATGTTATTGAATAGTAATATGCAAATGAAGGTTTGGACATATCAAAGAATTGTTATATGAAAGAAAAAAATTGGATAGGATGGGACTTGTTAAGTAAGGTTTATTACCTTTTCTTCCATATAAGATAATGAATTATATTCTAATAAATTGCCATGTTGCATTAAATTCAACAACCTAGATAGTCTAATACTTTACATGTTGAATTTCTAGGAGAGAACTACATGTAATGACATACTGCAACTTTAGACATCCATTCTCAAGAAAATTTAGCATATCTATAGAACCAAAAAAGAGGCTTCAATTTTAGTTTTTTCAAAGAGTATTTAGTTTCTTATATTCTTAGCTAGGATAACTTTTGACCTCAAGCCGAGCCTTAAGAATTAGAGGCAAGAAAAATGGTGTTTTTGGACTCCACAAAAGGCTCCCATATGCAATGAATCCAAAACAACCGCATATTTTGTTTAGATTAGGTCTTCACAACCTCTCACTCTAACCAACAAGAGTGGAATTTTCACATTGATTTGTCTATTGGAAGCTTTGTATTCTTTAAGCTTGTGGATTTATTCCATCTTGAATTCTTCCACCAAGAAATCAAATCTTGAAGGCCCATCCTAGTCATTGCATTATCAAGAATGATCCCTTGAATGCAATCAACAGATAAATAATGATCTACTTGGGTTGCTAAAATCTATTCTTTAGAATCAACTAAGGCACCTACTCTTGGGTTTTCTTGTCAAAATTATTCTTAACCATGCCATTGCATTGATCAAAGAGATGTAGGTGTAGAACCATGTATTTTTATCTATCACTTTACCTTTATGAAGTAGTGCAATGGATCCTTAGATAGGGTGGTCAATTAAACAAAGGCTTCACCCTTCTAGCTTAATTGACGCTAAAATGATCCAAATTGCATTTGGACAAGGACAATTGATTATTGGTATATGCTTTACGGTGATCAACATGGGCAATATTTGAGGCTATGGATTATGAAGGAAACCACTTGTTGGCATGAAGGGCACCATGCAATCGCGATGATGTCCACTTCAATGTTCAATCTATTTTGAGTTTGATATCAGAGATGTAAAGCTAGACAATATGTTGTCGTACTCTCTCTCTCTCTCTCTACATATATATATATCTAGGATTCTGATACTAACATTAACATCACTAGTTGAGCTAATCTTATATATCTTGTTTCTTGACATGAGAAAAGACATTCTTTGGCTATGAATGTAAGAAGATGTTGCCTAGATTCACTAAGAAGTGGAGAGATGAACTCGAGAGCCTATAACTTGCCCATTGCTACAAAATACAAAGGCTAGTTGAGGCCAATTGAATGTTGGTTTTCTCATTTGGGTTTCTAAGGTAAATTATGTTTCAATGTGTGTGCTTTCTTTTCATTTATCGAGTATTGTGTTGTGTTCATTAATTATTGGAATATTCAAGTAATTGTTGTGTTTTAATGGCTGATTTATTTTTTTCTTATCTTTGATGAGTTGCTAATGAGCTACGTGTTTAGTATTCTACTGCGTAGGATGTTGTCTATGTGATACAATAGCTTAATGGGGAAATCACATGTCAACAATTCTCTTTTTTGTTGAAATGTGTAACTAGGTTCAGTCTTCATATTGTTTAATGTAAACATGATTTTTTCTGTAAAGAGAAAAATAAATTAGTATTATTATTTTTGAAGCATGGGTTTCATGCTCAAGATCATTTTATTTGTAGGTCAAGCACCCATCGAGTGCTCCTAGGTTTTTTCATTGAGTCAAGAAGTCATTTTCATATGTAAAGACTTTATTGGGCATATTATATCATGTAAAATATTTTTTTATAAGTAAAAAAGAGTCAAAAGAATCCCTCTAAGACCAAGTCGACCTACAAGAATCAAGTTAGCCTTCAAGAAGTGAATTCGGCCTCATTAGGGCCATTCGATCACCATGAAGAAGCATATATATAAATACAGGTTGTTCGACCTCATTAAAAGGGAATTTAAGAGGTTCGTTGAAACTGAAGGAAGATAAGAAATTCCTAGCCGAGAGAAGGAGAACAAAAGGAAGAAGGAAGTGAAGTTCTACAAGATTGTTTTTGGGTCATCTTCACACATGCAAAATTAGGGAATCGAACTTGTTGCAACAAGAACAAAAATTGCAGTCACCATTAGGAGATGAAGTTTGGGACTCAAAGGAATTTGTTTAGAAGCAGAGTTGCAAAGGAGAAAGGAGTTGCTCCAGCGAAGAAGAAAAGAGACCTATTTTACCATATTCCCCTCACTTGTGCAAGCTAGGTTTTTTTCATAAAGGGTCAAATTGTAGTTAGAATTGCAGGTTCGAGATTTATAGTCAAAGGAGAAAGTTGCAGTGACTAGAAGGCAAGTTTCACTGGCGTTGAATTTGTGGAAGAGAAGTTCATCAAGAAGAGGTTTGAATTGGTCTTGGAGGAGTCTCGACCTATGGTATCAGGTCTTTGAATTCGTCATTTGAACATTCTATAAGAATTGAAAAATTCTTGTGGGTTTTAATCTGAAGGAGGTTTTGGCCCTTGCTAACAACCTACATTTTGTATCCTCTTGTCCCTTTGATCTTCATATTTAGGTAGTTGTTTGATAATAAGAACATATTAATAATCAAGTAAAAGAAGATATTAATAACAAGTATATCAAGCTAAGTAAAAGAACATCACAAGCAGTTATCAAAGTTAGAGAAAGCACCTAATCTAGTTGCCCCTTGATTTCTCAACATTTTCCCACCATCAAGTAGTTATGGTCATGGGAAATCAATGTCTCCCACTCTAGAGTTGTTGCTATAAACATGGTTGTTGCTATTTTGTTTTAAGAGTTGGACAAATTTCTCACTCCACAAGAATTCACACTTTGCACACAAGTCATATAATACAATTTCTTTATTGTTGGATGTTTCTCTTGGTCCCATAACATGTATGATGACCATACTTTTCATCTTGGTGTTGCTGGAAAGTTTTTTTTTTTTTTTTGTTTGCTTTGCAATAAGCCATACCCAATGTTTTTCGACATTACCCACTCACTATTTGGATGTTTTTTTAATGTTTGTTTCTCATTCAATCGACCCTTGGACATTTTTATTTGTTATTGACTACCCGATTCACCCCTCGAGTTTTAATCTTCATTACTGGTGTTGTAGCCTAATTTGAATTAGCTAAAAATCAAGAGAGGTTCTGAGCAATTCAAGGTTGTTGAGGAACAGTGGTTAGAATGTCAAGAAGACCTGCAATATGCTCAAAAGGATAACCACAAGCGTAACGAGGATTCATTATCACATGTGCACTAGAACCAAAGTCAGGGAAGAAGTAACAACATTAGACCATCAACAAAGGCAAAGGAGCAGAGAGGAGCAATTTTGGAAGAAAAGGCAAAGGCAACAAAGGCAACAAAGGCATAAAGGCAGC
Organism: Pinus albicaulis; assembly: GCA_034641835.2. NCBI lineage: Eukaryota > Viridiplantae > Streptophyta > Pinopsida > Pinales > Pinaceae > Pinus > Pinus albicaulis. The sequence goes on along the minus strand of CM076570.1, from coordinate 12,854,572 downwards.
AAAGGAAGTTAAGGCAGAAAATGAGCAAAGGCAACCAATCAACAAAGGCAGAGTCGTTAACATGCTAGATAGAGATGTGAACGGTAAGCAGGTCAAGTTGTGAATGTGGGCAAAGTCGTGAACGAGTCAAGTGTTCTACGAACAACAGGGACGAAACGAACGGGCACAACCAAAGAAGCAAAGTCGAAAAACTGGAGTAAAGATACAGCGAGGATCGTTGGATATGGGCATTTGTCAACGGCAAAGATTAAATCGCAATTATAGTGATTTCACAAATTGCAGACTTTAGTGTTTAGTGCTAAGGAATCGCGCAGTATGTTATTTGGATTGCGATGCGGTGAGGAGAAGGGCCACGTGTCGGCATAGCACACCAGCGGATATCGCACATCGCATAAATTATGGTGTAACTCTTATCGGTATAGCCTTAAACTTGCAGGCGATGATTTGCGATAAGTTGTAAAAGATGCGATGTTGCGATACGACATCGCCATTGCAACTTTGCATCGACGATTTCATTGTTTACCATTTAAGCTATTTGTTATAATTGATGACATGTGATATCAAATAAGTTGTGAAGTGCGATTGCTTCTGATTGCTCACCATGTTGTGGGACCCTACAACCACAGTGCCGCGTGTATGTAAGTGGTTTGAGTTTATGTGCAATTTGTTTTAAAGAAATTGCTGTTGATTGCTTTCGTATGTATGTTTAATAAAACTCCAATATTCAGATGCGATGTGGTTTCAAAGGTGAATGCCAAAGGTTTTCAAATTCGGAGGTACGACAGTTCTTGTGCTAAATCACATCAGAGGGAGTAAAGAGGATTATAATGTAAAGCCGTTGAAACACCTTGGTAATGAAAGAAAGTCTGAACGCGGGTAGAGAGACTCGGGTATATGGTCCGACGCAGGGCAAACGATAAATGGGAACATACTTATATGACACGAGCGGAAGACACGGGCGGGTAGCAGGTGACATGATGATAGCATTCGAAACACAAAAGCATGGGTGGAGTCGAATGGAGATACGTTTATACAGACTATTGGGACATCACAGTCGAAACACATAGAGGCATAGACAAAGTCAGGTAGAAGAAAATATAGTGGCACTGTTGGAAGAACGACATCTGGGGAAAGTCAGGCACAGGGGTGTTGTTGTAGAACTGTGCAACTATCACATCATAACGAGAAAGGACATCTTAGCACTTTGGAGGGACACATCAGCACAAATTAGACGCAACAAAAGGATTATTCCAAGTGTATTCTGTTTTCTTTGTTAAGATCGAAGCTACAATTGTGTCCTCGATTGCAATGTAATAATTTGTTTAGCGATTTAGGCAGTTTAGGAGTTCCAAGAATCTCAAGTAGTTACAAACTACTTTTGTTTGTATTTAAGCAAGGGACAAAGATAGAAAGAGAGTTCCGAGTTCTGGACCTCTTGGGGATTACATTTTGTACTTATTTTTTTGATTGGCAAAATGAAACTAGTAGCAAGTTTCCTGCAGCTGTTGATGGTGATTCATATTGCTTGTGCCATTTTGTGTCTCTTCTTCTTTGAATGAAGTGAAGTAATGTAGCAGTCGGTCTCTTAATTTCATCCGTGTGTAAGAGTTAAATAACTTTAATTTGCGCTCTTTCATTCCAACTTTTATCTCTTCACCAATTCTCTCTAAAAATTTAAAGCGGTAGATTATGCTCCTCGGCATATCATTTTGAGTTTCCCCTCTTTTCACAAACTCCTGATGAAACTTTAAAGTAATAGATTATGTGTTTACAACATATTATTTCGAAGTTTCCCCTCTCCATGAATTTCCTTTGAAACTTTAAAGTGCTAGATTCTGCTCCTCAGCATATCATTTTGAGCTTCCCCTGTATTTCTTCATTCCATTCAGATATCAACAGTGAATGGCATTGTAAAATATTTTATTATTCCAGATCATTAAGGGTTTTAGAAAATTAGTTCCCAGAGGGATAGAACAAAGATCTCATGATGAAATCATTCCCGTGACACTTTTAAAATGTTCTTAAGCACTAATTCTTTTCACAAATGAGGGATTGTCTCTTAAGATACAACATTTTTTGGTGCCGTTGTTGGGGACGAAGGCATGAAGTTATTTTTTCTTGGGTATTAAAATCTATTTCTTGATGGTGAAAAAGATTTATATACAAATTTGGTTGTGTATTATTCACCTGGCGACTCCACTGATGAAGGTTTCATTAGATGAGGAATTCTGCGGGCAAGGTAATGAGAAAGCACCATGGAAAATACAGGTATCAGAGTTTGAATCTTTCAGAGGAAGTTTTATTTTTCACTATCAGTTTAATGGTCTATTTTCCCTTACATATCAAGAAGTTTTTTTCCTGCTTTATATCCTCAGAAGATTATAAGGCCCAAAATGTACACTCTTTATTGGAGAAAGAATATTTTTCCTCCGATTGTATTATTGAAATTGATGCAACCTTATATGAGAGGATAGAGGAATTTTGCATTACAATTCCTGAAGATTTTTGTCAAGAGTTGGCATTTTATGAAGAACATCAACGTTATGAGGAACAAACCTTAGATTTCTCTTCTCGGCCTAAATGGTTTTCAATAGTGTTATCGCTCTAATAATTCTTAAGTTGTGAGATTTTGATTTTTAGTCAAAGAACATTAGAGGTAACTACAGACCAATTTTAAAACTCTAGGATCTAGCCTTCCTACAGTTCAGAGAGGGCTCTCTCTATAAAATTTAGTTTTGTTTTAATTTTATGATATTAGGGTAGTTATGATGTGAAAATTGGTTTGGTTTGGTGAGAAAAAATCACTTAATGAGATGGATAGTGATAGATTTGTTTTTCCATTGGGAAAATGAGTCAAATGTCAAGCAAACATGACTAAGATCAAAGTTCAAAAAGTCAAATATTTTCAGGGCAAGATAGACAAGTCTTTGAATATCTTGGAAGGTTGATTGGTGAAGTGGTTTGATCGGGATAAAGAGAAATCAATGATTCTTTGATTCAGATAAGGAAGGAGAAGACATGGTTCATTCGAAAGAGGGAGAAATTAAGGGTTCCCTACTCTGGAAATCAGCAGAAAACATAGAAATGATAACTAGTTAAAGACATGGTGATTTTAACAAATCCTGTAATAATATTCTTAGTTCATTATTCAAATTTAGAACACATATATGGATGCATGTAAAACATAAGAAGATAAACAATGACAGTAGAAAATACTTCACTTCAATGGCTCAATCAAATGAATCCTGAAATATGATGCTAGATGATTTGATCCAGTCTGCTACTTGAACTTGCTACAAAAAGCCTTCAGGTACATAAATATTGACTATAGAAATCTTCAGCAATTTATTCCACAATAATATTTCAAAAGATGAAGTATATATACAAAAATGTTTACAAAATATCCTAGAATACTCATAGGAATTTTCTAAGGAAAATAAAATATCTTTTACAACAAAATAGTGACAGTTGTTTAACAACTTAGCAAGCTGTCCTATTTATCAGAAAAAAAATACAACTACTGTCTTGGATTACGTGTAGTTGGTTTCCTTGTCGTCTCTAACGGTGGAACAAGATATTTTAAATATGTTTTGAAATATTATCTTCTTATCTGATACTCTTTATCTTTGATACTCGTTAATCACTTATACACTTTAATCATTATTTCAACTTCCTTACTATTGTAATTTTCTGTTTTGACTGTGTAAAATCAGCGAACTGCTTTTTAACCTTTTATCTGCAATTTAGCTTTTATAACAAGTTAGTGAGTTTTTCCCAAAATTATTCATGAGGGATTTTGGAATTTTTCAACTTCATGAAGTTCTCATCTCCCTCTGTGTATCTAACAAATATTGGTTTGACTACAAATAAGTATTTTATCTCATGTTGTAGATAAAACAAGTCTTCAAAACTTTTATGTAGAACCTTTCTTGTAGGAATTCCTTGTCCTTCTGTTTTATTCACCTGCTGTTTTGCATGATCTTTGATCTTCTTGTTGTAGTATTTTTCTGGCATAGGTTTATCATTAGGAACTGGGGTGTTTGGTAAACCTCTTTGTCTCAAGATCTCAAATTTAACCGTAGATTTTGTTTTGGCTATGCTCATGTTTCCACACTTTTCTTCTAGTTGTTTCCTCAATTTTTTCTTATAGATTAATTTTGTTATCTCAAGGATTGTTTCTGTTTCATCAGTAATTTCTATTTCCTCCAATTCTTTTTTATTCTTACTTTTGAGAAACTTGATTAGTTATAGGGCCTCTTCATGTTTGACACCTAGTTCATCCTTTGTTTTCTGAATCTCCTCTTGAGCTGCCTTTAGCAAATCATTTTGCTCATAAATTACCTGTATTGATGGCCAAACATCATTGATGGATTCAATGATTTTGGTCCATAGTTGATTCTTCACATAGGACATTGGTTCTTTCAAAGTCAAATCCTTTTGTAAGTTCTTTAATTCAACATTTAACCTATTAGGCATTTTCTCCTGAGTTTTGGCATTAATTTGGGCTAGCTTCTTAGTGTATTCCAAATTTTCAATCATTTTCTTCAACCTATTGATTTCATTGGTTTGAAGTGAAATTTCCTCCATGGCTTTGATGAGCTTGCTGGCTTCATCTATTGGCTGCATTGTTGATGTAGATGACTCTGTAGCTGAGGTAGTAGAAGATGTCACTGGAACTGTTGTGGTCAGTGGTACTTTTGGTGCCAACTCTTCTGCTAGAGTTGAAGGCACAGCTGTAGTTTCCATGGGAATCACTGTAGGATCTTCTTGTGCTTTTGCAGTTTCTCTTTCACGGACAAGCTTTTCCATTTGGATTTCCATCTCTTTAATCTGTGTTGTTAATTGTAAAATCAAGTTCATCATATTATCTTTTTGGCTTGCCACTTGCACAATTTCCTTGGCTTGTGGATGTTCTGTTGGTGGAAGTTTGAGTTGTTTTATAAGTGTTGCAATGTCAGCATTATTTTTCTTCACCAATTCTTCTGCAACTTTTACATTGGCAGGATCATACCTACTCGAATAACCAATTCTTATAAAGACTTAATCCTAAGATCTTTAGCATATGAAGAAGCCTTTTCAACCTTCATTTGATCTCTCATATTTATTATTGTATTCTGGAGATTTTGGGCACTCATTGCCTTTGTAGTAATGGTATAATAAAACATCTCAGAAGTTTGTCTGTGAAACTCAATTTGATCTAATGCACAGATACTTTCTGTAGGCACTTCAAGGTCAACTTTTTTGTAATCTGCGACTGTTTTGGGTGTTTTAACCTATTGGTTGAAGTACTGCCATAATCAGATTCTTGTTTGAATAATCAAAAGCGGACACAAGTCTATTTTGGATACCTGGTGTTTGTTTTAAATACTGAGAATAAATATCATTTTTTATTTCTTCATTCTTGGCCTTTATCTGCTTATATTTATTCCTGATGTCAGTATCTTTATCCTCGGATAGCTGTGAGGAGGATGCCTCCATACTTTGCTGCTTCTCTATTACCTATGTATTTGAAGTAGTAGGATGCTCTTCATTCATAATATCTGTGGTTGGCTCGTTTATAAGGACTGTAGAAGCATCTGTGTTTGTCTCTGGAACATCTGTATCTTCCACTTCTATGGTTTCTTTTTCTTTATTTACTGGATTGAGCTTAGAATTTTTATTATATTTGAGTTTAAACCTAGTCTCTGTAGTTGTTTCAGCAGTGTAGGTACCTTCTTCTCTGACTCTTTTGGTAGCTTTATCTTCTTGATTTACATTTTTCAAGGTGTGACTAGTATCACCTTGTTTAATTGATTCTACCAATGTGTTTTCTAGCCACTCTGCTTGATTAGCAAATTGTTCAATATCTGGCTTTTATGATGTATATAAGGGTTCAATTTACATTTTAACTTTATTTTACTTAGAATTCCTTGGGGATCATAATTCCATAATAAACTAAATTCAAATTTGTATTCCAGAAACTGTTTCACTGCCTCTGTACTTGCATATATGTGATTGAAAATGAATGGTCCTACTTGATTCTTCAATTTGAATTAGGTCTTCTTCTTGGTAGTTAATAAGTTGACAGAGTTCGAATTTAGTATTTGCCTGATGTACTCCAAGGAAAACACTCTCATTGGCACATACTTAGGTAGTTTATAGGGTAAAATATTGGACCCAAAAACTCTGATTTCTGTATGATTTTGATATAATTACCAATCTCCAGTTCTATTTTGCTTTGATAGTTGTAATACTTTCTTTATCTCATCATTGACTCTTGGTTGTACACTGTTTTTCAACATGTTTATCAATGGATGAACAAAACTGTCAATAAAATCTACATCACTGAACCGATCAGGTGATTATGTCCTTAATGGAAAAATTCTCAAAAAATTAATTGCTCACAAATGGTCCAAACCAGAACGACAGGAAATAGCTCGAAAAAAAGATCTTGTAGCTGCGAACGACACTGAAAACCGACGCTGTATGAGAAAGTTATTCAGCTTTGAAGTTTTCCAATTTCAGGGAAAAAGCCTAATTTAACTCAGTTTGACCATATTTAAAAAATTATTAAAAAAAGAATATTCCACAGAATATTTTGGGAATATTCCACATAATATTCTGCAGAATATTCTGTGGAGGAGCCAATGGTAGGGCGCCACGTGGCCAGCTCGGAGGCCGCCACGTGGCCCCAAGGGTCAAGCAAAATGGGTTTTATACAAAATTTTGTGTCGTGGACATAAATTGACCCCGGGTCGGGGCGGTGGTAACCGGGCGGCCCGACCAACGAGCCACCAAAAGTTCTTATTAAGCAATGGCGCAATGTTATATTTGAAGTTCAAATTTCATTTGGGCGGGGCCCGAAAGGGGGCTAGCCCCTAAGGGCCAGCCCCCTCAGCGTTGAACCTCAGGCTCGGAACCAAAGGCTTAAATCCATGGGTGTGCATCAATATGGATAAGGACTGGTCACGTGCTTTTAGGCCAGGGGTTGAATATTATGGTTTAAACATTATTACATGCCGCATTTAACTCAAAGTTTCTAAAACTAAACTCCGACGGGCGCGGTCACATGACCCATGGCCCTTAACTTTAGCCCCGGAGGTTGGCGGAAGATTCGGCGGAGTGCCAAGGATAGCGTCGGCCCCATTTTTGTCGGGCTTAACTAGAGTTCCACCAGATTTGGTGGAGCTTTCCTAGCCCTAACTGGGCAAAGTCAATTTTGGTCATAACTTTGGCGAGGAAAGTCCTTTTGGAAGCGATTTTGTTTTGTTTTGTTTTGTTTTGGGGGTATTGGATCATTTTGAAGCTGTTGAAACAGGTTACAGAGCCATCAGGGCACTCTGTCAGAGGTTTTATTAGCGGATTTTATTGAGGAGCCACTAGGGCTTTAGGAATGATCAGTTGTATTGGGCTATGTTCATCTGTTTGAGGTGAATTACAGTCAATTTTCACTGTTTCCAGCACTCTGATTCTGTTTTAGCAGCTATTTTAGCCTTTTGAGGCTTTCTTCATGGTGTAAAAATATTTTTGAGCATTAATAGAGAAGGGAAAAGCCCATTTTGGGGGCTTTTGGACCCAGCACATGTAGCCCAAGAGAGGGGTGAACTGCTTTATCAGATGCTTGTTTATATGTTGTGAATTCTTGCTGCTTATTTCAAGAGTTTAATACCTTAAACAGTAAATTGAAATAAGTCCTCTTAACACAAAAAGACTTATACAGTTATCAACACATATTTGTTTCATTCCAAACCACATTTGTTCCATTGCAGAACACCTTAACATGCTTGTACACTCATAATATTGGTTAATGAATATTTTGCAATCAGAAAACAAATACTTTCATTGCTAGATTTTTTCAGTGTTTACTTCATATTTCTTTAGGCAGAGCCAGTAAGAGGGCCAGAAGCTTCTGGTTTCATCCTTTCTTTGAAAGGTGAAATAACCAGTAAAAGCCCCTACTGTCTATCTCTGTATAAGAAATATTTTGTTCACACATTTCAGATCAGATTGGTATCAGAGTTGTTTGAAAATTTAGAATTATTGGAAATGGATACCTTGCACCCTTATTTCAAGTACAATCCATTTTAAGATCAGATTGGTATCAGATCTCGGGTTGAGCATTTGTTATTGTGCAAAAGGTTTTAAAACAGTGTAAGAGATTTACTGTTTTATTGGTTGCAAAATGGTTGCATGTATGAGTTTTCTTGAGTTGGAAGGATAGCTGTTGTTAGCTAAGTCTTGGAAAGGATTGAAGACTATTTTCCTTACCCAATTTACCTCAAAATTATCTTTGGAAAACAAACTCCAATAGTTTGTGTTTTATGGCTACTTGAATGAGAAGGGGTCTTTACTGACATTTGGTTAAAAGCTTGTCGTTTGTTTGAAAGCTTTGAGGATTTTTTTTTGGAAGTTCCTTTTGGTTGTTTTGACCATTTACATAATGTCAACTTCTTATACAAGTGAATTTTCCTCCTTCACGAGATTCTTCAATGATGACATGAAGAATGAGTTCTTTAAGGTGAAGGACATGGTGCAAATTCTCATTGAGGATCAAAGAGAAAGCATTAAGCTTCATGCACAATTGTTGGCTATGAAGGATGAGAAGGAAGAAATTCTTCAAAGGTTGCATGACATGGAGAAACAACTCCTTCAAGCTCAAGAAGCTTTGTCCAAGAAAATTCTTGAGGAAGATGTTAATCGTTCCAACTTGTCTTCAATTTCCTCCATTGAAAAGTGTGTTGGTTCTTTTGAAAAACATACAAGAGGCATCGGGTCCAAACTAATGTTTAGGATGGGCTATCAAGAAGGCAAAGGTTTGGGCAAGCATGCACAAGGCATGGTTGAACCTATTTCAGCTGTGGAGCGACCCAAGAATGTTGGTCTTGGATATGTGTAGTTTTATGGCAAAGAATTCAAATCCTTGAATGCATGTAATTCAAATTTTAAAATAACCTTTGTTCCAAGTTCTCAAATGCATTTATGTCAAAATTGTTTTAAGGATGATTGCCATTGTTTTAAGCCATCATTGCAGCAAGTAGAGGGTAAACATGTTGCTTATGGCAAGCCTTCTAGTCCAAACAATTTTCAAGACAAGAACATTGATGAAAGTCTGAAAAGGAAAGTTGTCTCCTCTACTAGTTCATCGTCTTTAAAAGACAAAAAGGATGGACATTCCATGCAGAAAAATAGGTATAATCATTCACATGATCAATTTGATTATGTTTCAACAAAGAATGATAATTTTTCTTGTTCAAATGAAAAGAAGTTTTGTTGCACATTTTGTGGTGGATTTAACCATGTTGCTTCAAGTTGTTGGTTGAAAAACAAAGAACACAGGAAGCAAAAGAGGCAAGGTGAATCTTGTTTTAAGTCTTATTAGAAGTTTGATTAGTGTAGAAAAATTTTGTTTTTTGCAAATTGTAGTTGTTGTTTTGCAAATTTTAAGAATTTGCATCATGACTCAGTCAGTCTTAGCAATGGTCGATCAGTTAATTCCAGAGACAATTTATAATTTTCTGAAAAGCTCCATTTGATGAAATTGGGTAGATTTCAGTTATTCAAGGGTGGAAGAGTGGAGAATCAGTCTCCACATCAACATTTTCACTAATCAGAGAACTTTTGTGGGTCCAAAAGCTTCCCATTTGGGAGGTGTGATAAGGTGATCATGTCCTTAATGGAAAAATGCTCAAAAAATTAGTTGCTCAGAAATGGTTCAAACTAGAATGACAGTAAAGAGCTCGAAAAAATGATCCTGTAGCCGTGAACGGCACTGAAAACCGATGTTGTATGAGAAAGTTATTCAACGTTGAAGTTTTCCAATTTCAGGCAAAAAGCCTAATTTGACTCAGTTTGACCATATTTAAAAAATTATTAAAAAAATAATATTCCACAGAATATTTTGGGAATATTCCACAGAATATTCTGCAGAATATTTCGTGGAGGAGCCAATGGCAGGGCACCACATGGCCAGCTCGGAGGCCGCCACGTGGCCCCAAGGGTCAAGCGAAATGGGTTTTATACAAAATTTTGTGTCGCGGACAAGGGTCGACCCCGGGTCGGGGCGGTGGTAACCGGGCGGCCCGACCAACGAGCCACCAGAAGTTCTTATTAAACAGTGGCGCAATGTTATATTTTAAGTTCAAATTTCATTTGGGCAGGGCCCGAAAGGGGGCTAGCCCCTAAGGGCCAGCCCCCTTAGCATTGAACCTCAGGCTCGGAACCAAAGGCTTAAATCCATGGGCGCGCAGCAATATGGATAAGGATTGGTCATGTGCTTTTAGGCTGGGGGTTAAATATTATGGTTTAACATTATTACATGTCGCATTTAACTCAAAGTTTCTAAAACCGAACTCCGACAGGCGCGGTCACATGACCCGTGGCCCTTAACTTTAGCCTCGAAGGTTGGCGGAAGATTCAGCGGAGTGCCAAGGATAGCGCCGACCCCATTTTTGTCGGGCTTAACTGGATTTCCACCAGATTTGGGGGAGCTTTCCTAGCCCTAACTGGGCAAAGTCAGTTTTGGTCATAACTTTGGCGAGGAAAGTCCTTTTGGAAGCGATTTTTTGTTTTGTTTTGGGGGTATTGGAGCATTCTGAAGCTGTTGGAACAGGTTACAGAGCAATCAGGGCACTCTTTCAGAGGTTTTATCAGCGGATTTGCTTGAGGAGACATTAGGGCTTTAGGAATGATTAGTTGTATTGGGCTATGTTCATCTGTTTGAGGTGAATTTACAGTCAATTTTTACTGTTTCCAGCACTCTAATTCTATTTTAGCAACTATTTTAGCCTTTTGAGGCTTTCTTTATGGTGTAAAACTATTTTGAGCATTAATAGAGAAGGGAAAAGCCCATTTTGGGGGCTTTTGGATCCAGTGGATGTAGCCCAAGAGGGGTGAACTACTTTATCAGATGCTTGTTTATATGCTGTGAATTCTTGCTGCTTATTTCTAGAGTTTAATACCTTAAACAGTAAATTGAAATAAGTCCTCTTAACACAAAAAGACTTATACAATTATCAAAACATATTTGTTTGATTCCAAACCACATTTGTTCCATTGCAGAACACCTTAACATGCTTGTACACTCATAATATTGGTTAACGAATACTTTGCAATCAGAAAACAAATACTTTCATTGCCAGATCGTTTCAGTGTTTACTTCATATTTCTTTAGGCAGAGCCAGTAAGAGGGCCAGAAGCTTCTGGTTTCATCCTTTCTTTGAAAGATGAAATAACCAGTAAAAGCCCCTATTGTCTATCTCTGTATAAAAAATATTTTGTTCACACATTTCAGATCAGATTGGTATCAGAGTTGTTTGCACATTTAGAATTATTGGAAATGGATACCTTGCACCCTTATTTCAAGTACAATCCATTTTCAGATCATGAACTCTTTGGACTCTTTTTTGATCAAAGATGTCCAAAAGATGACTGAGAGTGGGTTCCCTTCTACATCAAGCTTTTGAAGTGTTATTTGGAATTTGTCTGCTTGAAAATATAGGAACATATGAAAAAGAAAGGAAGTATATCTAAATTTTCTTTCAGTTGGCAATTTCACAAGCTGATCATGGATATTATCAGGTAGGTATTCAACATAATTACAAATTATAGAAGGAGGTTGTCTAGATATAAAATTGGATAGGAAACCTAGAATTGACTCATCTGTATGCTCATCGGTAAAATAACCGAGTATGAAGGATAACATAGAGATGACATGCCTTGACCCTCCGGTAAATTTGGAAGTAGAATAATGAGGGTTTAGTTTTGGGATTTCAACATAGGCAAGCATGAAATTTTGGAGTATCTGAAACCTTTTAGGAAAATCCAAACCAATGTAAAGCTTGGTGAGTGCTTTTATGGATAAGGGAACTGCATTGGGTTCTAGTTGGAGCTGAAGCATTAGGTGAATGGACTCTGTAGTAATGGTAAACAATATTTCTTTATTAGCATTAACCATGGCTATTTGTTCAGGTGAATAATAGGATTGACATGGCCTGATGATTTCTGGACATTGATGAGTGAGTGGAACTACATACTTTGGTAGATTTGACTCCCAAATCTGTACTTCATCTCCTTAATTTAATGATTTTTCAGGACTCCGACAGTGGAGTTCTAAAAGATTAAATTCTATCACTGGATCAACTATTTTGTAATCCACATCTGCTAAGGGTGTATGTTCAATGTCTACAACAGGGGGTTGTAGAGGATTTACAACAATTGTGTTTTTGAAAGTCATTGCTGGGTTTGATTTTGACATTTTTAGACCTTCAGGGTGCTTGAAACTCTGTATTTTGGCTTTTTGTGTAATATTATGTAAGCTTAAACTGTTTACAAAAGGGTATTTGGTTTAACAGAGGTCTATGGAATAACAAAGGTATAAACTGGTTTTCTTTTGGTTTTAAATCTTTAAATTTGGCTTTTGAAATGATTTTCAAACTCTTACAGGTTTAAGAAATGATAAAACAAGGGTTTTCTCTGTTTTTTTGGATAAACTAAACTGAAAATGGTTCAAATTAGGCACAAAAATATTGAGATTATTTTCAAAGGGTTTCTGGATAGATTAGGAGTCTTTTCAAGGTCTACAAAGGCTAAACTACTTCAATTTTGATTTTTAAAACAGATTGCAGTATCGAAACTGGGGTTTATTAGATTTTTACAGCTAATTCATTCTTTGCAGGCAACTAAATGTATTTTTGTGGGTAAATGGGTTTCACAAGGCTTAATTTCTCATAAATAGCTATTTTTTTATGGTCAGGAGGTTATTTTTTTGAAGAATACCTGTTTTTTGTAGGTATTTGCTCTTTAAATTGATTTTGAGGCGTCGGAGAGGTTTCTGATGGCTTTTGAAGTCTTATGGAAGTCGATTGGATGCTTCCAGTGATCTTTGACAGCAATTGAAATGGATTTTCTGGTTCCTTGGGCGAAAAAATGGTGTACAGGGCTTTGTTTCTCCAGTCGGGAGGATAAATATGCACAGAGAATGCAAAAAATGGTTTTAACTGGCACATATGAAGTTTTTATAAGGTTTTTAGGTTTAAATCAGGAGCGGCATTTAATGGTGGTCAAATCAGAGCGAAATGGTTTTGGCACTAGAGGGAAAAACATGAAGTGGTTATCGGATGGGCTTCAAGGTGGTAAGCAGTTTCCTTGGATCGAATGTGATCCAATCATACATCGCCACGCAAAGGGGAGAGAGTATAGCCAAACCACCCATTTCACAAAATAAAAATTGATTAATGTTATCGCTATTGAAAATGTGATATGGCATTTGGATCGTCGGATCTGGAGATATGAGTGCGAATGGTGGAGATTAGTTGAAAGAGTTACTCGGCATGATGGGGGCATGGGGCCTAGGTCTTTATATACGTCGGGGTTAGTTTTAACATTTAAAACGTATGTTTTTAATGTAAAACTAAAGTTTTATTATGATAGGCGGGTGAGAAATTTTCATAGAAAATGAGATATTTACGTATGTTTTATAACCATTGGGGCGGGATTTATTTATGTAATGTTTTAACCTATGGGGAATGAGCGGGGTAATATAACACGTGGGGTAATATAATCATAGGTTAAAAGTTAATAAATGAGTTTTTTGGATATTTAAATAAAGAAATTAATAAATATACGGTAAGGGATGGTTTAAAGGGATTTAATACAATATATTAAAAATTAATATGAAATGAATAAGAATGAATGAAAATACAAAAAGTAAACAAATTAAAGTGTAAAATAGGCATTTGAGCATAATAATGATCCCATTTTAATATTTAAAAATAATACTTAGGATACATTGTATTTTATGGGTTTTCTGAGTGTTTTTGGATGAAATGAGATTAATTTAGAGTGGATTTTACTTTTCTAAGCAAAAATGTGTTTTACTTAGGAAAAGGGATTTATATTTTGGAAAAGGGTGAATATGTTGAGGAAATGGGTTTTCAGGAAGGGAATCCAGTACTTTTACCAATCCGATTTTAGCCTTGGGTCCTGTCCCAATAGAAGTCAGAGAAATGCTCCGAGTCTCTTTAACTGAAGGTTTTAAATATTGGATCATTGTGGGGGAGGAGAAAGTAGTAATTTTCTAGATGATTCTTTATTACATGCCTTTGCACAACTGTTTTCTACCTGCCCATCATTATTCTAACATTTTTTACTTCATTTGCATGGGTGCATTTAAGCTTGCAACCCTAAATCCATTTTTCTTTGAAAGCATAAAACTATCTAATTCTAACCTTATTTCATCTAAGAGCTCAGATTAAACTATTGAGATCCTCATTTATTCTCTAACTATCTATTGATTTGTCAAGTTTAAACTGTTTGACATATCTTTATTCTCTGTCTAAAACATGAAAAGTTAAGATAAACTATTTAACTGATCATGGATTATGGCATTTTGAATAATCTGCACATAATCATTATTTTTGTAGTAAAAGTAAATAGTAGTGGCATTTTGACTTGCTCACTTTCATGTCTTATTTTTATCTCTTTTATTTCTTTTGGGGTTCATTTTTTATTCTTTTTTATTTTTGATTTTCAAGTCCTTTGATCTTTCTGTTAGGACTTTCACCCTCTTTTCATTTTATTATTATTTTCAAATATGAGAAGAAAACTTGCAGAAATCAAGGTATGTACATATTTACAAGACTAATCATAGTCAATTAAAAAATTATGAACCTTATTATTATAGGACCCTAACAGTGGCTCCACATGGGGATGACATTTCCTGGTGAAATGTCAAGAACTTTTAGAATAGTAGCCTTTGAATTTTCACTGAGCCGACCTTGTAGATGTTATCTGATCTCTGCAGTTGTTCATACTTTATGACATTTTACCTCTCAAAGCTTAGGACCTTCTTTGTGGGCTTCAACTTTGTTAGGAAAATATCCAAGCCAATCTAAAATCTGCAATGTTATTTACAATGGATAAAGTAAACAAAAATTAACTATTGGTTATTTCTGAAAAGTAGTAGTGCTTCAGAATTCTGCCATTTACTGGTCCACCTAGCAGATCTGATCCATCCATTTATTTCAAAAAGAAAGCATTGTTACCTCTGTAACCATAAATAATATAAGGTCCTTTCCATAGAAAATCAAATTTTCCATGTTTACCTTTTTCTTCGTTCATTGAATCCCATTTTGGTACTTTTTCACCAATGTAGAAATCATCTTCTTTACTTTTTTTTGTCAAAAAATTTCTTTATCTTATCTTGGATAACTTGAGACTTAAGATAAACCTCTTCTCTTGTTAGCTGCAAGTGAATGGTTTGATTAATTCTTCTTTGAATGTGATTTGTCTCAACCTGTAATTCTTGGATTATCTTCATTACTGGTACTCCTCAGGAAGATGGAAAAACAACATCCATTCCATAAACAAGTTGGCAAGGGGATGTACCAATAGATTTTTTTGTGGTAAGTCTATCTGTCCATAAGGCATTGACTAACTTCTTGTTCCATGTCTTTTTTTATTATCTTCTAGTAATTTTTTGATGATGTTTACAAGACTCTTATTGGAAGATTCAACAAGGCCATTACTCTGAGAGTAATATGCAGTAGAATGGCCTAGGGTAATGTGGTATTTATGGAAAAATTCAATACTTTTTTTAGATTTGAATGTAGCTGCATTTGTCAGTAATTATCTTTTGAGGACATCCAAATTTTGAAAGTATGTTGCTTTCTAAAAATGAGATAATGACTGTGTCAGTGGCTTTCCTAGAGGGTATGGCTTCTATCCACTTAGTAAAATAATCAGTGGCTGTCATAATCCACTTGTGTTGGGCTGACGATGGAGGGTGAATTTCACCAATGAAGTTAAGACCTCATTATTGAAATGACATTCTATTGAGATAGGTTTTAAGGTCAATGGTAAGAGCTTTTTCTTTTCCTCAAATATTTGACACTTGTGATAGGAGGTTACTTACCTTTTTACATATGCAAACAAAGTAGGCCAGTAAAAACCAACTCTCAGGATTTTGTCTGCAGTAGTCTTCCAGTAAAGATGTCCTCCACAGTCACCTGCATGAAATTCTTCTAAAACTTTGTCATCTTCTTCTTTAAATAAACAATTTAATAAAATTCCACTATGATCTTTCCAAAAAAGTACATTGTCTAATATACAAAATCTTACTGCCTTTAGTTTTAAGAATCTAGCTTTTGTTCTTGATAATCCAGGAGGAGATTGTAAGTTTAGTAATACAAATATGATATCTGCATACCATGGTGAGTCTGAAAAGGCTTCACTAATCTCTGGAGTCACCATCTCTTCCTGATCATATACTTGGGCAATAAAATTTATGTCTAAAGCATGACAATTTGATTCAACTATGAGTTTGGCTAAACCTTGACCTTTTATAAGTTTAGTGGGTTTTATTTCTATGTCATATTCCAAAATTGTGGGAATCCACTTGCCTCTTCTGCTATCAGGACCATTCTGAGTTAGAATGTCCTTTACAACTGCATTTGGAACATAGGCAATGATGTGTGAGTAAAGAATGTACACTATGAAATCTTTAATGGCCTTTACCAAAGCTAGAGCATGTTTCTCCATGATATTGTACTTAAAAGTGGAATCTTTAAGTGTTTTGCTAAAGAAAGCAATGGACTGTTCATAGCCCTGGTCATTTTTCTGCAGTAAAACTGCAACAATGGTGTGTTCTGAAACAAAAGAGAAAATGATGAAATCATTTTTAAAGTCAGGACTTATAAAGATGGGGTTTTTGTTAAGGCTTGTTTGATAGATTCAAATGAATTTTTGGCCTCAATAGTCCATTTAAGAACTAAATCTTTTTTCAACATATTATTGAGTTCTCTAATTATTTCAACTAAATTGGAGATGAATCTTCTTAAAAAGTTAAATTTACCTAGAAAAGCTTGTAACTCTTTTATGTTTCTAGGAGGACTAATGTTAAGAATTGCTTCTATTATGGTAGGGCCTATTATAATTCCTTCCTTAGATATTATGTGTCCTAGTAACTTCTCTTCTTCTAATCCAAATAAGGTTTTCTTAAGATTTAGGGAGATGCGAAAATTTATGCATTTAATAAAGACTTGTCTAAGATGATCCAAGTGTTCATAATTAGTCTTAGAAAATATAGTAATGTCATCTAAGTAAATCATTAAGAATCCATGAATTTACTTTGAAAAGGCTATATCCATAGTTCTTTGAAAAGTAGCCCCTGCATTCATTAAACCAAAAGGCATTTTACATACACAAAAGTGCCTCAAGGAGTAGTAAAAACTGTTTTGGCTTGATCCTTTGGTTAGATTAAAATTTGGCTGTATCTTGAAAATCCATCTAAAAGTGAAATCCTAGAAAAACCAACTAACCTCTGTAAAATGTGATCCATCTTTGGTAAAGGATAATTGCCTTTTAAGGATACTTTGTTAAGATTTCTAAAATCAACACATAATCTAATTTCTCCCGTCTTTTTTCGGGTGGGAACTAGATTAGAAACTCAATCAAAATATCTAATTGGTGCAATTATCTGTGCATCATACATTCTTTTTACCTCTTTTTCAATCAAAGGCATCAAAACAGGGTTGATCCTTCTTAACTTTTGTTTAAAAGGCTTTTGGTATTATTTTATAGGGATTTTATGCTGTATTATACTGGTGTCATAGGATTTTAGGTCCTCATAACTCCAAGCAAAAACATCTTGAAATTCCTTAAAAGAGCAATATATTTTTCTTTTTCTCGCTGAGGTAAAACTTTGGAAAGTTTAATTATCTTAGGTTTTGACTCTGTGCCTATGTTACATTCCTCAATATCAGATCTAAGTGGTTCCATTTTGGGTTTTCTAGCAACATCATTTGAGTCAAATAAATCTTCAAAAGGGGTTAAGCCTTTTGGTAGGAAATTATCTTTGAGATTTAATATATCAGATTCATCATCAATTTCTGCTTTCTCTAATTTATCTATATCTGATTGACTAAATTTAGTAGGTCTAGAAAATTTTACATTATTTACATATATATTATTCAAATCAATTTCACTATCTAAATCCTGATCTAATGTACAGTCTGTGTCTATTTTATAATTCTGAAATTCACCTTCATTATTCATAAAATGGTAAATCTGTTGATATTGTAGGAAAATTTGCCAATATTTGAGGTTATCTGGAATTTTTTGGTCTGTGTTTTACTTCTACAGTATACTTATGATTGGGTTGAAAGGGCAGATTACAAGTACTAGCAAAATTTGCTAAGGAGCGTGCCTGTATGTTTTGCTTTCTTGGTATTGGAGAAAAAATTACATTTCAACAGTTCATCTATTAAATTTAACACAATTTCTCTATATTGGCCTAATCTAGGATTATAAACAGAATATTCACCATTTCTCTGTTTTACAATCAACTCTGAATCTCCCATAATTAATACTCTCTTACCTCCTAAATTTCTGATAATCTGCAGTCTTAGAATGGGAGCTTCATATTCAACCATGTTATTGGTACATTTGAAATTAAGTCTGAAAGCATGGCCTTTTGCATGATTATTTTCCATATTAGTTATCCAAACTCCTGCTCTTGCTCCTAGTTTATTGACTGAACCATCAAAATCTAAATTCCATAATGATTCATGAAAGATATTTTCACTTTCTGGTGTTTTCATTTTGTCTTTTAGTTCAATTTTGATTTCATTATCAGTTTCAGAGTTACATAAGATGAATGAATATATGTCAGTAGGTGTAGTGTAAATTGGTAATTTATTGATCTTCCTGCACTATTCACCATATATTTCATCAATGTTTCCCTATAGAGTTTCTTTGGTTGGCCAAAAACTGATATGGTAGCATATGACATATCCAATTGTAGAGATCCCTGTAATTTTTCTCCCTATGAGCGAGATAAGAGCATTACATTTTTGGGTGGGATATCAGCTACTACAATTTCCATGAGTATACTTTTACCAGGATATTGAACTAATGTGACACATAAATCTTTAATCAATCCTAAACATTTCACTTTGCTCAAATCAATTGAAAATAGATCTTTGTAAGAACTAGTGATATCTAAATTCGGGGTTTCCATTATTGCTTTAGGAATTAGATTGTGTGAAGCCCCTGAATCTAACATTGCATTGTGTAATATTTGGTCATGAATAGCTAAGATAATGTAAAACGGTGGAACAACTCCATCTTGGTGTTTTCCATTAACATCAGGACCAAAAATCAACTCTGGTTGATCATCACTGAAGTTTACTGAGTCTTCTCCATCATTCATGTTTAAGGTTTCAGTGATAGTTGTTTTGTAAAAAACATGTTTTACCAATTCTGTCAAAGGAATTGATATTTTTAATTTTGCAATTTCAGCTTGTATATTGAATGAAGGTTGTGATTTACTAAGTTGAATTAACTCCTCTTTAGTAACTGTAGTTTGAGTAGGTTTGTCTTGTTTTTTTACAGTTATTTTTTCATTTTCTGTTTGAGTTTCTTGTGTTTTACTACTCTTAGTTTTATTTTCAAGAATGGTTTGAGAAGAAGTAGATGTTTATTCAGATTTTGAATTATCAGAAGCTGTTTTGGCAGTGGCAACTTTTGGATTTGCTGATTTTGGATTAGCAGTAGGTGTTTTGGAATCTAAGTTCGTTGTTTTAGCAGAATTAGGTGTTTTACAACAACAGATTTTTGTGAATATTTTGATGTTTAGACAACCTCATCTGTTATATCAACAATCTTAGGACTGGGAGAAATTTTAGGGCTGGAAATTTTTTGGGATGAGTTGAAGTTTTGCTTGTTTTCCCTAGGGAGAATTTGCAGAACTTTGGTAGTAAGAGCTTCTACTGTTGTCTTATTTTCTGTTTGTGCAGTTTTCTTAGTAAAAGGCTCAATGCTTTTCTTACTTCTAAGGTTATATTGTTTATGTACTTCGTTTGTAGCAAAATCATAACCTTGTTTGTAGTCAAATGATTCACCTGAATCTAATTGAAGTTGTTGCATTTCAACTAACTCTTGGTCTTCCCGAGTGATAAAGATAGTGTTATCATCATTTATACCCATTAGATTTGTGGTGTCTTCATCATCATCATTCTGTTGAGAAATTTCTACATAGTTCTCTTGAAATGGAGGTCTTATTATCTGATTAGGGGCTGATTCTTTATATTTTCCTGAGTTCGTATTTTTCTTGAAATTGAGATTTCTAATTTGCTGTTTGTTATCCCATTGTGGTCTTTCTATATTGTCTAATCTATCCATCATTCTCTCTAAAGTCTTAGCTAGTTGATATATTTTTCCATCTGAACTAGATGTCTCTTCTTTTATGGTTACTCTCCTCTCATTCCTTAATCTAGCTTTTCTGGCCAAAATATTTACTTCTACACTAACAAAATCTGTTTTCATTCTTTCTAAAGTTTCAACATTTCTCTCCCTCAGCTGATAGGCCATGTCTGTGTCAAATCCATCAGGGAATTTGAGTAGGACAGAGTTAGGAGTGGGTTTAGATTAGCTGGGATTGAATTATAAACACTGTTGTATCTAGTGCAGTAGTCTTGGACTGTTTCATTAGGATCTCTTTTCATGGCATCAAATTCAGATAATATTTGGAGTGGATTTTTCTTCTTTTCCAATTTATTCAAAAATAATCTATGAAAGACTGATAAATAGGCTATACTACTAGGATTAATACCTTTAAAACATTTTTTAACTTCCCTTGTTAATGTTTAAGCAAAGAGTCTCATTTGTACATCAGAATCATCTATTTCATGAAGCTCAAAATAATCTGTCATTTTATTAATATGCTGTTGAGCAGTGTAATGAGTGGTGGCATCAAATTGGGCTATTTTACTTTGGTAATCCTGAGGCATATCATGTAACTGTGCTGGAAGAACTAGGGGAGCATATCTAGCAGCCATAGCTTCAATTCTAGCTTGGCTAGGAGGTAGATTGGAAGTACTTGGGGGAGAATTGGAAGTACTAGCTGATGTAGTTAAAAAAGTGGCTGATGAAATGGGAATATAAGATGGTGTACTAGAAAAAGTGGTGGATGAACTAAAAGATGAAGTTGGGGTGCTAGAAAATGAAAATGGGATATATGAAGAACTACTAGGAAATGAGAATGATATGTTTGAAATTGCAGAAGATAAACTAGTGGATGAAGTTGATGTGGGGGAATATGGAAATAGTATTCTAGGTTGGAAAGGTTGTCTAGGGATAAATGGATCTATAGATTGAAGGGTGGTGGAAATTATAGATGATGTAGTGGTATAAAGAGATGAACCTACAGATTTTATTAGGTTGGTATCTAAATGAGAAATAGAAGGCTTATATGTATATGCTAATAATTCAACTAATTCAATAGCTTCATCTATTTCCTTAAGAATATTAGCATTTATTTCTTCAAGTTTATCATGAGCTTCAAATATCTTTGATTCAGAATCTGCTGAAACATTTTCCTGCTTTGTTTCAAGAAATGAAATGAAAATAGGATCTATAACATCACTATTTAAGTCACTTTCCGATTTATTTCTGAATAAGGAGTGTTCAAAGTTCAAGGCAAACTCTATGTCTTGTATACTTGTCTATTGTTTTGGAAGAGAATTTTCTCTAACTAAGGAAACTTTAGTACCTAAATATTCTACTTGTTTATTCTTTTTTCCAATTCTTTCTGGATTGTCTACTATAACTGCAGGTTTAGGATCCAGATTTGACCTGGTATAGTAGATTTTTCTAGAAGCCAGAATTACATTTTTTAATAAAAATATACTCAACTTTTAAAACAATCTTAAGGTGAAAGGATGATGAAAATGATTCCCTTTAAGATCTATTTTAAGACTGAGGATTGGTTAGTCCCCAATATGGTCGCCAGTATGTTATCACTCTAATAATTCTTAAGTCGTGAGATTTTGATTTTTAGTCAAAGAACATTAGAGGTAACCACAAACCAACTTTTAAACTCGAGGATCTAGCCTTCCTAGGGTTCAGAGAGGGCGCTCTCTATAAAATTTAACTTTGTTTTAATTTTATGATATTAGGCTAGTTATGATGTGCAAATTGGTTTGGTTAGGTGAGAAAAAATCACTTAATGAGATGGATAGTCATAGATCTGTTTGTCCATTGGGAAAATGAGTCAAATGTCAAACAAACAAGACTAGGATCAAAGTTCAAAAAGTCAAATATTTTCAAGGCAAGATAGACAAGTCATTGAAGATCTTGGAAGGATGATTGGTGAAGTGGTTTGATCGGGATAAAGAGAAATCAATGATTCTTTGATCCATATAAGGAAGGAGAAGACAGGGGTAATTCGAAAGAGGGAGAAATTAAGGGTTCCCTTTCTGGAAATCAGCAAAAAACATAGAAATGATAACTAGTTAAAGACATGGTGCTTTTAACAAATTCTGTAATAATATTCTTAGTTCATCATTCAAATTTAGAACACATATATGGATGCATGTAAAACATAAGAAGATAAAAAATGACAGTAGAAAGTACTTCACTTCAATGGCTCATCACATGAATCCTGAAATATGATGCTAGATGATTTGATTCAGTCTGCTACTTGAACTTGCTACAAAAAGCCATCAGGTACATAAATATTGACTATAGAAATCTTCAGCAATTTATTCCACAACAATACTTCAAAAGATGAAATATATATACAATAATGTTTACAAAATATCCTATAATACTCATAATAATTTTCTAAGGAAAATAAAATACCTTTTACAACAAAATAGTGACAGCTGCTTAACAACTTAGCAAGCTGTCCTATTTATCAAAAAAAAATAGAACTGCTATTTTGGATTAGGTGTAGCTGGCTGCCTTGTTGTCTCTAACGCTGGCACAAGATATTTCAAATCTGTTTTGAAATATTATCTTCTTATCTGATACTCTTTATCTCTGATGCTCTTTAATCACTTATACACTTTAATCATTATTTCAACTGCCTTACTGTTGTAATTTTATGTTTTGACTATGTAAAATCAACAAATTGTTTTTAACCTTTTCTTTGCAATTTAACTTTTACAGTAAGTCAGTGAGTTTTTCCCAAAATTCTTCATCAAGGATTTTGGTCTTTTTCAACTTCCTGAAGTTTTCATCTGCCTCTGTGTATCTAGCAAACGTTGGTTTGACTACAAATAAGTGTTTTATCTCATGCTGTAGATAAAACAAGTCTTCAAAACTTTTGTGTAGAACCTTTCCTGTAGTAATTCCTTGTCCTTCTGTTTTATTCACCTGCTCTTTTGCATGATATTCAATCTTCTTGTGGCATAAGTTTATCATTAAGAACCAGGATGTTTGGTAAACCTCTTTTCCTCAAGATCCCAAATTTAACCATAAATTTAGTTATGGCTATGTTCATGTTTCCACGCTTTTCTTCTAGTTGTTTCATCAAATTTTTCTTAGAAATTACTTTTCTTATCTCAAGGATTGTATCTGTTATCATTAGTGGAATTTTGAGATCTAAAATGAGCCTCCTAAGGAAATAATAAAATAATAGCTAAATCAATAAATTAATATTTATGAATTTTCAATTCACTTTTGCACCACAATCTATGTAACCATGGTTAAATTCAATTCAAAAGTTGTACCAAAATAAAATTAATAAAAAAATTGTATTGATGTGACTATAAATAAGAATGAGTTTTTCAAGAAAAAACCATTATCATTGAACAACTAATGCATTTGTCCTTTGTACTTAAATAATTTAAAATAAAATATAAATATAAATTCATAAATTCTTAATTATATAATATGTTATTAATTAAAATCTATATTATTTAAAGTGTATAATAACATGTAATTAATGTACTATATAAAAATAATATAATAAATGTAATATATTATTTTATGTATGAATTTTATTCAAAAAATGTGAAATGGCATTTATTATGAGTACTTTACTTTGACTTTAAAAGTACTTAGAGCACTACCATGGTTAGCCATGATTTTTTATCCACCATTGAGAATCTGACAAGTAAGTATCTTTAACTCAAGCAATGCCACCTCAACCATTATGTATGATGTCATCCACTAAAATGTGATTCGTTCTCATAAAGTGAATTTTGATTGTACATTTTCCTTAGGAGGCCCATTTTAGACCTCAAAATTCCCCTAATGGTCAGTAATTTCTATTTCCTTCAATTCTTCTTTATTCTTATAGTTGAGAAACTAGATTAGTTCTAGGGCCTCTTCAGGTTTGACACCTAGTTCATCCTTTGTTTTCAGAATCTCCTATTGAGTTGCCTTTAGCAAATCCATTTGCTCATAAATTACCTGTATTGATGGCCAAACATCATTGATAGATACAATGATTTTGGTCCATAGTTGATTCTTCACATAGGATATTGGTTCTTTCAAAGTCAAATCCTTTTGTAAGTTCTTCAATTCAACATTTAACCTGTTAGCCCTTTGCTCATGAGTTTTGGAATTAATTTGGGCTAGCTTCTTAGTGTCTTCCAGATTTTCAATCATTTTCTTCAACCTATTGATTTCATTAGTTTGAAGTGACATCTCCTCCATGGCTTTGATGAGTTTTTTGGCTTCATCTGCTGGCTACACTGTTGATGTAGATGACTCTGTAGCTGAGGTAGTAGAAGATGTCACTAGTACTGCTGTGGCTAGTGGTACTTTTGGTGCCAACTCTTCTGCCAGAGTTGAAGGCACAACTGTAGTTGCCATGGGAATTACTGTAGTATCTTCTTGTGCTTTTGCAGTTTCTATTTCATGTACAAGCTTGTCCATTTGGATTTCCATCTCTTTAATCTGTGCTGTTAATTGTAAAATCAAGTTCATCATATCATCTTTTTATCTTGCCTCTTGCACAATTTCCTTGACTTGTGGATGTTCTGTTGGTGGAAGTTTGAGTTGTTTTCTACGTGTTGCAATGCCAACATTCTTTTTCTTCACCAATTATTCTGCAACTTTTACATTGGCAGGATCATATCCTACTTGAATAACCAATTCTTCAAAATACTTAATCCTAAGATCTTTAGCATATGAGGAAGCCTTTTCAACCTTCATTTGATCTCTCATATTTATTATTGTATTCTAGAGCTTTTGGGCACTCATTGTCTTTGTAGTAATGGTAGAATAAAGAATCTCAGAAGTTTGTCTGTGAAACTCAATTTGATCTAATGCATGGATACTTTCTGTAGGCACTTCAAGGTAAACTTTTTTGTAATCTGCCACTGTTTTGGGTGTTTTAACTGTTGGTTGAAGTAATGACATAATTAGCTTCTTGTTTGAATAAGAAAAAGCGAACAGAAGTCTATTCTGGATCCCTGGTGTTTGTTTTAAATACTGAGAATAAATATCATTTTTTATTTCTTCATTCTTGGCCTTTATCTGCTTATATTTATCCATGATATCAATATCTTTATCCTCTGATAGCTGTGAGGAGGATGCCTCCATACTTTGATGCTTCTCTATTACCTGTGTATTTGAAGTAGCATGATGCTCTTCATTTAGAATCTCTATGGCTTGCTCATTTATAATGACTGTAGCAGCATCTGTGTTTGTCTCTGGAACATCTGTATCTTCCACTTCTATGGTCTCTTTTTCTTTATTTACTGGATTGAGCTTAGGCTTTTTATTATATCTAAGTTTAAACCTAGTCTCTGTAGTTGTTTCAGCAGTGTAGGTACCTTTTTCTCTGACTCTTTTGGTAGTTTTATCTTCTTCATTTACAATTTTCAAGGTGTGATTGGTATCACCTTGTTTAACTGCTTCTACCAATGTGTTTTCTAGCCACTCTGCTTGATTAGCAAACTGTTCAATCTCTGGCCTTTTATGATGTATATAAGGGGTCAATTTACATTTTACCCTTATTTTACTTAGAATTCCTTGGGGATCATAATTCCATAAGAAACTAAATTCAAATTTGTATTCCAACAACTATTTTGCTGCCTCTGTACCTGCATATCTGTGATTGAAAATGAATGGTCCTACCTGATTATTCAATTTAAATTGGGTCTTCTTCTTGGCAGCTAAGAAGTTAACAGAATTTGAATTTAGTATTTTCCTGATGTACTCCAAGGAAAACACTCTCATTGTCACATACTTAGGTAGTTTATAGGGTAAAATATTGGACCCAAAAACTCTGATTTATGTATGATTTTGATATAAGTACCAATCTCCAGTTCTAGTTTGCTCCGATAGCTGTAATACTTTCTTTATCTCATCATTGAATATTTGGTTGTACACTGTTTTTCAACATGTTTATCAATGGATGAACAAAACTGTCAATAAAATTTGCATAACTGAACCGTGTGGACTCTTTTCTGATCAAAGATGTCCAAATATGACTGAGAGTGGGTTCCCTTCTACATCAAGCTTCTGAAGTTGTATTGGGAATTTTTCTGCTTGAAAATATAGGAACATATGAAAAATAAAGGAAGTATATCTAAATACTCCTTCAGTTTGCAATTTCACAAGCTGATCATGGATATTATTAGCTAGGTATTCAACATAATTGTAAAAGATAGAAGGAGTTTATCTAGGTACAAAAATGGATAGTAAACCTAGAATTGACTCATATGTATGCTCATCAGTAAAATAACCTAGGATGAAGGATAACATAAAGATGACATGCCTTGACCCTTCAGGAAATTTGGAAGTAGAATAAGGAGGGTTTAGTTTTGGGATTTAAACACAAGCAGACATGAAAATTTGGAAGATATGAAACCTTTTAGGAAAATCTAGACCAATGTAAAGCTTGGTGAGTGCTTCTATGGATAAGGGAACTGCATTGGGATCTGGTTGGAGCTGAAGCATTAGGTGAATGGACTCTGCAGTAATGGTAAAAAATATTTCTTTATTAGCATTAACCATAGCTCTTCGTTCAGGTGAATAATAGGATTGACATAACCTGATGACTTCTGGACATTGATGAGTGAGTGGAACTACATACTTGGGTAGATTTGACTCCCAAATCTGTACTTCATCTCCTTGATCTAATGATTTTTCAACACTCCAGCAGTGGAGTTCTAAAAGATTAAATTCTATCACTGTATCAACTATTTTTTAATCCACATCTGCTAAGGGTGTATGTTCAATGTCTACAACAGGAGGTTGTAGAGGATTTACAACAATTGTGTTTTTGGAAGTCATTGATGGGTTTGATTTTGACATTTTTAGACCTTCTAGGTGCTTGAAACTTTGTATTTTGGCTTTTTGTGTAATCTTCTGTAAGCTTAAACTGTTTACAGAAGGGTTTTTGGTTTAACAGAGGTCTATGGAATAGCAAAGGTATAAACTGGCTTTCTTTTGGTTTTAAACCTTTAAAGTTGGCTTTAGAATTGATCTTCAAACTCTTACAGGTTCAAGAAATGATAATACAAGGGTTTTCTATGCTTTTTTTTGGATAATCTGAACTGAAAATGGTTCAAATTGGGCACAGAAAGATTGAGATTATTTACAAAGTGAAAGGCTAAACTACTTCAATTTTGATTTTTAAAATAGATTGCAGTATAGAAACTGGGGTTTATCATATTTTTACAGCTAGTTCGTTCTTTGCAGGAAACTACATGTATTTATGTAGATAAATGGGCTTCACAAGGCTTAATTTCTTAGAAATAGCTATTTTTTATGATCAAGAGG
Organism: Pinus albicaulis; assembly: GCA_034641835.2. Lineage (NCBI taxonomy): Eukaryota > Viridiplantae > Streptophyta > Pinopsida > Pinales > Pinaceae > Pinus > Pinus albicaulis. The sequence goes on along the minus strand of CM076570.1, from coordinate 12,827,074 downwards.
TTATTTTTTTGAAGAATACCTGTTTTTCGAAGGTATTTGGTCTTTAAACTGATTCTGAGGCGTCAGAGAGGTTTCTGATGGCTTTTGAAGTCTTATGGAAGTCGATTGGATGCTTCCAATGATCTTTGACATCAATTGAAATGGCTTTTCTGGTTCTTTGGGTGAAAAAATGGTGTACAGGGCTTTGTTTCTTCAGTCGGGAGGATAAATATGTACATAGAATGAAAAAAAGGGTTTTAACTGGCGCATATGAAGTTTTTATAAGGTTTTTAGGTTCAAATCAGGAGCGACATTTAATGGTGGTCAAATCAGAGTGAATTGGTTTTGGTGCCGAAGGGAAAAACATGAAGTGGTTATCACATGGGCTTCAGGGTGATAGGCGGTTTCCTTGGATCAAATGCAATCCAATCATATATCGCCGCGTGGAGGGGAGAGAGTATAGCCAAACCGCCCATTTCACAAAATAAAAATTGATTAATGTTGTCGCTATTGAAATGCGATATAGCATTTGGATCGACAGATCTGGAGATATGAGTGCGAAAGTGGAGATTAGTTGAAAGAGTTTCTCAGCATGATGAGGGTGTGGGGCCCGAGTCTTTATATACGTTGGGGTTAGTTTTAACATTTAAAATGTATGCTTTTAATGTAAAACTAATGTTTTATTATGATAGGCGGGTGAGATATTTTCATAGCAAATGGGATATTTACATATGTTTTATAACCATTGGGGCGGGATTCATTTATATAATGTTTTAACCTATCGGGAATGAGCAAGGTAATATAACACGTGGGGTAATATAATCATAGGTTAAAAGTTAATAAGTGGGTTTTTGGGATATTTAAATAAATGAATTAATAAATATACGAGAATGGATGGTTTAAAGGGATTTAATACAATTTATTTAAAATTAATATGAAATGAATAAGAATGAATGAAAATACAAAAAATAAACTAAGTGTAAAATAGGCATTTGAGCATAATAATGATCCCATTTTAATATTTACACATAATAATTAGGATAAATTGTATTTTATGGGGTTTTTGAGTGTTTTTGGATGAAATGAGACTAATTTAGAGGGGATTTTACTTTTCTAAGCAAAAAGGTGTTTTACTTAGGAAAATGGATTTATATTTTGGAAAATGGTGAATATGTTGAGGAAATGAGTTTTCATGAAGGGAATCCAGTACTTTTACCAATCAGTTATCAAGCCTTGGGTTCGGTCCCAACAAAAATCAGAGAAATGCTCTGAGCCTCTTTAACTGAAGGTTTTAAATATTGGATCATTGTGGGGGAGGAGAAATTAGTAATTTGCCAGATGATGCTTTATTACATGCCTTGCACAACCGATTTCTACCTACCCATCATTATTATAACATTTTTTACTTCATTTTCATGGGTGCATTTAAGCTTGCAACCCTAAATCTATTTTTCTTTTAAAGCATAAAACTATCTAATTCTAACCTTATTTCATTCGAGGGCTCATATTAAACTATCGAGCTCCTCATTTATTCTCTAAGTATCTACTGATTTGTCAAGTTTAAACTGTTTGACATATCTTTATTCTCTATCTAAAACATGAAATTTAAAGCATGAAAAGTTAAGACTAAACTATTTAACTGATCATGGATTATGGCATTTTGAATAATCTGCACATAATCATTATTTTTGCAGTAAAAGTAAATAGTTGTGGCATTTTGACTTGCTCACTTTCATGTTTTATTTTTATCTCTTTTTTCTCTTTTGGGGTTCATTTTTTATTCTTTTTGATATTTTCTTTTCAAGTCCTTTGATATTTATTTTAGGACTTTTACCCTCTTTTCAATTTTTATTATTTTCAAATATGGTAAAACAACTTGTAGAAAGCAAGGTATGTACATATTTACAAGACTAATCATAGTCAATTAAAAAATTATGAACCCTATTATTATAGGACCGTAACAGACAGAAAACAACAATCAAACTTCTCACATACAACCTCAAATTGAGGAGCTAAACAGTGAAGGAAGCTGTCCTGTTCAAAGAAGTCTACATCAACAAGATGTTCAAGACAAGGAGGTAGTTGAAAATTTGCCTCATGAGTTCTATTGATCCCGTGGCTGACCATATGGCAAATTTCATTTGTCAGTAACAAGCATTTATACAAAGGTATGTGAAAAGCTTTGTATCTGGAAAAATTTCATGGTACCTCCCTATTGTGATCTTCAAATTTCAACAGTATGAAGGCATTAGGTCTAACATGCAGATCTTGGGTTGGTTCCATTGGAAGGCTGACCTCACCTAATTAAGTTCAGGCATAAATGCACACATGGGAGTTGTGCAAATAAGCTCATAAGTTGAGCATTTTTAGTTGTGGTATTTCTAGTTTAGTGTTTTTAGTTTAAGAATAAAGGAAGAAGTCCAAAGTGTAGCAGGTCTCGGGGAGATTCATATTGGATCGACTCCCATTCGGGTTTGATTCCATGCAGAGTAAAGGCTACTGATCTACAAGTGTTCCTTGACTCCATGCCCAATAAAGTCTACTAATCTACAAGTGTTATTTGACTCCATGCCCAATAAAGGCTACTGATCTACAAATGATCTTGGACTCCATGCCCAATAAAAGCTACTGATCTACAAGTTTTCAGCACTTTGTTACCAAAATGTCATCCCCAATCGGAGCCAGATGTTGTAGCCTAATTTGACTCAGCTAAAAATCAAGAGAGGTTTTGAGCAATTTAAGATTGTTGAGGAACAATTGTTAGAATGTCAAGAAGACGTGCAGTATGCTCAAAAGGATAACCACAAGCACAACAAGGATTCATTATCACATGTGCACTGGAACCTAAGTCAGGGAAGCAGCAACAACATTAGACCATCAGCAAAGGCAAAGGAGCAGAGAGGAGAAAATTTAGAAGAAAAGGCAAAGGTAACAAAGACATAAAATAAACAAAGGCAGCAAAGGAAGTTAAGGCAGAAAAGGAGCAAAAGCATCCAATCAGCAAAGGCAGAGTCGTGAACGTGCTGGAAAAAGACGTGAACAGTAATCGGGTCAAGTCGTGAACATGGGCAAAGTCATGAACGAGTCAAGTGTTCTACGAACAATAAGGAAGAAACGAACGAGCACAACGAAAGAAGTAAAGTCAGAAAACCAAAGTAAAGATACACTAGCAAGGACCATTGGATCTGGGCATAGACCAACGATGGAGATTAAATCACAATTAGAGTGATTTCACAAATCATAGGGTTTAGTGTTTAACGCTAAGGAATCGCGCAATATATTATTTGGATTGCGACGTGGTGAGGAGAAGGGTCATGTGTCGACATAGCGCACCAGCACATATTGCACATCGTATGGCTTAAATTTGACCGGTATAGCCTTAAACTTGTGGGCGACAATTTGCAATAAGTTGTACAGTTGAGATTTTGTGATGAGACATCGCCATCACAACTTTGCATCGGCAATTTCATTGTTTACCATTTAATCTATTTGTTATAATTTCCAACATGCGATATCAAATAAGTTCCTAGGTGTGAATGCTTCCGATTGTTCACCATGTTGTGGGACCATACAACCATAGTGCCGCGTGTATGTAAGTGGTTTGAGTTTATGTGCGATCTGTTTTAAAGTGACCGTTGTTGATTTCTTCCGTATGTATGTTTAATAAAACTCCAATATTCGGATGCAATGTGGTTTCAAAGGTGAATTCCTAATGTTTTCAAATCCGGAGGTAAGGCAGTTCTTGTGTTAAATTGAATTAGAGGGAGAAAAGAGGATGATAACGTAAAGCTGGTGAAACGCCTTGGTAATGAAAGAAAGTTTGAACGCGGGTAGAGAGACTTGGGTATGTGGTCCGATGCAGGGCAAAGGAGAAGAAAAGACATAACGGAATAGGCACGAGCAGAAGAGGCAGAGCCAGGTAGAAAGTGACATGATGATAGCATTCGAAATGCAAAAGCATGGGAAGATTCAGGTGGAGATGCGTTTATAAAGACTATTGGAACATCACAACTGAAACACACAGAGGCATACACAGAGGCAGGCATAAGAGAATATAGTGGCACTGTTGGAAGCACGGCAGCTAGGGCAAGTCGGGCACAGGGGTGTTATTGCAGAACTATGCAGCTATCGCATCATAACGAGAAATGACACCTTAGAACTTCAGAGGGACACATCAACAACAAATCAGACTTAGAAAAAGGATTATTCCAAGTGTATTCTTTTTTCTTTGTTAAGATTGAAGCTACAATGGTGTCCTCGATTGCAAAGTAATAATTAGTTTAACGGTTTAGGCACTTTAGGAGTTCCAAGAATCTCGAGCAGTTTCAAACTGCTTTTGTTTGTATTTAAGCAAGGGAGAAAGACAGAAAGAGGATTCTAAGTTCTGGACCTCTCGGGGTTTAAATTTTGTACTTATTTTTCTGATTGGTAAAGGAAAGTAGCAACAAGTTTCCTGCAACTGTTGATGGTGATTCGTATTTCTTGTGCCATTTTGTGTCCCTTATTCTTTGAATGAAGTGAAGTAATGTAGCAGCCGGTCTCTTAATTCCATCCATGTGTAAAAGTTAAATAACCTTAATTTTCTCTCCTTCACTCCAACTTTTCTCTCTTCACCAATTCTCTTTGAAACTTTAAAGTGGTAGATTATGCTCCTCAACATATCATTTTGAGTTTCCCCTCTCTTCACAAAATCCTGATGAAACTTTAAAGTAATAGATTATGTGTTTACAACATATTATTTTGAAGTTTCCTCTCTCTCCATGAATTTCCTCTGAAACTTTAAAGTGGTATATTCTGCTCCTCATCATATCATTTTGAGTTTCCCCTACTGTTCTTTTTTCCATTCAGATATCAACAGTGAATGGAATTGTGAAATATTTTATTATTCCATATCATTAAGGGTTTTAGAAAAATAGTTCCCAGAGGGATAGAACAAATACCTCATGATGAAATCATACCTGTGACACACTTTTAAAATGTTCTTAAGCATTGATCTCTTTCACAACTGAGGGATTGTCTCTTAATATACAACAACTAGTTAACCTAAGTCATGATTGAGCATTTTAATTAGTAGTCGGTCATATCACTTGGTTGTTTTTTCCAGTTGGTTTTCTCTACTCGGTCATTCGAACTCACCCTTCACATATTTTTACTAATTTGTTATTATTTATAATCAAATAAACTCTCCCTTGGTCAACTTGCTATTAGTTCCTCTTTCCAAATGATCAAACTCACCCTTGGACAAGTTGTCAATCGATTCCTCTTCCAGTCAACTGGTCACGTGGTAAGTTAGTTTTTCTAATATATATAAGGTTGGATATGACAAAGTTCCAACGTGGGATAAATTATAGAAAATATCCTTTTTTCGGCCTAGTAGATGCCCACTCTGTATGGAAACTGTTAAGGACATCCTGAATCTCTTCATTAATTGTCCCTTTACTATCAGAGTTTGGTTTGAAGTTCAAAATACTATTGGAAACACACATCAATGGAATGAGGCCTTTGTGGATACATGTCTAAAAAATTAGTTGGAGAGGAAACCTCCTACAATTTTTTGAGATCTCCCTCTAATTGTGTAATGGGGAATCTGGCTGGAAAGAAATAGCTCTAGTTCTTACAATTTGGGACACTCCTTTATAAAGTGGTTATCAATAGGTTTTGGCCCTGGCTAGCAACCTGCATTTTCTGTCCTCTTGTCTCTTTGATATTGATATTTAGGTAGCTGTTTGATAATAAGAACATATTAATAATCAAGTAAAAGAAGATACTAATTACAAGTACATCAAGCTAAGTAAAATAACATCACAAGCAGTTATCAAAGTTACAGGAATCACCTAATCTAGCTGCGCCTTGATTTCTCAACATTTTCCCCACCATCAATTAGTTATGGTCATGGGAAATCAATGGCTCCTACTCCATAGTTGTTGATATAAACATGGAAGTTGCTATTTTTTTTAAGAGCTTTTGGACAAATTTCCCACTCCACAAGCATTCACACTTTGCACACAAGTCATATAATACACTTTCTTTATTGTTGGATGTTTTTCTTGGTCCCATAACAGGTATAATGAACATACTTTGCATCTTGGTGTTGCTGGATTTTTTTTTTCTTTCTTTTGCCAATAAAGCCATACCCAATGTTTTTCGACATTACTACTTATCCCACTGACTATTTGGATGTTTCTGTATCTTTTTTTTTTATTCAATCCACCCTTGGAATTTTTTATTTGTTGATGACTACCCAATTTTCCCCTAGAGTTTAAATCTTCATTACTGGTTATCCTAAGTCATTCTTAAGCATTTTAATTAGTAGTTGGTCATATCACTTGGTTGATTTTTCTAGTTGGTTTTCTCCACTCAGTCATTTGAACTCGCCCTTGGCATATTTTTACTAATTTGTTATTCTTTCTAATAAACTAAACTCTCCCTTGGTCAACTTGCTATCGGTTCCTCTTTCAAATAGATCAAACTCACCCTTGGACAAGTTGTCAATCGATTGCTCTTCTAGTCAACTGGTCACGTCCTTGGTTTACTTGACCTTTGGTAAGTTGGGTTTTTCTAAGATATATAAGGTATGGAAACATGCCAACGTGGGATAAATTACAGAAAAGATTGTTCTTTGGCCTAGTAGATGCCCACTTTGTTTGGAAAATGTTGACGACATCTTGCATCTTTTCATTAATTGTCCCTTTACTATCAGAGTTTGGTTTGAATTTCAGAATACTATTGGAAACACACAACAATGGAATGGGGCCTATGTGGATATATATGTTGGAAATATGATGTAATGAGTTGTCCTTGATGGCAACCTACTTGATGAAGTTGTCCTTGATGGAAACCTACTTGATGAGTTGCCTATGATAAGAAACCTATGTGTTACAGATGTAAGAATTATGTAGCTACAAATTAGTTCAGATGTGACAGAGAAAAGAATTTCAGTAAGTGCCAGAGAAATGATAAATATAATATGTCTCAATGTATACGCTACTTTTGTGAAGGAAACCCGCATATAGATGCAATGTATACGCTACTTTTGTGAAGGCAACCCACATATACATTCAGGGTTAGCATATATGCAGTTTTTATGAAGAAAAGTTGCGTATACACGCGGAAACGAATGCTCCAAGTCGCGTATGCCTTTTGCGCTCTAAAATTACGATACCAAGGGGCATTACCATGGTATTAGCCCATAATATTGAGCGTTGCATTGTCTATTTGATTCCGTCCAAGAATACCATCATTAGTTGAGTGGTTTTGACTCATGGTATTGGTAAAAGCTAAATCTATATAAGGAAAAGAAGATCATAGTGCAAAGTGTGCATATGTAAGGTTTGTTGATGAATAAATTTCTCTAAGGAATATCTGCATGGATGAAATCTGTTTTTAATTGATAGATTTGAATCTATGGTGCACCCATGGTTATAATGATGGTTCAAGATCTCTAGATCTGATGATGATGAATCTCTAGAATGACCTACTGAAGGAATGAAGAAGAACTGGCGCAAGTCTGTTGAAGAAAATGAATAAATCTAGATAAATTTTATAGATATGGTCTGTTCTGAAAAATTTGTTTTTTACAAATCTATAAGCTAGTTGGTTTCAATAAAAGTACGTATATTCGCGGGTTCACTTCATGAAAAGCACGTATGGCAGTTAGGGTTTTCTGAAGAATAAAATACATAGAAGTATACGCGGGTTGATGTGCAGGAAAGCATGTATGTACGTGGCTTCAGTGAAGCAAAGTAGCGTATGCTATTTGAATCAATGACTGTTCAGGGTTGAGTTTGTATCTGCATATCTATTCTGAAGTCTGGGTTATTTCTGAAGTTCTGGTCATAGTGTTTTCACTGTTCTAATTGAAGTGTTGGGAAATGTTTATGATTGTTGATAAAGGGTTGTGTTGAAGCTGTTTGATCCAGTATGAAAATTGATGAAACGTGGTCTGCAGTGGGTCTGAGGGTTGAAGCCTTCAGTATGGAAGTAGAAGCTTCCTGCCAGTAGAAGCTGGTGTTATGTTTAGGGGGTTGAAGCTCCCTTCCAGGAGTGGCTGGTAAATGAGATCAGGGGGTTGGAGCTCCCTTCTAGTAGCAGCTGGTAAACGAGTGAAGGTTGCAGCCTTCTACAGGTAGAAGCCTGCGTACTGATATGAGTCTGCATCAGTACAATGTTGTAAACAATTTTCCATATAATAAATATTGAAGACAGAGATGACAGTAGCAGTGGTTTTCTCCCGAATTGGGTTTCCACCTTAAATACTGGTGTTCATGTGTGTTCCACTTGTGTGATGTTTTATACTGATGTTACTGCACATATTTCCTGTTTATCTAACCTGATGCATAACTCATAAATCTGTTTTAAAGTCTGTTTTTGAGATACTTTATAAACTATAAATTTATATCAGTATACGCGAGTTTGTTTTAGCATATCCACATGAATACACGAGTTCAGTTCATAAAAACCACGTATGCAATTCTGCAAAGATAAAGTTAAAATTGGTTGGAGAGGAAACCTCTTAAAATTTTTTGAGCTCTCCCTCTAGTTGTTTGTTGGGGAATTTGGTTGGAAAGAAATAGCTCCATTTTTTACAATCTGGGAGACTCCTTTATAAAGTGGTTATCAATAGTTTGGCTTTATTATCAACTATTATAAAACCTCCTGTCTCTTCTCAAATATGAAATAGAAATGCAATGGATATTCTTAAAGACATATCGTGGAATTCTTTAATGGATTCCTGCTATAGGAGGTTTGGGTGAACCATCTATATGTCAAACACTCATTTATTCATTTTCTCCTATAACAATGGGCATGCCTAAAACAATTATGTAGAAATTTTTGTTCTATAATTGTTCCTACATATCACTTCTTATCTTCACCTAAATGAGATTCATATTTATGGTGAATCCTTGGCTGTCATCAAATGGATGAAAGATTCATATCTTTCACGCAGAATAAAATTAATTGGCTGATCAAATCTCAAATAAAGGTCTGGAGTTAGATAAAGGACAGTTGGAAATTATCGAAAACCATGAGGGCACCTCCAAGAGCCATCAACTATGCCTATGGGAATAGTCTACTCAACATTTCTCATCCACAACTCACTATCTACCAGATTATCTTATCTTGAGAATCATTTCAAATGGCTTCTCTTAGTATTATTTCTATGCAAATTACTATATTCTGATGGTTTTGTCAGGGAAATAAAAATCTCAGAAACAATATATTTATTTCAATGAATTTTCAATAGTCTCTAGGCTACTAAATTCAATTTGTTTCTCTTTGATACATTCCTCTATCACAAGTTTTCTTTTGGAAACAATTGTTTTATCAACATATATAGTGATACAGGGGTTGGTCCAGACTACAATCTCACTATGGAGTCTACAATGTTATGGCTGGTCTTTCTTGGTGATCAGAGTCTCAATTTTTGTCTTCTTTTGGTTTTTTTCTCACTGTATTTGGAATACTATCCATGATTTTTCCTTGGTCCACACTATTTTTCATTGGCAGATCCTTTTTTTCCAGCTGCATTTTCTGAGTTCTAGGTTTATTAATGTCCTGTTCCCTTCTTTTGGGCACTATTATAAACATATGAATCTCATACTTTAGGCTCGTCATCTAGTGGATCATTATTTTGGAACATTTTATGAGGATATGTTTTGTTTATATTTTTGTTTCTAGTTGTTTTCTGTACAACGGACCAAAGATTTTTGTGGCCAAGGGCCATGTTGAATGAAAAGGCATATAATTCAAATATATTTTATCAATATGAATAAAATGTACACTTTTAATCTTTTGAAAAAAAATATAATATTGGATCTTCTAAATTAAATTGTTTCCTTGTCATCTTGTGAATGCTGAAGACATGTGCAGACATATGCCATATGAAACATTGGATTCTATTTATTAGATGAGGGAAATTTTGTGTTGGTGAGGTGGATGGGTTATGAGCCTTCCATTTATATATTAGATGGTATCAAAGCACTCATTTGAATGCACCTAGTGAGCCTTATATGGTAAACACTAGTAGTGACTATAGAAGGAGTGGACAAGAGTTTTTTGTTGAGCTAGAGTGAAGTAGAGCACTGAGAATGGTAATGGAACATCATGGAGAAAATGAGGAAGATGATCCCAGTGTTAGGTTGGAGTGAAATGAGAAAATTTTGGTTACACTGACAACAATTATGTCATATCTATTGGAGGTGAAATGCAATTAAACTATAGCAATGGAGGCTTGTCATAAATATTCTAAGGAAACTAGGAAAATACTGGGGGTGAGGGGGGTGGGGGGGGAATTAGTATTATAGGATTTTTACCAATTTAAAAAACTTTCTTTCACTTGTGCAAGAAAACTAAGACACCATTAAGTAATTCAACAATTAATTTAAATAAACATGACAAGTAACAATATCAAAAATCACAATGGAAGACACAAAGAGGAAACAAATTCTTCAAAACTTCTCTTCAATTCATTCACAAGGAAAGTTACAAATTGTTGTTACAATTATCTAGCTACAACAAGCAGGAAGCTAAAACTCCCTAATTTATCAACTACAACTAAGTGGAGCTATAACCCCAAATTTTTAATAACACCTACTGGAAGGAGCATCAACCCTTGATTTGCAAGCTACAACTTGCTTGACGCTCATTAATTCATCTTTCATCCATTTTCATACTAGAAATATGAATGCCGACTTTGCATTCAAAATAAAATAATTTCATCCTTAATCACCAATACTTTCAACAGTATCTAATTACTAAGAACACCAACAACTTCACCTCAAATCACTCATAAGAACTCTCCAACCTGTTTGCTCAATCTTGATTATAAGAATTTTGGTTTGATATTTTTGGCCCCTTAGCTTTTCTTGTATTGTTGCATGAATCCTTATTTTTTTCCTTTGTCCTATTTATCTCAATCCTCTAAATGTGTTCTCCAATTTCTCAGACCTCAACCATTCCTTTCTGCAAGTTAAACTGAGTTAATTTTCTTATTTTGGAAATTCTGGCCTTTTAACAGGTTTTAGCGAGTCTTTTCTATTTTTTTCTACAATTAACTATGGCTTAAATGCTATAGTGCCACTAAAATATCACCTTTTAAATGATGTTGACTCATTCCATTGATATCCCAACGTGTTTCCAAAATAGCTGACGAATCATTCATCCAAGTGCCTAAGCACTTTTCTATTGGCCTAAGGCCCAATGTCCTTTTAATATCTTGATGCCAAAACAACTGCCAAATATAATGCCACAAGCCTTTTTATTTTATTTTATTAAACATTGTGCTACCAAATCCATTGATTTTGGTCTTAAGAACCTTTCGTTGGCACATGTTTTCTTTTCACGCCATAGGACCAGGTCCTGTGATCTTCGACTCAAACCTCCAGGTGCTTAACTGCTTTACAACCTTTGTAAGCTTATTTCTTGTGTTAATCGCTCCACGCCACTCATCTTGTTTCCTACACGAAACCTTGTTTCAACACTTATTCCGTAGCTCCCAAGCCACGAAAATTTTCACATGCCTCCTCTTAACTCTTCCAGGCTAGGCCTTATAGACTTAACTGTCCTGTGAGGTCCTCCTAGTGCCTCAAGAGCCAATAGAAATTTCTCCCGGGCTTAGTCAGCTCTGAAACTGCCTCCTCAGCCTGATGCCTCTTGCCTGATGCTTCCCTAGTGCATTGATTTTTAACTTTATGGGATCTAAATGGAAAGATGACATCATATTGATGTCACCCATGCCATGTGTCGACATTTTATTGGTACATGTGTCAATTCGACATGGGCCCTTTGGGTGCCCAAAAACACCAAATTTTCCTCCAACGTTTCATGCTCCCATTGGGTGGTTATTGACGTCATCATCCTCCATTTTCCGAGCTAATAATATGCTTCAGGTGTCCTCTATGAGAGAGGAGGGAGTTAAGGGTCCTGTAGTTTTTTTTTCACTGAATTTCCTTTATAAAATTTTTAACGGGCTCTCGATTTTTTCTTTTGTTTTACTCCAATATCCTCCAAGCCGACTCTCATTCATGTGCTGCTTTGTTATCTCTCTGGGTTGACCTTTCCAAGCTAGGATTTAGCAGGCTAATTTGTAAATGTGGGAACCTCCCACTCAAATCTCAGCCATTAACCGCTTCCCTCTTCCTATTTCAGGCCACGTATGCCCATTGCCTACCACTTGACACTTTTTCTGCATGCACAATAAAATATTTCGGGCTCATACTGTCGACCTGCCTTCGCTGGGATGGTGTCATTTGTTGGTTTCATCCCGTTCATTTGTTTGAGCGCTAAATCAATTCTGTCGGGATGCACCCACCGGGGTAAGCTATGGTGTGGGCTCCACCTATGGCAAATGGAAAATGCTTCTGCTCCTAAATTGTCGCACCAAGTCATCAAGGTCCATTTTTGGTCACTTTGCTACCATTTCCGGCGGGTTCATTTGCTCTGCCAACCTTGGATATTCTCCAAAAAGGGTCTTTAACCTCCTTATCTCTACTAACTTTGAATTGAGGTCTTGCAACTTTGACTAGCTCTATCTTCCAAATCAGGAGGCCATTTTCAGACTTTTACCTATCACTGGAAAACAATATTTGAGCTCTTTTCATCCGATTGGATTTCATCTTCATTTGACATGATATGCTACACTAGAAATGGCTCCAAAGTCTCTACACCATTCTCATCCATGCAACTCCTTGATTCTTGTTATTGTGCTTGGAAATTGATCTCATGACTCCTTCTTTTGACACCTCTTCCATTTGTTGACTTCAATGACAAAATATTTATAGAATTCTACCCCTTTGGCATTGATGGCAACACCAAAATCAAAGAAAACGTCCTTAGAAAAACATATCAACTTTAATTTTCTCCTTTGAGTGTTTCTCCCCCTTATATGCACTTCTCTTAGGTGTTTCTGTTGTTGTGGCGCTGTTGTTGTTGGATCATTAACACCTCTCCTTCACCAACTACCTTTTGTTTTGTAACACTTCTCCTTACTTTTTTTTGATCACTAGTACCTCTCCCCCTTTGACACCAACATGCTTCCCCTGTTACCATACTCCACCTGTCAATAGTCTTTCTCTGTCATGTTGATCCTATAGACCTGGCAGCTTCATCATTATAACATCTATATCCTTTTTTTTGTTGGGTGTGTGTTATATTCTTTCCACGATTAGAAGCAAGTGCGAGGGGGGCGGTAGCCCCCCTGCACAGAGTCAAGGGTAGCGGCCCAAGAAATTTTTTTTTGGGCCCTATTTTAGGTGGGAGAACCTGCCTATGGTTTTGTGCATGGGTTTGCACATGGTTTTGGGCATGATGGTTTTCGACTCATGGTATTTTTGTAGATCCGGTCATGGAACTATGGTTATGTTTTAATACAAGGTTATTGGATTGGGGTTTATGAATGCTTCGGCATGTATATATATGTATTGTAACACTAAAAGGAATATAATGAAAAATCAAGTTGGTAGTCCCATTTTGGGATCCAGGGGAAAATCTCTATGTATATTTGATTTATATTTTATGTTATTGCTATTGTTTATCTTCTGTTTTTTAATAATTCGTCTGCAGATAATTTTTGTACAGGGTTAAAACCTACATTTTTTTGTATGAATATCCTAGAAAAATTTATTAATCTGCTCTTGCATTGAACTTACCAAACTTATCATCAATTTTCTTGATATAACATATGCTACCAAAAACTCTAGAGTGCTTAATTGTTGTAGGTCTGCCATGCCACAACTCATAGGGAATTTTGTCACTGTTTGGTCTAAAATGAGCTTTGTTGAGGATAACCACTGATGTATGAATAACTTCTGCCAAAAACATTTGTTGTACCTTTCTTTCATTCATAATGGCTCTTTCTAATTGTTGCACCAATCTGTTTGCTCTTTCAACTACACCATTTTGCTGAGGAGTCTCAACTATTGTAAACTAACTTTTAATTCCATTCTTATTGCAGAATTCATCAAATTATTTTGAAGTGAACTCACCTCCATTTTCAGACCTTATGCTTTTGGTTTTGCAATAAGTTCCATTCTCAACCATAGCTTTTAACTCTTTAAACTTCTCAAAAGTGTCATATTTCTCTTTGAGGAAAGAAACCCACATAATCTTGCTGAAATCTTCAATTATTAGCATTAAATATAATTCACCTATGGGTGAATCAGTTCTAGATGGTCCACACATATCCATGTGCACCAATTGCAATGGATTTGATGATGAGCTCTCCTTTTCCTTGAATTGAACACAAGTTTTCTTTCCCAATTGGCAGGATTTGCAAATTGTATTCTTTGGTTTCGAAAGCCTGGGTAAATCCTTATCAACGTTCTTCTTGCTCATCTTGACTATTTGATCAAAGTTAAGATGTCCAAGTCTCTTATGCCACAACCATATTTCATCAATCTTTGATAGGAAACGCCTCACTATCTTCTATTTGAGCACATAAACATTATCATCTGTTCTCACAACTTCAACAATTGTCTCATCAGTAGTTGTAGACTTGATTTGACATTTTTTGGCTTTAAAGATCACATCATAGCCTTGATCACACATCTAAGATACACTAAGTATGTTATGCTTCAGCCCATCAACATAACATTCTTGGCTTTAACTTTTCCATTTGACAGACTGGCCACTCCTTTTGCTATAATTTTTCCTGGAGCATTATTGCCAAAAGTCACAATTCCTTTATCAATTGGTTTTCGTGTCAAAAAATTGCTCCTATCTTTTGACATGCACCTAGAACAACCACTGTCAACATACCATTGACTCCCTTCATTCTAAGCATACAAATAAATATCATATTGCTATGATTTATCCTTTTCTTTCCAGACTTTAGGCTTTTGTTCAATCTGCTATATAACTAAATCTATCTTCTTCTCCTTGAGTATGCAACTGAATGCTATATGCCCAATTTTTTGAAATTTAAAACATTGCACCTGATAGTTTAGAAGAGAAAAATAATTATTAAAAATGGGTTTGCCTTTCCTCTGTTGAAATATTCTTCTAGCTTTGAGCCACCTGTAGGAAATATTGACTCTGCAATTTGCTGCTCCGTGGCCTTATTTTGTGCATGTAAAACAATATCCTGGGAATATATCATTACACATGGGAGGCTTCATTATACGCTGGGTTGAATTTTGAGAAATTAAATTTTCTTGGCCAACGTTTTTCTTTTGTTGTTGTTGATATTTCTTGGTCTGATTTTTGGGCTGCATATCTCCATTTTTTTGTTGCACAGTCCTTTCATGCATTGTTGGAAAAAAAGTAATTGTATTCTTTCCCTTTAATAATAGATGTTGCACTGGACTATGCTTCAAAGATAAGACCACTATGATGTTTAAAGACTCATTGGGCTCCTAATATTTCATTCAAATCTTCAGTCCCTTTATTTAATTTTTGATTGAAAATCAACTGTGTTTTGGCCTTCTCTGACTCCTTTAACAACATGATTTATCCTTCCAACCTTTCACTTGCTTGAATATTTTCATTCAACTGTTGGTTCAAGGATTCTTGTATCTTCTTATCCTCTGCTACTTGAAAAAGAAATGGCTCAACAACCTCAAATTTTTCTTTTATCAATTATTCCTTTAGAGACTTATTTTTCTTCCTCAACCTCTCTATTTCCTCAAGTCATTTCTCCTTTAAGATCTACTTCTCCCTCTTCATCATCAGAATTAATAGGTTCGAGTTGCATATTTTATATGGCCATCATCATCAATTCTTTGAGATCTCATCATCTCTATCCTCATCTAAGGATTGGTTGGGTTCACTTTTGAGGATTTCTTTTGTTGAGCATAAAAACCCCTCTTCTTAGCCTTCTTCCTGTTCTTTTGAACTTTCTTTAGGATCATAATATTTCTTCTTCTTTTTAGGTCACTTTGATGCATAGTGACAAACTTTTCCAAAATTAAAAAACTTAAAGGGTAGCTTACCTTTATACTTTCCTGATCCTATCTTGAGCTTCCTCACAAGTTGGCTTCTTATTAATCATATTCATAGCACAAGTCATTGTGCTCTTCTTTTCTTCTTCAAAGGATAATTCTTTGGTTTCTGACTTTCCATTAGAAATCCTCATGTCATAGGAAGTGAGTATTCCAAGGAGTTGATATAGTGTGATAGAGTTCATATTGGTCATTTATTTAATGGATGAAACCTTGGTATTAAAACTTTCAGGAATATATCTCAACAAATTTTGAACTACTGCATCTTCATATAACGTCTCATCAAGCCCTCTTATGGTGTTCATAACTTCATCAGCTCTTAATAAATAATTTGCAATATCATCATCATGCATGCATACTTAAAGAATCAAATTGCATCCTCTAACCTTGGAGTTTATATTTCTTTACCTTGTTGTCTCCTTCATAGAAAATTCTCATATTTTCCCAAATATTTTTGGCTTCAGGTAGGCCAGCAAGAAGAGCATTCATTTCTTTAGCATTGCATGTGAACTCCAAATTTTGATATTTGGTAATTATTGTTGGAGGATTTGATATTATTCTTCCACAACATCCCACACATCAACTCCAAGTGATTGAATTTAGGTCTTCATCCTTACTTTCCAAAACACATAGTTTGTTCCATTGAACATAGGTGCCTTGTTCGTAAATCTTCCTTATTGGTTTTCCAAGTTCCTTGATATTTCTTCCAGCCGTTAAATTGATCTAAAGTAAATTTATTTGATACCAAATGTTGGAAACCAAGACAATATTGAGGGTGGGGGGGGGGGTGAATTATTATTGTAGTAATTTTACCAATTTAAACTCTTTCACTTGTGCAAGACCACTAGGACACCATTAAGTACTTCAACAATTAATTTAAATAAACATGACAAGTAACAATATCAACAATCACAATGGAAGACATAAGGAGCAAAAAAATTCTTCAAAAATACTCTTCAATTCATTCACAAGAAAAGATACAAATTGTTCTTACAATTCTCTGGATACAACCAACAAGAAGCTACAACTCCATGATTTATTAGCTACAATTGAATGGATCTACACCCCAAAATTTTTGCCAGCACCCACTGGAAGGAGCACCAACCTATGATTATCAAGATACAACTTGCTTGACACCCACTCATTCATCTTTCATCCATTTTCATACTAGAGCCATGAATGCCAACTCCACCTTCAAAATAAAACAATTTCCTCCTGAGTCACCAATACTTTCAACAATCTCTAATTACTGAGAACACCAATAGATTTAGCTCAACTCGCTCATAAGAACTCTCCATCATGTTTGCTCAAGCTTTCTTATAAATATTTTGGCTTGATATTTTTGGCCCCCTTATCTTTTCTTGTGTTGTTGCAAGAATCCTTATTTTTGCCTTTGTCCTGTTTATTTCAGTCCTATGAATGTGTTCTCCAAGTTCTTAGACCTAAAACATCCCTTTATGCAAGTTAAATTGAGTTAAGTTTAGTATTTTGGAAATTATGTCCTTTTAATAGGCTTTAGCGATACATTTATATTTTTATTTGTAGTTAATTGTGGCTTAACTACTATATGTGCCACTAAAATGTCAACTTTAAAAGTTGCTGTCTCGTTCCATCGCTAGCCCAACACACTGCCAAAATAGTTTTCGACTCGTTCATCCAAGTGCCTAAGCACTTTGTTATAGGCCCAAAGTCCTTTTAATATCTCGCTGCCAATATTTTTGCCAAATTCGATCCAACGATCCCCCTTTTTTTTAATTAAACAATGTGTTTCCAAATCCATTGATTTTGGCCTTAAGCCCCTCTTGTTGTGACCTGTCTATTTTTCACGCGAAAGGATTGGGTCCCATGACCTCCGAATCTAACCTCCAGGAGCTTAACTGCTTTATGACCTTCCCCCCTTTTTTCTTGCATGAAACCTCTTGCCGGTGATTAGTACGTAGCTCGAAAAGCCTGACGCTCTTCACATGCCTCCTCTTAAATATTTCGGGCTAGGCCTTGTGGGCTTAGCTGTCCTACGGGGTCCTGTGAACGCCTCAAGAGCCAATAGAATTTTCTCCCGGGCCGAGTCAACTCTAACACCGCCTTGTAAGCATGATTCCTCTTGCTCGTTGCTTCCCTTGTGTGTTTCTTTTTAACTATACAGGCTCTGAGAAACGAGATGACGTCACCTGCAAAATGTGTCAACCTATGATTGGTCCACGTGTCAATTATAAATGGGCCCTTTAGGTGCCCTAAAACACCAAATCTTCCTACCACATGTTATTATCCCATTGGGTGGTTTTTGACATCCCCATCATCCGGGATAATAATACGCTGCCAAGTGTCCTTTGTCAGAGATGAAAGAGAAAATGTTACTGCGACCTGCTTTTCACTAAATTTCCTTTCTTAAATTTTTAACAGGCTCCCGACTTTTTCTTCTATTTTGCTTTAATATCCTCTAGGAAAATCTCCTTTGTGTGCTGATTTGTTATCCCTCTAGGGTGACCTTTCCAGAAAAGACTTTAACGCGCTAAGTCGTAAATGTGTGGGCCTCTCACTCAACTCTTAGCCATTGACCACTTCCCTCTACCTGTTTCAGGGCCACGCATACACGTTCCCTATCGCTAACACTTTTTCTACTTGCATAATAAAATCCTCTGGACTCATACCATTGGGTACCTCTGCTAGGATGTCATCATCTGTTGGTGTCATCCCACTCATTTTTTTGAGCGCTAAATACATTCCTCTGGGATGCACCCACCAGGGTAACTCCGTTGAGCTAAGCTGTGGTGTGAGCTTCACCTATGGGAAATGGAAAACGATTCTATTGCTGCGTTGTCACACCAAGTTAGCTCGATCTATTTTTGGAAGCTCTGCTACCATTTCCACTGGGTTTGACTGCTCTGCAAACCTTGGGTATGTGCCAAAAAGGGTTTCTAACCTCCTTATCTCTGCTAACATTGACTTGCAACTTTGGTTGGCTCTATCTTCCAAACCAGGAGGCCATTTTCAGACTTTTGCATATCATTGGAAATATTTTTCCGAGCTCTTTCCATCCAGGTGAATTTTATATGCATTTGGCATGATTTTATGCACTAGAAATGGCTCCAATTTCTCTACACCATTCACATCCATGTTGCTCCTTGATTATTGTTATTATGCTTAGAAATTGATCTCTCGAGTCCTTATTTTGAAACCTTTGCCATGTGTTGACATCAATGAAAACATATTTCCAACAGAAGAAAGATGAAGGGAGAGTGTAATATTGAATTAGGTATGGGACAATGCAATTATAGTAAGAAACATGTACCTTTATGTGTGGAGATCAAGGTGGAATTTAAGCCATATTCCAGGGAAGTGGAAACCATTAAATTGAACCAATGGTCACAACCAATGGAGGTATATTTTAGTGTGCATGAAGTAACTAAAAAAATGAAGGATTGCATTTTCTTGGTTGAAACTTGAAGGTCATGCTTTGGCATGGTTGGAGAGTGATGCAACATGAGGAGAATTGGAAAATGAACCTCTGATAGCTAATTGAGAGGTGTTCAATGATATGATCAAATGCCAACTTTACCCAATTACATATGAGTAACACCAACACATAGTGTGGAATTAATTTAAGTAGAGGAAAAGACAGAGAACACAAGAGTTCACCATAGAGTTCAAGAAGAGAGAAATTTGGTTGGGAGTATCTCTCAAAATTCTGGAGATGTTTAGAAAGTACTTGGGGGAATTACTATCTTATATTTGATGTAAAATGATGCTTTTTAGACCAAAGAAAATTGATTAGGCCAATGCTAAAGCACAATTGATTTAATGTTTTAATGTTTTAGGCCTAGTAGACAGTTGCAGACACAATTGATTTAATTTTTTTGGATGCTTCTCAGTTGCAGATGTTGCAGTAGCGGCAACAAAAGTGAGAGGTTTTGCATGTAGTACATTCCATAGGTGTATTATAGGGGTGGTTTATAATCCATTTTTTGATAAGAGGGAGTATTGAGAAGTGTAGCAAGAGAAGCTCACTTTTACTTTTCCTTGGTCAAGTTGAGAAAATTCGAATTCCACATCAGCAGACAACTTAGAGGTAGCTAAATAGTGTGACATGGCTCTTGTAACTCACTTAGCTCAGTAAAATTTAAGTTAATGAGTTAGATTTCAGTTTGCATGTGTTTATTTATAATTTATATCAATATAGTTTAGTTAGTTTTGGTTGTACTCAATTAAACTAGTTCCAATAGTCAATAGAATTGGTGCATGGTCAGTTGAGTAGTGGGACAAAAATATAAATCAAAGATAATTAAGTTAACTGATGCATGCAACTAAATTAGCTCATGCATGCAGAGAATTTGAGTTCCCCAATTTTGGTGGAAATTCCAAGGAATTATACAATTAATTATATACTATATTGAGTGTATAGTTCATTGTATTGGTCAGGTGATCAATCCTAGGATTTGCGTAAGAATTTTGGGGGAATTTACTAATTAATAAGGGCTAATTCCTCAAGGAACAACACATGGAAATAAGAGCTTCGAGGCTTGAAAAATGGGCTAATTATTGGCCAGGTCTAGTCAATCAGGCAAAGGGATAGACTATACATTTGTAGGTTGTGCTCAGTCTTTAGCAAGCATTGTATTTCATCTCCATTCTTTGATTAATGCAATTAGATAGTAAGGGGTTTTGAGTATTTATTTCCCCTATATAAATATATGTGCATGTGTTATGTTTATTCTTTCATGTTAATGTTATGTGTTCTCGATCGTGAATTAGCTTGCACAGATCAATAGAGTAGCTTCTAATCTTGTGATTTAGTAAATTTCATGAGTAGTTTAGAAACTACACATTAATTTCTACATTTTCAGCCTTGCCTTGCCATTTTCAGATAACCATGGTGTGATGGGGTTCTTTCATTTGGTTAAGTTGGATTGTCTAATGGTTTTGGAACCGTGTGAGGTGGTCTTAGGAAAATTCCCAAGGGCCTAGGAATCCCTTGACTGGTAATGGTGGGATACACAGTAAAGCTTGAGGGTGGAGACGAGAAAATTCCTCAAGCTATTGGTGAAGAAATCCAGAGGCATCCATGCTTTTTTAGGGCCTAGTGATCCCTTGACCGGTTTTGGTGGGATTACGGAAAAGCTTGGCAATGTATGTTTATTGTTTGGGCTAGGAATCTGTTGAATCGTAATAACAGGATTCTGGTAAAGCCTGGTTGCATAGGTGAGGGTTTTGAGCCTAGAAATACCTTGATCAGTAATGGCGAGATATACAGTAAAGCCTGAGCAAGCCCCGATTGTTTTTTTTTGAGTCCCACATTCATGCTTGGAATATGGCACAAGGTTGATTGGCTAAAATAAATATTTGGTTCAACCCAATCTATGGTTGGGACGTGGAAGTCCCTGACTTGGTTGGATTTTGCATCTGTTAATAAGATCTCTTTTCCCCTTGCATTTCACAAGTATTTATACTTGTTATGATGTGGCTTTGATGGTTGTTCCATTATTGGTATTATTCTGATTATATGTTGGTTATAAGAATGGTTTTATGATAGATTCTAGTTATGGCTCTTATCATGATTTTATTAGTAAATGAATGGTTAATGAATGTATGAACTAATAGATGATAATGCAGCTATTGTGAGAAGGCATCAAACCTTCTTGACGATTATTAGATAAGTATGAAATTCCTATGTTCAGACATGAAGTATGACATGTAGATTACATGTTCATGATGTGTTTGATGGAATGCATGTTATGGTTATGCCTTGCTATGCCAATTTATTGTCTAAGTTTTGTATGAAGGCTTTGGCCTGGTGTAAATTATTGTTCTAGAAATTTTCATCAAGTTTTGGTAAGTGGTCTGAAGACTAGCCCTAAAAAAGTGGCTCTGATCTCGCGGTCGCAGGCACAAAACTAAGTGAAAATAACTGTAGTCGCTCCCTTACAAGATTATGTATGCGACTGGAGGGTTAAAATTAAATTTAGGTAGTGTTGTGCCAGTGTCTGGGAGTCTGGGTCACTGAAAAAGAGGTTTAAATCAAGGTTTGGGCACTTGGAAGGGTGGTTTAGCCCTTGGGGGTGTGTGTTGCACCTGAGGGAGGTAAGTAAAGTTTTGGTTGGACGATTCCACTTCCTTAACTGTACCTAGGAGGTTGAGTAATATCATAGTAATTCTTTGTCACATATTTACCCCGTTGGGTCGGTGAACTTGGGTAAGTGTCGGAGGAGGGTGTTATAGAGTGGTATCAAAGCATGGTTCGACACTTGGAATGGATGGGAGGAATGTGTTTTTAATTCCTAGATGTAGGATGTATATGTGTTTGTTATGTAGGCATGGTGATGGTCATTTTTTTATATGTATTGTTTAGGAATGTCAATATCTCTATGTTGTTATGCATGCATTATAGTGGCTATGATTAACATGTATCAAGTCAATGTTACAGTTTGTGACATCATGCATGGTAATTGGATAATGATTGAGATGATTTTGATATATTGTTATGATTATGATTATACATGTATCATGCTAATATAGTTGATCTTGCGGATGATATATCCTCCCCTGAACTATACTAAGGTATGTTGGTTATGTTTATGTTTGGTTATTTGAAGTGGTATGCTTGCAGGAAGAAGATCAAACATAATATGGTGATGAGTAATCCCCTCACATTGAGAAGCTTTGAGAAGTTTTAAGGTAGAAATAAGAAGTTGCAAAGAAGATAATGATAGAATCATTCAGTCATAGGAGAGAATTTCCAAGGCATATGAGAAACAAACATAGGTCAATGCAATTATCCTTCATATTTTTTCAAACTTGCAGAGACAAGGGTAGCCATTGATCAGTTATGGATAGGAGGACATGACTAATGGGACATATGGTAGCAGGTCTCATGGTGGGCACAAGTTGGACAGAGATGACACGGTCAAATATGGCAGGTTCTTAGATACACCTGATAGGAGAGGAAGTGGATATGGGTTCTATTCTAGTTCTAGTTTAGACATATATCGTGGTCATCATCGCTATCATCCTTATAGGAGGAGTCACAAAGGATATTTTCTAGATGAGTTCAAGAAATATAAGCCACCTACATTTATTGGAGAGTTGAAGAAGCTGGAAGATGTAGAGGCATGGTTACTTCGGATGGAGAAGTTATTTGAGCTGCATGATTATACATAGAACATGAAGGGCAAGATAACTATTTTTAGTCTCAAAGGGAAATCAGACATCCGGTGGGAATATTTGAAGTGGGTCAGTGACATCAGGACATAGGAGTTGAGTTGGCATGAATTCAAGATACTTTTCAGGAAGAAGTACTTGTCAAAGAGGTACTATTACAATAAAACTAAGGAGTTCTATGAGCTAAATTTGGGATTGATGACAAATGAGGAGTACACAAATAAGTTCTTGGAGTTATTTAGGTATGTAAAATATCATAAGGATGAGAAGGCCAAAGTTCAAAGATTTGTCAGTGGATTGCCATTATAATTTAAAGATCAGATTGAGTATGATGAACATCTATTGCTTGAATAAGTAATTGGAAAGTTGAAGCACTATTATGAATAATCAAAGCATAAGATAGAGTCTTAGAAAGGTTGGAAAGGGAAAGACAAGATTGAGGGTAAATGGCCACTGAAGTGAACAAGACCTTAGGATGCAGGTGAAAAAGAGAATGGTGTTCCTTACAAGAAGTTCAATGTAGCTAGAAAGGGACATGGGTCACAACTTGGAGAGAAATAGAATAAAGGTGAGGGTAAGGGATAGTTTCAGTTTTGGATATGTGGCAAGGATAATCTCAATAAGTATTTCTCATCGTATCAGGGTAGTAGGCCTCAAATCCATAATGCGTAGGAAACACAGATAGTTGGGGATGTTGGATAGAGAATTCCTCGGATCTATGCAACATTGGATAGCAACCAAACACATCACCATGCATCTATTATCGAGATGGATGGAAGGTTTTGTGATCAAGCTATTTCTATTTTGATTGACCTTGGATCTAATTATAGTTATGTTAACCCTGACCTAGTCGATAAGTGGTTTGAGAAAAGAAGTGCATGCAGAGTCTTGGTTAGTGAATTTGGCTAAAATATTAAGAAAAATTTTGATCATTAGGTAAGAGCTTGTGAATTTGATTTGAATGGTATGCCTACATAAATGAATATAAATGTACTTTCATTGGGATCATACAATATGCTTATGGGTATGGATTGGTTGCATCTTCAGAGGACTAAGGAGGATTTTTATGAGAAGGATATTGAGTGTTTGTATGAAAGTGGGGAACAAAGAATATTTCAGGGTAAGAAGAAGGCTACATCGGTTATAATTGTTACAAATATGCAGGAAAATCACGATCACAGGAAAGGGTGTGTCTTATTTGCAGTTCATATTTCTAGTGTTAAAGGTAAGAATGTTGAGGATGCATAAGTATTGAATAGGTATCCGGTTTTACAACAATTTCAGGATGTATTCCCATAGAGAGTTTAGAGTTTCCACCTCACAAGGAAGTGGACGTTTCTATTAAGTTGGTACTAGGGGAAACACTAGTATCAAAGAGACCTTACAGGATGAGCACTCCAAAGTTATTGGAACTGAAGTTACAGTTGAAGGAAATTATTGACAAAGGATACATTAGACCAAGTGTGTCGCCTTGGGGTGCAATAGTATTGTTTGTGAAGAAGAAGGATGGTACTCTTAGGTTGTGTATTGAATGCAGGAAGTTGAACAAGGTGACGATCAAGAACATATATCCATTGACAAGGATTGATGACTTGTTTGATTAGTTGAAGGGAGCAACAATTTTCTCGACGATTGAATTGAGATCAAGATATCATCAGGTACGCATCAAAGAAGAGGAAATTTACAAGATTTCTTTCCCGACCAAGTATGGGAATTAAGAATTTCTTGTTGTTCCTTTTGTTTTGAATAATGCTCTAGCTACTTTTATGTGTTTGATCAATAGTGTGTTTCGTGCTTATCTAGACAAGTTTTTTATTATATTCATTGATGATATACTGATATATTGAAAGAATGAGGAAGAGCATGCCAGACACTTAGCATCAATGTTGAAATTGTAGAAAATACACATAGATTGTAACTGATACTTGTAATATGTTAAAACAAATTACTTGAATCTACTCTACAAATTGCAGAAACCAATTACGATCACAAAATCACATGAACAAGAAAGAGAAATAATTTCAATCACACAATGCAAAGATTTATCTAGGGAAAGCCTCAGCTATAAACACCCCTATATGTATATTGCATATGTCAAAGAATATGAGAACAATACAATGCTTCTCTCAGGCTTGAGATCTCTCTACACTATATCTATTTGTCTCACTGAATCCTAGGCTAGCTTGGTTCAATACTTAACCAATTTCTTGGCCTCATTCTTCCCTGATTGCTTTTGAAACCCCTAGGGTAATTTATCCCCTATTAATTAGGAAATTCCCCAACAATGATTGCGTAATACATCAAGGCTTTTACTCTGACTCCATGCACCACCTGTACAATTTTATAATTATACAACTAATAATACACTTACCTTTAACTCCAATATCAACTAGGTCTTCCTCAGAACTAAAATTCATGAGATATTTTTAGTGAATTATCAGTTATCTGATTGATCACTACATGTGAATTAAATCATATTTAATTCACTGTACCTCTCACTAGTTCCTCCATTAGTTAGAACTAGTTAAAGTGATTTTAAATTAAATTATTAAGTTAATTAGTTACAACTCAACATGAACTGTAACTAGGCCCCGTAAAAATTAGGGAACACTCTACATGTCTCTAGTTTGGCCCTCAACTCGAATTGTCTGAGCTAACTAAGTCTTCCTGACTTAGTTAACTCGTACAAGCTGTCATGTCATGTGGAATTACAATGTCCTTCTAATTTAACTAATGGAAAATTAAATTAGAAGCCTCTTCTTGTTGACATTTTCAACACTCCCTCTCAATAAGAAAGGGACTGTCTTCTACCCTGATCTTGCCTCTGTGGATCTCCAATTTTCTGCTTGACAGTTCCTTCATCCCGATGTTTGCATCCTGCTTCTCTGTAGGAAATTAATCTAATGACATAATACTCCTCTGCACACAATATTTGAGATGGTGATACCAAATATCAATATTCTTAGACTTGTCATGAAAAACGAGATTAAACAAGAGTTTGATGCAACTTTGGTTATCACAATAAATCATCGTCAGATCCATATATTGACCAAACAACCCACAAAGGATCTTCATCATCCAGATAGCCTCACAAGCTGCTTGACTAGCAACCATGTACTCTTCCTCTGCTGAACTGAGAGCAATTGATCTGTACTTCCTGCTATACTAGGAAATTGCTACTGACCCAATACTGAAGATGGCCCCTGATGTGCTCTTCCTATCAGATGGACTTCGTGCCCAATCTTCATCTGTGAATCCTTGAAGCTTCACTCTGTCTATCCGCCTATAAAAAATACCAAATTGAGTGGTGCCTCTAAGGTATCCCAACACATGTTTTCCTGCCTTCCAATAGAGCTTGGTATGTGTTGTAGCTTATTTTTGCTTCTTGGATTTGGACCAAGAACAATGAGTTTTCTGCAGGGACTCTATAGTTACACCTCCTTTGGTAGATGAAAAGAAGGAAAGACCAAGGCATGTTAAAGTGAAGGATATATCTAAGAGTTCTAGTTTTCCTGAGATTATTGATGAAAATAAAGCGAGGTACTTTCTCAAAATGCAAGAGGGAATTAAATTAAACTTCTCTGCCACAAATGATGACACTCATGAATTATTTGGTACAGGAAAATGGTATTAAAAAACTAGAGTCCAATATAAAATTGGTAGAAGGAATATGTTTGATAGATGACGACATCAGTAAATATGTATTTAAAAAAATAATTCACACTGAGGAACCTAAGCTTGTTGAAACAAAATAAGATATGAATCAGGTAAAGAATAACATGCAAAGAGGGAGAGGTAGTATTGGCGAGGCTAAAGCAATAAAAAAGGAATATGTAGCAAAGGCCTTGCGCATGGGACTTATGAACAGGCAGAATGATTTGGAAAAGTCTGTGCTTGCAAGTAAACAAGGCGAAATAGAAGAACTGCATGAATTTCATAGGTTTGAAGCTGGGACACCTAATGAAATTGGTTCAAAATCCTTGATAGAAAATTTAACTTCCACAAATGGATTGGTTGAATGTTCTGTATCTCGAGCAGAATATGGAAAGAGTTCAAATAAATCTTCTCAAAAGAAGAATGAGGAAAAAGCGGCTATGATTCCAAACATTTCTACTAAGAATTATATTTATGGAAAGAACCTTTAAGTTGAAGGGAAAGAAATTATTGCGAAAATGAATGATGCCAAGAAAAAACAGATGGGTCCAGTGGCAATGGTCATTGAAGATATAGGTCCTCGAGGGAATTATGTACAAGTAGAAGAAACTGAAACTATGGATACATTAGATGAGCTACAAAAAGTGCATAAAATTCAGTGGATGCTTAGAAGGAATCATTATTATAAATGGTGTGTAACAAGAGAATGGAGCATTACTTGTTGCTAAAACAAATGAAAAAACTGATGTTGGTTTTTCAACCAGGGTATGTACTCCAATACCGCAGGACTCTGATTTGAATGTGCATCCTTCAACCTGTAAACTTGTGTCTTTGACTGTTGCAAAGGATCAAGAAACTGAAAACAATGTGGGATGTTCATTGGAAAATGGTAGTAAATACTTGCATGGAAGTGTGTATCTCTCTAACGACTACTACATTAAATACCAATTATCGAGTTCTGTTGAAATGGATGAACCTCCACACGCAGATGATTGTATATCTGGAGGATTGGAGAGTAGCCCTTTTGAAGGTTTCCCAAATGTACAAGGGAAGGCTGGGAAATTCTTAAAAACTCAAGAAATACATGAAGTATGGTTATCACAGGAACTTCATGAGTATGAAGCTATTGGAAACATGGAGAGAATTATATCAGATGCCTCCAAGGGGTGTCTACGAGAGCTTCCATTTGAAATTTTCCTTGTCGCTGCCTTGTCCCATTCTGGATGAACTCGCTGTAGGGGCACTCAAATCAGATTGCATTCACAAGGTTTCCAAGTTGAATGATCCTAGAGCCAAAGATAATAGAGAGGATTTTGAATGGTATTTTCTCTGTCCTGGTAACACTTGGGGTTGTACCTATAATTCACTGTGCCAAGGGTGGACCTGCAGAAATGGTTGCTTCTACGCTTGACTCTCGCTTGTGTGATCCACTTGTTTCAGGGAAAAATATATTTTCTGAGGCTAGGAGCCTTGGCAGTTCCTTCCAAAGGCTCCTTTTGTGTATATTTGATTGGAATTTTGAACTTTCTGTCGCAATACAACAGGAATGGGGTTATCCACCTATATTTCATGATGTGTTAGGTGTGAAATTCAATAGGGTTACTTTAGTGTGTTAGGTGTGAAATTCAGTTTAGGTGTATCCTTCAACTTTTCAATATGAAAATAAGATTAAAGCTTTAAATATGCCACTAACATCAGCCTATCGTGGAAGTAAAAGTAATATCACCCACTAGGTACACAAATTATACGTGCCTTCCGTTACTGCAAGTATGAAAAACTTATTTTATGGCGGTAGACAACTCAAAGTGAAAAAGAAAATAGAAACACTCATGGAAGTAAGGCCTTGTCCAGATATTGAGACATATTGTCTCTTTGATCCATGCGCTCGTAATTCCAGTTCTATAGTTGGCACTCACACGATGGGCCATATCAAGGAGGAAATCCCCATAAAATATATATGCATAGGATAGTCATATTATGTCCATGTAATTTGAAGTAGCTGAACGAGATAAAGGAGTCAATGGCCAAGAATAATCAATGTTCTAAAATATTGTGTCCAGATCCAACGACACCTCGATGGCACAAATTGCATGGAGCTTATGCACAACACTGAGCTTGGAAGTGGATTAAGCCAAACTGCCCATCATGAGATCGACAGTTAATATCTATTACAACATCACTCAACCATTCTTTTGAAAACCACTCGGGCTCTCCCATAAATGGTTTATGGTTTTGGTTGATGACGTAGGGCTCACGATAAATACAAGGCCCACTTGTAGTTTTTCGTTTTCGTTCAGCTCATCACTAGTGAGCGTTCCCTTTCACCTCTAACATGGATGGTGCTACTTTGTGGCTTGAATATACTTATTTCGAATCACCAATACTCATATATGTAGATATTTTGTTTCTAGGATTATATTATGGTATTTTTGAAAGGGGCGAGAGTTTCCTCTTGTAAAAAGAACTGGTTGCTTTTTGTATTATTCTGATATTATATATATTTTAATATATATATATATATATATATATATATATATATATTATATTGTAATTTAAACTCTTTTAAAAAATAAGCAAGATAAAGAGAGAGAAACATTTTTTGTAATTGTTCTAAAATTTATTTTAATAACTGATTAGACAATTAGGGCTAGAAACAATAATAAAAGACTAGAAAGGAGACATTAGAGAGATTTGGAAGGGTAGAGTACATGAATCATGATTATTTTGTAACTAAGAAGTCTTTCATGAACTCAGTAATAGAATTCATTTTGATTCCAACAGTGAGTATGATACAAGCATTGTTTTCTTTTAATCTCTGTGATTCCATGTTTGTTTTTCCTCTTTGAAATGATGTATGATGCAGTAGGATGATCCAATTTAAGCTCATGAATTTACTTTTGTAATCATGTGTTTTAAGTTCTAAGTCCGTAATGATCACTCCATGCTCTAAAAAAACATTCATATTTTCCTTCTCCATCCACCATTCTCCCTACAAATTTGAAGCACAAATTCTTAACTAACTATGCCAAAGATCTGTCTCCTTCATTTTTTGATATGCATATTTAATTTAAGGCCTTGTAACATCCATAGTTTATGGCCATTTTGGTTCAAAGACTAGGTTTCTTGAATTAGTCAATTCATTATAGAATTCATGGCCTGCCCCTCTAGCCACGATTCATAAAAAATTTATTGATATCAAGATGTCTTCGGCATGGGTTCCCCAAAACCAGGAACTGTCTCCTGAGAGTTACAACATATTTTGGCACCGTTGTTAGGGAACAGAGACACAAAGTTATTTTTCCATGGGTATTGAGATCTAGTTCTTGATAGTGAACAATATTTAGATATAATTTTTTTTGCTTATTATTCACCTAGCGATTCCACTAATGAAGTTTCCACTAGAAGAGAATTTTCGCTGGTAAGAAAATGGGGAAGCAACGTTGAAAAAACAAGTATCGTAGTTTGATTTTTTTAAAGGAAGTCTTATTTTTTATTATGAGTTAAGTAGCATATTTTTCCCTACACATCAAAAATATTGTTTCCTGATATGTTCTCAGAATATTGTAAGACTCGTCAAGCACATTATTTGTTGAAAAAAAGAAGAGCTCCCTTATTCATGTATCATTGATCTTGAGACAAATTTATGTCCTGAATTTGAGAAGATAAATGACTATTGCATTACAATTCATGAATATAGTCAGTCTAAGCTTGAATATAAGGAAGATGATCCATCATCTTTCACAGCCATCACTTTTCCTCACAAGAAACCCACTTATTTTTGGCTCAAAAACATGGAAATATTAAAACCCCTCAAGCTGCCCACAATTCTTCATCAGTATCCTTTGAAAAGCTTCAAAATTCTGCCAAGTTTCTCTGGAGAGAATGATGATGTTATAACTGAACAACATGTTTTATAGTTTGAGTAATTTATGGACAAATTTTAAATTATTTATAAATATGTGGCTCTGAGGTTGTTTTTTTATTCATTAAGGCACGAAGCTCAGTCGTGGTTCCAACATTTAGAAGCAAGTTCAATTAGTTCGTGGAAGGGTTTTCTAGATATCTTCCTAAGGTATTGGGGTGAAAAAAAATCTCATGAACACTATTTTTCTAAATGATATGCAATGCATAGGAGAAACGATGAAACAATAGGTGTATTCAACAAGATAATTCAAAATTTTTACTTCAACATGCCTCTATAAATTCGCCCTCCTGAAACCGCTACTATGGTATACTATTCAATAGCTCTTCATCCTAGTGTAGTATTTTATCTCAGAGAGAGGGGATCCAAAACCAAAGAGAAAATTTTCATTAATTCTCAAGAAGTTGTGGACAATATTTGGGCCTTTGGGAAGCTTCCAGGTCAAGATTTTCATCTTGATCCAGAAATAATTCAGCAAGAGAAGGAGTCCAAAAAATGATCATCAGATTTGAATATAAATCCTTCTTCTAATTCTAAAATTTGCAAATCAAATGTTTGTGCAACAGATGATTTTCCACTTCATATGTTAATGAATGAGTCTAACATATAATTTCATAAAGGAAATGTTGTTGAAATTGACAGTGTATTTTCACATTATACATAACACTTTGCTGACAATAGTCAAAATTTCTAATTCTTGGAAAAAAATTGTCACAACAACAATTTGTTGAACAAAAACATGTGAGCTATTTTCAAATTTTTTATGCACCAATGGAAGAATTTAAGAGATCGAACAAAGTGTTGTGTAGGAATATTTTTGAAGCAGAGGTATTTTTGTTTGATTATGTAAAATAGTTGGTTGCCATACAACCCAAACAAAATGTTGACACTGCTAATTTAAAAAATAATTCCTCATATCAATTTCATGACCCAGTTGTTGATTATATGAAAGTTTTCTTTGGCCAAAAACAAATATATTTTTTGAGGTATGTATCATGTTCCTGGTCTAAGATCCTTATATGGCACATGCTAGTTATAATCTCTAAATTTCAGCAGCATACAAGCATAAGGTCCAACACCAAAATGTTGGGTTGGTAGCATTGGAAGGCTAACTTCACCTGGAGGAATTTAAATTTGTATATAAGTAGTAATTGCATATAAATAAGCTCAGAAAAGGAGAATTTAGTTTTCAATATTCAAAGGTTTTATTTTAGTTGATTGGAAGAAAAATAAAGAGCTCAGAAGAAAAAAGTTTCATGGAGATTGAAATTTTCAGAGATTCTGGATTAGGATCAACTTCATTTTTTGGTTTGACTCCATTCCCAACTAGAGGACTATTGGCTGAAAATAATAACTAGGTGAAGACCTAGGTTTAGGCATGTTAGCACCTGATTTGGACCCCAGGTTGAAAAAGGGAAAAACCAAGGTAACAACTAAACCACGCTTAGCCTTGTAGCTAGCCCTACAAGGTCAGGAGAGGGCTCTCTCCGTGAAAGGATATTCAATAAAATACAATGATGGATTGATATTAGGCTAGGTAAAATGATGGGAAAGAATTTTAATAAATGAAATGAATTTTCAGGGATGTGTGGGATAAAATGGAACAGTTGAAACTGGGGAATTAAATCAGGATACAGGGTATTTCATGAGGCAAGGTAGGCAGGAAATTTTAGCACTTAAATTTAAATAAGGGCGGGATGGAAAGACTGGTGAGGAGCTAAAAAGTGCATTAGAAGATGGATCCTTTTCAAACAGAATAAAAACACAGAGTATGAATGATTTGCCAAGGTAGAGCATATATAATGGATTCTACCTTTCTATCTTGAAAGCATTCAAAAGGAATTGTTTATGGATGAGAGGTGAAACATAACAATTTACATATGAAACAAAAGCTAAATCTCATACCACATGGATCACACAAATCAGAGCTGCATCTCTTATTAATTCCCTGTCAAACTGTACAATGGAGCACAAAGATTTCTTTTCCACACTATTCCCCTACTTCTGAGTTACAAACTGCTTTACAAATGATTTACAATTACATTAAATACACCAGATTTGTGGGAACATAGATCCACAAAAAGAGGAGTTGTTTTAACAGCTGAAGAACTGAAAACTAATCATAGAAAGAAATCCAACAATCTGCCCTAAAGAAGGAACAACATTACATTTGATTACTTGGGAAGATTCACGATTTCACTGTTGCATGATAAATAGGAAATTTGAGGAGAAAATCCCTATCTTTATGCTGCTGTAGAAATATTTGTTTTATTTTAGCTTTGCGGCCAGCTGACTGTTGCTTTCCATTACTCGTTTGAGGAAACTAAATTTTTTAATAATATGCCTTTGAAAAACATAAAATGAAATTATGCCTTGAATGAAGGGAAAACCAATTTTTTGAATGAATAGGAGCGAAGGAAAGGAGGTGGGACCTGCATCGCAGTCGGAATCAGAAGGGGTGGGAGGGGGAATACAATCATATAATAAATATTGAAAATATATGTTTGAGATGGTGCCATCGCAATCGGGATCGGGGGTTGAATGCTTTTTTGAAACAAAGCCAAAAATCTCCGATGCGGTTGGCATAAGTCCGATGGGTAATGTAATAAGGGAGCGGGAAATCCTTTTGAAAATAAATAAAGACGATTTTTCATTTTATACAAAGGGACGAATGATTTTTATTAAAAGGGTAGAGGAATTTTATGGTGGGACCGGGATATGAATAATCGCAATCGACATCAGGAGAGGGAGCGAAAGCAAAGCACAGATGGAAAGTGCTGATGCGATGGGATAAGCGATGGGATCGAGTTCTTTATGTAAAACAAAATAAACCATAGTTTAAGATTTACAAAGGCGAATGGGATTTTTATAATGAACAGGTGGAAGACTTTAGGTGGTGGGACCCGTAGGTCCATCGGCATCGGAGAGTGGAGGAGGGTAGGGACAAAGTCTTATATACAGTCGCCGATTGCGATAAGCGTGATGGATTGTCAACTGTTTCGATTGGATGAACAAATCGACGGCGGGAGTGCAGTCGGAGGATGTCAATTGGGAGCGCTCAATTGAGAGTTGCATTTTATGGAATCGTCAATTGCGACGGGCTCGATCGCATATGGGTCGTCGGATTAGGGGGGCCAATCAATGGTCAAGATGCACATCAGAGAGTTTAATCGGGGGTTTTCCATTGGGGATAGTTAATTGCATCAGAAGCTTTGTTAACATAAGGGCCAATCGGAGTGCTTCATTTGGATGTTGCGATGCGACGGAAAAGGGAAGGGACTTGGGTTTTATAATATAAAACCTTTTAAATTTTATCATAAGGTTTTAAATGGGATGGAGGGGAAGTGGTTTGGAATGGTGGGGTTTTTATATACATAAAATTTATTATAAAGTTGTATGGCATGGAGGGGAAGTGGTTATGTGTAAATCGCATATGTGTTTTAAATGATTTTATAATGCAATTTTGTAATCAGAGAGGGGAAAAATGGATTTATTAAAGAAAATAAAAAAATTTAATAAAATAAAATTTGGGGAAAGGTGGGAAAAGGGATTATTTAAGGGTATAGGGGACTTTTTACTTCACTTAGGCATAAATTTCAATCCAGAAGTCAGTTTTGAGAGTGTAGTATACCGTTGGAAAGTTCTTTCTAGGCTCTTTCTGATAGATTTGCTTGGAAGATGATTTGGCACTGAACATGCTGTGGAAAACTTCTTTGAAAGGCAGGGTGATGACTTTGTGGAGATGGCAACTTCTGAATTGTGATTTATTACATATGCTGACATAAAATTACATAATGAATGATAATAAAAGAAAAGTATCATGTTTTCACCTCAAAACATGGTTTTGAGGTGAAAATTAAATCAAACTGAATAAAATATATCTTTGATCTTCCAGGTGCTGTGACTTTGAGTTTATTGAATTCCTCATGACCTTGCTGATATTTATTAACACTTGACTCATTACTTTGGACCATGGTGAAATCCTAGATCCTAATGAGACCCATCCTACGACCTACTAACATGATTTTGAGAGTGAAAGTGACTCACGATTAAAGACCATAGAGAGGAGAATCAATAAGTTTCACATGAGGGAAAACTAATGAAAAATCACTACCATCAATGAATCCATGACCTAACGGAATGGTGAAATTTATTGGTATGGGACTCCTAATATGCAAATGCAAAAGAGCAGTTTTGATCACTGATGGCAGTATGAATAGATTGACACTAACAAGGCACATGGGCCACCAAGGCTCTGTTGTAGTCCAGGACAACATCGAGATTTTCACCTTACCCAAGACTAAGTAAGGAGTCTCACCCGAGGCGTGCCATGACCTTAATAAGATGAGAGTCATAAATGGGATATCATAAAGCACCATCAATCACTACTTATTTAGTACATGAGCATCACAACTGAGGAATTATTCTGCAAGATCTAACCATACTATTAAGTGAAAATGATTGAGAGATACATAATACAAAAAAGTTTTAATTTACAACTATTTAGATAATAACAATAATCCAGAGCTTACACACAAGATATAGGCCAAACTGCATCCATTTATATTATATTCGTCAAAATACATTATATCAATCACATAGTTGTCTCTCCTTGAGAACAAGCAGGACTAATAATACAAAGTTGCAGAGAAACCACATCCCAGAGCGGTTCTCCTCTCTTCCATGATTGTCCTCCTCTTTCTCCTGGGTTTTCTTCCTTATTCCCCTTATGTCCAACTAAACTGCTAGTCTCTCCTATCCTTTTGCTCGGTTGCCTCCACCACTTGGTTGTCCTTGCTCTTTCCCATTTACCTCTCGCAACTCATATTCTACTCTAGTCCACTCCCTGTCGATACCGCAACTCCGTAGCGATTTTATTGCCCCCCGCTATCACTCTAGCTGTCTCAAAACTGATCTTCATTCTAAAAATGAAGGCCCCAATAGGCCTCAAACCTAGTCTATTGACTGACCCCAAGTCAATCCTGTCTAAGTGGTATCGGTGCTGTTGCTGCTTCTCCTGATTCTTCTGCTTATGCTGCTGCTGTCGATTTCTGCTATCTTACGTACTCTTGACTATCTATTTCAAATGAAGTCCCCGACTCAGGCACTAGTCTGAGGGACCCCTCCTTGAAGTGAAAAAATTCTGTGATTTCCTCTTGCTGGGTCTGCATGACCTTGAAGCATCGGTAATAAACTGATTCATATTCGCAGCTTCTGCTTGTTGCAGTTGAGAGCTGATGATGGATTTCTAGTGTGCTTCCGATTCAAAATTTAGTTGATGCAATGATTCAGCTTGTTTCTTCAAGGGTGTCCTTAAGTCCCAAAGAAACTGCTTTGTCTTTTCTGACTCATCATCAATTACTTGGATCTGCGTTTTTAGGACTTCAGCCTCATCGTACAGTTGTTTTCAGTCAGTGATATCGACATTTGTCTTAATATCAACCATTACTTGCTGGAGCTGATTCTGTAGCGGGTAGACTGGATGATTCTTGAGGGCCAGGCATCCCGACCACTCATGAACCTGTTCTAACAATGCATGGGCCTCCTCTCCTGTGTTGTTTAATGCTTCTCTAAGTTGGCTCAGCTCGACCGTCGTTTTCCCAATCTCTGCCTGATACGCTGTGATTGGGTCCCGTAGTGATTTCCTTATTTTTGACAACATTTTCCTTAGATCACGGTTCGTGTGATGAAAGTCGCTGCATGCGACATTAATGTGATAAAAAAAATCTACCAGTGTGCATGCAATCATGTCCACTAGGGAAGTTATGAACACATCCACAACTGTCACCCACAAGTCCTGAAACTTCTCTTTGATCTTCTCCATTGCAGAACATCCCTCTAGTGTTGCAGTTGGTTGCACTGTTCAGTAAGTGTGAATATTTGTTGTTGTTCATGCTCGTGTTGTGCTAGAAGATCATTGTGCAACGTCTCTTCCCAATATGTAGTTGCTTGAATAAAAGTAAATATTTGGGATGTTTTCCAACCCTGTAAATCTCCCTGGCTCATATCCTCTGGATTCAGGAACCTTGCTTTGAGTGGTTTCCCACTGGCAAATGATCTTTCTAATTTTCCCTGAGGTGACTTGGTTTTTGTGAATTTTTAGCTTGGTGCGGGTCGTGGCATGTGAATTCAGGCGTGGGTGGTGTTGGTACTGGAATCAACACTTGGACTGCAACAAGCGCCTGACCAGACACATCTTAAAATATAAATAAATTTAATGATTTTTTTTGTGAGATTGGTAGGTGGTACAAACTTTGATTCACTGAAAAGAGATTTCAGTCAAATCCACAGTTCTAATAATGAGGGTATTGTAACTTGATGTGGTAGCAAGGTGCAAGTTTGTAGTCCGAGGAGAGGAAACTGTAAGATGAGAGAAGAATCAGTAGGTCTGTAAAACATAAATCTACTGATTTAGTAGAAATTCACAAAAGTAGCAGTTTGACAATATTCCATTGAGAGAAAGCTATTTCTAGTCTGACAAGATTCTCACTGAAATATTATCATGAGTGATGCTCTTCCACTATTATAATATAGATTTTATCAGGAATTCTCACTGTGTGAGACTAACAAAAACTGATAAAACACATAACAAGCTTAAGATACTAATGAAAACACATTAAAATATGATGATTTGAAAACTGGAGCTAGAAGAAAGGAGATATGGAAACACAAGTAAAGTAGACAATACACACAAAAAATTGGTAATAAGTCCTCAGTAGTATTATTCCATTTCATTCACAAAAATTTTACAGTTCATATAAGTCAAAATTCTATAACCACCAACCAACCTTGACTTTATATCAGTTTGGCATATATATACAAAATATGATACTGTCATCTTCCACAAAAAAAAGGTAAATCTATTTCAAAATTCATTACTACCCCATGCAAGAGGTGAGGCTTATCTAAAACTTTAATACAGAGTGTTATGACATAGTGAAAATAACAACATTAAGGCTAACAATTTGAAGTGGTTGGTATGATGTGGCTATTTTATGGGAATACTCCTCTTCTGTTCTGATGCAACCAACTCCATAAAAAGTGCAAACAACAGTGAAAATGGTGTGTGGTTGTTCCTTGAATGCTACCCGGTGTCTGGTAAAAACGTGCTGGTACTAAGAGTAATGGTAGAAAACTGTTTGAGAGAAATTCTGTCGCTGTTCCTTTATCTTTTTTTGGTTGAAAACCGTTTGTAATGGCGAAAAACTCGAAACTTTTGGATAGAATGACGAAGTTTCATTTTATGAGAAATTACAAAGAAAATCCTTTGAAACATGGTTAATTGATAGAGAAGACATGGAGTGGAATAAATGATAAGCGAGGGGGGGTGGTGACGTGGTGAAGAAGTGGGACCGATCACAGATCGCGCATCGGTAGTTTTATTGTGAAATGCGGGAGTTAAATGTTGAAAATGGCAAAGTGTGATGTGCGATGGGGATGGAGGTGACATGGCAGAGAAACGGGACCAATCGCAGAACCTGCATCGGAAGTTTTATAAACATACATATGCGTGCAATCAACAACATTTATCAGAACTTAAAAAAAAACCACAAATTTTCCCAAAATATATGAATTAACGCAGAATCGTGGTTCTTCGGCCCCACAACCAGTTGACCAATAGGAAGCAATCGCAAATCGGCTGACCGCAAATTTAACTTTACACTGATAACGACTAAAACATAAACTCTGCGATTTGCGAAATCGCGCTGGTGCACTATGCTGACATGTGTCCCTCGCCTCATCACATCGCAAATTTCTTAACATACCATGCAAAACCTTAACGATAAACTTTAAAAACTACGATTTGTGAAATTGCTCCATCTGCGCTTTAATATCCACCGTTGATCTGCGCCCAGATCTGACGGTATTCCTTGCTTTCCCCTTAGCCTCATCGCATCGCAAATCACTTAACATACCATGCGATTTGATTTAATGATAAAAATTAAAAACTGTGCTTTGCGAAGTTGCCCCATGTGCACTTTAATCTCAGTCATCGGTCTGCTCCCCTTTGGATTTGCGATTAGATCATGGCCATCCATTCCTTTTACACACGGTTCTTCCTCATTGCTTCATTCCTTAGTATATTTCTCGGCCAACTTCTTATAAATATTATCTGCTGCTCTTCTCCAGATCTACCACTTTGTTTGTTAAGCTGTTTTCTTTCGGCTACGCTTTGATTTTAAATAACTCTAGTTGCCACAAAGCCTTAATTTGCTTGCTTCGAAAACTAATTACCTGTAGCCTCTTTTCTGAGATAACTAAAATCTCAGTGAAATAGTTGTGCTTTTCACTGTGCAGAATATATGACTTCTATTTATGACAAATAGATGCCTTTTACTGTATTATAGTTTTGAAAATGAATTTGCAACAAAAGTAGCTATTATTCCAAACTAGATGACTGCAATTTTATTACCCAAACATCGACTAACTTTAAACACTAAAATAAGACAAAACAAAGATTTTAACTTATTTTAAGACTCTGAAACACTATGACACCTATTCACTTAAAAATACCTTGACTTTGGGACTAAGACACGATAAAATTTTGAGAATAGTGACACAATGGAGATTACACCATTAACATTTTCAGTGCTAACAGGTGGGATGGAAGTGACTGATTAAAGTCATAATGATATTTGGTGCGATGTGGTGGTGAGGGGGGTATTCATGACTATGATTTCAACCGTTTTAGGGCCTGTACTGAATAATAGGGTTAAGAATGTTCCCGATTCAATCCCTGGTTCTATAACTGTAGTCACGTGTGGGGTCTTTGAGTCCACCTCCATGTTGGTATCAGTCACAACTATAGTGGATGTCGGCATAATGTCAGAGATGGTGGCGAAGGTGGAGGTTGTTTGCAGTGATGGGTCTCGTGATGAGGGTGACAGAATGAGGGTCGAAGTTTGTTGGCGAGAAGTCAGGTCTCGCGGACAAGACCCAGGTTCAAGAGCTGTGGCCAACAAAGGGGTCCGA
Source organism: Pinus albicaulis (assembly GCA_034641835.2). Lineage (NCBI taxonomy): Eukaryota > Viridiplantae > Streptophyta > Pinopsida > Pinales > Pinaceae > Pinus > Pinus albicaulis. Next base: position 12,787,459 of record CM076570.1, on the reverse strand, counting down.
TGTAGTCTAGGAACACGCCGGCATTTTCACCCTGCTCCGGAGAGCAGTGAGTCTCACCCGAGGCGTGTCGCAACCACATGCAGAAGGGAATGAGATCAATGGTAAGGAACAAATTCGCAACTCATGAAGGACAGTGCATCGATTACATATACAGAGTTATATACGCAAGATCACTTAATAAGCATTCAGACATTTGCGACTAAAATTTTAAACCAGCATAAACACATTACAGACACATAAACATCTCATTGAGACAGCAACCTTCCATTGTATTACTCTCTTGGCCAAACACATGATTACATGGCATTCTCAATGATAGCTTACAAATCTGATACAGATAGAATTCGGAACAGAAAGGTAGAATAGAGAAGATGAGGAACCCTAGGAAGGTCATGCATGATTCTTCCATAGTCGCTCTGTGCGTCTTCCCCTGTTATGAGCCTCGTAACCTCTTCAGCCTCTTCTTCTTCCAGCCGGGTGACTGTTATTTATTCACCTGCTCTCGTAACTATCATTTCCTCTGTGTCTTTTCCTCAGCTGCTCCCAGCTTCTCTCATGTTGTCTGCGTGTTCCGCTTTCTGTCTTCTACTGTTGTTTTCTTCATCTGTACTTGTGCGTGTTCTATCTTCAGCTATCTCATGCTTCCGCGCCACCTTGGTAGCTCCGCGACTCCTGGTAGTTGCGGCGCGGTCGCAATTTCCATGTGTCTTCATGCCGCAACTCAAAAAGGTCAAAATTCAAAATGTTCAAACCAAGATTTCAGAAACTAATAAAAAACATGGGCCCCAACAGGCCCCGACCACAATTCCTTAACTCGTCCCCGAGTCAATCACAAATAACAGTCTCCACTTCCATTGCCCTGCTGGCTCCCGTGCTCTGTTCTGTTGTGCCTTCACCCCGCGCCCTTTCCTGCTGTGCTCCGCCAAGCAGTTGTTCAAACAAGGGCCCCAACTCCGGGACCCTGCGGAGCGCTGTATCTTTAAGCCCGGTGAAGTCCGACACTGCTTGCTGCCATTCCTGCATAAGCAAGTCTGCTTCTTCAGAGATCCTGGTGGCAGCGGCCTCCTCTATAGTCGTCGGGACAGCCCCGAACATCGTGGCAAGCTGGGTCTCGGCCTTGGCATCCAGCTGTTGTATGGATTCGGCACTGGCTCGAATGGGCGGACGGATTTCCCGAATGACCTGTTTGGCCGCTGCCGAGTCGGCCTCAGTCTGTTGCATTTGAATTTCAAGCTCGTCTGCCTGGGCATAGAGCTGATCTAACCATGCTGGGTCCGCGGTCTCTTGAATTTCACGGGAAATCTGTTGCAGCTGGGCAGAGATAGGCTGCGTTTTGACAGTGAGTGCGAGTGAGCACTCCTGCAGACTTCGAAGAAGGGCGTAAGCCTTGCCCGCAGTGGAATGAAGAGTCGCCCGCATACTAACTGCCTGAGTCTGCTTGGCAGTCACCTGGTCTTAGTAGACAATCTGTGGATCGGGAAGGGTAGGCCGTGCGGCTAACGCCACGTGGAGTTCCTGATTCTCCCTGCATAGATCAGTGAAAGCAGTCCGAAGGTGGTAAGCCTGGACTGCTACACTGTCCTCCGCTATATTTTCAGGAAGTGGGGCATGATGAGCCCTTGCAGCGGGCCATAGGTCGTAGAACGCCTGCGCAGTAATGGTGACCTGCTCCTGTAGGTAGGTCTTCTCCCTGGTCAGCTGATCGCGCTGTTCAGTAAGCGCTGTGATTTGGTGGTGCTGCTCAATGCACCACTGTTGCAGCTCTAAATGAATCTATTCGGCCTTGAGGGCCGCCCGCTGAATGAGTAGGTATAGTTGCCCTGTACCCCATGTTTCTACATTGGCCGTGCCGGAAGCGCCCTGCTCCGGCACCCGTTCCTGTGAAGGTTGGCCGCTGGCCACTGATCGGTTGGAGGTCTCAGGAGGAAGGACCGATGTCTGCTGCTGCATTGAGGTGCCCATATCGGACTCCGACCGGTCTTGCTGAATGGTCTGGTCTAGGGGAGGGTCAGCCGAATCAGTCCCAATAGTGGCCAGCCAGGTAGATATAGTAGAGACCAGATCCTGGGGTGTGGCCACGGGGTCAACCAGCGGTACTACGGCTTCAGTACTGGAGGTGACTTCCACCCCGTGGTCTCCTCCGAAAAGTTCTCGGATGAGAGGATTTGATACAGTGGCCGATGAGTTGGATGGATTGGAGGAGGTGGCAGGTGGACGACTGGTGGAGGGAGCGGTGGACGGGGTGAAAGAGGTATGGGGGAAGCGAATGTTGAGGAAATCTGACGGATCGATCAGGGGTTCCTCCGGAATCAACGTCCCTGTGAGTGGAGTGGATGGTGGATCATCGTCAGTAAGGTCCACCACTGGATCTGTGACAGCAGTGCGGGCCCTCTTGGATGGAGGGGGGTCTGATGGATCAGGTTTTGGGCCCGTTTCGCCCATCGGGGTGATGATAGGGCTGGTAGAGGTGAACAAGCTGGTGGGGATGGGAGAAGTGAGAGGGGCGGTATGGGAGGGAGCAAGAGACCGACCGAGCTGGAATTCAGAAAATGAGGGAAACAAAGGGGCACCACTTGAAACAACTTGGGTTACCACGTTAAGGCGTCATACCTGGGCATTGAGGTGTTGTACGACGGGGACCAGTGATTCGGGCAGTTCCTGTGCGGTCTCAGCTGCATCCTGCGGAGGTCCCGCCGCAACCTGTGAGGACCCCGCTGCGCCTGTCTTGGCAGGCCGCTGCGCCGGCATCATCCGCTCAAAGTTATATCGAGGGATCCCGTCGTGGATGTGCTTTGTGACACCCGGCCACGCAGAGACCTCGCGGTGAAAGGTATCATCATTCAACTGGAATCTAAGGGGCGCCATGTGGAAGGTGGCTTCCGGCACGCAAGTTGGGCGGAGGTAAGTGTGCCTGTGGCTTACCCCGAACCATACCTGCTCACTATACTCATCCAACAGGTGCCTGGGCACCAATTGCTGGTTAGCCACCACGTCTCTCATTAACCCGTACCACACCCGAAACGCTTCCGCGTTCACCTGTTTGGTGCTGGGGTCAGAGGACACCTGCCATGGAGTGAACTTCATCGCGAGAGGCTGGCTCGCAGTAGTCTCTGCCGGCATCCGGACAGGAGGAATGTGCCATTTCCACATGGTGAAAGCTAAAATCAAGTAACCGTAAATGAAACTGGTGGTGTGCTTGTAGTTCTCTTCGCAGGCCACAAAGAGTTCTTTTAGCAGGAAAGAACACCAATTCAGCCTGACGCCCTGAATACAGTGCTCCGTAATGGATATTGTATCCAAGGTGCACTCTCCCTTGGTATAGTGTCGCATCGTCTTGCTAGCAATGAGATAGCAAGCGAACCGAATCTCTGGCTTATTAATCAAATCAATTTTGGCACCTTTCCCCCCCGGCGGGTGCCATACTTGGTGTACAGGTCTGTGTCACCCGACTTTCAGGTGCGCTTGGACGATGTCTGGCCGGCAGCGGAGACATCAGCGCCATTCTGAGACAGCCCTGTCAGCCGATGAATGTCCTCGGCATGGATGGGGATTTCTTCGTTGAGCCACAGGGACCCGTTCTGTACTCGACTGAGGAGGAACCGGGTGCATTGCAGGGCCGGTCCTATAGTTTCGAAAACAGGGAGAGTCCTTAAATTCATCAAGGACGATTGCTAGAGGCCCCTGTATTCTTGTCGCATTCGGCTGCTGGAGCTATTTCCTGGTGTATAGTGGTGCTCCATGTATGTCTGCCAATGGAGGTGGGGGAATTCGGCTGGGTCAGACAGGTTGGCGTCCATCAACGCTGCACTGTCATACTTGCCAACCAGCGACTCTGTTTGGTGGATTCGGCTGTCCAGCATTGGTTCAGGAACGGATAAGAGAACCTTCAGCATCTTGGCCCGGCTCTGGTAAACCTGGAGAATTCTTCTGGAGCTTCCTTCTGGGTTTGGTGCGCTTTGAGGCTTCAACTGCTCTGGAGTCGCTGCAATTTCCAAATTGAACTGGTCCGTCATTCTCGAGCTATTGGTCTCCATGCAAGTTATGTCATCCCCTGGCATGAGCGGAGTTGATGAGACTCCATAACGACAATTAATTCTTGCTATCCTTCTTGCTTGCGATAATCGTGCGATCAATCGCATACCTGTGTGTAATATGACAGTTGCTAATGGCGTCATGGGGAGATGGGCGGACACGACGGCTGAGGGAACTGCGGGTGATGGCAAATGATTATGGTACGACTACAGTGTACTTATGGTAATTTATGATGCAAATCTGAGCGATCCTATGGACTGACAAAAGGACTGACGGAAATGACCTGGACTGACACTGGCACGGGGATGGATCCTACAAGGACGACACGCTGGACTGGCGCGGTGACACGCTGGACTGGTCCGCCCCGACCACAGTCGGTTGTGGTAAGGTAACTGCAACTGACCAGTTATTTGATAGACTGCCTATGAACGGAAAAGACTCCCTACGCTCATCTCGGTTGCGGGAGAGTTATTCGACTAAGCTACTCTACGGATTCTCTTGGCTGCGAGAGTTATTGATGAGAAGTGAAAGGGACCTACTCCTGGTAGGGTTTCAGGCGTGCGCCATTCACCCACCCAGGGAGAACTGTACCATCCAGTTGTGCCAACCGAATGGTTCCTAAGTCGCGGGTCTCGATGACAAAGTAGGGTCCCAACCAGTGCATCTGGAGCTTGCCTGGAAACTTCTTGAACCGACTATCATATAGGAGAACTTTTCCGCCGACTTGGAAGGCTTTGGTTTTGATGTGGCGGTCGTGCCACGCTTTCTGCCTGGCCTTCTGAACCTTCTGGTGGAATTCTGCCAGGAATCAGACCTCATCCAACTCCTGTAGCTCCTGGAGGCGTTCCCGAAGTGACTCCTCTTCTGAGAACTGAAGAGACGTTGCGATCAAAAGATTGGGGACAGTGAACTTGGCGGGAATCACAGCTTCCCGGCCATACACCAACTGGAATGGTGTCTGGTTGGTCAAACGCTTCACCGTGGTCCGGTAGGCCCACAATGCTGCTGGGAGACGCTCGTCCCAATCGTCACGCTGAGCATTGCAAATTTTAGTCAAGCCCTTTTCAAGAATCTTGTTGAATGCTTCCACAGTACCATTGGCCTGCGGGTGGTATGGGCTGCTTTTATGATGCTGAATCATAAATGTGTCTAGTAGTGACTTGACCGTTGCATTAATGAAATGCGTACCCTGATCGCTGGTCAAGCTCCGTGGGAAGCCAAACCGGCTGATGATGTGTTCAAAAATGAACCGGGCAGCGGTCTCTGCCGAGCAGTCGTGTACCGCTGCTGCCTCAGCCCACCGGGTGAGGTAATCCGTGGTGGTAATGATGTACCGAGCCTTGGAGTGTCTAGCGACCGGGGCGATGGGACCTACGAAATCAACAGCCCACTTTTCGAATGGCCGCAAAACATGCACTGGGTGTATCAGAAGCTCGTCCCGGTGCGAAGGCCTTCCTGTCCACTGGCAAACATTGCAGCGCTTCACATAGGCCTTACAGTCAGCATGTACCATCAGCCACCACAGGCTAGCTTGGAGCACCTTCCTTGCGGTGGGTTTCGCACCCACATGCCCTCCCGCAACACCACTGTGACACTCCCACATCACCGCTTCCCGTTCGTGGTCAAGAACGCATCTGCGCAACACCTCATCAAGGCCCAGTTTGTATAGCTGCCCTGCGATCAATTGGTAGCCGGCCGCCCGGAAAACCAGGTGGCGTTTCTGAAGCGGGGTATAATCCTGAGGGCATTGTCCCGTGGTCAGATAAGTGGCAATGTCAGCTAGGTAATCTGGTACTGCTTCGACTCGGAAGAGGTCGGCATCCGGCAGCTGATTGTCCAACGAGCCCACATTCTCTCCCGTCTCCAACCTGGATAAATGATCGGGACCGACATTGAACCTGCCGGGCTTGACAATCACCTCAAACGTGAATTCTTGGAAAAGCAGAAGCCAGCGACAGATCCGTCCTTCCAACACAGGCTTATTCACCAGATACTTCAATGTAGAATGGTCCGTGAAGAATGTGAATTTTTCGCCCAGAATATAGTGGCGGAACTTCTGGAGGGAGTACACCATCGCCAATGCGTCCCGCTCGGTCGTGGTGTAATTCTTCTCCGCATTCGATAACCGGCGACTGGCGAAGTATACGGGGTGGTCAACTGTCGTCTCCCCGGGTTGCGCCAATACAGCCCCAAGTGCAATACCGGACGCATCAATATGCACATGGAACTGCTTATCCCAGTCGGGATGAACAAGTATGGGTGCCGTCACCAACTTCTCCTTCAAGGTGTCAAGTGCCTTCCTACACTCCGCCGTCCACTGGAACACCTCTGACTTCCGTAATAGTTTCTCCAAAGGGGCCGTAATCTTTGCGTAGTTACGAATAAACCGCCTGTAATATCCTGTGTGCCCGAGCAGTGCCCGCAACTGCTTCACAGTCTCAGGGGCCTCCATGTGGACGATGACCTCGACCTTGGCGGGATCGACACATACTCGTTGCTTACACACCACGTGGCCTAAGAGTGTGCCAAATGGAACTGCAAAAATACATTTCTTCAAGTTCAAGGAAATCTGCAGCTGGCGACACCGGTCAAACATAATACGCAACAGGGAGGCGTGTTTCTTCAACAGGCTGTAGACGGTCCAGTCGTCCATGTAGACCTCCAGGAACTTGTGAATGTACTCCTGGAAAGCAGCAATGACAATCCGCGAAAACACAGCCGGCGCGTTCTTCAAACCAAACAGCATAACGTGGTATGCGAATGATCCCCACTCAGTGGTGAATGTCGTCTTTGCTTTGTCTTCCTCTGCGATGCACACCTGATGGTAACTCGAAAACCCATCAGTGAAGGAATAAGCTTCGTTTCCCGAAACATGGTCTAGAACTTCATCGCTGAAGGGAGTGGGAAACGGATCGTGGATGCAGGCATTGTTCAGGCTCCGGTAGTCTACACAGACACGGATCTCCGCTTTGTCCTTCTTGTTCTGGATGACAATGGGGCTTACCCATTCTGCTTCTTCTACTGGGAAGATAAGCCCTGCAGCCAGCATCTTGTCGATTTCCATCTTTACCTTTTCTTTGATACGTGGGTTCAGCCGGTAGGGTCGGTGCTTCACCAGCTTAGCCCCCGGTTTCAGCGCGATGCGCATTTCGCCCAGGTCCCCCTTGATCCCCTTCAGGTCCCCAACTGAGGATGGGAACAAATCTTCGTATTCCCGGAGGAGGCTGAAAATTTCTTTTGTCGTTTCCTCGTCCCAGTAATCTCCCACCGTTGCGAGCTTGGGTTTCTCGTCTGTTCCAATGTTCAGCTTCTTCGTCTTTAGTGGCTGTAAATGGACTCCTTCAGTCATCGGCTCTTCACTGATGCTCCGCTCGCCTTCCCTTTCGTCAAAATAGAGATGCCTGAGGTCCTCCAGAATATCGTCATCCAGATCGCCGTCAATCTGGTGGCAAACCAACTCGCGCCTGACCTCAGGTCATGACACCACCGGGCCCTCGTCGAGCTCGGGATGGCGGAAAAACAAGACCTCCTTGATTGCCTGTAGGGCCTGAGACTCCTGCGCCATCTCCCCTTCGAACAAGAAGCACCGAACGAACTTGTCCGTAACTGCTTGCCAAGAGCGGGTTCCCCGTTTCCGCTCTTCCTCTAGGTACCAGGCCTGGGGAATTGTACCCAGGGAGTGGATAAACCTGTGGACCCACAGCTCCTCAGGGTACCGGGTGCTACGCCACTGTTCCTCGCAGGTCCGCAAATGGTTTCATGGGTCGGAAGTTCCATGATACTTAAGCGTACTGCAAGGTCCTTCGTCCTCTTTAAAGCGTGCCCGCAGAGCATCTGCCACGCACTCCCATCGCAACAGAGTGTTGCGGTGATTTTTCCACCATCGGGCTAACGTGGATTGCAAGGCCACATCCAAAAGAGGCATCCGGCTTTCAGCTGGGACCAGGTCTTCCACCTTGGTAATAAAAGTATTGACTGCTCGCATGTTCGACAAGGTGGGATATCCGCGGATCTCAGTCCCTACCCATCAGACTTGGGCAATGGAGGCACATCTCCGCGTGGTGGTCTCATACCCCCCTTGCTGCCAGTCTTCCCAAGCGAGTTCGGATCCGAGCTCCGAGCTCTGCACACTCCGCCCACTGACAGAGCCAGTCGCAGTCGGGTTAATATAATCGTCCCGCTTTCCTGTAGTCATCTGATAAAGGTGGTCCATCATCTGAGCATCCTCCCGATTGTCCACTGTTTCCGTATATCGCGGGCCCTGATACGGGTCGAGAGGCTGGGTGACCCGTACCTCCCCATCCTCAAAGATCATCAACTCCTTTTTAAGGTCGATGATGGCGTAATTCTCAAAAGCCCAATCAATGCTGAGTAAGGTGGGATAGGGATCCTTGTCGCCCATGATATCAATAACCTCAAAATCGGTGTATGTCTTCACCCCCGCAACGTCGACCTCGACACCCTCGAGCCGGCCGATTGGCAGAATGAAATACTGGTTCGCCATCCTGAGTTGGATTGGTGAGTAGGCTAGCCGTGGCCTTCCAAGAGCCTCTCATGTCTTCCGTGGCAGAATGTTGACGTCGGACCCCAAGTCCAACATGGTGTCGCTGATTTGGAATCCCGCGACCTGCGTGTTAAGCCGGAATTATTTTCCTGTTTGTTGCTTGTTCCGCTTCACGCGCTGCACGTATTGAGGGCCAGCGTCCACCGGGTCTCTAATTCCTGTGCGCCCCTGCAGTGCTCCTTCCAAAGCATGCTTGAGCTGCTGCCGCAGCGCAGCGTTGTCAACAATCTTGAGGAATAGCTGGAGCCAATCCTCGACCATAGTACCTGCGACGTTCTGCGCCCCAGACTCCGGCAGCATGGGCTCCTCCAAACCTCCCTCGTTCCGCAACTGGGCGAACGCCTCAACTGCCTCCTGGAAATACTTCTTCTGGACTTCGGGCCTGATCAACTTCTTCGGGGATGCCGGCCGAACCACTCGTGCTGGCTCCTTCCCGTGGGCATCCTCTCCAGTCTTCTTTCCGCCCCTCGTCACGATCACGACGTTCTGCAAGTCTGGGGTTGCGGTCCCTCGCGGTTCTGAGTTTATCAGATTCGCTCCCCTCTGCCTCGCCCGTTCTTCCCACTTCTTGATGAGCTCCGGACAGTCCTCTGTAGCGTGGGCGTTGACCCGGCACTGGGAACACCAGGTTCGTCACGGGAGGGGACATTCTTGAGCCACGTGACCCTCCTGGTCATAGTTGTACCATTTTACTGGACCGCGTCCGCCTGTGCGGCCTCCCCTCATGCCGCCGCCTCTTCCCCTTGGAGCCTCGTTCACCCTGTAGGAGGGATGATCCAATCGATCTGCAAGTGCGTCGAGCGCCCTGCACTGCTCGGTGTTGTGAGTCGTGGAAACACAAAACTCACAGTACACATTGTTCGGGACCGTGGAGTACTTCTGTAATATCGGGCACATCCGAGGAGGATGCCCCAGCGTCCGACAAATCTCGCAGTATTCTGTGGTGGAGGAACCCGGTTGAGGTGGGAACCCCGCGTAAGTCTGTTGCGGCTGGTAGACTCCCTGCGGGTTCATTGCCATGCCGCCGCCAGGCGGTGGACCCCCCTGGATTGCCGCGACCGAGGGTCTTGCTCCTGCGCCGCGCAACCGAGGACACTCGGTTGCGACGTGGCCCTCGACCAGGAAATGAGTACACCAAACATTCAGTCGCGCTGGTCTCACTGGCTGAAGCTCCTTGAGCTTTTCAGTCAGGCTGGAAATATGGTGTTGCAACCCTATCAAAGAAGGATCTTGCGGGGCCGGCCCCCCCCGATATTCCTGGGGGTAGCCCGCCATGGCTTCAATATTCATGGCCTGCTCCAAAGCGTCCTGCAGATTATCAATCTTCTGCTGAGTGAGAGGGGTTCGTGTCAAGGGAAGCAGAGCCTTGATGAACCAGTCCCTCTGGTGGTTTGGATCGATCGGGTAACTGAGTTTCCCGATCGCGTCTTTGAATTGCCGCATCAACTCCCACGCGGTCTCTCCTTCCTTCTGCTTAATTTCCCATAGCTATGACAGGCCCTGCTGGTCTGTCTGGGGAAGCTTGAATTCGCGGACAAAATCCCGCTTCACATCCACAATTACGGGGTTAGGATGAGCCTTGGACCATTTGATAAACCATCGCAGAGCCCTCTCTCTGAGCGTGGTTTGGAATTCTATTAAATTCCCTGCATCTGGCGTCTGGCGAGCCCTCCAGATGGCTTCGCACAGGTACCAGTGTTGCTCTACATCATCATTGCCTCGGCCAGAGAACTCTGGGTACCGGGTGAAAGATCCAGCCATGTGTGCTTGTGGAGAATTGACCAGGATAAATCCTCCAGGTCCTGGTTGCGTAAAAGTCCCACTAGGAAAAATACCACTACTAGTAACGCTGCTGTTACTGGACGTTACTGACGCTGATGAACTATTGTATGACTGACTCAATGCTTGTAACTGAATAAAAATATTACTTAAAGGTTGATACAGTACCAGGGGAAGGTCGGGATCCTGGCCATGCAGAAGGTGGGAAGTAGGGCTGCCTGGAGGGGTGGGTGCCATCTGATCTTGAAACATCCGCTGCATCACGCCGTGCCATTCTTCATCGGAACTCTCTTCGAGCTGCATCTTTCCATTATCTTCGCTAGTCATTATTTCTCTCTCTCGCGTCGCTGGGCTCCCATGCACCCACTGCACTTCCACCGCTGTCCCGTCTTCTTCCCGGGTATCCAAACCCATAGTTCCTGTCCTCTGAGGCGCCTCCTTCTGATTTTTCCTCTCGATCTCCCTTATCTTCAAATCTCGCATTACCCTTCTTCGCCACCTATCGGCGATCTGTGCCCGTCGATGGGCACGTTGCTCCAGCAACTTGCATGCGGCCTCAACATCCATTCCTCGCTCCCCACTTTCACATTCTACACAGCATCGGTCCCCTCAACCCTTCCCCCAGCACGGGTGGCTTACTCTTCCATCCACAGTGGAATCTCCTTCAGCAGCTTCCCTCTTAGCCCTGAGTGGAAAAAAACCTCGGCTTTCGAGAAGGATTGGTAGCACTTAGCAGCAGACTCCACAGTGTATCCTTCCAACGTGGTCCTTACCCAGAAATCCACCATGCGGGTCAGTTCAGTGTCCACCCGGTGCAGTGCCACCAGATCTTCGTGTGCCCACCTGCGGTTTATCTTCCGCAAGCCTTCTTGGGGCACCGTCGCTCGTAACCTCTGCAACCAATTGTAAAGGTCCGTAGGGAACCTTCCCCAGAAAATTTCGTACGTATCACTGGCTGAGTCAGAGAAAAGAACAAGCTCCTTGATCGCCGCCTCCTTTTTCTTGGTCAGCTCTGCTTGCTGAGCAATGAACTAGTCAAGATGATCATCCCACCATCGCCATATCTCTCCTTCAAAAATCCTCGATACCATGATCTAGGTGCCCTCAGAACATGCAGGTCCTGGCAATGGAACCATTTTTTGGCGAGAAGTAAGGTCTCGCGGACAAGACCCAGGTTCAAGAGCTGTGGCCAACAAAGGGGTCCAATGTAGTCTAGGAACACGCCGGCATTTTCACCCTGCTCCGGAGAGCAGTGAGTCTCACCCGAGGCGTGCCGCAACCACATGCAGAAGGGAATGAGATCAATGGCAAGGAACAAATTCGCAACTCATGAAGGACAGTGCATCGATTACATATACAGAGTTATATACGCAAGATCACTTAATAAGCATTCAGACATTTGCGACTAAAATTTTAAACCAGCATAAACACATTACAGACACATAAACATCTCATTGAGACAACAACCTTCCATTGTATTACTCTCTTGGCCAAACACATGATTACATGGCATTCTCAATGATAGCTTACAAATCTGATATAGATAGAATTCGGAACAGAAAGGTAGAATAGAGAAGATGAGGAACCCTAGGAAGGTCATGCATGATTCTTCCGCAGTCGCTCTGTGCGTCTTCCCCTGTTATGAGCCTCGTAACCTCTTCAGCCTCTTCTTCTTCCAGCTGGGTGACTGTTATTTATTCACCCTCTCTCGCAACTATCAGTTCCTCTGTGTCTTTTCCTCAGCTTCTCCCAGCTTCTCTCCTGTTGTCTGCGTGTTCCGCTTTCTATCTTCTGCTGTTGTTTTCTTCATCTGTACTTGTGCGTGTTCTATCTTCATCTATCTCATGCTTCCGCGCCACCTTGGTAGCTCCGCGACTCTTGGTAGTTGCGGCGCGGTCGCGATTGCCATGTGTCTTCATGCCACAACTCAAAAAGGTCAAAATTCAAAATGTTCGAACCAAGATTTCAAAAACTAATAAAAAACAAGGGCCCCAACAAAGTTTTTCGTTCTTCATATATGGGTGAGGGAACCGGTGTAGTCCTTAGGTTTTATTCAATTACCAGGAAACCAAAATTAGTGAGTTGGGTTGTAACTTTAGTGACCTTGGAATTTTTCTTCCTCGAGGCTGGTATGGGTGGCTTTGAGGCATTTTTATTTCTAAATGGTGGTATGGTGGGTAGGGACTATGAATGCTAGCTTATGAATGGAATTTCGGTGACCACTCGGGTGCTTATAGTTGTGGGATGCTGGAATTGAGGTTGAAACTGAGCAAAATAAGGGAATGAGTGGTTGCAACTCTGATACTTACCATTTTTTAGTTGATGGCTTGCATTTGATTATGGAGTTGTTGAATAATTGCCTACAATTGTATCCACGCTAGCCTCTACATTGTATTTTCTTTTGTCTCCCCTGGTAGTGCTTGTGGCACCATTTCTTGGAATGAGTAGAAGTATCTGTTGTCGCAAACTTCGCATATAACTCTAGGCCATGAAATTACTTCCTTGTGGAATTCTTCCAAATTCAGGGTTAACCTTTGTGCCCTCTTCTGAAATGTCTCGACATTTACACAGTACGGTCTTAAACAGGTGTGAGCATGACTGGCTCCGAACTAGATTTGTTTCGAGTACTCATCTAGTAGAACTCCGGGAATTCTCTCCATCATGTTGATAAAATTTAACATAATATTATACCACGCTTCAAAACATGACTAATTGATCTCTTTGTTGTTTGGATCGCCTAATACTCTCCATGGTGTATACCTTAGCACCATTGGTTTCTCCTTAGTTATTTGTGCTAATTTCCTCCCTTCTGGAGTGCACCATTTCCACATGGAGAACGCCATGAAAAAATATCCATAGATGAAGTTTGTATCCCTTTTGTAGTTATCTTCACAGTCCTCAAAATTCCTGGAGTAGGTATGCACACTAATTGAGCTGCTCTCTATCTACACAGTGTTCCACAATTGAGATGGTATCGAGTGTGCACTCATTCTTTGTGTAATGGCACATAATATTACCGGCTATGAGATAATAGGAAAATTTTATGTTGGCCTTGTTAATGGGGTCAATTTGGGCTCTCGTGCTTCCTCTCTTGGTTTTAGACTTGTCATAAAATTTATCTTCTTCGAACTTCCTGGCTCTCGTGGAAGTTGTTTGGAATGCGGATGGCACCACATTTCATGTTGATGAAAGACCTGTTAGCTGTTCTATGTCCACTGCAAGTATTTTAATTTCACTTCCCAACCATAGAGAACCTTTGTGTATCCTGTTGAGAATAAATTTTGTGCACTGCTTCGCTTGTCCTTGAGTGCCAAACAGGGAAAATTTTAGGGCTATTATTCGCAGATGGGCTAATTTTCCATGCTTAAAAAAAAAAAGAGTCTCTAATTTCCATTTTTCCTAAAATTTATTTGCCCAAATTTTATAGTATTAAATTATCTTACATTTAAAATCACCAAAAAGTTATAGAGACTACCACTAAAACTTTACAAATACTATATAAAATTATGAGAAATTTGATTTTTTTAATAAAAATATCACCAAACATTTTACAATTTTCATATTAGGAAGTAGCAATATTCGCCAAGGTTTCTAAATTTTAAAATAAATTTTCATCCTTAAAATTTTCCCTGGTGCTGAAGACCGGTAGAATCCTTAGGTGAAACAATGTTGACCTCTGAATTCCTTTGAATTCATTAAGGACTCAGCCCACTTGACTTCCATCTTCATTTGTATAATATTCTATATAAACCTGTAGTTTTAGTGCTAGAAACTGAAACGAGTTTGTGAAATCAGTGTCAACCAACCTGACCTTGTCATATTTCCCTTTGATAGACTCCAATTTTTCAATTCTTTCATCAACCTCTGGTTCTACGACTGAGACAATTTTCTTCATGAATATTGAATGTATCTGATAAAATACTGATACAACGGGCCTAAACCTTGTCTCAAGACAATTGCTAGCATACATAAGTCTTGACTCTTTTGTTTGAGCACCCTGGTTCCCGACTCTGAAAATTCTGGCATATCCATGTAGATTAAGTAGATATTTTTGACACGACATATGGTGATGAGACTTGCTAACTAATTATTTCGAAAAATCCCCTCCCTCGGCATCAATCATGTGATTTGTTGACAATAGGTGAGGTGGATATGAATTGGATGACACTATCCTGGGAGTCCGAGTGGAGATGATGGGTAATGATTACACAGTGATGGGTGTGATTTATTAGGGGATGATGTTTCTAATACAAGAAATATTTTCTCAAATTTGGATTGACAACTAAATTATGGTGTAATTATTGTAAAATGATGGATAGTATGTACGATATCCCTCCCCCACCACAATCAGTTGCAGTGAGGTGTAAAGCTCTCCACAACTGGGGAGACTTAGAGTCGTACAATTATTCGCAAATTGATTGACCTATGGAAATGTAAATTATTTTACTGATAAACTAACTGACTTCATTATAGACTAAATTAATGACATTACCTATACCTAATTACTTCTCCTTTCAGATATTTATTTGAATTGAAAATTGAATTATCCTACTCGTGGAAGGGTTTCAGGTGTGCACCATTCACCCAACCTGGAAGTAGAATGCCATCGATTTGTGAGAGATTTACAACTCCAGATTCTCAGATCTCTGCAACAATAAACGGGCCTAGCCAATGCATTTGCAGCTTACCCAGGAATTTTAGGAACTTAATGTCATACATCAGGACACAATCTCCGACTGTGAATTCATTTTGCTTTATATGTCGGTTATGACAAAACTTTTGATGTTGCTTCTCTACTGACTAATGTAAATCCATGAGAAACCTAGCTTCATATAACTCCCGCAGTTCCTCTAATATTTATGCAATTTACTGGTCCTCTGACATGTGTGTTGTCTTTGCGATAAATAAATTGGGGACTATAAAATCTGCATGCACCACTGCTTCTCTACCATATACCAATTGGAAAGGTCTTTGATTATGCAAAATTTGACCGTTGTGCGATAAGCCCATAAAATAGCTGGAATTATTTCATCGTAGTCATCTTTGTTGGTTGAACACACCTTTGTTAGGCCCTTCTCCAATATCTTATTAAATGCCTCAATCGTCCCATTTTCCTGTGAGTGATACAGAATGCTCTTATGATGCTGAATCATAAAGTTCTGCAGTAGTGGCACGATTGTTTCATTGATGAATTGGATCCCTTGGTCACTTGTCAGGCTTCTAGGGAATGAAAATCTTGTGATGATATTCTCAAATATAAACTTAGCTGTTGTATCAGTTTTGCAATCCCTTATTGATGCAACTTCAACCCATCTTGTTAAGTACTCAATTATAGTTATAATATATCTTGTGTGGGAGTGGTGTAGGTGGGTTAATTATCCCTATGAAGTCAATGTCCCATTTCTCAAATGTTTGTAGTGCTCGTACTGGTTGTAGTGGTAACTCATTTCGCTAGGATGGATTTCCAACTCGTTGGCACACATTTCATTTCTTGACGTATTCCTTTGCATCTCTGTAAATAGTGGGCCATCACATACCTGCCTGTAGAATATTTCATGCAGTACTCTTTCCTCAAAAGTGTCCTCCTACAAAACCTGAGTGCCCTTCCTGCAATACTTCTTCTCTTCCATGGTCCAGTACACACCTCCGCAGTATCTGATCTAGCCCCATCTTGTAGAGTTTACTTGAAATTCGTTGATAATCAGTAGCTCTGACAACCATTTGTATATTATGTGTTGTGTTGTAATCCTCTAGGATGTTAGGATATTCCGACACATAGGAAATAGTTAAGAATAACTTAGTCTAGTATAGATTTAGGTAAAGTGCGTTTCTTTACCATGTACATTTGTAACTTATAATTCGACGGTCACGATTTGTAGTGATCCGACGGTTATCTCTCACCTAGGTATTAACGACACCTGATCCGTGGATTAACACCCGATTGGTCCATGATCTCTATTTAAAGATCATGGAGGGTCATTTTTTTGGTAACCGTTTATGAGAAAAACATATGTAACTTTTCTTTTGTATTAATAAATTTCCTGAAGTGGCTGTGTTAGCTCAGGCCGTGGAATGTTTCCATCTTTCAGGGTTTTAACCACGTGATTATACTGGTGTACTGATTTGTGATGTGTTTGTGAGTGGTGACCTTTGGTTCTTGATCTAAGGAACTTAACCTGTAAATTCCTACATGGTATCAAATCTATTTTGAGGGCCGCGTTCGTTGTTGATAAAAATCCGAAGCTAGTTTGACTGCATGCGAATGCCGTTTTGTAGATCTACTATTTATGAAGATTTTTGGGATTGGAGAACTGCTCGGTTGTGTTCAAATCATCTGTTACAGTGAGGAATGCCTTTCGTTTCATGCGAAAAGGTTTCCGGCTACCCAAGTTATGACAGTTTAGATTTGGAGGTATAAAGCATCTATTTTGCAGTTATATTTGTTAATAGTTCTGCTTATTTCGATTTTTTTTCTATTTATTTTTGGTATTAATATTTTATATTTTTGTTGGATCTACACCCTCTTCTCTGTGTATGCTCTTTTCTGTGCGCTGCGTGCGATCTCAGCAAATCAGAAACAGGAAAAAGGAATTTTTTTTTGCTACGTATGCTCTTTCCCCGCGACTTTGTGCGATCTCGGGAAATCATAAATAGTGAAAAAAATGATAGTTGCCGATAAGGCTAACCGAAAATCTAACATTCTTCCATAAGGCTTTGAATTTCATTTTTTTTTTTGCTCGGTTTTTGTGTTTTTTTGTACAGGAAAAGGCACGCACACCGAAGAGTAAAAAAAAAAAAACCTCTTCCTCCTTTCATACAATAACGTGAAATTTTTACTATCTCACTTGGTGAGGGGTTAGTATATGAGAATATAGGTCTTGTGTTCAAGTCTCATTTTCAAGCTTCTTATGTAAAAATTTTTTGTTCAAAGGGGCGGAATTTTTTTTTTTAAAGCCACACTTCATCCTGTTCTTGTAACTATTCGGCATCTACAACTCAGTTTGTTCAAAAGGCATAACTTCTTCATCCGGAAGCCGTTTTTCAAGCCGTTTTTTTTTAAACAGCCTAATTTTTAGAGATATTTCCATTAGAGTAGTTAGTTTTAGATTTTCTCAGCTTCATTTAAAAAAAAAATTGAAAATTCATGCCCGGTTATTCTTAACAACACCAATTATTTCTAATGGCTACCTCACATGGTAGATATACTTAGAAGTAAAGGGCTTTATAGAATAGCCACAGGACAAGAAAAAAAATCTTTCGATGATGATAAAGCTGCTAAATGGGAAAATAAACAAGATCAAGCACGAGGGTTGATAGGAATGTCCATTGCTCAAGATCTTTGATTTCATATCTTTGACATCGACACCCCTGATGAAGCCCTGGAAAAGCTAAATTTTTTTTTTGGAATTCAAAATAAAATTAGGGCCCACCAATGAGTTGCTTACTTTAGACCCCAATAATTTCTCCTCCATTGAAGATTTTTTGTCCAAATTTAAGATCCTCAGAATTCTTTTAGAAGGTTGTAAGATCAAAAAGGACGATGGTAGCTTCATCTATTGCATTCTTGTTAAGCTTGGCCCTGCATACTCAGTTTTTGTTTTCGCCTTCCATTCCACTAGAGAAGCCATCATTTCTTCAGAAACCACCTACAAGAATCCCTCTTTTGATGCCTTTTGTGATTCTTTGATAAGAGAACAAGAAAAAAATTTACACCTTGGTCTTATCACTGTTGGAAACGCTTCTAAGAAAGTCTTAGTAGCCCAACATCAACCATATCAAAAGAATCCCAAGAAGCAGTATCCTAAAAAATATGGTCCTAAACCAAACAAGGGCCCAAAGCAATTTCAACCGCAAACTGAAAAATCAAATCACCAAAATAATAAGGCAAATCAAAACAAAGGGAAGAAGATAGATAGACATTGCAACTTTTGTAATCGGGATGGCCATATCGAGTCCAAATGCTTTAAGAATATGGAAGCCTTAGAAGTAGCAATGAAGAAGCACAACATCAATTTGGAGCACTCTTCAACTTCATCTTTAGGCATGGCACTTTCTGCTAGTGGTTGTCAAGCATCAAGATATGGTTATGCATTAAATGTATCTTCTTCTTCTCCTTCTCATGAGTGGATCATTGATTCTGGAGCTTCTTACCACATGGATAAAAATAAATCCATGTTTTCTTCTTTAAATGATTGTAACACCAAACATATTTATGTTGGTGATGATAGATCTCTTAGTGTTGTAGGATATGGAACCATTCATCTAGATAATGGTCAGTTTAATGATGTAATATGCGTTCCTACCTTGTCATGCAACCTTCTATCTGTTTATCAGATAACTCATTCAGGTGAAGGGAAAATAGTAGAATTGTCACCTCATGATGTTGTAATCAAGGACCTCAAAGATACTAAACATATTTTAGCTACTGGCATTGCTGTTGATTCCAAAAGGTTGTATAAGTTGAAAACTTTGGGTCATCATGTCTTCCCTCTGTTTTTGTTGCTCATAATGATGATGTGAGCAAACTTTGGCATGAGCGATTTGGTCACTTAAACTATCGCTCTCTTCAAAATCTATGTAAGGAAAATATGGTGACGAGCCTTCCTATGGTATCTTGCCGAGATGGTGTTTGCTCCAGATGTGTACTTGGAAAACATCATCGAGATAGTTTTGACAAATGTGCCTCTTGGCACGCTTCAGCCCCTTTGCAGCTTGTGCATAGTGATTTATGTGGTCCACTTCCTATTGTTTCTTTCTCTCGTTGCAAGTACTTCTTAAATTTCATTGATGATTTTTCCAGATGCACTTTGGTATATTTCTTAAAACTCAAGAGTGAAGTTTCTAACATGTTCTTGGCCTTTAAGGCCTTTGTTGAGAAACAATCTGGACATCAAATTCTTAAGTTAAGATCAGACAATGGCGAAGAATATGTTAACAACAAATTTATCAACTTCTGCACTGAGCATGGCATTCAATTGCAACATACCGTTCCATATACTCCACAACAAAATGGTGTAGCTGAAAGGAATAATCGCACATTAAAAGAAATGGCTAATTGTATGCTTCAATATAAAGGACTTGGTCTCAATTTTTGGGTAGAAGCCATTAAATGTGAAAATTACACAGTAAATCTCACTCCTACTAAGGTTTTAAAGAATATAACTCCAAAAGAATCTTGGAGCTCAATCAAACCAGATGTAAGTCACTTTCGTGTTTTTGGAAGTGATGCTTGGGCCCATATTCCAGATGTGAAACATAAAGCCTTAGAACCTAAGAGTGAAAAATGTATTTTTGTTGGATATTCTGAAGATTTCAAAGGATATATACTTCTTCAACCAAAATCCAAAAATATAATCATTAGAAGAGATGTAAAGTTTGATGAAAATATATCGGCCTGCGAGCCTAGTTCGGCGGGTGTGCCACCTTTTGCCTGCGAGCCTGATTCGACATATGTGCCACCTCTCTCTCTCTCTTTTCTATTTTTAATAGCATTCCTTCTAGTTCAGATGATGACAACAAGGATGACAATCCTTCTCCACCTCGTGAAATTGTTCCTTATACTCCACTGCTTCCGAGATGGGTCTGCTCTACTCGGGATGCATCAGGTTCTCTTGCAGGTGACCCTACCGATCGACGACGTACACGTTCTCAGTTCGAAAGAGCTTCATCCTTATTGGCTCAAGTTCCAGACAAATGTGATCCAAAAACCTTTGAAGAAGCCTTCTTTCATCCAGATTAGGATGAAGCTATGAATGAAGAGTATCATTCCTTATTGGCAAACGATACTTGGGATCTTGTTCCTCTTACAAAAGGAAGAAAACTTGTCAGATGCAGATGGGTTTAAAAAACCAAGTTTGGACCAGATGGAAAAGTGGATAGACATAAAGCTCGTCTTGTTGCTAAAGGATTTTCACAAGTTGAAGGCATTGACTATACTGAAACCTTCTCCCCTATTGCCAAAATGAATTCTATCCGCCTTGTTCTTTCCCTTGTTGCCTCCTTTAAATGGGAAGTCCATCAGATGGATGTTAAATATGCCTTTTTACATGGAGATTTTCATGAAGAAATCTACATGGAACAACCCCCTGGCTTTATCCAAAAATACTCCAGCCTTGTTTGTTGCCTTAGGAAGTCTCTCTATGGTCTCAAACAAGCTCCTCGGGCTTGGTATGCCAAAATGGATAGATTTATCTTAGATAATGGCTTTTCTAGGTGTCATTCTGATAACACTGTCTACACCAAGAAAGTGGGTAATTCCTTCACCATCCTTGTTCTTTATGTTGATGATCTTATCCTTACGGGTAGTGATCCAAACCATATAAACCATGTCAAGTCTAGCCTCAAAAAGAAGTTTGAAATGACATAATTAGGACATTTGCATTATTTCCTTGGTCTTTAAGTCTTGCAATCCAAGGAAGGCATTACCCTCTCTCAGTCCAAGTGTGCCTGTGATCTTCTACACCACTTTCACACGGAATACTGTAAGCCAACCCCTTCTCCCTTTCAGTCTGGAGTCAAGCTTTCAGTCAACTGTACTACCCCTGAAGTTGATGCTACCTTATATCGTCAACTTGTTGGTAAACTTCTGTATCTAACCCATACCTGTCCTGACCTTTCCTTTACTGTTGGTCTTGTCGCTCAGTTTATGCACCAACCTCATGAAAGTCACTGGAAAGCAGCTAAAAGAATACTTCGATATATTCGAGGTACAGTTCAGTTCAGGATTCATTACAGTGCAGGAGAATCTCCATGGTTGATTGGTTTCACTAATTCTGATTGGGTTGGTGACCCTGATGATCAAAATTCTACTACAGGATATGTATTCACTCTTGGTTCAGGACCTATTACTTGGTCTTGTAAGGAAAAAAGTGCCATCTCTCTTTCTTCAGCAGAAGCAGAGTATCATGGTGTAGTTGAAGCCAGCAAGGAAGCCATGTGGCTTCGTCAGATGCTATCTGAATTTGGTCTTCATTAGCAACAACCAACTGCACTTTGGTGTGATAATCAGAGTGCCATTCAGCTATGTAAAGATCCAGTTCAGCATCAACGTATGAAACACATTTAACTCCACATACACTTCATAAGAAAACTCATTCATGATCGTGTTCTTGAAGTGCAATATTGTCCAACCAATGATCAAGTATCCGATATCTTTACAAAGGCTCTCACAGAAGAAAATTTTACCAAACTTTGATCCATGACTGGAGTTTAGAAAAGTTTTCATTAAGGGGGGATAGGCTCGAATGCCTCCTTCCTTCTCCTATTGTGTCACTTTTGTAAATCCTTCAATCCTATCCCAATTTGTTCTTAAGGGGGGATGTTAGGATATTTTGACACATAGGAAATAGGCTCCTTTTGTGTCACCTTTGTAAATCCTTGAATCCTATCCCAAGTTGTTCTTAAGGGGGGATGTTAGGATATTCGAACACATAGAAAATAGTTAAGAATAACTTAGTCTAGTGTAGATTTAGGTAAAGTGTGTTTCTTTACCATGTACATTTGTAACTTATAATCTGACGATCATGATTTGTAGCGATCCGACGATTATTTCTCACCTCGGTATTAACGACACTTGATCGTGGCTTAACACCCGATTGGTCCATGATCTCTATTTAAAGAGCATGGAGGGTCATTTATTCGGTAACCATTTATGAGAGAAACATATATAAATTTTATTTTATATTAATAAATTTCTTGAAGTGGCTACGTTGGCTTAGGCCATGGACTGTTTCCCTCTTTGAGGGTTTTAACCACGTGATTATACTGGTGTACTGATTTGTGATCTATTTGTGAGCGGTGAACTTTGGTTCTTGATCTAAGGAACTTACCCTGTAAATTCCTACACAGGAATTTACCTATACCTAAGAATGCCGCGACATCCTCCAAGTAGTCTAGCATTGCTTCTACCTTGAATAGGTTTGCATTTGATAATTTATTATCAACTGAACCTCCGCTTTATCCTAACTCAGGTCGTGACAAGCGGTCGGGTCCAAAATTAAATCTGCCTGGCTTTAAAATTAATTTGAATTTGAAATCTTGGAGTAATAACAACCGTATATATATTCTCCCCTCCATTAGAGGCTTGTTCACCAGATATTTTAATGCATAGTGGTCTGTAACCAAATTGAAAGGTCCCCCCCAGAAGATAATGGTGGAACTTTTGCAGTGAATACACCATCACAAGTGTCTTCCTTTCTGTTGTTATGTAATTATTTTCTATTGTTGATAGCTTCCTACTGGAAAATTAGATTGGATGGTCAATTTTTCCTTCGCCTAGTTGGGCCAACACAGCTCACAATGCAATCCATGAGGCATCTATATGTACGTGAAAATGTTTATTCCAATCTAGTTATACCAAAATTGGTGCACTCGCCAGATTCTCCTTTAGTATATTCAATGCCTCATTACACTCCTTGATTAATATAAATTGTTCTTCCTTCTTAAGTAGTCTTTCCATTGGGGTTGTGATGAGGGCGTAGTTGCGGATGAATCTTTGATAGTAGCCAGTGTGTCCCAACGCTGATCTCAGCTGCTTAACATTCCCTGGTGGGTCCATATTCATAATCGCCTCAACCATGGTGGGGTCCATGCACACTTAATATTTACTACAATGTGGCCCACAGAGTTCCGAACGGAACAAAAAAAATACACTTTTTCACATTTAGGAGTATTTGCAGATGTCTACATTGATCGAAAATTATTCGAAGTAGGCTAGAAATATTATTCAAAAAGTTGTACACCGTCCAATCGTCCATGTAGACTTCCATAAATATGTGGATATATTCTGTGAATGCCACTATTAAAATTTGAAAGAAAACTATTGGTGAATTCTTTAGGCCAAAGGGCATCACATGGTAGGCATATGAAACCCACTCTGTAGTGAAAGTCATTTTAATTTTATCCTCCTATGCTATTATGACTTGGTGGTAGTCTGAGAATCCATCTGTGAATGAGTAAGCTTCATTCCCAGCTACATTGTTTAAGGCTTCGTCGTTGAAGGGTGTAGGAAATGGATCATGTACACAAACATTGTTCAGGCTTTGATAATCGAAACATACCCATATATTTGATGCATATTTATTATTCTGAATGATTATTGGGCTAACCCAATCAGCCTCATCAATCAAGAATATCAATATGGAATCTATCATTTTGTCTATTCCCTTATTAACATTCTCGTCTACTCGCAGATTCAGTCTGTAGGGTAGGTGTTTTACCATTTTTTCATCTGGTTTAAGCATAATCCTCATCTCTCCTAGATCCCAATTTATTTCTTTTTACTCCGCAATAGATGATGGAAATATATCCTCATACTCAATTAGCAGATCAAATATCTCCTTTGTTGTTTGGTCATCCCAGTAGTCCCCAATGAATGCTAGATTTGGCTTCTCTTTGCTCCCTATGTTGTGTTTCTTCACCTTCAAGGGAAACAAATGGGGCTCTTTTGTAACCAGAGCATATCTGATTCCTCGTTCCCCTTATTTCTCCTCAAAAGACAGATTCCTTAAGTCTTCTAAGTCATCCTCATTTGATTCGTGATCCACCTTTCCACAAGCCACTGCTTCTTTGTAATTTGAATCATAAATATGCTTCAGTATGGCTTGATCTATTGTTCCTTCCGTTAGTTGACCTGTTGTAAGAAAAATCCTATTGACCTCTTGCAATGCATTAGTTAACCTTTTATCAGTATATTCAAAAGAAAACTACTCTCAAATCTTCTTGCTAGAGAATCCAAAACTTCTTTTTGTATCTTTTTTTCTTCCGTTATGTACCAACCTTGTGGAAATGTTCCCAGGGAATGCACAAAGTCATGTACCCACAATTCCCTTGGAAATTATTCAACCTCCCATATTTCTTCACAATCTCTTATATGTTGTTGGGGATCTGAAGTACCTCTATACTTTACATTTGGTTGTGGTTCCCCAAATTGTCGAAATCTGACCATTAATGCACTTGATATTTCATCCCATATTTTAACATTGTTGCGATGTGTTCCCCACCACCATGTTGATGTTTCTTGTAAATACACATACATTAAGGTTACTTTGTGCATGTCAGGAACAATTTCATCAAGTTTATTAATAAAACTATTAATTGTGTCCATATTGGTGAATGTAGGATATCCCTAATAGCGGCCTGAGGCTGCAGACCCACATTCACACTTTCCAATGCATATAAAATGCATTCATCCAATTATGTGCCCAATATAATTTTCAATCTGGGCAAAATCTAAATATATGCGGAAGCTTCTTTCTACAAGTCTGGTGATTATAAAAACCACCAATACAACCCAGATTTTATGAATATCAATTTAAACTCATGCGAAAACTTTATATCTCAAATCTCTGATTTGAGATCTTATATTAACTCCTTATGGTTTATAAAAACCAATACCACAAAACATACACCAAAGCTACCTTTTCAATCAATGGTTAAAACCATATGATAAAAACCCATTTCGTGGAAATCGAATAACATTCGACTTTCCAATTAAGCTCCCAAAAAAAAATCTTCGGCTTTCACTTATGGAAATCTAAATGCAAATATATGACTTTGTATAAAATCCAAATTATGATATAGTCCTGGCAACATATATTGAATAAAATGTAAAGCTCCGCACCCCTCATTTCACACCAAAGTTAAAACCCATTTAACTTTTAGAACTCAAATATTAACATATTTTTTCAGGCCCACAATAAATAATAACATACCTTTCCATTAATCTCCAAACAGCTTCGAACGCATCCACCGTTTGTTTTCCAACACCATTTAATCGAACGACGTTCACACTCATTCGACCTTGGTGACTAATCATGCCAAATTCACGCGAAATCAGTGGTAATAGAATACCACCTCAACACTACATGTCAAGCGCTGGGATATATCACATGATTTTCATTAATACCGGTTACCATTCCTTTCCCACGCGAATACCAATTACAGGTTTGAAAGACCACCTTCACTATTCATCACACAATTCTGTCACGATTTCTCTGTGCCTTCACTCAAATCTTCGTCATTCCAATTTCATTGTTATTTATGATCTGCTGGGTTTTTTCAACTGTGCCATCACCTTATAAACTCTTCTTTCACTACTTCAACGCCTTCAATAATTCGAACAGGGTTTTTTTAAAGAAAACTCTGCCCTTCGCTTCTGCTATTCGAATGTGAACTTCCACGAGGATTCTACTATACTCTGTAACAAGAATTTGCAGATCCGTTTCCGGTTCTTAAACACAGGATCTCCATGTTTAGACAACCCATCAACTCCGCTGCACCATTCTTTGACCAATTTTCATACTTAGTGAATCACAACCCATTGATTCCATTCCACGGTGGTTTAATTCAACATTTTGAAAAGCTTAAGAATCCTTTATCATTCATCCACGCATGCTTAACTTCTATGCCTAATTTATGTGTTTCATAATTTTTTATAAACACATTAAAAATCAAATGTGATTCCAAACCCTGGATGTGAATTCAACTCTGAATCTCACTTCACTGTGTAACACAACAGAGTGTGTATTTTCTCATTGAATTTATTTTACAAAATCGATTCCAACTGAGGAATATATCCAAATCAACTTATACCTCAATTCACACAATTCACACCATTCAATTAAACACGCAGTCACATGAAATAAATCAATCCTATGACCCAATGTAAAATTGAAAAACTTCCTCTGATTTTATCAATTTCACCAGTACACCATAAACTCAGAAATGGAGTACAAACTCAGAAAATTGAGTTTTATATTAACAAACAAAATTTACATAGGATTTCTCCTTCCTAGCCTGATATTCAATCAGTGGCCTTCTTCTATAATTTCCCGAAGGCTTACAGGAAAAAACTTGTTCCTATTCTACCCTGCAGTCTCTTTAGATCTGTCTTTTTATGCCTTTGAGGCTTACATTTTATTCAAAAATCCTTGGAACAATTTTTGGTTTTAGTTCCTGCATTCTCTCAACAAAATCCCAAATATCCTCTAATTCCTAAAATCACTATTTAATCCCTAAGGATCCTCTTTCCTCTACAATTAATGAAACCAACTCTAATTTAGAATTAACAAAACCTCTCAATCCCTATTCAGTCATGTTCTCAAACATTCGAGAACATTTACAATTCCTCTCAATATTTAATTAAAAATCATTAAAATTCCTCAAAATATTTATAAAATTCCAACTCCTTTTAAAACTCAAAAACCCCTAAGTTTAATAAAATAAATGGAATTTGCTTTTAGCCTAGTGCCCCTGCATCAGACTCCCAAGGTCAAAATTAGTCATGATCTCTTGATCATGTGCTTTTAAATATTTCCTCCTGGATCCCATACTTTGTTTTGCTGCTGTCCATAAGCTGCATTATTCTTTAATTTCACTTCTCCAGGCTTCCATATCTTATTCTGCAACCTGCCACTTTCTATGCTTTCACATTCTGTCCTGGTCTTCTTCTTGCTGAAATTTCTCTGCTTTCTTGCTGCTGTATTTTTCTGAGACACCTTCATCATCAATTTTCTTATGCTTTCAATTTCTATGTCTAGTTTATTTTTTGTATGGAAATTACTTTTCCTTTTGTTTCTGCTTTCAACTTCTGTTGCTGTCAATACTGCTGCTATTGCCTCCCCGATTGTTGCTGCTTCCCAAAATTCCTGAATATCTTTTAAGATATCTCCCTCTGCAAAAATTTTCTTTTGTTCATTACCTGCAAATTTACTTTTAAAAAATAAATTATCATTTAATTCTCTATGTGCAGTAACATACTCATTAATTCTCCTTTGTATACTAGTGAGCATAATTAAAATTTTCAAACTTGTATCTGTTTCTATTTCTTTCACAACTTTAGCCAATTTCACTTTAGTGTCTGCAATTCCTTTCTCTTGTTCAAATGTTTCCAACAAACATTTCAGCCATTTCCCTTGAACAAATACATCATCAATATGCTGCAATTTAATTTCAGCATATTCTTCTTCTTCTTTGACAATCTTCAGTAATTGTCCTTCACATTCTTGATTGATTCTGGCAATCAAATCAACTTCTTCAAGCACTGTATCTTCATTCTGTATCAGAAGAGAATTCTGATTCTCCACCACTATGGCAGTTTTAAAAGTCTTTTCCTCAGTCTTCTCTTGATTATTCAAACAAGCCAATTATTCCTTGTCACCAAAAGTAACAAGTTCCTTCATAACTATTTCATATTCCTTCAAGATAATTCCAAGATATGGATTGTCTTCAAAATCAAATAGTCAATTTCAAAATCACAAGACCCAATGGTCTCATTTGATGATCCAGTCACCAAATCTTCTTTCTGCAATTTCGAGTCTCTTTCAAGACCCAGAAATTCTTCACTGTCTTTCTTTCCAACTTCTATTGTGCCAATCACCATAATAGGATGATGATCCTCCACTATTTTTTCAGCTAACATAGTTTCCTTCTCATTAAATTCTCCGACAATTTCCATTTGTTGTCCTCTTTGCCTGCATAATTAACATATGAATTATCAGCATTAAAATTACAAGGTCTCAATACCTCTTCCTCCTCTGACAACACATCAGTATGTTGTTCTGAGTTTCCTACCAAATCCTTTGTCAGCACATCAGTATGCTGATGCAAACCCTCCGTGAGACTGTCAGCTAGTCTCTCCTTCTTTCCATCATTTGTTTCATGACTATCATTCATGAAAATTTTCCTGCCTTGCTTCTTCAACAAATTATCCTATGCATAGATCCTCTTCTTCTCCAATTCTCTTCTATGAAGATCTAACTTCCTATATAATTCAACAATTTCAATTGGAGTCGAACTTGGAAATTTCACACTACTTTCCATACCTTCACTTGTTCTTGACTAGTCATTAGATGGTCCTTCTTTCTCTGCTCCAATATTCTACTGAATATTCTCATTAGACCCCTCTATCTTCATGTCTTCCTGAGATCTTTCTATCCCAGCAATTTGAACAGATTTCAGAGTCAATTTTTCCTCCTTAACAAACTCTAAAGTTTGTTCAACATCTTGTGAAGTACCTGCAAACATACACAACCCATTAGTTTTAAAAACACAAGAGTTTTCAGTCCCGTTTTCTTCATCAATAATTTCTCCTTGAATATATTTGCATGTGGAATCCTCAAATTCCATCCTTGACTCAAAAAA
Organism: Pinus albicaulis; assembly: GCA_034641835.2. NCBI lineage: Eukaryota > Viridiplantae > Streptophyta > Pinopsida > Pinales > Pinaceae > Pinus > Pinus albicaulis. Next base: position 12,758,943 of record CM076570.1, on the reverse strand, counting down.
TCTGAGTTCCTCTTTCCATAAGGAAATATCCTTTTGTCTCCACTTCATTTGCAATGGTTTCCAAATTACTCTCTTTCCCTTCAGTGGAAAGATCCATCCTCCTCTTTGGTTTTCCTCTTCTTGCAGTTATTCCTTTAGTACCTCTAGTTGTACTTTCATCACTGCAATTTCTCTTTCTTTATCCTTATCAGTCATCTTACCTCTGTGGCATTCTTTAGAACCTCTTCTCTGATCCTCCATGATCACCTTCTCCATGAGCTTCTCACTCATCATGAGTTTCACTAAGCCTCTGCAACAACAAGATCTCTTGCTGTCACTTACCTCACCAATCCCTTCACTGGATTTGGTCTTTTGGCAAGCACTGGTTTCTAGAACCTCTTGAGCACTCTCTTCTGCTCTCTCTAGATTTATATCCTCAACTCACCTTCTCTTGAGAACACTTCAGTTGTTCTCCTTATCCAACCTTTAGCTGGAATATCATGTTCACTGCCATCATCATCAAAACTTTGTCTTCATCATATCTGCAACCATAGTTCTACAATCATAATTTTAAAATCAGATCAAAATTATCTCACCTGGAAGATCCCTGTATGATCCCATTCTCTTCATTGAATTATACTTTGAATGTACTGCCTTCATTCATTTCTGCAATCGTGTTCACTGCAATTATGTGTATTTGTTTCATATCATATTTAAATCTGGTCTCTTTTCATTTCTCATCACACATACCTTCAGATTTAATTAAAAAAAATCTTCAATTATTAACAGAGCCTTTCCTACTCTGATACCACTTGATAGCAGCCTGAGGCTGCAAACCCACATTCACACTTTTCAATGCATATAAAATGCATTCATCCAATTATGTGCCCAATATAATTTTCAATCTGGGAAAAATCTAAATATATGCAAAAGCTTCTTTCTACAAGTCTAGTGATTATAAAAACCACCAATACAACCCAGATTTTATGAATATCAATTTAAACTCATGCAGAAACTTTATATCTCAAATCTATGATTTGAGATCTTATATTAACTCCTTATGGTTTATAAAAACCAATACCACAAAACATATGGCGAAGCTACCTTTTAAATTAATGGTTAAAACCATATGATAAACACCCATTTCGTGGAAATCGAATAACATTCAACTTTCCAATTAAACTCCAAAAAAAAATCTTCGGCTTTCACTTATGGAAATATGAATGCAAATATATGACTTTATATAAAATCCAAATTATGATATAGTCCCGACAACATATATTAAATCAAATATAAAGCTCCACACCCCTCATCTCATACCAATGTTAAAACCCATTTAACTTTTAGAACTCAAATATTAACATATTTGTTCGGGCCCACAGCAAATATTAACATACCTTTCCATTAATCTCCAAACAATGTCGAACGCATCCACCGTTTGTTTTCCAGCACCATTTAATCGAACGGCGTTTGCACTCATTCAACCCTGGTGACTTATCACGCCAAATTCATGCGAAATCAGTGGTAATAGTATACCACGTCAACACTACGTGTCAAGCGTTGGGATCTATCGCGTGATTTTCATTAATACCGGTTACCATTCATTTCCCACACGAATACCAATTACAGGTTTGAAAGACCACCTTCACTGTTCATCGCACAATTCTGTCATGATTTCTCTGCGCCTTCACTCAAATCTGCGTCATTCCAATTTCATTGTTATTTACGATTTGTTGGGTTTTTTCAACTGTGCCATCACCTTATAAACTCGGCTTTCACTACTTCAACGCCTTTAATAATTCGAACGGGGTTTTTTTAAAGAAAACTCTACCCTTCGATTCTACTGTTCGATTGTGAACTTCCACGAGGATTCTACTATACTCTGTAACAAGAATTTACAGATCCGTTTCCGGTTCTTCAACACAGGATCTCCATGTTTAGACAACCCATCGACTCTGCTGCGCCATTCTTTGACCAATCTGCATACTTAGTGAATCACAACCCATTGATTCCAATCCACGGTGGTTTAATTCAACATTTTGAAAAGCTTAAGAATCCTTTATCATTCATCCACGCATGCTTAACTTCTATGCCTAATTTCTGTGTTTCACAATTGTTTATAAACACATTAAAAATCAAATGTGATTCCAAACCCTGGATGTGACTTCAACCCTGAATCTCACTTCAATGTGTAACACAACAGAGTGTGTATTTTCTCATTGAATTGATTTTAAAAAATCGATTTCAATTGAGGAATATATCCAGATCAACGTATACCTCAATTCACACAATTCACACCATTCAATTAAACATGCAGTCACATGCAATAAATCAATCCTACGATCCAATGTAAAATTGACAAACTTCCTCTGATTTTATCATTTTCACCAGTACACCATAAACTCAGAAATGGAGTGCAAACTCAAAAAATTGAGTTTTTATATTGACACACAAAATTTACATAGGATTTCTCCTTCCTGGCCTGATATTCAATCAGTGGCCTTCTTCTATAATTGCCCGAAGGCCTTCCTATTCTACCCTACAGTCTCTTTAGATCTGTCTTTTTATGCCTTTGAGGCTTACATTTTATACAAAAAGCCTTGGAACTATTTTTGGTTTCAGTTCCTGCATTCTCTTAACAAAATCCCAAATGTCCTCTAATTCCTGAAATCACTATTTAATCCCTAAGGATCCTCTTTCCTCTACAATTAATGAAACAAACTCTAATTTAGAATTAAAAAAACCTCTCAATCCCTATTCAGTCATGTTCTCAAACATTCGAGAACATTTACATTTCCTCTCAATATTTAATTAAAAAAAAATTCCTCAAAATATTTATAAAAATCCAACTCCTTTGAAAACTCAAAAACCCATAAGTTTAATAAAATACATGGAATTTTCGTTTAGCCTAGTGCCCCTGCATCAATCCCCTTACCTCTGTTATGATCCAATTAAATCTTCGGATTGTGGAACATTGCCAAGTGTTGATTTCATATCCTCCTTATTTCCAATGATCCCAAGAAACCTCCGATCCAATGTCTGAACTCTGAACATTTCGCCAGCTGATTGACCCTTTGGTTGTTGGGTTGATATAATCTTCCCTTTTCCCCACACTTAACTGGTACAAATGATCTAGTAGTCTAGGATTTTCTATGTCATCAACTGGTTCTGTGAATATTGGACCTTGGTAGGGGTCCAGGGGCTGGATTACTCTAACCTCGTCAACCTAAAAAATCATTAATTATTTCTTTAAGTCAGTCACTGCATAGTTTTCAAATTCCCTTTCTATCCCAAGGAGTGCAGGATATCGGTCCTTATCACCTGTTATGTCTATGACTTCAAAGTCCACGCATGTATTAACCCCAGTGATGTCAACTTCCATGTCTTCTAGTCTCCTGATAGGTATGATGCAATATTGATTCACCATGCGCAACTGAATAGGAGAAAATGTGAGCTTGGGTTTCCCCAAAGCTTCCTAGGTATTCCTTGGTAGTATATGAAAATTTGAACCTAGATTCAACATGGTATATCTTATATGGAATCCTACAATATGTGCATCAATCCTGAATTATTTCACTGTTCGTCTTTTTTTTCTTAAGATTATTATTGGGTTCCTCTCTATAATATTAGCATAGATTGTGCTGTCATGATCTATCCCTCCTTTAATGGCTGATTTCAAATTCTCCTACAATTGTTTGATAATTTTCTCATCATTCACAATGTTCAAAAACAATTTGAACCATTCTTCTATAGGTTGTGATGAAGGTAGGCATCTTTCCTTCCCAGCTATTGGCTATATTATTTATGTTTCTTTTCTTGAATTTAACTTTGTGAATGTCTCTACCGCTTCTTTATAGTATTGTTTCTGTTGTTCTCAACTATAGGAGTGCTTTAGCGAGGCTGGTTTTATAATTTTAGGTTGCTCCACTGCTCCCACATCATCTCATGTATTTTTTCCTCCGCATGTCAATATAGCTACACTTGAGAGGGGATTTATTTCTGGTATTCTTGGCTCCACATTTATCAAATTGGTTCCCCTTTGTCTAGTTCTCTCTTCCCATATTTTGATTAATTCAAAAAAATATTTGGTGCATGCGTGTTCACTATGCATTGAGAAAACCATGGCCTTCTAGGTAACATGCATTCCCTCGCAACATGACCTTCCTGGTCACTGTTGTAACATTGCATTGGCCCTCTTCCTCTCATCCTATCCCCCCTTATTCCTGCTCCTCCTAGTGCTCGACGAGTTTCAATGACCCTATACGTTGTTTTGTCCAACCTGTAAGCTAATGCGTCCAGTGCTCTACATTTTATGTGTGGTGAGTTGGTGAGGCACAAAACTCATAGTATGTGTTGTTGGGGACATTTGAATTTTTTTTTAAAATCAGGAAGGGCTGTGGGATATGTCCAAATTCCTTACAAATATCACAGTAATTAGTGGTCATTGGGCTTTGCTGATTTGGAAATCCATGGAATTGTGTTTGCCCTTGGTATATACCTTGCGTCCATATCTACACAACTCCCATAGTCAGCAAAGCTCTCGAGGGCCCCCCAACCCTGATACATTTCCTAGCCCACGCAACCTTGGACACTCTATGACTAGGTGTCCTTCAACCAAGCAATGTGTACACCATAAATTTGGTCTCCCTGGTCCCATAGGCTGCATATATTTTAATTTATCCATTAAACTTACAATCTTATGTTGTAAACCCAATATAGAAGGATCTTGTGTTGTTGTAACCCCATTGAATTCATGCGGGTATCCCGCAATAGCTTCAATCCTCGTTGCTTTTTATAAAAGAATCCCGCAACATATCAATCTTCTGCTGGGTTAACAACGTTCTTGTAAGAGGAAAAAGTGCTTTAATGAACCATTCTCGTTGATGGTTTGGGTCTACGGGGTAGCTCAACTTTCCGATTATGTCTTTAAATATTCTCATTAGCTCCCAAATTGTTTCCCCTTCTCACTTCTTGATTTCCCACAGTTCAGACAATACTTGTTGGTTCATCTAAAGAAGTTTGAATTCTTGCACGAATTCCATTTTCACATCATCCACTGCCAGATCTTGATGTAGATCCGACCATTTAATAAACCACCTCAAGGCTCTATCCCTAAGAGTGGTTTTAAACTCAATTAATTTGGAAGCATATGAAATTTGGTGATGGCTTTGCACAAGTACCAATATGCTCCACATTGAAATTCCATTTTCCAGAGAATTTTGGATACCGCGTGAATGACCCCTCCATCTCGAGTTGTGCTTGAGGGAGAAGTAAAAATCCTCTTGATCCAGGTTGTGATGGTCTTTGCGGGATATTTCCAAAACTAACACTGCTACTAGTATAAGCTTGAAATGTAGTTTGAACATTATAAAATCTAATGAATTTAATTAGATTTGACAAAAAAATATCATGGTTTTTGTAAAGTATCAAGGGAAGTTTGGGGAAGGTACTACTTGGGCACGGGGAGATCGTAATACCTTGTATTTTGGACACTTCTCTTTCTGCAAATAATATTTCCATTGTGATATGTATGTCACCATTTGAGTCATATTTTGAGCTTGCACCTTCAATTCTTTATGACATCTCTTCTTTAGCGGATCGAGATGGGCTCCTGTTATCCTCTCGATTCTTAACTCTCCCAGTATACCCTTCTTTCCTTTCTGGTCCCACTACCACTTCTTCCTTTATCGGACTTTGCAACACCTCTCATGCTTGGAGCACATCCTTATTTTTCCTATTGATCTCCCACATTTCCCTTTCCCTCCATCTCTCCGTTATTTTTTCTCTTCGATGTGCCTTTATATCCCTAGATTTCTTTGAGTTATCTGCATCTATCTTATCAATCATATCATATCTCCCTGTCCTCTAGAATCCCTACCTTTAAATCCTTCCCCTATTACTGGTTGTTTAAGCTTCCATGCACAAAGTTTGGAAGACCAACAAGCCTTCTTCCACCATCAGAAATTTAATCCACAACAAAATCTCCTTCAATAGCTTTCCCTGCAACCCTGATCTGAATATATCTTCGAATTTAGAAAAGGACAGGTGGATCTCTATGGAAAATTCAACAATATACCCTTCTAGCGTGGAATGTACCCATAAGTTTAGTGCTCGAGCTAGATCTATGTCCACCTGATGTAATGCTACTAGATATGATTGCATCAAGGTGAGACGAGATATGTTTTATTCGCCTGATTTTTCTTTTATTTACAACCTATGTAACCAATTATAAATCTATTTAGGTAAATTACCCCAAAATATCTCATATTGATCACTCACTGAATCTGAATATAGGATATGTTCCTTCAACTTCCTTTCCTTCTATTTCTGGAGTTGGGCTTGTTGTAAGATGAATCGATCTACATGGTTATCCCACCAGCTTCATAGTATTCTCTTATAAATCATTGATACCATATTCCAAATCTCTTTTAAATTTCAGGTCTCGATAACAAAACCATTTGTTCGCTTAAATAATAACCAGGCGAAGACCTAGGTTCAGGCACAGGGGCTTACAAGGCTCAACTGTAGTCTAGGACAACGCCGACATTTTCACCTTACCCAAGACTGAGTAAGGAGTCTCACCTGAGGCATGTCGTGACCTTAATAAGATGAGAGAGTTTAAATGGGATATCATAGGGCACCATCAATCGTTACTTATGTAGTACATAAGAATCACGACTGAGGAATTATTCCGCAAGATCTATCCATACTATCAAGTGAAATGGATTGAGAGATACATAATACAAATTTTTTTTAATTGTCAACTATTCAGATAATAATAGTAATCCAGAACTTACTCACAATATATAGGCCAACATGCATCCCTTTATATCAGATTCGTCACAATACATTACATCAACCACATAGTTCTCTCTCCTTGAGAACAAATGGTACTAACAATACAAAGTTGCAGAGAAACCACATCTGAGAGCAGTTCTCCTATCTTCCATGACTATCCTCCTCCTCTTTCTCATGGGTTTTCTTCCTTATCCCCTTTCTGTCCAACCAAAATGCTAGTGTCTCCTATCCTTTCGCTTGACTGCCTCCACCACTTGGTTGTCATTTCTCTTTCCCATTTACCTCCCACAACTCAGAGTTTAATTTATTCTACACCCTATTGCTTCCGTGGCTCCGCGATGGCGGTCCTGCCACATGCTATCAATCCAGCTATCTCAATACTTGTCTTCATTCCAAAAACAAAGGTCCCAACAAGGAAACTGGTCTACGATTATCAGCACTTTGTGGGAAAAGTGTTGTCCCAAGTTGGATCAAGATATTGTAGCTTATTTTTTCTTCTTGGAATTGAACCAAGAACAATGAGTTTTCTCCAGGGACTCTACAGTTGCACCTCCTTTGGTAGAAGAAAAGAAGGAAAGGCCAAGGAATGTTAAAGTGAAGGATCTAGCTAAGAGTTGAATTTTTCCTGAGAAAATAGAGGAAAATAAAGTGAGGTACTTTCTCAAAATGAAAGAGGGAATTAAAGAACATTTCTCTGCCACAAATAGTGATTATTGCATGAATTATTTGGTACAGGAAACTGGTCTTAAAAAAGTAGAGTCCAATCTAAAATTTGTAGAAGGAATATGTTTGATAGATGATGATATAAGTAAATATGTCTTTAAAAAAAGAATTCACACCGAGGAACCTAAGGACATTGAAACAAAATAAGATATGAAGCAGGTAAAGAAGAACCTGTAAAGAGGGAGAGGTAGTATTGGAGAGGCTAAAGCAAGAAAAAAAAAATTTGTAACAAAGGCCTTGCACATGGGACTTATGGATAGGCATAATGATTTGGAAAAGTCTGTGCTTGCAAGAAAACAAGGTTAAATAGAAGAATTGCATAAAATTCATAGGTCTGAAGCTAGGACACTCAATGAAATTGGTTCAAAATACTTTTCATACAATTTACCTTCCACAAATGGATTGGTTGAATGTTATGTATCTCGATCAGAAGATGGAAAGATTTCAACTAAATATTCTCAGAAGAATGATAAGGAAAAAGTGACGATGATTCCAAACAATTCTACTAAGAATTATATTTATGGAAAGACACTTGAAGCTAAAGGGAAGGGCATTATTGCTAATGAATCATGCTAAGAAAAACAACAGATGGGTCCAGTGGCAATGGTTATTGATGATATAGGTCCTTGAGGAATTGTATAGAAGTAGAAGATGCTGAAACTATGGATACATTAGATGAGCCTACATAGAGAGCATAAAAATTCAGTGGGTGCTGAGAAAGAAGTATTATCAACAAATGTTGTGGAACAGGAGAATGTAGCATTACTTGCTGCTGAAACAACTAAAAAACCTGATGTTAGTTTTTTAGTTAGGGTATGTACTCCAATACCGTAAGAATCTCATTTGAATGTGCATCCTTCAGCCTATAAACCTGTGTCTTTGACTATTGCAAAGGATCAAGAAACTGAAAACAATCTGGGATGTGCATTGGAAAATGGTGGCAAAGACATGCATGAAAGTGTGTATCTCTTTAATGACTACATTGAATCCCAATTATCGATTTATATTGAAATGGATGAACCTACACACACAGATGATTTTATATATGGAGGATTGCAGAGTAGCCCTTTTGAAGGTTTCCCAAATGTACAAGGGAATGTTGAGAAATTCTTAAAAAAGCAAGAAATACTTGAAGTATGGTTATCATAGGAACTTCATGAGTGTGAAGATATTGGAAAGCATGGCGATAATTATAGTGGATGCCTCCAAGGGTGTCAATGGGAGCTTCCATTTGAAATTTTCCTCGTTGTTTCCTTGTCCCCTTATGGAGGACCTCGATGTAGGGGCATTCAAATCAGATTTCATTCACAAGATTTCCAAGTTGAATGATCCCAGGGCCAAAGAAAAGGATTTAGAATCAATAATAGAGAGGATTGTGACTGGGATTTTCTTTGTCTTGGAACCACTTGGGGTTGTACCAATAATTCAATTTGCCAAGGGTGGACCCGCAGAAATGGTTTCTTCTGCGCTTCACTCTCACTTACATGATCCACTTGTTTCGAGGAATAATCTAATTTCTGAGGCTAGGAGCCTTGTTAGTTCCTTCCAAAGGCCCATTTTGAGTATTTCAAACTCTCTGATACAATACAACATGGATGGGGTTATCCACCTTTAGTTCATGATGTGTTAGGTATGAAACTCAATAGGGTTACTGTACATGGAGATGCAACAGTAGCTGAGGTGGATCCTTCAAATTTTCAATATCAAAATAATATTAAATCTTTAAAGATGTCACTAACATTATCCAATAGTGGAAGAAAAATTAATATTGCCCATTGGGCAGACAAATTATATAGGCCTTCCATTACTGCAGGTATGAAAAACTTATTTTATGGCTACAGACAACTCAAAGTGACAAAAATAATAGAAACACTCATGGAAGAAAGGCCTTATACAGATGTTGATATGTATTTTCTCTTTGATCCATGAACTCGTAATTCAAGTTCTATAGTTGGCACTCACACGAAGGGCCCTATCAAGGAGAAAATCCCCATCATGGATATATGTAGAGGATAGTCGTATTCCGTCCATGGAATTTTAAGTAGTTGAACGACAGCAAGGAGTCAATAATAAAGAACAATCAATGGTGCAAAATATTGTGTCTAGATCTAATGACACCCTGATGGCACAAATTGTATGAAGCTTATGCATAGGAGTGAGCCCGAAATTGAATTCAACCAAATTGCCCATCATGAGATCGAAAGCTAATATCTATTATGACACCAATCAGCCCTTGTTTCGAAAACCACTTGGGTGCTCTTGTAAATGGTTTATGGTTTTGGTTAATGACGTATGGCTCACGATAAATCCAGGGCCCACTTGTAGTTTTTCATTGTCATTCATCTCATCACTAATGAGAACCCCCTTTCACCTCCAACATAGATGTTGCTATTTGTGGCTTGAATATACTTCTTTTGAATCGCCAACACTCATATATGTAGATATTTTGTTTTTAGGATTATATTATGGGTTTTTTGAAAGGGGTGAGAGTTTCCTCTTGTAAAAAGAAAAAGTTTATTATTATTATTATTATTATGATATATATATATATATATATATATATATATATATATATATATATATATATTGTAATTTAAACTCTTTTTTAAAAGAAGCAAGAGAAAAAGAGAGAAACAATTTTTTTAAATGTTCTAAAATTCAGTTTAATAATTGATTAGACAGTTAGGGCTAGCAGCAAGAATAAAATACTAGAAAGGAGACATTAAGAGGTTCAGAAGGGGAGAGTAAAAGAGTCATGATTATTATGTAATGAAGAAGTCTCTCATGTACTCAATAATATAATTCATTTTGATTCTAGTAGTGAGTATGTTACGAGCATTGTTTTCTTTTATGATTACATGTTTGTTTTTCCTATTTTGAATGATGTATGATGCAACAGGATGATCCAATTTAAGCTCATGAATTTAATTTTGTACTCATGTGTTTGAGGTTCGAAGTCATTAATGAGCTCTCCAGATTCTAAAAACTCATTCATATTTTCCTTCTCCATCCACCATTCTCCCTACATATTTGAAGCACATATTCTTAATTGCCTATGCCAAAGCTTTGTCTCCTTCATTTTCTGAGATGTATATTTAATTTAAGGCCTTGTAAAACCCATAGTTTCTAGCCATTTTGGTTCAAATATCAGGTTTCTTGAATTACTCAATTCATTACAAGATTCATCGCCTATCCCTCCAACAAAATTTCCTAAAAGTTTTATTGATCTCAAGATGTCTCGGGCATAGGTTCTGCACATCCAGGAACTGTCTCTTGAGAGTTACAACAATATGCTTAACTATAGCTTGACAAAGCTGGTTAACCGCATAACATATGTCTAGTCGTGTTTTCACTAAGTACATGAGTGAATCCACAAGCTTCTTATCGATGGTAGCTTGTACCACTTATCCTGAAGTAACATATTCCTTCCTCCAATTACCTGCTAGAGGAGTCTCCATGGGTTTGATTCTCTCCATGTGAAACTTCTTCAGAATATCGTTGGCATAATTTCCATGAGATACAAATAGTTCCCCATCTCCTTTCCAAATTTCCAAACCAAGGAAATAATGAAAGAGCCCCATATCCTTCATCTCAAATTCTCTTGCAAGATCCTCTTTGCAAGGTTTTCTCAACTTCTCATCATCTGTTAGAATCCAATCATAGACATACATTACAATAATCAATAATTTGTCTTCTACCACAATATGGTAAAGGTTAACATATTCTTCATTTTTGGTGAATCCCAACCAGGTGAAGTAGTTGCCGATCCTGGTGTACCAAGTACAAGTTGCTTGTTTCATTCCATACAATGCTCACTTGAGTCTACACACATGCAAATCTCTGTCGAAGGTCTCAAATACTTCCGGTTACTCTTTGTACACCTCTTCCCTAATCACTCCATTGAGGAAAATTGTCTTTACAACCATCTGATGTATCTTCCATCCCATCTGCGTTGAAAGTGAAAGGATAGATCTGATTGAAGAGTACCTTGAAACTAGAGAAAATGTGTCCTTGTAATCAATTCCCTCCATCTGAGAGAAAACTCTGGCAACAAATATAGCCTTGTGTTTTTCAACACTCCCATATGCTTCCCGCTTCACCTTGTAGATCCACCCTCTAGTCTTGGGACAACTTCCCACACACTATTTCTGATGATGGAGTCATACTCTTCAACCATGGAATCAACCCATAATGGTTTTTACACTGCTTCCTCGAATGAGGATGACTCAATCTCTACACTCTAGATCATAAGAGCCATGGAGCCAGTGTACTGCTTTGGGGAACTTCTTTGCCTACATTGTGATGTGGGTGCTTCCACATTCTCTCTCTTATCAAGCACTAACCTGTCAGCCTCTCTGGTGTGTTTCCTTCCATCTCTAGATGTCCCTGAATGATTGGGTGCTTCCATTCACTATTCCTCTACTTATGGCTACCACACATCTTGAGGTTCTTATTTTGGAGCTAAGAGATCCTCAACTACATGCAATTGAAGCTCCCTCCCAAGAGAAATTCACATGGCCTTCTCTTCATTGAATTTTAAATCTATCTTGACCACTTCCATCCTATGAGATGTCATGTACACCCGATAGTTGTGAGGTGTATCTGTGTACCCCAAAAATATTCCCAACTCAGATGTTGGTTCTAGCTTTTTCCTAGCATCTTTGGTTACATGAAAATAAACTGATGAACCAAAATTTTTAAAGTGCTCCACAGATGGTTTCTTATCTAAAAAATATTCCTCTGGTATGATCATCTCGAGAATCCAATGAGGACTTTGTTCTACACAAATACTGCAGTGTTTCATGCTTCAACCAACAAGTACAATGGTAGGCCCTGATCATGCAACATCGCTCGTGCTACTCCCACAATAGTTTTGTTCTTCATTTATGAACCCTATTTTGCTGTGGGTTATGAGGTGCTATCAATTTTAGTCAAATGCCTTTTGAAACACAAAATTTCTTGAATTCATTCGACACATATTATCCACCATTGTCTCTCCTGAGATCCTTCACCTTCTTCCATGTATCTTTCTTAACAAGTGATTTAAACTCACACAATTTTGAGAACGTCTGACATTTGTTTTGCATGAAGAATATCCAATACTTATGTGAAAAATCATCTACAAAAATCACATAATACCTGTGTTTTTCTGTGGAGGTTCTCGAGAACGGTCCATACACATCTCAGTGAAACCTTTCAAGGATCACCTTTCGCTTGACTATCCTTAACATTAAAGTTGGCTTTGGTGTACTTACCCAATTTACACCCTTTTCATGTATCTCACTACTCAAGTGCACCCTTGGGAATTCCTGTAGAATTTTTTTGCATGATATTCAAAGCGCCATGGTGTAGATTGCCCAATCTTCTATGCCATAATTCACCGATGTCTTGGATCTACACATTCTCTGCTTTCATGCTCAAGGCAACATAGTATTCGACATCCAATTTGTAAATTTTCTTTACCCAAACCCCAATCTTCTTCACTTGTCCCATGGCTTTGTGACGAAGGAACACATTTAATTTTCTAAATACCACATCATAGCCACGATATTCTAACATAGCAACTGAAAATAAATTATTCTTTAAACCAGGAACATACATGACATATTTTAATGTAAGAGGAGTACCAAACTCCCTCTGAAAGGTAATAGTACATATGTCGGTCACAGTATACCTCTTGTCATCTCCCATTTATATATGCATTTGGAGATCCTTCTCCTCCAAGTTGTTGAATTATTCTTTATTGTCGGTCATATGGTATGAAGCTCCAAAATCCAAGTGCCACACAAAACCCATCACTGACGACACCATAAGTGCGATGAGAGTGAAATCCAACTCGAATTGTGAAGAAATAGCTTCACCTTCAACTCCTCCTAAGGGCTTATTTCCGGCCTTCTTGTGTGGACACTTTGTGGCATAGTGTCCCAACTCATGACAATGAAAACATTTAATCTTTGAAAAGTCCTTATTCTTTCCTGCCTAACCAGAATATGATTTGGAATGGGATGAATTTGATTTCCATTTATTTTCCTTTCTAGTAGAGTCAAAATTATCCTCATCATCAGTATTTTATGAGGATCCATCTCTAGTATTCTTTCAAATCTCTTCTTATACCAGGTCATACCACAATCTCTCCCACTTTGGTAGTTTCTCTCTCCCATTCATTGAATCCTGGTAGTTGTGCTAACTCTTCAGAAGGCCTAGAGGTGTTAGGCTCACCATATCATCCTCAACAATTGTAAGACCAAAAATTCCAAGCTCATCTCGACCTTGAGTGAACTTCTTCAAGTATTTTGGTATTATATCTCCCTTCTCCATCTTGATTTTTTTGAGCTTGTCCTTCAACGCCAAATTCCTGTGGTCGCTGTTGTTTTGAAACAAATATGTTAAGGCCTTCCACATAGCATATTTATTTTCCTTTCCATGGTGATTTGAGACAATATGATCTCAAACTAATTCTAACAAATTCCTTCTCGCCTTTCCTCCATTCTTCTTCCATGCATCCATATTTTGAGCATATGTTGCTGCAGGCATGGGAATATCATTGTCTATGAAATCATTTATCTCGTTGTCTTCCAACACTGCTTCCATCCTATCCTTACAAGCTATGCAATTCAAACTACCCTCAAGGGCATATTCGAGTCTTAATCCACAGAAAGACATCATGATCTTGTTGTCGGTCTTGAAGAGTACATCTACAAATTCAATTCAAATGCCAAAAAAAAACTCATATTATTCTCTTCTATAGTGATTCTTGCTATGATACCATGTAGAAAATCCATGTAGATTCAAACTAATATTTGTAATATTATGAAACAGAATACTTGAATCTACTCTAAAAATTGAAAAAACCAATTATGATTGCAAAATCACATGAACAAGAAAGAGAAAGGATTTCAATCACACAACACAAAGATTTATCTGGGGAAATCTTCAGATAAAAACCTTGTTATATTTATATTGCATAAGTCAAATAATATGAGAAAAATACAATGCTATCTCAGGCTTGAGATCTCTCTAAACTATCTTTTTTTGTCTCACTGAATCCTAGGCTACCTTGGTTCAATACTTAACCAATTTCTTGGGCTTAGTCTTCCCTGATTTCTTGCACTATCCCTAAGGTAATTGAGCCCCTATCAATTAGGAAATTTCCAAATAATGATTGCACAATACATCAAGGCTTTTCCTTTGACTCCATGCACCACATGTGCAATTTTCTAATTATACAATTGATAGTACACTTCCCTTTAACTTCAATCTCATCTAGGTCTTCCTCAGAACAGACATGAATGAGATATTTTTAGCGAATTATCAGTTATTTTATTGATCAGTGCATGTGAATTAAATCAAATTTAATTCACTGGATCTCTCACTAGTTCCTCCATTTGTTATAACTAGTTAAACATATTTTAACTTAAATAATTAAGTTAATTAATTACAACTCAAAATAAATTGTAATTGACCCCCGTAAAACTTACAAAACACTCTACATGCCTCTAGTTTGACCCTCAAATTTAATTTAATGTGATAACTAAGTCTTCTTTACTTACTTAACTTGTACAAGCTGTCATGTGATGTGGAATTACAATTTCCTTCTAATTTAATTAAGGGAAAATTAAATTAGAAGCCTCTTCTTGTTTCCATTTTCAACAGAGATTGCTAAGATAGCATCAATTGTATTCCAAGCTTAGAAAATGCATTTTATTTTAGATAAAGGTACATTAATTAGGGCATGTTGTTTCTAAGGATCATATAGTAGTAGATCCAAAAAATATCAAAGCTATCATGGAATGAGAAAATCCTAGGAATGTGGATGAGGGCATATCATTCATGGGGTTAGTAGGTTATTACATGAGGTTCATCAGGGAATTCTCACAAATTTCCTATCCTATACATCATGGCATAGGAAAGGGAAGAAATTTGAATGGAAAAAGGAATGTGCAACTAGTTTTGAGTAGTTGTAGCAATTGCTTGCAAATGCTCCAGTCCTAAAGATTGCAAATCCAGAAAAAGAGTTTGTGGTGTGTACAAATGCTTGAAAAAGAGGACGTGGTGGATTCCTAATGCAAGAGAGATAGGTAGCATGCTATGAGTCAAGGAAACTAAATGAGCACGAGCATAATTATGCGGCGTGATCTTGAGTTGGCAATAATTGTGCATGCTTTGAAGATGTGGAGGCACTATCTTATTGGCAGGAAATTCATCTTGATGAGATATCACAATGGATTGAGATAATTGTTTTGAAAAACACAATTTGAATGTCAGTTAAGCTAGATGGTGGCTATGAACAGTGAGTTGGACTTCGATATCAGGTACATTAAGGGTAAAGAGAACATGGTTGCAGATGATATTAGCAGAAGGATATAGGTAAATCATATAACAATTATGAGTTCATATGGAATAGATTTACATGATCATATCTTACAGGTAGGAAAATAGGATGAAAGGTACAGGGAGCTTAGGCACATGTTACAAAAATAGGGTACAAGTGATCATGATGTGGATTATCATCTCATGGAAAATGGTTTGGTCAGATTTAGGGACAAGATCTATGTGTCAGAAAACAATGAGCTCAAGAAGCTTATCTTGCGAGAATTTCATTTCAAGCCCTATTCAGGTCATCTGGGATATCAGAATACATTGATAACATTGAATAATTTCTACTATTGGCTGAATTTAAAGAAAGAGGCGGTAGAGTTTGTGGCGGGATTTGGATTTTCAACAGGTAAAACCAGAGTGTAAACATCCAGGTGGTTTAATATAACCGATTCTGATTACAGAGTGGAAATGGGAGGTCATTTCAATGGATTTAACTACAGGTTTTCCAAGGACATCTAGACAACATTATTCTATCATGGTTTTGGTTGACATGTTGAATAAGGTAGCTCACTTCATTCCAATGAAGTCTACTCATTCAGACAATGAGGTAGCATAGGTTTTCATCAGAGAGATAGTGAGGTTACATGGTATTCATTGGAATATTATGTCAAACGGAGATGACAAGTTCACTTCCAGGTTCCCGAAAGAGATATTTGCAGGTTTGGCTACAAATTTTTCCTTTAGTGCTTATCATCTGTAGACATATGGACAAACATGGAGGGTCAATAGGATTTTGTAGGAAATGTTGAGAATGTATGTTATGCATCAAAAAAAGAAGTGGGAGGAGTATCTTCCACTGGTGGAGTTTTCTTACAACAATGGGTATCAAGAGTCACTAAGGATGGGTTTGTTTGAGGCACTTTATGGGCGAAGTTGTAATACTCTCATCAGCTGGAGTGATCTAGTGAACAGGGTATTGATTGGACCAAAAATGTAGGTAGAGATGGAACAATAAATGAAGGTTATCATGAAGAATATAAAGGCAACACATAATAGATAGAAAATTTATGCGAATCAACATAGGGTGTTTAAGGAATTTTAGGTTGGAGAACATGTGTACTTGCACATCAAGCCCAAGAAGATCTCCTTGAGGATTGGATCATGTGCCAAGATGACACCTCAATATTGTGGTCATTTCATGTTAGGTGCCTATATTACTAGTATAGTTCATTATTGTTGTTAGTGTAACCCCCTTATTGTTATTGTTATACCCCTATAACCCCAATATTGTTATTATTGTGCCCTTACATTATTATTGTTAGGTCGGCTAGGATTATATTGTGACCCCATGGACTCCTATATATAGAAGGAGGTTTTATCATTTGTATCATCCAAGAATTGTTCATTTATGTAATTTAAAGAAGATTTCCCTCTAGAAGTGGCTTATTTATAAGGCGTTGATCTCTCTTTTATTCTATTTTTGGAGCTGGTTTCATAAAATTTGGTATTAGAGCTTTGCATTCTTGGGTTTCGTTGCTCCAAACAGGTCATCGTGGAATTTTGGCTATAAATTTTTTTCTACTAAGGTTCAAAAGCTGAAATTTTTAAAACGCGAAGCCAAAATCCTAAGGAACTTTGTGTAAAAATTTCAGATCTTGGTTCGCAACATTTTCAAAGATATGATCTATGGAAGTTAGGGTTTTTTCAGGTTCTTGAATTTCATCTCAAAGAGGTGACCATGGGAAAATCTTCATAACTATCTCTCTGAGTATCGGATTGGAATTATGTAAAAAGTGGCCAAAAGTACACAAACACTAGTTTCTTGTGTACCAATTTAAGAGATGAAGGAGGAAATAATGACATCAGGTACGCCGTACAAGTTCGCTCTACTGAACCAATCCATAATTAGGTCATTGTGGGAGATTGGGCATAACTTTGTCTTGAAGAATCCAAATTAGGTCAGACCTGTGGCATTCAAAAGAAGCTTAAGAGGGATACTGCAGGGCTGACTTTAAGATATTGAAGATTTGAAATCACAGAGATAATTCAGTTTCAACATCGAGCTCCTCAAAAGCAAGAAAAATATATCAATATTGGTTTCTAGATTGCCCCCCTAAAAATAATTCAACACCCATTAAGCCTTTAGAAGGCTCTATTATGACTCATGAAGATGAAGAAGTGCAACATGACCTATCAAAGTTACAAGAGCAAGTGCACCAAATTTCTCTCTCGCAAAGAGCAACAAAAAATGAAATAGAAATTTTGAAGAAATACGTGGAAGATAAGATGGATGGTTTGAAGAAATGTATGGAAGCTAAGATGGATGGCATGGAAACTGGCATGGAAGATATGATTGATGACATGGAAGAAAAAATGAAATACAACATGGAAAACATGAAGAATGATCTAAAAGAAGACATGGAAGGTATGCCAAAGTTGATACAAGAAATGTTTCCTAATGGCAAAAAGATAGTAGAGGAAACTCATGATGAGAACAAAATAAATGTTAATTGTGATTTCATAAACTCTAATGTTGGATGGAAGAACCACCATATTCCAAAGAAGGATACGAGGAAGTTTGATGGCAAGGATCCCATAACATGGATACTACAGATGGAACAATATTTTAATCTCAATAATGTGTAAACCACACAAAAGGTACGCATTGTAACTTTACATTTAGAACAAAATGCATTTGTATGGTATCGATGGATTTTCTCCCGTAAAAAAATTGTCGCTTGGTCAATTTTTATGGAGGAAATGATAGCACATTATGAGGATACAAAGAGAAACAAATTCTTTAGCAAATTGATAAATATCAAACGAAAGGGTTTAGTGGTGGAGCACATTGAGGACTTCCAAAAATTGAATATAAGGGTAAATGATATTCCCTCTAGAAATGGCTTATTTCTAAGGCGTTGATCTCTCTTTTATTCTATTTTTGGAGCTGGTTTCATAACATTTGGTATTAGAGCTTTGCATTCTATGGTTTTTCTACTCCAAACAGGTCATCATGGAATTTTTGCTATAACATTTTTTCTACGAAGGTTCAAAAGTTGAAAGTTTTAAAACGCGAAGCCAATATCCTGAGGAACTTCATGTAAAAATTTGAGATCTTAGTTCTCAACATTTTCAGAGATATGATCTGTGGAAGTTAGGGTTTTTTCAGGTTCTCGAATTTCATCTCAAAGAGGTGACCGTGGGAAAATTTTCATAACTATATCTCTGAGCATCAGATTGGAATTATGTAAAAAGTGGCCATCGGAGCATCAGAGCCAAGGAGTTGAATTGTTTCCTATACCCAGTACCAGAATGTCAAGTTGATCGGGAGCTCGGGACCAAGTGTAGTAAATGATCCAAGAAATGAGGTGATCGAGCTTGGTTTTGAACACAGGCAGGCGGATGAGCTGTCTACGGTCAGGTGCAACGAAGCGGTTCTGAAATCAGTCGTATGAGAAGTTATTCAAGTTTGAAAATTTCTCAATTTCCATTAAAAAATGCAAATGACTTTGTGGAAATTTTTTATTAAAAAAAGAATATTCCATGATAGGAATACATGGAGATAATGCTGCGAGAATATTACAGAATATTCCTTGAGGACCAATCATGGGCGCCACGTGGCGCTTCGCCGGAGGCGCCACGGTGGCCCCAGTATGCATTTGAATGGCGCATTGTAAAATGAATTTTTAGGTCGAGGCAGTGGGAACGCGACAGAACAATATAACCTTGTGAAACAACCAGTGGACCATTGTTTGTTCGTTGTTTATGGTTGCGGACGGGGTTCTATTTATGGTGTATGTTAGTTTGGGCGGGGCCCGAAAGGGGGCCAGCCCCTAAGGGCCAGCCCCCTTCCCATAAAACCAAAGGCGGGAACCACCACCCAAATGCTCGGCGCGCTTGTAACGGGCAATTATAAAGTTGTTATATGTGATATGGTGTTATTTAATAAACCATATGTATTAATTCAAAACGTTTGAAACCGTTTGCAACCCCGCCCATATGAACGCTGATCAACATAAAATTTATTGCCAACGACTAACCATGCGGGTGAATTGGCGGACTCCGCCCATTTTGGCGCCACCGCCTTATTTGGTGGGCTTATCTGCAGTTTCTCCACAATTGGTGGAGTTTCTCAAGGTGAAACTGGCAGTTTAGTAAATGTGGCATAACTTCTGCTAGGAGAGGTCTTTGAAGACGAATTTTTTTTTGATTTTGGGTCTCTTCGACCTTCTGAAGCCATTGGCACAGGTTTCACAGCCATCTGAGGCCGTTTGCAGGTGATTTTGCTTCGTGGAAGTTCCAGGAGCCACTAGGGCCAAATCAGTTTGGGAGATGCATTGGGAATTGTGCAGCCAGTGAATGTGGAACGAAGGTCATTCCTGAAGATTTTCAGCATTCTGAATCCATTTCTACAGCTCGTTTTTCCTTTTGAGGAATTCTTCTCACTGTTTAGCTTCAGGGAAGCTTTCAGGGCCACTAGGGCCATTTCAGTGTTGGAGCTGTTTGGGGGCTATGTTCATCCATTTTTGGTGATTCAAAAGCCTGTTTCTGCTATTTTCGACATTATGAGTCTAATGGCAGAGGTTTCAGAACCAATTGAGGTCATCTTCACCTCGAAATTCTCCATGCAAGTCTAAAGGGCCACCAGGGACAATTGGGGAAAAGTACTGTAGCAGGTACAATTTTCACTGTTTAGTGTTTGGGAAAGAGCATGTTTAGCTAATTCCTATCTTCTGATTCTGTATTTACAGTCAGATCTGTCTTTCGAGACACTCTTATTCTTGTATTAGCCTTTGTAGCATTTTTAATACAAGAGGACAAGCCTAGGTTGAGAGGCTTGGTCCAGCAGATGTAGCCCAGAGGAGGGGGTGAACTGCTTTATCATTTTGATGTCTTTATTTGCTGAAGATGATATGCTAAACAAAACTGATATAAAGTGTTAAACAACAAATATACATAACTTGCATACACACATAATCACCTACTCAGCTACAGAAAGTTATTTGTCTTATTCCGCAAGACATCAAATTTCAAGTATGTGTATGTCAAAGACTTCTAAGTGTTAACTTCATTATTTCTTTAGGCAGAGCCTGTAGAGGGCCAGGTAGCCTCTGGAACTCATCCTCTCTTTAGAGGTGACATGTCCAGTGAATGCCCCTACAGTCTATCTCTGTATAAGAAATAAGAAGTTTTCACATTTTAGAGGTCATTTGGAGTGTATAGCTCACATTTGAAATTATGGGAAATGGATACCTTGCACCCTTAAACAAGTACATTCCATTTTCAGATCACAAGTGATAGTTGAAAATGGAGAAACTATAAATTACTCTTGAAAAATGCCATAATATCAAGCTAATTATGAGGGGAAAACGTACCTGATAGTCCAGTGCTTTCCATTCCAATGGGAGGTGTTGATCTTGTACTAGGAGTACAATGATTTGCGGTCTTTGGGGATGGTGACTTTTAATTTTCCAGTTTTTATTTATTTATTTATTTTTATTTATTTATTTATTTATTTTTTTAGGAAGGAAAAGGAAATAAGATTACAGTGTTATGGGAATCAGAAAGATAATAAGCTCTAATGTCATGAAAAAATCTTCTAAAGAAAGAAAAATGAGGTGTAATTGCATAATTATGCTCACTAGAAGTTCCGACATCAAAATCATCTATTTCTGCAGATCTCCAACAAGTGTTGGACAATCATTCCAAGGTGTTTGAAACTCCCAAAGGACTCCCACCTATTCGTGATCATGATCATGCTATTCATTTGATTCAAGGAAGTGTTCCTCCAAACATCAGGCCTTATAGATATCCTTACTTCCAAAAGAGCGAAATTGAACGTATGATTGCAGAAATGTTAGAGGCGGGTATAATTCAACCTAGTCAAATTTCTTTCTCTACTCCTGTAGTATTGGTACACAAGAAGGATGGATCATGGCGAATGTGTCTGGATTATAGGGAGCTCAATAAGCTCACCATTAAAGACAAATTTCCCATTCCTGTGATTGATGAATTATTGGATGAATTACATGGAGCAATTTATTTTACCAAGTTGGATCTTCGTTCAGGATATCATCAAATTAGAATGAAGACTGAAGATATTCCAAAAACAACATTTCGAACTCATGAGGGTCATTAGGAATTTTTGGTCATGCCTTTTGGCCTTACCAATGCACCTTCTACATTTCAAGGGTTGATGAATTCCATTTTCAAACCCTTCCTTAGAAAATTTGTGCTAGTATTTTTTGATGATATACTAATCCACAACAGGTCTTGGAAGGATCATGTTCAACATGTTGACAGGGTCTCAAACTATTGGAGGAGAAACAATTATATGCAAAATCATCCAAATGTTTCTTTGGAGTAGAAAAGGTGGAATATCTAGTTCATATTGTATCTCATGAGGGTGTTAAGGTAGACCCTAACAAAATTAAATCCATTAAGGAATGAAAATTCCCCAAAACCATAAAGAAGTTGCGAGGATTTATTGGATTAACAGGGTATTATCGCAAGTTTTTTAAGAATTATGGGAGAATAGAAACACCTCTACCAACATTATTGAATAAATATGCATTTTCACGGACTCCTGAAGCAACTAAAGCCTTTTAACATCTTAAAGAGGAAATGTGCCTAGCACCGGTCTTAGCTACGCCAGACTTCATAATTTTTTTTATGGTGGTATGTGATGCCTTGGGAAATGGCATTGGTGTTGTTTTAATGCAAGAAGGAAGACCCATTTCTTTTGAAAGTCTTCTAATCAAAGGAAAGTATTTACATAAATCTATTTATGAGAAGGAAACATTGGAAATACTACATGCACTAAAGAAATGGTGACCTTACCTAATGGGAAGACACTTCAAGGTAAAAAATGATCATGATAGTCTTAAACACCTTTTGGAACAAAGACTATCTTCATAAGAGCAACAAAAATGGGTCACAAAGATGTTGGGTTATGACTTTGAAATCATCTACAAAAAAAGGAAGATAAATGTTGTTGCAGATGCACTCTCAAGAAAGGATGAAGAGGTGTAAGCATTTATTTGTGCCATTTATATTATCCAACCAGATTGGATAACCGAAGCAAGGGATGAATGGAAGAAGGATGAAGAAGTGTGGATACTCATTCAAAATTTGCAGCAAGATCCTAGTAAATATGATACATTTAGTTGGAAAAATGATTCCTTATAGTACAAAGATCGCTTATATATTTGTAATAATTCCCAACTAAAACAAAATATTATTTTTGAATTACACACTTCTCCTTTAGGAGGACACTCAGGATTTTTAAAAATTTACCATAGGGTGAAGAAATATTTTTTTTTGGGATGGCCTTAATCTGATATTCAAAATTTTTTGGCGGAATTTTTGCTTTTGCTAGCAAAATAAATTTGAGACAATTAAGACCCCGTGTCTTCTACAACCTTTATTCATTCCAAGTCAACGTTAGGAGGATATTTCAATGGATTTAATCACAGGTTTACCTAAGTACGAAGGAAAGAGTTTCCTCATGGTGGTAGTTGATAGACTTACCAAGTATGCAAAATTTTGTGCATTATCTCATCCATTTAAAGCAAGTATAGTTGCTAATGCATTTATGGAAACAATTCAAAAGATACATGGAAACCCAAAGATTATTGTAAGTCAAAAAGATCCCATTTTTACTGGAAACGTTTGGACGAAATTATTTTCTTGTTTGGGTACTCAACTAGCTCATAGCTCATCTTATCATCCACAATCCGATGGTCAAACTGAGATAGTGAATAAATGTTTGGAAGGATATATTCGTTGTTTTGTATCTGATAAGAAAACACAATGGGTCAAGTAGTTAACTCTCATTTAATTATGGTATAACACTTCCTTCCATATTGCAGCAAAAATGACCCCATTTATGGCACCTTATGGATATCATCCACTGTCCATCACATCATCTTTAATAGAAAATTATAATGTTGAAGTAGTGGAAGATCACATCAAGCATAAAAAAGAAGTTCTCCAACTCTTAAAGGATAACCTAAATTTGGCACAGAATCGAATGAAACAATAGGCAGATCAACATCACAACGAGAGAATTTTTGATGTAGGAGACTGGGTATTTTTACGGCTACAACCATACAAACAAATGTACCTCAAGCAAGCTAAGAAGGATAATAAATTATCGCCAAAGTAATATGGTCCTTACAAGGTGTTGCAAAATATTGGTACTATGGCATACAAATTGGAGCTTCCTACTTCTTCGTGAGTGCATCCAGTTTTCCATGTTTCATGCTTAAGGAAGGTTATAGGTGAGAAAATTCCAGTTTAAACAATATTTCTAGAACTTTATGAGGAAGGAAAAATCATATTGGAACCTAAAGCAGTCACGGAAACAAGAAATTGATAGCTACGAAATTGATCAATTTCAGAGTATCTCATCAAGTGGAAGAACTTACCCACTGAAGATTCTACATGGGAGGATTAGAATTTTATACAGAAGCATGTTGAGCTACACAAGCGTTGAGGAAAAAACTTTTTTGAATGAGAGGGGCATGTTAGGTCCCTATTTTACTAGTATAGTCCCTTATGTAACCCCCTTATTGTTATTGTTGCACCCTTGTAACCCCAATATTGTTATTATTGTGCCCTTACATTATTATTGTTAGGTCGGCTAGGATTATATTGTGACCCCATGGACTCCTATATATAGAAGGAGGTTTTTTCATTTGTATCATCCAAGAATTGTTCATTTATGTAATGTAAAGGAGGTTTCCCCCTTGAAGTAGCTTATTTCTAAGGTGTTGATCTCTCTTTTCTTCTATTTTTGGAGTGGGTTTCATAACATTTCTAGATTCTATAGAGGATTGGACTAGTGGCTTACCAACTTTCATTTCCTTTGAAAGTGAAAGTCCATGATTTTTTTCATGTGTCATTGCTTAAGAAGTATGTGAATTATGTTGATCATGTGATTGATTGGTCTGTAATGCAAGTGGATCCAGAAGGAGAATTCCAACCAAAAACTCAGTTATTTTTGCAATGAAAGATGCTCATGCTCCAGAATTGAGCAATCGAGCAAGTTAAAGTGTAGAGGAAGCACTTTGGGATCGATGAAGCTACATGGGAGACGCATGATCATATGCGAGCTATGTATCCTTATCTATTTTCTAGTTGAGCGGATGCCTTTTGGTATATTTTTTGGTGTTGTGTTTTGGTTATGTATATATATGAATATGTGTGACGTAAATGCCGCATCGAGTTGCATTATAATACTCCAATAAGTGGTATGGTGTTCATGATATGTTGGTTTTGTTTTTAACCTGTATGATATGATGTAAATGTTGCATTCAGATCTGTATTATAAAGCTCCATGGGTAGCATTCATTTTGATGGTTTATAAGTGTCATTGAAAACCGAAGATGGTGTTCCCCTAAGGGGGAGGGTTCTGTAACAACCCTGGTTAAAATTCCATGTAATAAAGTTAATAAAGGAAAAATAAGACCAAGGTCATGGGACATGTATTCCAACTTGTTGAATGTTGGGAAAAAGATCCTAGCGAGTGTTCATTTGGTTTATTATGGCTAAGGAAATCGACAAAGGAATTGGTAAAGGGATTGAAAAGGAAAAGATGCATTAATTGATATTTTTTATGAAAATAATGGAAATTAGGAGAAAAAGAAGGTGAAAGGTCACATGTTGCATGTGAGGAGGAAATTGAAGGAAAATAGTGGAAATTGAAGAAAATAGAGGCCTCAATGATAAAAAGGCTTCTGATGATTAGTTCACAACATTTTTGTTAGTTCATTTTTTGAGCTCTCTCACTATAATTCTCTCTCACACACCCTTGCACACATAGAGCATTATTGGAGCACCTAGCATTGGAGAAAGGAAGGAAAAGGAAGGACAATAAATCAATTTGGAAGCAAGGATAAAGCAAGGAAGATTTGGATCAAGCGGCTACAACGATATTACTTGCAGGTATCGAGTTGCATGTATGATTTCCTTGATATTTTTGGCATTCATGGTATATGCATGTGCATATTTGGCTCTCTTGCTGTCATTGGCATGGGTTTTCCTAGGCATGACAACGATTTTCAGCCTTGCCTTGTCATTTCTAGATAACCATGGTGTGATGGGCTCCTTTCATTTTGTTGAGTTGGATTTCCAGATGGTTTTGGAACCAGGTGAGGTGGTCTCAGGAAAGTTCCCAAGGGCCTAGGAATACCTTGATCGGTAATGGCAGGATACATGGAAAAGCCTGAGGGTGGAGATGAGGAAATTCATCAAGGTATTGGTGAAGAAATGCAAAGTAATCCATAATTTTTAGGCCTAATGATCCCTTGGTTTTGGAAAGATTGTGATAAAGCCTGGTAGTGTATGTTTATCGTTTGGCCTAGGAATCCCTTGACTTGTAATGGCAGGATTGTGGTAACTACTAGTTGTATAGATGAGGGTTTCAGTCCTAGAAATCCCTTGATTGGTAATGGCAAGATATGCATTAAAGCTTAACGAAGCCCTAGTTTTTTTGTTGTGAGTCCCACATTGATGCTTGGAATATGGCACGAGGGTGATTGGCTGAAAGAAAGATTTTATTCAGCCCTATCTATGGTTGAGTGGTACGTTGAAGTCCCTGACTTGGTTGGCTTTTTCACATGTTAATAAGAGATCTTTTCCCCTTGTATTTCATGAGTATTTATACTTGTTATGATGTGCATTTGATGATTTTTCTATTACTGATATTATTTTGGTTATAAACATGATTTAAACAAATTCTAGTTATGAATCTTATAATGTTTTTATTATTAAATGAATGGTTAATGAATGTATGACCTAATAGATGATAATGCAGCTATTGTGAGATGGAATTTGACCTTATTTATGATTCTCAGATAAATATGAAATCCCTATGTTCGGATATGTAATTATGACCTGTAGATTAGGTGTTCATGATGTGTTTGACATAATGACTATCATGGTTAGGCCTTGCTAGGTCAAGTTCTTGTGTAAGTTTTGTATGGAAGACTAGCCCTGAAAATGTGGCTCAGATATCACGGTTGCGAGCATAGAACCGAGTGAAAAATACTACAATCACTCCCTTGCAGGCTTATGTATGCGACTAGAGGGTTACAATTGAATTTAGGCAGTTTTCTTCCAGCATATAGGAGTCCAGGTCATTGAAAAAGAGGTTTAACTTAGGGTTTGGGAACCTGGAAGGATGGTTTAGCTCTTTGGGGTCCTATAACACCTAAGGGAAGTCGGTAAAGTTTTGGTTGGATGATTCCACTTCCTTAACTATACCTAGAAGGTTGAGTCATATCATAGTAACTCTTCGTCACATATTTACCCCAGTGGGTTGGTGAACTTGGGTAAGTGTGGAGGAGGGTGTTGCACACTAGTACATTTGGCGGAAATTCCGACATTTGGTTCCGACACTTTTGACCAAATGTCGGAAATTTCCCCAAATTATTTCAACTTTTTCAAATCTCGCTCGAAACTGTCGCTATACCAAAATTTAGAGAAAAGTGTTGGAATACCGACACTTATACAAAGTGTCGCAATTGCGACATTTGGAGGAAGACGTTGCAATTGCGACACTATGCCCCAAAGCATCGCTATTGCGACGACTGCCTCCAAACGTTGCAATTGCGACACATTGTCTAAGTGTTGCAATTGCGACATTTGGAGGCAGCCGTCGCAATAGCGACACTTTGGGGGGTGTTGTAATAACGACACTTATATGCTATTACTCTTTGTTAAGTTGTCTTGTAACAATACTCTGATTTGATTGGTTCAATATGTAATTCAATGGTTAAATGTTAACTATATGTTATGAAATATAAGTGAAAGGTGCACACCACCCATAAGAAATAAATCTTAACACAAATAAAGAAACAACATTAATGAAATGAATTAAAATATATCTATTCTACTTCTCTAATGGGTTATAGATCTATTCTTTTTGTACAACCAAGGAGGTTCTTTCTTAATGCATGTGAGGGGCGCCCGACCGGGCGCGTTCGGGTCGAGCCGTTTCATTCGAGGGCGCCTGTATTAGTTTTGCTAATTTTTGACCACCCTGGTGCCTTATGCACGTTCGGGCGGCCCGTTTGTCATTTTCTCCCTTGTGGCATCGTTCGGTCGGGCGCGCTGTGTCGCGCCGTGCGAGGTTGCCCGACCGGGCACATTCGGTTTGGGTCGTTTTGCTCGAGGGCGCCGGTATCAGTTTTGCTAAGTTGTGACTGCCCGGGTTCCTTGTGCCCATTCGGGCAACTTGTTTTCTATTTGCTCCCTTGTGGGATATTCGTTCAGTCAGGTGCATCATGTCACGCCGTGTGAGGTCGCCTGACACCTCTGGATAGCGTCGCAATATCGAAACTTTATGAAAGTGTCAGAATTGCGACTCTAAGACTAACCACGCTTTGACCGGCCTCAAATTGTCGCTCTTGCGATGACGAGGTGTCGAAATAATGACACTTTGGCCATCGGAAATTGGGCCAAATTTACTAGTGGCATGACCAAGGGCGCCTGGGTCGGGTCGTTTCGTGCGAGGGAACCCATGTCACATTTGCTAACTTGTGACCGCTCAGGTGCCAGCTTGTGCACGTTCGGACAACTCGTTTACTGTTTTCTACCTTGTGCCTCTGTGCGCCGGGTGCACCGTGTTGCACCGTGTGCCGTCGCATGACCAAGGGCGCCTGGGTCTAGCCGTTTCATGCAAGGGCGCCCGTGTGACATTTTCTAACTTGTGACCGCTCAGGTGCCAGCTTATGCACGTTCGGGCGGCCTATTTTCCGTTTGCTACCTTGTGCCTCCGTGCGGTTGGGCGCACCGTGTGACGCTGCACGACCAAGGGCGCCTGGGTCGGGCTGTTTCGTGCGAGGGCACCCGTGTCACATTTTCTAACTTGTGACCACCCAGGTGCCAGCTTGTGCACATTCGGGCGGCTCGTTTATTGTTTGCTACCTTGTGCCTTTGTGCGGCCAGGCGCGCCGTGTCGCGCCATGTGACACCGTTCGACCAAGGGTGCCTGGGTCTAGCCGTTTCGTGCAAGGGCGCCCATGTCAAATTTGCTAACTTGTGACTACCTGAGTGCCTTGTGCACGTTCGGGTGGCCCGTTTTCCATTTGCTACCTTGTTCCTCTGGGCGGCTGGGCGAGCCGTGTCGCGCCTTGTGACGCCGCACGACCAAGGGCGCCCGGGTCGGGCCGTTACGTGCGAGGGCGCCCATGTCAGATTCGCTAACTTGTGACCACCTGAGTGTCTTAATTTGCACGTTCAGGCGGCCCATTTTCTGTTTTCTACCTTGGTCCTCCGGGTGGTCGGGCGCGGCGTGTTGCGACGTGTACTGACACCTCACGACCAAGGGCGCCTGGGTCGGGTTGTTACGTGCGAGGGCGCCTGTGTCAGATTTTCTAACTTGTAACTGCATGAGTGTCTTAATTTTCACATTCAGGCGGCCCATTTTCCGTTTTCTACCTTGTTCCTCCAGGCGGCCAGGCGCACCGTGTCGCGGCGTGTGACGCCTCATGACCAAGGGTGCCTGGGTCGGGCTGTTTTGTGTGAGGGCACCCGTGTCACATTTTCTAACTTGTGATCGCCCAGGTGCCAGCTTGTGCACGTTTGAGTGCCCTGTTTACCGTTTTCTACCTTGTGCCTCCTTGCGGCCGGGCGCGCCATGTCGTGCCGTGTGACGTTGCATGACCAAGCGTGCCCTGGTCTGGCTGTTTCGTGCGAGGGCGCCCATGTCACATTTGCTAACTTATGACCGCCCGGGTGCTAGCTTGTGCACGTTTGGGCGACCCGTTTAACATTTTCTACCTTGTGCCTCCGTGCGGCCAGGTGTGCCGTGTCGCGTCGTGTGAAGTCGCACGACCAAGCGTGCTCGGGTCTGGCCATTTCGTGCGAGGGCGCCCACGTCACATTTGCTAACTTGTGACCGATCGGGTGCTAGCTTGTGCATGTTTGGGTGGCCCGTTTTCCGTTTTCTACCTTATGCCTCCGTGCAGCTGGGTGCGCCGTGTCACGTCGTGTGACGCCGCACGACCAAGGGCCCCTGGGTCTGGCCATTTCGTGCGAGGGTGCTTGTGTCACATTTGCTAACTTGTGACCGCCCGGGTGCCTTGTGCACGTTCGGGCGACCCGTTTTCCGTTTGCTATCTTGTTCCTCCAGGCAGTCGGGCGCACCGTGTCGCGCCTTGTGACGCCACATGACCAAGGGCGCCCAGTTCGGGCCGTTACGTGCATGGTGTTGCGCCGTGTGAGGTCGCCCGACCGGGCGCGTTCGGTTCGTGCCATTTCGTTCGAGGGTGCCTGTATCAGTTTTTCTAGGTTGTGACCGCCAAGATGCCTTATGCACATTCGGGCGGCCTGTTTTCCATTTTCTCCCTTGTGGAATTGTTCGGTCAGGCGTGCCGTGTCGTGCCGTGCAAGGTCGCCCAACCAGGCGCGTTCGGGTCGGTCCGTTTCATTCGAGGGCGCTCGTATCAGTTTTGCTAAGTTGTGACTGCCCGAGTCCCTTGTGCACATTCGAGCGACCCATTTTTCAGTTGCTCTCTTGTGGCATCGTTCAGTCGGGCGCGCAGTGTCGCGCCATCCGAGGTTGCCCGACCGGTCGCGTTCGGTTCGGGCCATTATTCTCGAGGGCACCCGTATTAGTTTTGCTAAGTTGTGACCGCCCGGGTGCCTTATGCACGTTCGAGCGGCCCATTTTCTGTTTTCTCCCTTGTGGCATATTCGTTCGGTCAGACGCGTCGTATCGTGCCATGTGAGGTCGCCCGACCGGGCGCGTTCGGGTTGGGCCATTTCGTTCGAGGGCGCCCGTATTAGTTTTGCTAAGTTGTGACTGCCCAGGTGCCTTGTACATGTTTGGGCGGCCCATTTTCCGTTTTCTCCCTTGTGGAATCGTTCGGTCGGGCGCGCCGTGTGAGGTCGCCTGACCGGGCGCGTTCGAGTCAGCCTGTTTCGTTCGAGGGTGCCTGTATCAGTTTTTCTAAGTTGTGACTGACCGAGTCCCATGTGCACGTTCGGGCGGCCCGTTTTCCATTTGATCCGTTGTGGCATCATTTGGTCGGGAGCCTAACGCATTTAATCCCCTAAACCATAAACCTCTAAACCCCTAACCCATTTAACCCCTAAACCCTAAACCTCTAAACCCTTAACCACTAACCCTTAAACCCTTAACCTGTAACGACCCTTAACCCCTAAAATCCTTAACTGCGAAATCCCCCAAGCCCCTAAACCTCTAAATGCGTGCCTAACCCATTTAACCCCCTAAACCCTAAACCTTTAGCCCTTAACCCCTAACCCCTTAAACACTAATTCCGGCCAACCCCCAACCCATTTTATAACCCCCCAAACCCTAAACCTTTAACCCTTAACCCCTAACCCCTTAAACACTAATTCCCAACCCCCAACCCATTTAAAACACTAAAACCCTAACCCATTTAACCCCCCATTAAACCCTAGCCCCATTAACCCATAACGACCCCTAACCCCTAAAATCCTTAATTTCTAAATCCACTAACCCCTAAACCTCTAAAACCCTAACCCATTTAACCCCCTAAACCCCAATAACCAATAATCCTTCTGAATAACCAATAAAGGGTCAAGGAAATTGACCAATATGTTGTCAAGTTTTATCTTATCCATCTCTGGGGTAAGCTGATTTTCGGCTAACTCCACTACTTTTCATGATCTCAATTTTTCCAATTAATGCTTCCTTCTCTCATATGATACCTAAGGCTTTGCCTTTCTCTTCCCTTCTAATTCCGTATAGTTTCATAGTGATGCCAACCAACTTATTTGGAAAGCCAGCTTCCTAGAAAAAAATACTTGTGACCTGGCTGAAGACAGAGCATCTAGAATGAGTATTCTCTTTCCGTAACCCCTAATCCCTTAACCACTAAATCATTATTCACCTAACCCCTAACTACGCCTAAATCCCCTAATCCCCTAATCCCCTAACCACTAACTCATAATTAATATTCCCATAACCCCTAAATGCGCTTAAATGCCCTAACCCCTAACCCTTAACCCCTAAATGTGCTGAAATGCCCCAAACCCTAACCCCTAACCCCTAAATGCGCTTAAATTCCCTAACCCATAACCCCTAACCCTTAAATGTGCTTAAATGCCCTAACCAGTCTTGCTTGACTAGTACAGAAGAAGGTTTTGCATTATCAACTATTTGTTTGGGACAACTTTTAGTTTGGGTGGGTGCCTTGTGCACCTTTGGGAAACCGTTTTCTATTTTCTCCCTTGTGGCATATTCATTCGGTCAGGCGCGTCGTGTCACGCCATGCAAGGTCGCTCGACCGGGTGCATTCGGTTCGGGCCGTTTTGCTCGAGGGTGCTCGTATCAGTTTTGCTAAGTTGTGATCGCCCGGGTGCCTTGTGTACGTTCGGGCGGCCCATTTTCTGTTTGCTCCCTTGTGGGATATTCATTCGGTCAAGTGTGTCGTGTTGTGCCATGTGAGGATGCCCGACTGAGCGCGTTCGTGTCGGGCCATTTCATTCGAGGGTGCCCGTATCAGTTTTTCTAATTTGTGATCGCCCGGGTGCCTTGTGCACATTCGGGCAGTCCGTTTACCGTTTAATGCTCCCTTGTGGCATCGTTCGGTCGGGTGCGCCGTGTCACGCCGTGTAAGGTCGCCCAACTGGGCGCGTTTAGGTTGGGCTGTTTAGTTCGAGGGCGCCCGTATTAGTTTTGCTAAAGTGTGACGTTCTAATTAATTAGTATTAGGCCATGATGAGCCAATGAAATATGCTTCCCTTCCTCTAATTTTGTGCTCATTTCCTTCATTCATTGAAGGAGTAAATGTGGGATGCTAATTTATAAATTTGCAGTTGAATTATCTTGGAATCTGAGATAGTATAGGAGTCTAAAATAGTAGGCTTATAAAATGTTTATAATCCCTTCATAAGAAATGTATTTTAGGATGTGGTATGCCACCTCACCACATGGATGTATTAATATTTCTCTCATTATCCCATTCATATCTTCTTCAAGCTGACCATTAGGTAGTAAAAGTCATCTCTTAGAACTAATTACTTCATGCCTTTCTTCCTTGCTCTATATAATCCCCTTGGGAAGGGTTGTGACTCTGCTTATGCGATCTTCATGAAGATATATAATTAAGCCTTTAACCACAATAACCATATAATTTCCTTGAAAATATTGGAGGTTTAGATTACAGTATAAAGAAATTTCATCATCATAACCTCTCAACCTTTCAAAGAATCCTAGCCAATTAAAATTTTTTAAGTTGTCCCTAACTTCAAGGTTTTGATGAATTATGAGGGTATCTATTGGTTCTCTTCTATTAAAACCTCCCCCATTGAGTAAAATGGAGGACTAGTCCCACGCTGCTACATGAGTTAGGGTTTCATGTGGCAGCAGGGAACCTTGTATAGTTTTTCAAGGATAGGAAAGGAGAATATTGTCAGTTAATCATCACATGAAACTTCATCACCATTTGAAAATTGTGTCCTAATTTGAAACAATAAGACTACCAAACTATTTCATTATTTAATTTAGATTGTGTAATACAAAAAAATATCCTAGATAACTTAAATAATGTAAGCACTTTTGCAAAAATTTAGTGGGGAGAACCTTCAATTACATTTATTTTGAAGATCCACTTGCATTTTAAGCCATTTTAGTTAGTCTTTCATGGCTATTATTCTAGTAAAAATTTCAACCTCTTGTAGAAATTTGTTTGTCACTTGTATTAGAAATGCAAAAATCAAATGTATATAAAAATGATTTGAAATGCAAAAATCAAATGCGCGCTACATAAAAATTATTTTATTAAAAACTACATTAACGTCTAATATCACGCGCGCATTCGTCCTCAGCTCTTGCAGAACAACATTTGCCCTCAGCATTCACCCTCAGCTCTTGCAGAACAGCATTCACCCTTGCTCTTGCGGAGACAACATTAGCCTCAGCTCTTGCAAAATGGTAAGTTCTTACTGTAGGCCCTTCCTCCTATAGTAGGGTTGACTCTATTTGGGTTTTTTGGTCAATTCCATTGGATTGTGTTAGGCTATAGGGTTCTCTCTAGATGTCTTCCAATGTTATTTCGGATGATTTTCAAAGAGGATTTGTAAGATGTGTTTGTGCTTGCATGAATTTGACTCCACCAATTTCATGAAGTTTAAGCTATGGATTTTAGTTCGACAAACTCATCCATCTCAACACCCAGTAACGAATTGCCCTTGGTCTGATCTATATTGAAGGTGAAGTGCAAAGTGGTAGAGAATGGGAGATTGAAAGTCATCAACTTTATCACAAGGGTAGTACTCCAGATTGAAAGTGATGAGCTTTAGTTCTCCAGATTTGGGGATTTTCTGATATTTGGGGATTTTCTGATGACATACCAAAGGTCACATCCATACAACCATATCAAGGTCAATGTTGAGATTTTTTGTCATATAGATATAGGTCACTGATATATAGGGTTAATATCATCATCACTATCCATGGAAACCGAATGGTTACAAAATCTGTGATTGTGGTTGGCTCATTTATAATTATTACCCATTTACGGTAGAGCACAGAAACACTAAATATGGCTTGAGCAGAGCCTTTACAACAGGCAATGGAATCGTCGCTGCTTCATCAATAACCAATAGCTCCACTTGAGAAAAATTTTCATAATATTGGGGTTGGATATACTGCAGAGCAAACAATTGTAGTTATCATTTGTGCTCCAATATATTAATATACTTTTTACATTGAACTGAAGAAAGGGAAACAAGCAAATGCTAGCCATCATACAATGCTTTGACATAAGAGTTTTGAGTGACATAATTGAAAAAAGAACTCATCCACTGATATTTATAATAATTTGAGTTATTCAAGTTAAACACAATGTCAAGAATCAAGATTCAATACCCTTTATTATCTTCATCAACCAATACAAGATTTAAAATTTTCCCAAAGAAACACTTATTAAATTGGCAGCCATTATTTTTCCCTGCTTTAAAAACCCTACATTTAAATGAAAACAAGCATTGCATAAATTTTTCAACTACAAAAATCTATTAGTGTTCAAGTGTACATGTGTGCATCACTTGTGTAGGGTATTCATTTTCCACTTTCACATTATCCAAGAATGTGTGCAGTATAGTTCATATTTTTTGTGATTTAGATTATCTTGAAAAAGGAAAGGTAAATTATTTCCCATGGAAAAAGAAGGTTTTCCCTTTTTACTACTGGATATGGTACAACAAAGTTCCATTTCTACCCGAAACTCCTATGAAACAGGAACCAAATAAAGGCCATGTCCTCAATGGACATCATTTGGCTTTGAAAATGGCCATTGCACCGTGTTGTTTCTTATATTACATCACGATATTTTCTTAGGTCATTTCTTGTTTCTTGAGATGAAAAACAACCAAAGAAATTGTGAAGATCCTTTCAAGAAATAAATGACCATTTCTCAGTCATATCTCAACTATTTTTTATTTTATTCAGTGGTTGCTTACTTTGAGAGAAATTTGACACTTTTATAAGGAATATAACATAAAAACACAAAATGGGAAGGAATTGATGAGGTAGATGACCATTAGTTGTTGTCAATTAAGAATTGATAATACATGATGCATGTTCTGTACTACAAACTAGATTCCTTCCTGGAGTTAGGACACAGAGTATTGAATCAAAGTTGTAGTTTCTAACTTCTTGTATTGGTTCATCGATCTTGAAATTCAGACATTGCATGTCTTCATTGCTTCATGTTTGAATAATTTGCATCATATCGTACAATAGGAAATTAGGAATTATGATTATTATTACTTTATGGATATGTTAAGTTACTTTTAAGTTTGCATGGTTTAGTGTGAAATTATTCTAGTGTGCCCCTAGGCCCAGGTGAAGGAATGCCAAGGACTAAGAACCCTAGTTTTTAAATGGTATTGTTTCTTATACCCAAAAACCCCTCAACATCACTTCTTATTAGTTGTTAACAATAGTGTTGTAAACAATTTGAGAATTGATATAGCAAAATCTCGCACTTCTCAAGATAAAGTCCTAAAGCTAAAGTGTGATACCATGTGTAATTCAATAGCCCCATTGTCACCTCACCAACCTCTTTTCACTTCGGGCTAGCTCTCCTCCAACTCAGGGGGGGTTCTCCCTAGTAGATGTTAGGGATCTAATGGCCCAACCAAACCAAGTCAAGAGCCCCCTAACTCTCTACGTTTACTACTATCAATCAAAATATTGAACAATAGGGTCAGACATGCATCTTGAAGATAAAATTGCCAGGGTATTTTTGAGTAATTTCAAAGGGAAAGTCCCCAAACACATATAATCAAGGAATTATAACGTGATTTCAAACGTTAAATATCAACAAAATCGTTTAAAGGATATTGAAAGGAAAAAGGTGATGGAAGATAGAAAGTGCCTTACTTAAATGCTCTAAGGATTTTTCAATAGTTTCTCCAAAAGCTTTACTTCAAGGCCCTTCAAGATCGTCTCCAACAATGCTATACCATCAGCTTCAACAATGTTGCTCCAAAAATGTCCTCAAGGTCTTCACAACAAGTTTACTAGAAGTTGCTCCAACAATATATTCAATAAGGTCTTCAACAAGGGTTACTTGCTCCTTTGTTTTAGCAATCCTTTAATAATGTTTTTATCCATAGATTAGAAATAATGCAAGGAATATCTTTAATAAATATGAGTTGAAGTCTGCTTCAAGAAGAACCAAACTCTATTTTCAACCAAGCCCAATGTCTTCTTCAAAATAAGGTCTTCTTCTTGTTGAAGGTAAGGCTACTAAAAAAAATAGATCTATTAAGAGGATCTCCAAACAGTGCACAAATCCAAACTCCTTGACGCAATGTATGCAACAACTAGCCCAAAATCTGTAACAATTTGAGGTTTGAGGTCTGCAAATAAAAGAGCTCAATAAGAGACCAAATTTCCTACTCAAATACTTCTTCAAGACCAGCTTCCTGTTGTGACTGAGATCCGCTATTTTGCAAGAGATAAATTTTATAATTTTTCTGAAGTACCCAAAAATTGAGCTCAGCCTAAGGTCTACAATTTGGTTATGAAGTCTCAAGATCTGCAAAAACAAATGTATAGGTCTTCAAGATAAGAATTTTGAAAATTTCTAGTTGATTCAAGTATGCAATTATGAAAAATCCTGAAATATGTACTAGATTCAAAGTATAACATACACTAGCAATTGCACCGGGAGGTGCAAGGGAACACCGAAAGGGGATATGAAACTCAGTATGTAAAATCCCTCCATTCCAAAGGTTTCCTCCACTCGGCCCTAATTGTTTGATATTTTATAACTTGAAAACATTAGTATCGATGTGAGGCAAAATGTATTTCTGCAAATGTTTAATGTTCTAACTTATCAGAATGCTCTAAACAGAAAACCTATCACCTCAATGTTCAATAATTTTTTGTGAAAGATGCATAATTTTGACCACTGAAAATTTATAAAGAGAAAGAGAAAGAGAGAAAGTATTGAGAATATATAAAAAGTCAAAATACTACGGTGCATGCTATACTAAATTACAGTAAAGTACTGTAGTGAGAATAGATAAAGGCAAAGGTTACAGGCTGTGAAACTCCACAAATATTTTTTATAAATTTCCCTCCCTTTGTTAGGTCTTACAAAATAATGACATTAAATCTGACTTCCTTCAATACAAATAAATATTTCTTCATATATTATATGTACAAAAATTATAAACATACATACCCATAGTTCCGCTCTGGCGATGTTCATCATTCGCTTTTCTTCATATGAATATTGATGAATTTAGATTTTGCAGAACAATTTACATATATATTCTCTTGTCAAGATGTCACATCCGGAAAAAAATCCTTCCATGATGTCTTCCAATAGATGTAGGAATATGGTCATCGTAATTGCTGGAACTTGCATTGTGATGTCAATAGAATCAAATATATATACTGCTATGCAACAACTAACATAGTTGAGAATTTGAATTTAAGAGATGCAAAAGAAAGAGTTGCTTGGAGGAGGAGTAACCACATGAAAGGGTGAACATAGTTTCTATTAGATAAAGAGAACGCTATAGTACCATCTGTCCAAGATCATCTATGGTCCCTCAAAAGCACCTTTTCGAAATTTTGGGGTAAAAATTCTAACATGTGAACCATACATGCCAATATCCAAAATAAAAGCAATTTTTTAGGTCTTCATGAAACCGAGTATGGACATAAATATATCATCAATCTAATTCTCATCTGTCATCTTCAATATCAATGAATTTATTTCATGATGAATATAATTTCTGAACTTATTGCTAGTTTCAAAAACCAAGCATAATGAATGGTTTGATCTGCTACCCTTGTTTCTGATACATAAATAGCCAAAAGTCCTTTCCAAATAGGCTACAACGTTTTCTTCTGATGTGTGATTTGATTTTAAAAAGGTTCTTTACAACAAAATCCTCATTAGTAATACACTGGTATTATTTCAGAACTGGTTATTGCTTGTTCAACCAAAGTTTACAAACCCTGCAAACAGGGACTGGACGATTATGTGATCTACTAAAAAATATATTTAATGTAGTATACATGTAGGGGATTTTTCTCATCTGCATGAGCTAGATGATTAGGATTGCTCTAACCTACCCTTATGTTAAGGATCCCCTTTGAAAACATAAAATCCCCTATTTTTTTAAGACTCTTGTCTCAAATAGTAATTTGCATTCCAAAGATTACTCGCATAGTGTGTACAAATTTAGCTCTCAAGGAAAATGGAGTTTCCTATGAGCGTAGATATAAAATGGGAAAATTTGTGCCAAATAACACAAGCAGGAAAGTCAGAGCCTTCACTGAAGCTTTTGGAGACCCTTTATTTTACTATTATACAATTTCTCTAGCTCTTCACGGCCTCCAACCTCTTCCAGTTCCTGTGAAAATCAAAAATCAATAAACTATCAATACATATTCACCTAAGACCACACATGGATAACTCTAAACACATTTGAAATACAAAGATACAAACAATAATAAGGGAAGAAACAAACTGAATTTTGGTCCAAGGAAAAGACCATATGGTATACCATTAAACTTGTCTGCATGATGAAGCTGCAGTGGAATTTAAACAAATCTGTATGAGATCCGCTACTTATTGGAAAGAAATATATGTCTAACTCATAGATAAATGAAGCGATCTATAGAGCTATGATAAGGAAATTAGGAACAAACCTGATGTGCAGCTGCTACCTTAAGAAGATATGAAACGTCAGCAATAGGCCCAATAGGAAAGCGGCGATGAACAAGACCATAGTGGACAAACATATATGCCATTCCAAAAATGGTGATACCAAGCCCCTGAGGAATTTTTCAAAATGCACGGTAGGTTGATAATAGAGTGACTAACATACTGCTATTGAAAATCACCTTGATATAGCTGTTAAATCAAACTTGGTTTAAATTTACAGTGATCACATCATTCTTTAAAGAATACTGTCAATTTAGTACTTCTGTGAATTTCAATGGTAGCAACAGTCAAAACAGAGGCCAGTACTTACAGCACCAAAACAAAGGCCTGGCACAAATCCTTTGTTAAAGAATCCATAAGCCAGTAATGCAATGTCCGGACTAGTGTTGATAATGTCAAACACGTCATTCAACTCAAAAGGTCCCTCCGTTGGCCTGTGATGAGACTGCCCAAAGAAAATGTTTTGTCAATTACAATCTAAAACTAACATCTCAACAGTCTTGTAATCAATGGAACAAAAGGGGATTGCGTAGTGCAAAACATATCTGCTATGTTACAACTGGATTGTTTTTTTTTAAAGTAATTCTTGGTCCACCTTTTTGTAAACTGTAGTTATACCTCATGCATATGCCACAGCGAAGCATGCCAAAGAGCTCGGTGAGCCCAGCGAGCCTAGTATTCCATTCCAACCTATAAAAGCACATTTGGAGTCATTATTTTCTGAATATTTAGTTTCAAATCTAATACCAACAACTCAAGTAAATAAATTTCACATACCGTGGCTCCCACTGCTAATGAAAATGTGCCAAACATCTCTGTGCAGGGAATCTCTGCACCCTGCATACAAATTCCATCAGAGAACAAGCAAGGTAATATACCCATGTCATCTCATACATATGAGCATAAAGACAAGAGTGACAGAACTACTGTAATATTTATTTGCAATGATAATGGTTAGCACCATTGAGTACGAACTCAATATTCATGTTGCAAAAAAATTATTAAATATAAGTATTTCTGTGACTGCCAAAGAGAGCATGACCTGAAGCTTAGAAAAGAACATGTTAGGTAAGAATCATGTAACTGAACAATGCAGAATTATAGTTGTTATGATGAAATAGATCCAACATTTTTTTTCTGGGCCAACTAAATTTAGTTATATTGCAACATTGAGTGAGAGATACCATATAAGTTCATCATAAAACTCATGGTAAACTTTTGTAACAAGAAGATATCTATATGATCAGTATGCCTAGTGGTTATCACACTGTTAAAAGGAGAATCAATCTGCTTACAAGGATAATCCAGTTTCTCATCAAAGATGCAATCTGGCCCTTTTCAATTGGAACCAAAGGATCAAGCACCTGTTTAGAGATTTCCGGAAAATTTCCATAACTCATATCTACAGGGTTCATAATTTGTGAGGCAGACACACTCTTTAAGAAGGTTTGCAGCATGAAGTCGGCTCACAGCTGGATAGATGCAGGGACTCTTTTAATAGAATAAGAGGACGATCTAACGAGTACCCCAAGTCTCTCAGACCCCCTAAGCAAAACCATAATAGACCATAAAAGAAAAACTGAAAGGAGCACAACCATGGTGAGAACATGGGGCCAGTTAAGGAGACATGGACTTTGTCAGCTCAAACAATATATTTCAGAGAACATTATCTCCAGGAAAGAGAGGAGAAACACATTCAAAAGTTGTTTGAATGGAATACATCAAAAGGCATGTTTCACTAGGAACATCTAAAATAGTTACTTCAAAAATTAACGTTTTGATAGAACAATATTACAAACTGGTTAATGATTCAATCCTATGACATACCTTAGGATGGACAGATCTGCAGGCACCACAACCAGGAGCGTAGAAATCTAAAACAACAAGCTTGTCTCCATCTATTAGAAGAGAATCAATCAATTCCTAGGCTGAATGAACTTCTACCATATTTGATGTCACTCCTTTTTCCCACCATCTTGATAGGTGGGGCATACATTTCTGTGCTGTACGAACTTGCAAAGAAAATCACCCAACCATAAGCAACGAAAACCCACACTTTGAAAGACTTTATAGCAAAATTATCATCATCCTTACATTTTGGTCTTCAATATCCTTGTAATTCAGCCTGTAAGCTTTGGTTTCTCTAAAACTGGTATGGTGTTTCTATGGTAATTATACCTTGCTCCTTGTGACCAGACTCTTAAAAATAGTGTTCTCATTGCTCAAGGTGTGCTTTGGTAGCAAGAATCTAAGGAGGCATGGAATAGGCAGTGTATATCTTTAGCCACCAGACTATTTTTTCCAATAGTAAAGCTTCCTTAGGCCTTTCCATCATCTTACACAGAGGTGGTCTTGTGCTCCATAATGAGATCCTATTAATGTGAGTTCTGTTGGAGTATATACACATTTCAATCTGTTGCTTTTCTAGTGTTTTGTTTCAATTTTTTTGTGATTTATACACTGCAGACTCAATAATACTGAAATTATGAAGCTGATTTGTTTCGATAATTAATATACCTTTTGAGATTTTAAAATTTCACTACAAATAACCCATTTTAGTCTCATTGTCAACTCGTCTCTTGTTTGGGTGCCTTAATGTGCAATGACATGTTTCCAGGACTGAATTCAATGCAAGGCATATTTGAAACTCTAACTCTTTCTTCCGGTGTCTTATTAGAAATTATTTCAGTTTTCATTTTGTGTTTTCAAGTTAGATATTGTTTTCAAGTTTTTACATTTATAATTTTATTGCAATGTGGCAGACTGATCAAAGCAGTGCAGGAACAACCCCGAGACGGGATGATCGCGGAAAGAGGCCAACAGAAGAACATGTAAAGTGCCAGCATTGCTCTATCTTCAGGTATTTTAGTTATTTACATAATTGAAATAACATTAATTTTGTTCAAATATGCAGACACCTAGCCATGGTACGCCTGATGATTCCCTCTTTGAGGAAGAGCTTTCTTCATCCCTATCTCTAGTGTTCTTGTTGCAAAAAAAGGCACGAGATGCAAGGTCAGAATTTAATACTTTGATAGACTAACCACTGAACGTGTTGGCAGTGATGAGGCTGATATGGCCAACTTCATTATTGCGTTTCCTGGAGCTACACGTGTCAGATCCCCGGGGACCATTAATGGCACGTTGTTGGTGAACGATGAAGGTGTCCCTATAAAGCACGTACAACTCCTAGGTAAGTTTTAATATTTTAACTATTTCATGTACTCTATCTAAAACATATTTTATCATGATTTTTATTTTTAAATTAATGATAATATTTTTTTTTTCTGTGTAGGAAACAATGAGTTCTACAGGTTTTTGGAGAGCCATGCGTTGGTAATTTTTGGCCCAACCATATGCACAAGGTGGAATTCCCAGAATTCCAACCTGAAAAAAGAACTTCTAGATTATCTAGAAGCCCTTTTTGGGGTCGGCACATTTGACAGAACAACGATGGCTCGGGTAGCCGGAAAATATTTGAAATATACCAGGGACACCTATAGGACGCAATTGAAATTTAACCCTAGATATGAGCATCCTCTCACAGTTCCAGAGAGTGAGTGGAGAGCACTCATCCATGACGGAAAAGAGAAAAGGGCAAAGAAAGAAGGAAAAATGCCAACTAGACCCGCAAGGTAAATTACAACTTTAATTCAATAGCTTTAATTTTCTCTATGTATAAAATAAAAGTGTGCTACGTCATATTTGAATTCAATCTTTTGATGATAGGTTTCCTGACACCTCGAAGGCAACCAAAGCTAGGATTGAAAAAAAGGGCCATCACAAGCTAGGCCAGGGTGGCTACTTGAAATTAGCCGCAAGAATTGTAAGTAGCTAAACATCTTATAATTAATTGTATCACCTTCCAACGTTTTTGTAATCCTATCAAATAACATTAATTACGCATCTATTGCCTCCAAAATCGGGTCTACAACAAGGGGGATACCCACCCGGTCCAGACTCCTACAGAAAGAAAGGTCGCTCCTTTTCCACCGGGGTGTTGTGGGTCCTGTTCCAGATAATGACCCGCTTCCCAATATGTGTGTGTTGAGAATTGATATTTCCTTTCTAAAAATTCCTAAGTGAAATGATTTTATTCTAGTTCTAATCTAATAACATGCAAATTGTATTCTAATTAAATAGAAATATCTAATTCTGAACTAACCCGGGATGTAATCTTTTCGTTATGTGATCTAAAATGATTTCAAATAACAATTGGTAATAAATATCATTCAACTATTACAAGAAAATAATTCAATAAAGATGAACCACTTCGTATAAAAAGTTAGACGAAATAGTTGTGAAAAACATATCACATAATAAGCTACTCATATATTAAGCATAAATAAATAGCTATCACCGTACAAAAGTGCCAAATGATAACTCAAGCATTCAAGCATCAATATATAAACAACTGAAAATAAATATCACTTTAACACAAAGGCAGAAATAGTTAAGAGATAAAAGTACCATTTATAACTAGTTCTACTCATGAGCTTCAAGAAATAATGACTTATCTCTTCTTAATCCAACATCCACTAAGAGTACAAAAGTGCAACATCAGTAGTAGATATTAAACGCAGATATCAATAAATCCTATTCCATTCATTCATCAAAACCTCCTCGAAGGGTGCAAAATTGCATGTTCTGAGGACAAGTTTTTGACAAATTTCAGGACCCTTCTCTAAATGCATGAGAAGGGTTTAAATACTACTAACTAAATCTAAAAATAATTTATTACAAAAATGTAGGATACGGTTTAAATGACCGTCCTCTTTTTAGGCAAAAATAAAGCAAAACTAATACTAAATCTAAAATTAAAACTTAACAACTAACTACTTTTGAATCTGTTCTTTGGAATTGCAAGCGTTCAACATTGATTTGAGAAGAATAGGCTGGCCGACTTCAGACTTTAACTATCC
Source organism: Pinus albicaulis (assembly GCA_034641835.2). Lineage (NCBI taxonomy): Eukaryota > Viridiplantae > Streptophyta > Pinopsida > Pinales > Pinaceae > Pinus > Pinus albicaulis. The sequence goes on along the minus strand of CM076570.1, from coordinate 12,715,007 downwards.
TGTGAAAATGGAATCGGCAAGAGCTGGTGCCATCTTCTCAGCAGAATTGATGATACACTTGAGAGTCATGCACTGGCTGTGTGGTTTTACCAGACATGCCTAGTAAGAATCCCAATTTAACTTTGTTAATCCTTTAATCGATTCTGCCTTTTCTTGGGCTTTCTGTTTCCAGTCTGTCTGCAGTTGCTGTGCTTTTGGTAGGTACCCTGGAGTAGTTTCAGAGATCAGATTTTCGTTGTGTAAATTTTCATTTATACAATCAATAATATTGCTGGCTGCTTCTTCTGCCGCTTGCTCTGCTTTCTTGATTTGTGCATCCCATTTATTAAAAAGTATTTCTTTGTGATTTTCATTGATTATAGGTGCACCTGATCTTTTCCCCTCCTCTGTTTCTTGCCAAGCCAAATGGTCAGTAACTCTTTTATCAGTTAAATCATAATCATGTCGTAAGTCTACGACATGATTAGTGATTTTATCACTTTCTTCACAATAAGAGTTCCATTGTGATATTCTTTGGCATAATATTTCCTGTTGTTGCAGTAGTTGATCATTTAAGGAAATATACTCTGTGATAAATTCTGTAAGCTTGGGATCATCTTTGTGCATCTCTTGCACATCCTGTAGCTGTTTCTCTTTTTCAGCCAAGCTATTATGATATCCTATCTACATTTGTTGAAAATCTTGCTGTAATTTTTCAAGTTGTTTCTGTGCTTCATTGTTGACATTGGCTTGTTGCAACTGTTGTTGCAAGACCTGTACTTGATATTATTTTTCATTCAATAATTTCCGTACCTCATATGCTTTATCAATGGCTGCAGATGCATAAGCTCCTGTGATCTGAGATAATTTAGTGAGATTTTCAGTTGGATCAGTAGTAGGATCTTGCCATAAGACATCTAATTGTTCTGCATCATGAGAGAGCACATTTTCTAATTTCCTTTTCTTCCTTTGTCTTCTTACCACTGCCTTGTGTTGTGGACTATAGAATACATCAAGAGGAGGAATTTTATCTATTTTGAGCATGAGTTCAGAGGATGGGGTAATGGGAATATGTTATGTTTCTGAGACATTGGTAGTTATTCCTGTGACTATATTTTTTGTTGTCTGTACATTACTCACAGGTGTCTGTGTATTTTTTCCTTCAATATTAATCAAATCATTAAATTTTTCTCATTCCTTATCTAATTCAGTTCTGACTGATGGTTGTTGTACAATGAGAGGGGGGAGATTTAACTGAGGAGAGGTTGAAACCTGTTGCAGTGAAAATTCCTTTGACTGGGCAGTATCTCTTACTGACCCTTCACTTTTAGAGTGTTCAGAGGTTTCTCTTCCGGACTTTGAATTAGACTTGTTTGTACCTGAACTTCTACTGAGACTGATACTAGGATTTGGTTCACTTACGGGTTCCAAACGTAATTTATCCAAAGGGATAGTAGTTAACCCCATTTCTCTGTATATTTTGAATTCTTGAAACTCTGCTGGAGGAAACCGTATTTGAGCCGAATGTAGAATTTCTTTAAGTGCGCCTTTTTCTTGGAACATGTCATCAAAAATATCTTCTTCTTTAGAAAACACTCTTATCTTGACTGCAGTAGTGAAATTTTTAACAATATCATAGGGGTCGAATGGTCTTCTTGGAAACTTGAATAAACGTAAACATGTAATGTTGTTTACTTCTTTAAATGCATGACCAACATCAAATAATGAAAAGGCCCCACAGGCCACAAGAAATTGCAGCCAGATAGCCTTCTTCTTGTCCTTCAAATATTTAGTCAAACCTCCTTCTCCGCAGGTTTGATAAGCAATTTCTCGGGCTATGAGTTTATCAGGAACATACAAAGGTAAAACATGAGGAGAAGCAAAACTTCCAAAAACCCTAACATATGTGAACAATTCTTCTCCAAACCATCTCACAACAGGTAGTATGTCTACCTCTGCTTCAGGAGAAAACCTTGGAGCGTCTTTATCATACAACATTCTGTACAGGGGCAACATGATTCCATGGAAAATCTTGTAAAAATAGGGAATGAAATTTGAATCCCACAATTCTTTGTGATAAACATGAATGGGTAGGGGATCTTGAGTTGTCCATTTCCAACCCATTAAAGGAAACTTAGAAACATAACAGATTGAATCCATCACATAAGCAGATAAGTAAAAAGGAGGATAAATCCTCTGAGAAACATTTCTCTTAGACCGATAATTCAAAACAGCCGTGGCTAAGTTGTCAGATAATATCTTAGCCCAATCCACATTAGTAGCATTAACAATAGCATTCAATAACGGTAGCCATTCAGACGAAAACTTATTTATGTCAGGCTTTCCAAAAAGCTTACAGAGCATAGCAGCAGCAAAGCAATACGGAGAAGTGAGAGAACCAGTACTATACATACCGTGTTTATCTTTCTTCAGTGGTTCGTCTCTCCTTGACCAGTCCTTGGTGCATTCTGCCAGGTTTTCATTTTCTTTGGCAAACTTCTCCATGAACTGTTTGTTATAAGTCGCTTGTGGCTCCGGCAAATGATACATGAGTCTCAAATCTTGTGGAGTAAATGAGCCAATGAGCTCTTGACCCTGAGTCTTAAACTGTCTGTTTGTAATATCCGTGCTGTCCAGTATCCATTTAACCATGTCCATGTATGGAAGTATTTTAGGCCTTGCTGCTATCCGGTGCAAAAATGAGCAGGCTAGCTCTGTAATAGATGCTTTGATGACCCATGCGAGCCTGCAGTAGCTGTAACCTCCATTACTCTGGGGTTCTCTTCCTCAAGTAGATTATACATGCCCTCCCAAGTAGTAATACCAGCGTCTTTGTTACAGGCGGTGTCTGTATACAAGGGAGTCATTTATTTCTCTTCAGAACTCGGAGCCTTGTCTTTCTTTCCCATTATACTCTGAATACTACTTTATATAGTTCTCAGTTCTTCGCTCCTACAGTTTACGAATTAAGTGAGAATAATGATAGAAAATAGGTGATGGGAAGGTTTTAAATGCTGAAGACGTATAAAATATACCACCTTACGTGAAATAACTCTTTGATCAGAACGAAACCATTTTTCATTAATGAGTGACAACCAATTCATTGATTAACATTAAAGCGCATAACCAGGTCTCGATTTATGGAAATATTTTTTTCGTATAATGAGCCTTTAAAGATCTGCGATAAGGTGATCTGCGATTTGCTTCACAATATCGAAAAATCGCAATATCCTAGATCGCAATTTAGTGGATTTGCAATATCATAATAGCGCAATATCGTAACATCGGGAAATCGCTATATCGCAATATCGGAAAATCGCAAGACATAACATATGACAAACATCTGTTCATGTATTTTTATGCGAAACACAATTTGCGATATATGTTATCGCTCATCGGTGATTTGAGGTTTTTCAGCGTAAGATATGACATACGAAGCATGCGATGCGATGAATGTTCTTTTAGTGCGTAGTTTCGCATCGCGATCTTGCAATTTTTAGTGTTCCGCGTATAAAGAGGCATTCATTACCTTTTTGCGATGCGATATTCCTTAAAGAATATTTTATTCTATGCTATCATAAAACTTAAGTTTTTTAGATTTTTCAAGGAATATTTTCCTAAGTTTATGATAGTAAGTTTTATTGAAAAAGGAAAAAACAAGCACTAAAAAGAAAATATTTTTAAATTTTTTTTGAATAAGAGTCCCCTCTTATTTAATATTAGTGATAATACTAAATAAGAAGGGGGGTTGTTGCTGCCCACAACAATTGGCGATTCACTCGGAAGAACCAGTTATCTCTGTTTTTCTTTTGAATTTTCTAAACTTTCAAAATAGAAAATTTTCCAGAAAATCAAACTTTATTATAGAAAGACAAAGTACATTATGCTTTTATCTATCAATGATATTTCGTTTCTTCTATATTCAACTTTGACTATTTACTTCCTCAAGCTAGTCCTTGTATCTATATCAGTCATTACTTAGTTTATAAAGATAAAAACAAAGGCTTCTCTGTAAATCAGTTTTAAATATGCTCATTTGTTGTAGGTAGATCCATTGCTGCCAGCAAGCGTTTATAGCTTCGACAGGGTTACCTGTTACCCAGCAATGATCCTGTATCCTACTTAGAGAAATATACAATTTTCAAAGAGAAATCCATATCCACACTTATTGCTTTCATTTTCTTTTTACCCTTAAAGAACAATGTCTTGGTTTGGTAGCCAATTTATGACAGTGTCATTCACTTGATTTATAACTTTGCTGAACAAGCTGGCTCGTGATGAGACCCCTTGTCTTTTGATTGCAACAATCTTAAGTCATTGCCCTGTTGTGGTATGCAGTATTGGCAAAGTCAGCAAGCTACGATATCTATGATCATGATAAGTCGGCTCATGATGAGACCTCTTACTCTTTAAGTTAAAGTGTATCATTGGATTATTCTTTGAACATTGTAATTTCATAGGTGGGGAGGAAGTCATTGTTTCCTTAAGATAATTCTAGACGACAATGGTAGAGTTTTTTGGAAAGAAATTTTTAACAGAGAATCTTTATTTTGTTATTGATACTTTTCATTAGACTGATATAAAACAATTTCTCACTAAAAGTTGCTTTTTATCAAAATTTTCAAAGTTGAAACTAATATCATTTCTAGGCCTAAAGCTTTTTACTGTATCTTTCAATAATAATGATCAATTTCTTAGAAGAATTCTATTTATACAAGTGAAAAAACAAAGTCTAAAAGAGAATTTGTATCTTTTTCGTGAATTCCAAATGTAACCATTAACAACTGGTTTTATTATGAAAATAAAGAAAACTAATATACAAAAATAGAAGAATGATCTCCTATGGAAAATATTTTTTGAGGATCTGTCCGTTAACAGGTAAAGACTCTCTTTTTCCCGTCAAATCCTGTAACATAAAAGTAGATGGACCTATGATCTCTGTGATTTGGAAAGGACCAAGCCACATTCGTTGAAATTTCGTATGTTTCCCTTTTTCCTCATGAGCCTTGTCCCATTTTAAAACTAGATCTCCGACCTTAAAATCCTTTCTGGATATCATGTTTGAATCAAAAGAAGCTTTAACTAATGCTTGGTGATGAGCATGAGTTATTTTGGCCTGTTCTCGTTGTTCTTCTAGCTTAATTATTTCCAGTTGTCTTAGTTGTAAGGAAGAAGTTGGTGCTTCATCAATATATTGAACTAAGGCCAAAGAAGGAATTTCTAGATGAGTTGGAAGAACCACTTCTTTCCCATAAACTAAATTAAAGGGAGAAGTGCCAATGGAGGCTTTCTGTGTTATTCGATCTACCCATAAAGCATATATTAAAGACTTATGCCAATTTTTATGATTTTGATCAATGGTTCGCTTAATGATTCTGATTAAGTTTTTATTTGTAGATTCAGCTAACCCATTTCCCTGTGGATAATAATTGGCAGAGTATTTAAGTTTGAAACCTCTCTTAAGTGCAAATTCAGTCATAGCATTGCCAGAAAAATACGATGCATTATCAAACATTAAAGCAGAAGGTAAACCAAACCTGGTGATTATGAACTGATCTATGAACTCGATGATATGTTCGGCATTAGCAGTCTTAAGAGGAACTGCTTCTACCCATTTAGTAAAATAATCAGTTGCTGTAATGATATACCTATGTTGCTTAGAAGAGTGAGGAACGATCTCACCTATTATGTCCAATCCCCATTGATCAAAAGGATGTTCAATGTTGACTGGTTGTAACGGAAATGATGGTTTCTTTTGTCTTCTAGCAGTGGTTTGACAAACTTGACATTTCCTTACGTAGCTATGTGAGTCTTTGAATAGTGTGGGCCAGTAATAGCCTGCGCGGAGGATTTTTTGTGCAGTAGTATCTCCAGCATAATGTCCGCCTGCTGGTCCATCATGGAGTTCCTGCAAGACTTTTTCAGCTTCAGATTTCTCAAGACATCTAAGGAGAACAAAATCATAATTCATTCTAAAAAGAACATCATTCACAAGCTGATATTGTTTAGCTTTCAACCTTAGAGCTCTTTTCTTGGTGTAATTGAGATTTGGAGGAAGACATCTAAGGAGAACATAATCATAATTCATTCTAAAAAGAACATCATTCACGAGCTGATATTTTTTAGCCTTCAACCTTAGAGCTCTTTTCTTGGTGTAATTGAGATTTGGAGGAGCATATCCATTCTTTAAATAAAATATGATATCAGCATATAATGATTCAACATCGTTTAGGCTTACCTCATACATTTGTATCTCTGCAGATGGTATTTTGGAAATAAGTGATGCTCCAGCTAGCATCTTGCAAAAGCCTTGACCTCTTACAATACTCGCTGGTTTGATTTCTACGTCATATTCTTGTAAGACAGTAACCCAATTGGCTCTTTTCTCACCCACATATTTCTGTACTAGGAGATTTATTACCGCTGGAAACGGTACTATGATTTTTGTATGGGTTTTAAGTAGAAAGGGTCTGAAATTTTTAATTGCTTTGAAAACAACATAAGCTTGTTTCTCTACATCTGAATAATTTAACTCAGCCCCTTGTAAATTTGAACTGAAGAAAGCAATTGGGGCTTCTACCTTATCTTGATTTGTTTGAGTGAGTATCGCAACATATGATTTATCAGGGGCAAATGTATATAAAATAAAAGGATTGGAAAAATTTGGAGTTGCTAAAGATGGAGAGTTAACAATTGCTTGTTTGATCAGATTGAATGCCTCATATTCGTCTTGGCCCCATTTGAAGTTTGAGTTCTTTTTAATCATTTCTTGTAAAGGAGACACAATTCTTGAAAAATTTGGCACAAATATTTTTACAAAATTAATTTGGCCAAGGAAATATTGCATAGATTTCTTGTTATGAGGTAGGGATATTTCAAAAATCTCCTTGATTTTGTCAGGATCAATATGAATTCTAGATTTTGATACTATGAATCCAAGAATTTTTCCTTCACCTAATGCACAAAAAGAATTTTTCGGGTTAAGTGAAATTCCATACCTTTGACAACGTTGGAAGATCTATTTTAAATCTCTAAGATGATTGTTTCATTTCTTGGAATATACAGTTATATCATCCAAGTAAATTACCACTGATTTGTTATCTAATCCCTTGAATGCGATGTCCATGGATCTCTGAAATGTGGCACCAACGTTGATCAGACCAAATGGCATCTTTTGATAAGCGTAATTTCCCCATTTGTTTTTGAATGTGGTTTTCAATTGATCATCGGGATGGACCAACACTTGGTTGTAGCTAGAGAAACCATCTAAGAAGGACATTAATTCTAATCCTGTGACTGCCTACAATATTTGCTCCATGGGAGGCAAAGGAAAATTATCGTTTTGGTAGGCTTTGTTAAGATTTCAAAAGTCAATACAAATTCTAATGTCTCCGTTCTTATTTCTAACGGGAACCATATTGGAAACCCATTTAGAATGTCGAACGGGAAAAATGATTTTGGCTTTCAATAACTTATTGAGTTCAGTTTTGATCTAGTTTTCTAAATTGAGATGGATCTTTCTCAGCTTTTGTTGGACAGGTTTTTCATCGTTTATCATTGGGATAGTATGTTGGATGATAGAAGTGTCATAAATTTTGAGTTCATCGTAGTTCCAAGCAAAGACACTTTTGTATTGTTTCAAAAGATGAACATACGCTAATTTTTCTTCAGGTGCTAGGCCAAGGCCTAGGTTGATATTCTGTGGTTTGGTATCAGTTCCTAGATTTACTAATTCATAGTTCAAAGTTGAACTTTGCAGTTTTGAATTGGTAGATCTTTTGAATCGATCTTTCAAATCATAAAGGTCTTCTAACTTGACCACTAACTTTGGCATAGCATTGTTAGTGCTATCTTGTTGCAATTGTATATCATGTTGGTCCTCATCAATTATCTAATTGGTGTAAGATCCTTCAGATGTGAGGAAGCTTACAATATCAGGATCATCGTTGAAAATCCTCCAATTGGTAATGTTATCAGGAATCGAGCGTCTAAAGATTAATTTGATTAAAAATCGATCAGGGCTATAGTCTTTTGAAGGAATGAGTTTGGAAGCTACGTTAGCTAGGAGGTCTACACTAGCATTCTGGAGTCTGGGGATTGGTGAAATATTAAATGCTATAAAGTGTTCAGGTAGATCTTGAACTAAAGATTGATAATGCTTTAAATGACCTGATAAACAATGTATAGTATTGCGTACTTGTCTGATTACAATTTCAGAATCTCCAAAAACTTGTAGATATTTGATGTCTTATCCGATTGCTTTGTATAATCCTTGGACTAAAGCTTTGTATTCTGCGGTATTATTAGTACAATCGAATTCGAGTCTGCAAGTTAGCATAGTTTTGTTTCCCTCTGGACAGATTAACATGCATCCTGCTCCTGCTCCTTCATTAGACTTAGAACCATCAAAAAATAACTTCCAAAATAAAGATTTATTTACAGGAGCATCTACAAAATTAATACATTTAGAACTATCTGTTTGAGAAAATTTTTCTATTTGAGATAAAACATAATGTTCTAAGTAAGGTGAAGTATGAGCATTAAAATTTCCTAAGAAAGAATCAGCTGAGTAGTTGCCAATGATATTATTGCTGTATGCTACCGGTTCATTTTCTCCTTCCAGTTCTGTTACTATGTATTTCTGATGTTTTTCTCGCTCAACCTTTATCTGATTTGGTTTACCATTGTAAGGGGGCCACATGTGCGGCCAATCAGTTGCAAAGTATCCATGAAGTTTTTTTGACCAATCTCTACTAAGAATTAAGCCATAAAATTCTGGAATATCTGCAACTAAAATGTCGATAACTTGACATACCTTTGGATTAGATGACAGCGTTATGGTAACCTGATTTAATTCGCCAATCACTTCAACTTGCGATTGATCTAGCTGAACTATGCGCACAACAAATTTTTGCGGTTGAATGTTCAACTTTGCACATATTGATTTTGGTAAAATATTAGATGAAGCTCCAGAATCCACTAAGCAATTATGCAAATTTTTATTGAAAACTTCATAAGTAAGAAGAAATGGGGGAGTATGAGATCTCGGCCTTCCTCCAATTAAAGCGATATTTTCTAGATCAACTTTAATAATCACATTAGTTGGAGGTCTTCCCATTTCATGGGAATCTTGAGAGATTACAGGGGCGGGCAAAGGTTTTTCTGGTACAACATGTAATTCTTTCAAAAGTACCTTTTGCTGGTGTTTTAACTTGCTCAATTCATAAAAAGTGATGTTAGCCCTAGTCTTCTTCATGTCTTCTACGATATTGTATTCCATTTCATCCGAAACGATCAACGTTTTTGATGGAGTTGATGAATCTGTTTGGACTGGGCTGGTTTGAGTCGCTTTAGATGTCGTTTTCTTGGCTGCGACTTTATCCTTAGTCATTGAGATTTTTCTCTTTGGCTTATGAGTAGGTTGAGGAGGATCAAGTTGATTTCTACTTCGAGTGCTCACTGGAAATGCCTCTTGATCTTCTTCATCTGGGAGGATGAAATCCCACATACCTTGTACATCTACAACTTCTTCTTCATCGGTAATTTATTCAGTAGCAATCTCCTCTTCTTCTTCTTCTTCTGATTCAGCACTTATGATAGCATTTGGCGGCTTTGAATCGGTCGAAGGGTTTCTTCTATAAGGTTTTTATGGATTTTTAGAAGATGTTTCTGCCACTTGTTTTTTAATGTAAACCATTTCATTGGACATGGTTTTCAGAACTTTATGCAATCCTTCTAAATCGAATGGATCTTTCGATTGTTTTTTCTTGGGGTCTTCCTTAAAAGTAACCTTCTTGGATTTTCATTCCTCTATCGCATTTTTCTTTTCTAGGGCTATGATACGTTTCTCTACTACTATTGCTTCCTTCATATTGTCAGCTAAAGTTGTTTTGTTAGCCCTATCAACGAAGATTGCTATGTTTGATGGTAAAGCACAGATGTACCATTCAATTCGCACTTCTTCACTAGGCTTGGAAGAAGTAGGAATTTTATTTAACAGTTTATTGAAACATGAATTAAAATCCTTGATATGTTCTTTTGACTTGGCCCTAATGTTAGATAGGTCATTGATCATTGTCGCTGTAGACCTGTCATCACCGAACTTAGTCAAAAATTGATCTTGGAAGATATCCAAAATAGTGATAGATCCAGATGGTAATGAGAAATACCATGATCTGGCTGCTCCTTGTAGAGTATAGGGAAAAAGTTAGACGACAACGTCTTCATTGGTAACTCCATTGAGATTTATGGACAACATAAAGTTATTTATATGCTCTTTTGCTAGCATGCCTGCTTCAGGATTAAACTTAGGCAGCCATTTTTCAGGATGGGTCGGTATTTGACTCAATGGCGTAGGCATTAAGACTGCCCCTAGATTATTCCATGGAGATTGGGCCATCGCTGAACTAACAATAAAAGAAAGTGTAGAAGATGATCCTTGCGGTTGAGAAGATGAGGATATTACGATTCCAGATGTTTGAGAAGGAGATGTGGAAGTTCCAGTGGATTGACGGACAATAATCTGAAGTGGAGGGGTGGATGGTTGACTTCGTGGTGAAGAGGTTGATATGGATGATGATGATGAAAGAGTCTCGCTATCAGACCCTTTAGGTGATTTTCTTGCTCTCTTCCTTGTAGGTAGAGGTAACTCGGTTGGCTAAATGCCAAACTTTTCACTCTGTAATATAGTGAGAGGATGAGCAGGGTTATATTGCGAAGTCACACTGCCTTGATATTTATCAGATCTTTGAGGTGATATTCAAAATTGCTGAAGTTTATGAATCAAAGATTCAACTTCAGGAGGTTCAATAGCAGATTCTTCTGAAAATTCAGGGTTTGTGGCAGTGGTTGTTGTTCTTTCGACTTCTGGCTTTGGATTTAAAGATTCTAGGTGCGATGGGGAAGTCGGGGGAGATGGTGAGAGTGATTTACTCTCAGAATGGTATTTAGAATTTGACTTACTTGCTATTTTTCTCTCTGTTGTTTAATTAATGCAGTGTGCTAGAGGGTAGAGAGCCTAATTTCATCTAACTCGTTGATTTGTTGTAATCTTCTGACCTAGGCTTCATTTAAATCCAAACCCACCTCCTATGCTTTTCTTAATGTTTGAATTTAAAATTCTATTGGAAAGATGGGTTCTTTTCCAAATACTAATTGATATGGTGAATGCCCAATGGTATTTATCCATGTTGTTCAGTACGCTCACAAGGCTTCCGACAATATTAAAGCCCAGTCATGTCTGTGTGATGCAACTATTTTTGTAAGTATAGATTCTATCACCTTATTTGTGCTCTCTACCTGGCCATTTTCTTGTGGGTGGTGTTGAAGCCCCAAAAAGCGGGTCTACAACAAGGGGGATACCCACCCGGTCCGGACCTTGGTTAGTAGCTCCTTTTTCATTTGGTATAGTGGGTCCGACTGGGGATAATGGGACCAGTTTCCCAATATGTGTGCGTGTGTGTGTGTTGAGAATTGATGTTTCCTTTCTAAAAGTTCCTAAATGAAATGCTTTTATTTTAACTCTAATCTAATAACTTGCAATTGTATTCTAATAAACAGAAATGTCTAATTCTACACTAACCCGGGATGTAATATTTCTGTTATGCGATCTAAAATGATTTCAAATAACAATTGATAATAAAGATCATTCAACTATTATAAGAAAATAATTCAATAGAGATAAACCACTTCGTATAAAAAGTTAGACGAAAAAATTGTGAAAAACATATCGCATAATAAGATGCTCATATATTAAGCGTAAATAAATAGCTATCACCGTACAAAAGTGCCAAATGATAACTCAATCATTCAAGCATCAATATATAAACAACTGAACATGAATATCACTTTAACACAAAGGTAGAAATAGTTAGGAGATAAAATTACCATTTATAACTATTTCTACTCATTAGCTTCAAGCAATAATGACTTATCTCTTCTTAATCCAACATCCACTAAGAGTACAAAAGTGCAACATCAGTAGTAGATATTAAACGAAGATATCAATAAATCTTGTTCCATTCATTCATCAAAACCTCCTAGGAGGGTGTAAAAGTGCATGTTTCGAGGACAAGTTTTTGAAAAATTTCAAGACCCTTCTCTAAATGCATGAGAAGGGTTTAAATACTACTAACTAAATCTAAAAATAATTTATTACAAAAACATAGGATACGGTTTAAATGACCATCCTCATTTCAGGCAAAAATAAAGAAAAATTAATACTAACACTGAATCTAAAACTAAAACTAACAACTAACTATTTTTGAATCTGTTCTTTGAAATTGCAAGCGTTCAACATTTGTTGGAGAAGAGTCGGCTGGCCGACTTCCAACTTTAACTGTCATATGAAAACGGAATCGGCAAGAGCTGGCGCCATCTTCTCGGCAGAATTAATGATACATTTGAGAGTCATGCACTGGCTGTGTGGTTTTACCAAATATGCCCAGTAAGAATCCCTATTCAACTTAGTTAATCTTTTAATTGATTCTACCTTTTCTTGAGCCTTCTGTCTCCAGCCTGTCTGCAGTTGCTATGCTTTTGGTAGATACCCTGGAGTGGTTCCTGAGATCAGATTTTCCTTGTGCAAATTTTCATTTATGCGGTCAATAACACTATTTTCTACTGTGGCTGCTTCTTCTGTCGCTTGCTCTGCTTTCCTGATTTGTGCATCTCAATAGTTAAAGAGCATTTCTTTGTGATTTTCATTGATTATTGGTGCACCTGCTCTTTTTCCCTCCTTTGTTTTTTGCCAAGCCAAATATTCGGTAACTCTTTTATCAATTAAATCATAATCATGTTGTAAGTCTATGACTTGATTAGTGATTTTATCGCTTATTTCGCAATAAGAGTTCCAGTGTGATATTCTTTGACATAATATTTCCTGTTGCTGCAGTAGTTGATCATTTAAGGAAATGGATTCTGTGATGAATTCTGTAAGCTTAGGATCATCCTTATGCATCTCTTGCATAACTTGTAACTATTTTTCTCTTTCAGCCAAACTGTTCTGGTACCCTATCTGCATTTGTTGGAAGTCCTGCTGTAATTTTTCAAGCTATTTATGTGCTTCGTTGTTGGCGTTGGCTTGTTGCAGTTGTTGTTGCAAAACCTATACTTGATCTTCTTTCTCATTCAGTAATTTTTGTACCTCATATGCTTTATCAATGGCCGCAGAGGCATATGCTCCTGTGGTCTGAGATAATTTAGTGAGATTTTTAGTGGGATCAGTGGTAGGATCTTGCCATAGGATGTCTAATTTCTCTGCATCATGAGAGAGCACATTTTCTAATTTCCTTTTCTTTCTTTGTCTTCTCACTACTTCCTTGTGTTGTGGACTATAAAATACATCAAGAGGAGGAATTTCCTCTATCTTGAGCATAAGTGCAGAGGATGGGGTAATGTGAATATGTTCCATTTCTGAGACATTGCTAATTTTTCTTGTGATTATATCTTTTTTTGCCTGTACATTACTCACAGGTGTCTGTGTGTTCTGTCCTTCAATATTGATTAAATCATTGAAAGTCTCCCATTCTTTATCTAGCTCAGTTCTGACTGATGGTTGCTGTACGATGAGAGGGGGAAGATTTAGCTGTGGAGAGGTCAAAAACTATTGTTGTGGGAGCTCCTTTGACTGGGCAGTATCCCTTACTGACCCTTCACTTTTATCATGGTAATCCACAACAGTAGCATTAACAGCGGCATTCAATAATGGTAGCCATTCAGATGAAAATTTATTAATGTCTGGCTTCCCAAAAAGCCTACAGAGCATAGCAGCAGCAAAGAAATACGGGGAGGTGAAAGAACCAGTACTATACATACCATGTTTGTCCTTTTTAAGTGGTTCATCCCTCCTTGACCAATCCTTGGTGCATTTTTCCAGATTTTCATTTTCTTTAGAAAAATTCTCCATGAACTATTTGTTATAAGTTGCCTGTGGCTCTGGTAAATGATACGTGAGTCTCAAATCTTGTGGAGTGAATGAGCCAATGAGTTCTTGACCCTGAGTCTTAAACTGTCTGTTTGTAATGTCAGTGTTGTCTAGTACCCATTTAACCATGTCCGTGTATGGAAGAATTTTGGGCGTCGCCGCTATCCGGTGCAATAACGAGCAAGCTAGCTCTGTAATAGATGCCTCAGAAGACCCATGTGAACCTGCAGTAGCTGTAACCTCCATTACTCTGGGATTCTCTTCCTCAAGTAGACTGTACATGCCTTCCCAAGTAGTAATACCAGCATCTTTGTTACAGGTGGTGTCTGTATACTAGGGCGTCATTTCTTTGTCTTCAGAACTCGGAGCCTTGTCTTTCTTTTCCATAATATCCTGAATACTGCTTTGTATAGTTCTCTGTTCTTCGTTCCTGCAATTTACAAATGAAGTGAGAATAATGACAAGAAAAAGGTGACGAGAAAGCTTTTAAATGCCGAAGACATATAAAATATACCACCTTACGTGAAATTCTTCTTTGATCATAGCAAAACCATATTTCATTAATGATTGACAACCAATTAATTGATTAACATTAAAGTGCATTTAACCAGGCCTCGATTTATGGAAATTTTTTTTCGTACAATGAGCCTTAAATATCTGCGACAAGGCGATCTGTGATTTGCTTCGCAATATCACAGATCGCAGTATCGTAGATTGCAATCTCGTGGAATCGCAATATCGCAATACCACAATATCGCAAAATCACTGTATCGCAATATATGACAATCATCCGTTAATGTTTTTCCTGTGAAATGCGGTTTGTGATATGCACCATCGCATATCGGTGGTTTTGAGGTTTTGTAAGTGATATTTGAGGCATGCGATGCGATGAATGTTTTTAGTGCGTAGTTTCGCATTGCGATCTCACAATCTTAGAATTCCGCTTGTAAGGATGTATCCATTACCTTTTTGCGATGTGATATTCCTTTAAGGAATGTTTTTTATTCTATCTTATCATAAAACTTAAGTTTTTTAGATTTTCTAAGGGGTATTCTCCTAAGTCTATGATAATAAGTTTTATTGAAAAAAAAAAGAAATACAAGCACTAATCGATTTTAAATTTTTTTTACTAAGGGCCCCCACTTATTTAGTATTAGTGATAATACTAAATAAGAAGGGGGGTTGTTGCTGGCCACAACAGGTGGTATGGGGTCGTGATTTTGTGCTGGATGTGGTAATTTTTTAATGTTGCAGTGATTTTATTACCTACAAATTGTGGTCCTCCATCTGTAACTACGTCCCTTGGGAGGCCATATCGCACAAATATTTGGAAAAGGAACTATATTATAGAGTCCTCTGTAGCTCTTGGAAGTGCCTCTGCTTCAACTTATTTAGTACCATACTCTGTTGCAACTAGTATGTATGTTTTCTGATTTGATGGTGGGTTAATAGGACCAACAAAATCGAGCGCCCAATGCTCAAATGGCTCGATTACTAACTGTGGGTTCAAAGGAATTTCATCAGACTGTCCAGGGCATCTGGGCATCCTACCCTTTGGCAACTATCACAGGCTTGCACAAACTTTTTAGCATCTTTAAAAATTGTAGGCTAGTAATAGCTTGTTTGTAAAACCTTGTGACTGGTCCTGTGATCTGCGAAATGTCCGCCACATGGCTCATCGTGGCATGCTCTCAGGATGTCGAATATTTCATCTTCTCAGACGCATATTTTGATGTGCATATCTTCTCCTGTATGAAATAGGTAGCCCCCAATGCAAGAGAATCGGGTATTGCATTGTACTATCTGTTTTCGTTCATTGGGCATTAGATGCTTAGGTAATTTACCTACTACTAAATAATTTGCAACATTAGCATACCATGGGGTTCTGGCAGTAACAACAAACAAATTTTCATTTGGGAACTGATCTTTGACTACTGCTACGTTTGTTGGTTTTGGCATTCGTGAGAGAAAATCAGCTACAGGATTCTCTTTTCCCGATCGATCCTTTATTGTGATGTCAAATTCCTACAATAGAATCAACCATCTTGTTACTCTACCATTTGCAACAGTTTTATTTGCTAAAATTTTTATTGCAGAGTGATCTGTATATAAAAATATAGGATACCCAGTTATATAATGTCTAAATTTATTTACAACATGTATTACAACTAAAAATTCTTTCTCAGTCACATTATAGTTTAATTCAGCAGGAGATAGATTCTTCCTAATATAATAAATTGCATATGGTTTTTTTATCTTCGTCCTACCCAAGGACTGCTCCAATAGCTGTGTCTGAGGCATCAGATGAAATTTGGAATGGAAAATCCCAATTTGGGCCCCTTAGCACTGGGGTTGTTGATAGAAGCTTTTTCAGATCCTCAAAAGCATGGTCACATTTATCTGTCCAATTAAAATCAACATTCCCTGTTAGTGCATATAGAGGTGCAACTATTTGAGAATAATGCTCTATGAATCTTCTATAATAACCAGAAAATCCTAGAAAGCTACGTACCTCTGTTTGTGTGGTAGGAGTAGGTATTAGCAAAAGTATCTGAATTTTAGCTAGATCTACCTGTATTCCAGTTGTTGAGATATAATGACCTAAGATGAGTCCCTCGATCATCATCATGTGACACTTTTCATGGCTTAAGTAGAGCCTGGTGTCAATACACCTTTGTAGCACCTTTTCCAAAGTTTCTAATGCTGGCTCAAAATCATCTCCATAAGGTGTGAAATCATCCATATATACTTCGAGCCCTTCATTTATTAAATCTGAAAAGATGTTGAGAATGGCCCTCTGAAATGTGGCAGGGGCATTGCATAGACCAAAGGGTAAAACCCTGTAAGAAAATGTCCCCCAAGGACAGGTAAAAGTAGTCTTATCTTGGTCTTCAGGGGCAATCTGAATATGATTGTATCCACTGAAGCCATCTAAGAAAGAAACGAATTTCTTTCCTACTAATGTATCTAATACCTGATCAATGAAAGGAAGGGGAAAGTGGTCTTTCTGGGTTTCTTTGTTTAGTTCTTTGTAGTCTACACATATGCTCCACTTTCCATTCTTTTTTGGCACCACTACTAGTGGAGAAACCCACTTGTTGTCAGATATTGGATAAATAAAGTTTACATCCAAAATTTTTGTAATTCAGCTTTCACAATATCCTTAAGATGAGGGTTTAATCTTCATTGGGGTTGGCGAATGGGTCTAACATCTTTTTCTATATAAATGTGGTGCGTACATAACTGGGGGTCAATTCCTTTCATGTCTGGGTAATCCCATGAAAAATCTCCCTTATATTTTTTCAGTAGTTGGACAAATTTTTCTTCTTGTTCAACAATCAGATTTTTGTTAATATTCAGAGTTTTTCCTGGCTCAATTTAGTATAGTTTTGCTATTGTAAACATAAGTGGTAGGTATTGATTGATCATGAATGTCTTTCAGGGGATCTTCTTCTTCTTCATTATCAAATGCTGCCTTGATTATGTGACATTGGAAATGGGATCTGGTTTTTTGTTGGTTGATAAAACTGTTAATGATGTCATCCTCTGTTTGGTGTTTAAATTCAAGGGCATCTTCTATAATTAATGGTGATCTAATGTTTTATATGAGGTATGATACAGGTTGTTTCTTTATTTTTATTATTGTTAGGCTTGGCTAGGCTAGAGGGTATAAGGCTAAATTCTTGAAATAACTCCCTCTAGTTATAGTCATGCTGCCTTGCCAGTAGCCAATGTAGGCATCAACATTTTCCAGCCAAGGTCTACCTAAGATTAAAGGGTGTTCATCTAGCTGGTTTTTGGGGTTAATAATCAGGAAGTCAGCAGGATATTCCCAGGAGTCTACAGATACCATTACATCATGTAGTGTGCCTTCTGGCTTGACTACCGATCAGTCAGCCAATTCCAATAAGGTTGTTGTTGGGTCTAATGACGTAATGCCAAGTTTTTGACAAGTGGTGGTTGTTAGGATATTAATTTTAGCTCCCAAATCAACTAAGGCATTTGGAAATGATTGTCCATTGATTTTCACTGTAACTATAGGATTGCCTGGGTCCTCATACTTTACAGGTGCTTCTCTTCCTGATAGTAAGTCAGATAGAGTGCCAACTACTTGGATAGTTGGGTTAGTTTTTGTTCTCCTCATTGGCTTTCTTATGCATAGTTCTTTGATGGTATTTGCATAAATGGGAATATCTTGGATAGCTTGGAGGAGTGGGATTTTTATACACAAATTTTTCAGTTCTCCCAGAAGATCAAAATCAGGATGTTCTATTGGACGAGGTATGATTAGTCGTTATGGGAATGGTGGAGAAGAGGTGGTTTCTTGCTCATGAGTTTGTTGTGTAACCACATTCTCCTTTTGCAGTGTTTATTTTGAAGGTAACAAATTTTCAACTTGAACATTTTTGTCTCCCTCTGATTCTATTATGCATCCAGACCTTAGTTGAAGGTCGTAAGGGTCTCCCTTAACTTGGTTTCTAGTTCTGGTGCTTCAATTATTTGAACAGATTGAACTGGTCTATTATTAGTGTTTGGGTTGGGTTGGGCTGGGATTTGCGGTCTTAAATTGGTCTGGGGATTTTGTTGCAATGTATATGGTACTGGCAGTGTAGGTGGAGGGAGAGGAATTGTTCCAGCTGGTTGATTCATAGATCTTTGCCAGTTCGACTGCCAGGTCTGACTCTACGAGGTGGAGGGGGACCATTGTGTTGGATATGTATTATTTTTCCAAAATGGTGGACAGTAAGGAAAGTTTGGCCAATTGGTTTGATTTGGCCATGGTGGTGTAGGAAATGGCTGCTATGACCAACTGGGAAAGGGTGGTTGGTTTTGCCACATTCCATTATATTGCTGAGAATTATACTGAGGAGACTGAAAAGAAGAGGATGGATCAATGGGCATACCTATTTGTTGTGGTTGCCATTGACGGCGCTGATTGAGTAGGTATATTGTTTCTGTTTCTTCTTCTGCTTCTTTGTACACTGCTTTCAATCTCAAGAGTGAGGGGAAACTTTCTGTAGAGTGATATTTCGTGCAGATGGCACAGACTTGGAGTGTATCCAACGGGCACTATTTATGGCTATGTTTCTTTCTGAATCTAGGGTAGAATATTGCCAAATTTTGTTCTGCTTCTGCTTGCTTTTGTTTAACTTGCATGATATCAAGCTGCGTTGTCAGTGTCCCTAGAATATCAGTTTTGAAATCTTCTAGTAGATTACCAATTTCTGTGCGGGTTATACCTCCACCGTAGGTCTTGCTATCCCTTGTGATCATGTCACGTTCTGCTAGTTTTAGTCTTGTGCTGCCACTTGAACTATTGATACATAAATCAATAATGTCAGAAAATTTTTCCTAATATATATCACCTTTGCCCATGATGTTTAATGTTTCAACCCATTGTTCCTTCATCCCTTTAATTAATTTAGTTTTTAACACATAAACATGTAAGGGCAAGGATGCATAGGGTGATCTTTGGAGGTTGTATTGAAAGCGTTCTACGTATTCCTCCAATGTTTCATTAGGTTTTGCTGTCATATGAAATATTTCATCCTTTAATTCCCTAGACCTACAATAATCTTGATATTTCTTTAGAAAAGTAGCTTTCATATGATCCCAGTCATTTATAACACCTCCACCTAACCCCATAAACCATCGCGGAGCTGCTCCTTTTAATGTGGAGGGGAATAATTTTAACTTTTGGGGATCGATGGTATAGTCATACCTTTTGTATAATACATCGAATTCAAAAAAAAATGCATCTGGATCTTTCGATGTTAAGCCATGGAATGTAGGAATATGCTGGAGAGGAATGGCCTTCATTGGTGCATTAACTGCAGTGTCCACAATGGGATATTGCAGTGTGGAAGTTTGGGGTGGTTGCTGGTTGTGGGCCATTTGATCAAATATGTGCCAATATCCTTCTGAGATTTCTAGGGAATTATTCCTAGACTGGCTAGAAGGAGTAGGGATGACCTTAACAGCACTTCCTTGGCCCGAGATAATGAGTGTCCCTTGCTGAACTATTATCTGAGGGGATTTTGGTTCTTCAGGTTCTTCAACTTTGTTTTGGATGATTTTTACAACACTTCCCTTATCTGGGTTGCTTAGTGTTTAGAATACTTCAAGAGGGGATCCTAGTTTTTCTATTTCATCTGTTTCTCCTTCCCCTTCGCGGAGATTACTAGAGTTCCCTTCTTGTAAAGAAATTGGGTGAGAATTCTCAATTTCTTGAGAATCTTGCTCTTCTGTTTGACTATGCACCTCAGCAAAAGATACAGATGGTGATTATGTGGCTCGAAGGGAACTAGTAGGTTGTCTAGAAGAAATTTTTCTAGGGCCTACTAATGGCTAAGATTCAGCTCTTTTAATGATATTGTCGATAAAGGTTGTTCGCCCAAGGGTCACTAGTCCCTTATGTTTTTCAGGTTTGGGAGGAATTTCATTTTGTTTAAATTTTCTAGTCATTCAAAAAAAATGCAAGCATTCATTCCTACCTTAAATTTTCACTCAATTCTACTGTGAAGCGAGTAGATGAACGAGCATGTTCCTCGCTTGGTATGCAAGTTCTTACCTTCTGTTTTTAATACCCAGTTCTTCCCTAGCAGAGAAAATCAAATATACATCACTCTTTTCTAAATAGCTACACTCTCCCCGGAAACGACGCCAAAATGTTGAGGTATAAAAGGTGTCCTTTTAAATCCTATTTATCCTACATTAATTATCAATCCAGGTACAGATTTTTATCTCAAGAGTGTACTCAGTCTGAGGTTGCAATTCAATCTAAGAGTAATTCTCTTCAACATGTAGTACAGTGTCTTAAATACAAGAGTAAATAGATGCTTGAAAATGAAATCTAATTACAACAATATGAAACTCAATGTTCTGAAGTTCAATCACTCACCCAACAATCATCAGTCAATGATGAAGTAGTAATAACTCTTTCCTCTATCAACTGATATAAATGAAATCAAATATAAATAAGGTAATCAATCTGAGAACGTAGGTAGTAACAACCAATGTCCTTTACAGTTGATGATCTTACATTCCACACTAAAGTAATTAAATGGAAATGGTAACTATGTTAAATCACTAACACTGCTAATGAAAATAGACTAAGCAAGCTTTCTGTAATAACACTCCAAAGCAAAACCAAAATCTTGCAAGAAAGAAATAAACAGTAAAGTTAATTAACATAAATGAACAACAAATCTATTTACTAGAAATGAACAGCAAACTATTCAATGAAATGAACAACAAACTATTTAATGGAAATGAACAACAAATCTATTTAATGGAAATGAAAAACAATCTATAATAGTGAAGTTCTATATCTAAAAATCATAACAATACAAATTATAAAGGAATAAATACTCTTATTATGTGGAAAGGAACAACAACGTGATTCACTGATGCAACACATAAATCATTAAACAATAAGCTGTAAACCAAGATAACTGTGAAGCAATGCGGTTAAAGGAAATGAAAACTAATGCAAACCGTCACACGAATGGAATTGGAAAGTAAAGGTACAAATAACAAGTGGATCCAGCAGGGCCAGGCCCTTAGCCGTCAGTGAAGCACCGCCGAACTACTCCAGCATCAAATAATGGAACGACAACCTAATTATGTATTAATCATATGTAGCAGAGTTTACAAGCAATCACACTCTGTTGTAATTAATTAGAGTCGATGAATCAATCATGAAATTATAAAAGTAAATCTGAATAATCATAATATGTCTCTCCCTGATTTCTACAACCGTTGTTCTTTTATAACAACCAACAGATGAAGCAAGAAGTATAGATAACTTTGAGCAGTGATCCCTCAGGTCGAGATCCTGAGGGATTCACTCTATCTTCCAACTTTAGTTATCGTTTTGTCCTCTTGTGTTGATGCCGTGCTGTTCCTTTCTTTACTTTGACTGTGCACTCAGATCTTGATCTTCCTGTCTGGATATGGCCTTTTTTTAAAGGGACAACAGTTACACCTACCTTGTCTTTTCCTCCCGAATGGCGGCTTCCTACTTCATCTAGTTCCTATATAGAAGAAAATACAATATTTATTTAATTTCGCAATAAGAACTAATCTCCTCAATTCTATTGTAATTATTCAATATATTATCATTCTAGAATATAAAGGAGTCATGATTAAAGGAAAAATATAAGGAAATACATGGCAAATGCATACCTTTTCCAATGCTCAACAGTAGGCGGGGTGTAAAATTTTCCAAATCGAAGATCATTAGGTTCGAATCTTGAAGATCTACGGCTCCTATGGCTGACAATAGTAATTTTCTTTGTGCCGGACATGATTGCAACACTTCCAAACTCGACATAAATGGATCCTATTATCTCAATGAGTTGTTTATTTAAATGGCTTATTTCTTGAATTCCTTGATCATCAAGATAGATTTATGGTTTATGAATTCATCTATATTATGCAGGTGCTTCTGATTCTTTCATTTTTTTATTGCAGATCCTGAAAGGAGACGTATTCAAAGAGATAGGAAAGAAAACTACAATCCATGCTAGACTACAGGTAAGTCCTAAATCCTTCATTATAGATAATTCTAGATCAAATTTAATCTAGAGAAAGTAGTTTACATCTATCTATTTTTTGCTAGTTATCATAGGATACTAGGGAGATCTGTCTTGTCCACAAGAACAATTTATCCATCCAACAAAATGGTGACCATACTCGGGATAGAATCCTATTTCAAGGGATTAAGTTCCACATACCAAGGGGTAAGCTCCTTTAAGGGAGGGATGAATGTACATGAAAGGAGAGAACTTTCCACCGAATAATTGCTTCCAGAAGATTCCAAATTCAACTAGCTAGGCTTCCAAATTTTACTTCCACCTTCACTTTACCTTTTACAAGAATCGGCACCTTTAATGAAGAAAAAGTGCGGTTGGTTATGCATTTTCTAGAACAAATAGATGTGGCACCCCAGGTAATACTAAGAGAAAGTGTGGTACAAGTATTTTTTTGACTTTTATAAGTTTTTCTCTCAATTTCAAGGATTGGTTTTAGGAACTTGATGTTTGTAGACTTCTAAGGGAGTATTGTATGAGTAATGATGAACCCATACAGATAGTAAAACGTCATGATGAAAATTTTAGTGTAACATGTGCCCTTAAATTATTATTGTTAGGTCAGCTAGGATTACATTGTGGCCCCACTAGGATTACATTGGGCCCCATGGAATCCTATATATAGAAAGGAGGTTTTGTAATTTGTATCATCCAAGAATTGTTCATTCATGTAATGTATTGGAGGTTTCCCCCTCGAAGTGGCTTATTTCTAAGGCATTGATATCTCTTTTATTCTATTTTTGGAGCTGGTTTCACAACACATAATGCTTGAATTTGTTCAATGCATGGACAACGGCCAACATATCCTTCTCAGTAGCAATATAATTAAGCTCGGCTTTGGACAAATTCTTGCTGATGAAATAAATTGCATAAGGGATTTTGTTTTCTAATTGTCCTAATGCTGCACCTACAGCTTTTTCTTATGCATCAGTGTGGATGTGGAAAGGCAGAGTCCAATTTGGACCTCAGAGGATGGTGGCAATATTCAACTGCTCCTTAATGACCTCAAAAGCCTCTTGACAAGGACTAGACCAAATAAACTCAGAATATTTGGCCAATAACCCAAATAATGGCGAAGCCATATTTCTGAAATCTTTGATGAACCTTTTATAGTAATAAGCTAAGCCTAAGAAACTCCTGACATCTTTCTTCTTTTGAGGAGAAGGTACCCTTTTAATGATAGTGATTTTGTTCGGGTCTACTTGTATTCCTACTTGGGATATTGAGTGTCCTAATACAACCCCTTTCTTCAATAATTCACACTTTTTTAGGCTTAAGGAGAGATGCATCTCAACACACATTCTTAGTACTTTACCCAAATTGGAGAGAGCTTCCTGGAAGTCATCCCCATATGGTGTGAAATCATCCATGTAAATTTCGATAGAGTCATGGACTAACTCAGAAAATATGCTCAGGACATCTCTCTGGAAGGTGATTGGGGCATTGCATAGCCCAAAGGGTAGGAATATATAAGAAAAGGTACCCCAAGGGTAGGTGAAAGTATTATTATCCTCGTCTTCAAGGTTGATTTGGATCCGATTGTACCCACTGAACCCATCTAAGAAGGAAAATAACTTCTTCTCTACAAGGCCATCTAGGACTTGGTCTATAAAGGGCAAAGCGAAATGGTATTTCTTGGTGGCTTTGTTAAGTTCTCGATAATCAACACAAATTCACCACTTCCCATTCTTCTTTGGGACTAGGACAAGAGTAGATACCCACTCACTGTCGAATATAGGATATATGAACCCCGCATCCAATAGTTTCTGCAAATATTATTTGACTATGTCCTTTAGAGTAGGTTCATTCTTCTTTGGGGTTATCTCACAAGCTTACATCCTTCTTTGATGTAAATTTGATGTCTTCATATTGAAGGATGCACCCCTTTCATGCCCTTGTAATCCCAAGCAAATGCTTCAAGATTTTCTTTCAAAAACTAGCATATCTTCTTCTCTTCTTAATTTGATAGGTTTGGATTGATTTTTAGAGATCTAGATGGGCCAAACTAGACAACCTTGGTGGTTTCAGAGGTTGTCTCAACTAATTTCACTTCCATATAAGGTTGGCTTTCAAACTCTTTGACTAGGGTTTTGAGAGGAGTGTCAGTGGAGGACTGGTTTTGAATGGCATGCTCGATGAGTTCATCTTCATCAAGCTGCCCCCTCTAAGGATAACACCTATGGTACACATAGGGGCAGTGTTATATAACTCATCTTCTTCATCCTCCAACCATATATGGAGATCATGATCAATGGAAGGCTGGGCTGGAGGATATAACACTAGTTGTTTAGACAAAGGCCCATTTTTATAGTCATGTTTCTGGCCCGAAAACTAATATAAGCATATGCAGTGGCTAACCAAGGTCTCCCTAAGATGAGAGGATAACCATTAAACTTGGTTTTTGGTTGCAGGACCAGGAAATTTGTAGGATACTCCCAAGATTCAATGGTAACCATAACATCCTCAACAATTCCTTCCGGAGTTACTGTGGACCGATTTGCAAGTTGTAGAACTATTGTGGTTTTCCTCAAAGTACCTTGGAGATTAAGTTTTAACATAGTTTCCTTGGTCATGATATTGATGGTAGCCCCTATATCAATCAGAGTGTTGGGGACTATGACACCATCTATATGTACATGAACAACTGGACTACCAGGGTCCAAATAATTTGGAAATATCACCTTCCCCGGCATTGGGTTAGATAGTCGTCCTACCACATTGATTGTGGGGGTATCTCTCTTCATCCTTCTAGGTTTCTTGAAGAAATTTTCTTTGATGAGCCTATTGTAGATAGGGGAATCCTTAATGGCCTAGAAAAGTGGTATCTTTACACACAAATTTTCCAATTCTCCCAAGAGTTCAGTCTCCTCTGGGGTGTGCCGACTAGGGTGGATCAAGCACTCAGGAAAAAAAGGTTGTTGGATCTTAATGTTATCTTATTCCTTTTCCTCCTCAACCTCTACAAGTGGAGATGGGGGGTGGTTGTCTAGGAGTAATATTCCCGACCTGAGATTAACCTCCTATATCTCTGGGACATAAACTAAATGGGATTTTTCTCCACTGGAAGCATGATGTGCCTATCTGTTGTTTGGGTTCAGATTAGGCTATGTAGGTATAGGTAGCCTAGGTGGAGAAACATGAGTAAGCTAAGGTTGAGGTTGGGGTGGAAGCATTAGAGAAGGTAGTTGATATTGTTGAGGCCTCCACCCTTGGGATGGATTGTTCCACTGAGGTTGTTGTGGAACATAGTACTGAAATGGTTGGTTTACTAGCTGAGGATGATATAAAGGGTTAGAAGGCCAAGTAGGAGGTGTAGAAAAAGATGGAGGAGTGGGGGTGTACCACGGTTGCATGGGTGCACTCTAATTGTTTTAACAGTAAGAGTGAGGTGCACCTTGCATACCTTGTTGATATGGTTGAGGGCCCTAAGGCTTTCTCTAGTTGATGAAACAAAGTTTCTTTGGCATTATTTCCCCACCTTGATATACAAATTTAAGTCCAGGTAAGGAGGGACACTTCTCTATGGCGTGATTCTCTTCACAGACTAAGAAAACCTCCATGACATTCAGTGGACATTTATTTCTTGGGTATTTCCTGGTACATTTAGGAAAAAATATGGCAAGGGCTCTCTCTGCTTCCTCTTGCTTCCTTTTGACCTGCATTGTGTCCATTTGTAAAGAAAATGTGTGCAACATGTTATTCTTGAAGTCCTCTAGCATGTTTCCAATCTCATGTTTTATGAAGGTGGAAGAGCAAGGGGTGTTGGATGTACTTTGTCTAGTTCTTCCCTTCTTCCTAAATTCCCTAGAATGGTTCCGGAAGACAATTTTGATTGTTTCATAGGGTTGTTGGTAGATATCCTCCTGATAACATATTCAAGGTTTCTATCATCTCTTCACTGATCCCTAGAAGAATTACAATTTTGAGTGAGTTAGGATCAAGAGTACAGTTGGTTCTCTTATAGTTCAATTGAAACCTCTCTTCATAATCCTCTAGGGATTCATCAGGCCCTAGATTCATCCTAAATATCTCATCCTTTGTTTCCTTGGACCTACAGTAGTCTTTGTACTTGATGTTGAAGGTCTCTTCCATCTGTGCCTAGGTAGTGATGCTATCCCTAGGCAGACCCATGAACTAGTGCAAGGTTGTATCCTTAAGGGTGGATGGGAATAGCTTCGACTTTTGATCATCAAAGGTGTATTCATAAGTCCTACAGAAAACAAAAAATTCAAACATGAATGTGTCAGGGTTATCAGAGGTAAGTCCATGGAAGTGTGGAAGATTTGAGGGGCTAATGTTTTTCATCTCAGTGTCCCCATATACCTCTCTTATGGGAAAGGCTCTATGGGTCCCAACCATGGTTAAGATAGGTGAAGCAAGTCCCTCAGTTGAAACAAGGTCTTCTTCTTCTTCCCCAATAGGATCCTCAAAAAATTCAGGAGGCTCTCCTATAGGGGTTTCAATCTCATTGCCACTGAAGAAGAGTGAAGGGTGGCTAGGAGGTGATGTGGGGGTTTTAGGTAAGGTTTGCCTTTGAGTATTCATAGTCCTACGAGGCATGAAAATCATATCTTTTTTTGTACTTTTTCAATATTTTTGAAGTGATATGAAAAGAAAGGAAACCAGAAAAAAATGCTAAAACAAAATCAAAGTATCTACTAAACACCTCCCCGGCAACAACGCCAAAAAGTGGTGATCCCTAGTATTGCACCAAGAATGCAGCAACTCCCAGGGGCTACCCTACTTTACTTATCAACATGGGGTTCATACAAACTTTGAGGTGACAGTGTTATATACACAACAGATGCATTATGTTCATGTCATTCTCTTCTACTTCAAAAAAGGGTGTTATTTCTTAAATTATGAGAACAATTGGAAATTAAATTGCTAGAAGGAAATGAAAGAAAGGAAAATGAACTAAATTTTTGGAAAGGAATTCCAAGAATGAAACTAATTTAATTTGCAGAAAACAGATAATATAAAGGAAATTAACTCGAAACCACACTTAACTTGGAGAAACGGCTAAATGCACTCTACCTATCCTATGATCTATCTACCATACTTCTATATATGCAACTAAACTATCCATGCCTTAATTTTAATTTTAAAAAGAATTAATTTTCAGCTTAGAGGGAAGAAAAAAGGGCTAAGAGGTGTAATGGGGGGTTTAACATATGAAATTAGGTTTTGAAGTGGAAGGAGGGGGTTATACACCTAGAAAAATTTATGATAGCATGAGAAATTGTTTTGGAGCAGAGATAGAGGGTTAAACCCTTAGGAAACCCTATTATAACGCAATAAATGACTTCGAAGTGAGAAGAACTCAGAAATGCGATGGATAGCGAAAGTTGCAATGTATGATGTCGAAATCGAAACTTCACAAGTTTAAATGGATGGTATTAAGGACTTAACAGAATGACTAAATGGTGCGCAGTGTGAAGAGTGACGTGGCAGATTGTGAATTGAAATATCGCAAGTTTATAAGGATAGAGGTAAGGATTAATGGGAATAAACTAAATGGTGCGTAGTGCGAACTGCGAAGAGTGACGTGGCGGTTCGCGAATCGCAATATCACAAGTTTACAAGGTTAGCGGTAAGGATTAATGGGAATAAAATAAAATGTGCGAAGTGCGATTTGCATTGTGGTAAAGGTCGCGGGCGATGATTTGAGATGTGATAAGTTTTGCAGGATGCGATTTGCGATGTGGTAAGTTCTACGAGATGTGGTTTGCGAATTGGTAAGTTCTATGGGATGCGATGTGTGATGTGGTAAGTTCTGCGGGATGCGATTTGCTATGTGGTAAGTTCCGCAGGATGTGATGTGCGATGGGGATGATGTGGCGATGAAAAAAGGTAAGAGTTGCGATTTACGATTTTGAAATTACAAAGAATGAGTGGTGAGTCTTAACGGTAGAAGGTAACTGGTGCGAAGTGTGATTTTCAATTTCGCAATATCTCAATCGCAAGGAATGGGTGATAAGTGTTAAGGTAATCGTTAAATGTTGTGATTGCAAAGTGCAACGTACGGTGGAGGGAGTATAGAGGAGAAAAGGTGAAGGTTGGATTTTCGGTGGTTCTGTATGGTTTTTCACATGTTTTTCGTAAAAAGGGTAAGGTGGCCATGAACAAAGAAAAATTGAGAAGTAAGGCTAAAGAGATTAAGGGTGCTCAAAAGAAGGTAAGTGAAATGCTAAGGTGAGAAGTAAAGGAGGGAAATGGAAGCGTAAGAGTAGTGCTCATAAGTGAAGCACACCTATGGATTCATGTACGGGAAACATATAGAAATGCGGGATGAAATAGTGAAGGAAAGGCTTAGACTTGGTAATACAAATTCTTCCCCGAACTCAAACAGAAAGAAATTTTGGCCTGTGGGAAGGTCTTCCCCTAGGAAGATAGAGATACATAAAGACCCAGAAAAAGAAGAATTTCAAGTACTCCAATTCAAAGATAACATCCTACCTAGAGGACTTGTCCCTTTGGAGGAACTAGTTGATTTCAATGATGTGGCCAGAAAAACCAAAGATGGAACCTATAGAAGCAAACATTGAGGAGTGAAATTTGGGCAGTGAGCAGGACCCTAAGATGATAAAGTTATCAAATACACTGCCAGCATCCACAAAACAAAAATACATTGCTTTTTTTAAGGAGTTCATTGATGTGTTTTCTTGGAGCTATGCAGACCAGAAATCTTATGATACTAATATTATCCAGCACGAGATTCCAGTCAAGGAGAACTAGAAGCCTTTCAAACAGAAACTCTGTAGGATAAATCCTTTCTCAATTCCCTTGGTTTAGAAGGAGATCAAAAATATGTATGATGCCTAAATAATAGACCTAATCAGATACTCTGAATGGGTTTCCAATATTGTGTCGGTAAGAAAGAAAACAGGCGAGATCAGACTGTACATTGACTTTAGAAATCTGAACAAGGTATCACTTAAGGAAAAATACCCTTTACCAAAGATGGACCACATATTGCAAAGGGTAGTGGGCTCTAGAAGGATCTCTTTGCTAGATGGATTTTCAGGGTATAATCAAGTGCTGGTGCATCTGGATGGTCAGAATAAAACAACTTTTACTACTCCTTGGGGAACCTTCATGTATGTAAAAATTCCTTTTGGTTTAATAAATGTTGGTGCCACTTTCCAGAGAGAAATGGATATTTATTTTTCAGAAGAAATTGGTATTTTCATTGTGATCTACCTTGATGATATTACATTATATTCAAAAACCGATGAAGAACATTTGGCCCCTTTGAGAAGACTTTTTGAAAATTGCAGAAGGTTCATATTATCGCTAAATCCCAATAAATTATTGTTTTATCTTGAAGAAGAAAAGCTTCTGGGCCATATTATATCTGAAGAAGGAATCAAGATTTATCCTAGAATAATTTAGGGCATACTTCAAATGAGTTATCCCAAGAACATCAAAGAGCTTCAATATTTCATTAGAAATATAAATTTCTTGAGAAGGATTATACCAAACCTTGCAGAATTGCTGATAAACATCATTAACATGCTCAAGAGAGATTCAGGAGTTAAGTCGAGCATGGAAGCTAAAAATCCATTTGACTTGGTAAAGCAGGCACTCACTAAAGCACCAGTTCTGATCAGCCCTGATTTCACCAAGGATTTCATTATTTTTTCCTTTGCATCAGTGCACACTATTGTTTTTGTATTGCTGTAGAAAAATAGGGAAGGACTGGAGTAGCCCACAGAATTTTTTAGCCAAGCTTTGATGGATGCACCTTTAATGTACAATATCATATAAAAATATGCCTTTGCTTTGGTTAAAGCACTGAAGGATTTTAGGGTCTATGTCCTACATTCACATAGCATTGCCTTTGTGCCCAACATAGTTGTCAAAGATATCCTAATGCAGAACCCTAATGGGAAGAGAGGTAAATGGATTGCCATAATTCTGGAATATGATTTAGAGATCAGGCCCACCAAGTTGATCAAAGAACACGATTTAACCAAACTGATGGTTGAAACCAATTTTCAAGCACTAGATATCAACATGATCCCTTCATTGGATGAACAAGAGGAGTTGGTGAATCCACCTATCAGAGAATCATTCTTGAATTCTCCCTGGTACAAAGATATATTATATGATCTATTTAATTTAAATGCTCCTCTTGGTTTGTCCAAAACAAAAGCTAGATTCTTGAAATTGAAAGCTGTAAAATTTTGCATTCTAGAAATTTTCTTATACTGGAAAGATTCTAGGGGCATATTGCTTAAATGTTTACTTAAGGAAGATGCAGATAGGGTTATGCAAGAATTTCATGAAGGGGATTGTGGAGGCCATCTCTACTATAAAATCACTGCTAAAAAGATCCTTAGGGCTGGTTTCTATTGGCCTACTCTTTTCCCAGATATCCACAAAATGGCAGCTACCTATCACAAATGTCAAATTTTTGAAGGAAAAAGAAATTTGTTGCCTTTTCCCTTATAGCCAATATCTGTTGAGGCTCCTTCCAACAATGGGGTTTAGACTTCGTTGGAGAAATCCAACCCTCCTCCTCTGCCCAGCATAAATGGATCCTCACTGCTATAGACTATTTTACCAAATGGATAGAAGCCATTCCTTCCATAACTACTACTAAATCAGTGATTATCAAATTCCTTGAAGCTAACATCATGTCTATATTTGGTTGTCCTAGGAAAATCATCATAGATAACGTTACTTCTTTTAGGTCCAAGAAAATGGTGGATTTTTGCCACAAATATCACATCTCTTTGGGGAATTCAATAGCTTATTACCCTCAAGGTAATGGACTACCTGAATCCTCCAACAAGAGTTTGGTTAACATCATAAAGAAGTTGCTGGAAGACAACGAGAAATCTTGGTATAACAAATTGGTGCATGCATTGTGGGCTGACATACTGACAACTAAGAAATCAAATGGCATGTTCCCATACCAGTTGGTCTATGGGATGGATGCATTTTTCCCAACATCCTTAGGAGTGCCAGACATGAAAATCACTCAAGAGGTACAAGCTGAATAGAATGATGTACAAAGAAGAATAAGTCATACCATTCAGCTACAAAAATCTAGAGAAAAGGTTTACAACAAAACTTAGGTGGTGCAAGAAAATATAAAGAATATCTTTGACAAGAGAGCAAAATCAAATTATTTCAATATTGGAGATAAAGTAATGAAATGGGATTCCATAAGAGAAGATAAAGGTAAGCATGGAAATTTTGACATCTTGTGGAAAGGCCCATATATCATTCATTTTTTCAGGGGAAATAATGCATTTTTTCTGCAAGAGATGGATGGAACAGAGCTGCCTGGACATCTTGTCAATGGCAGGATGTTGAAACATTACTTCTCCTAAATATAGAGAAATTTCCCACTCCATTGTAAATACCACAATTTTTGGTTCAAATCTTGTTTTTAAAGGCCACCATTTTTGTGCTGAAAAAATAGTAAGACAGATTCATAAAATAGCAAGAGAAGATTCATGGAAATTACTGGAGAGAAGAAGTATACAAGGCTACTGTTCTTGATGTTCTTGACACTTCCCTAAGAAGAAGTGCCATCCCCAGCTGGAGCCACTGTTAGAGTCCTATAATTTATTGTATCACAAGGTGACTGTGTATTTCTTACTTAGAAATTTTCATATGGTACATATTTCAATATTCAAAATAATTTTCGAAGAAGATAAAAAGATACAAAAATAAGAACAAAAGAGGGTGTTAAAAAAGGAAAAGGAAATCCCCCCAAAAAATTAATATTTCTGAAAGAGCTGCAAATCCAAATTCCACTGCTATTTAGAAAAGTTTGTTCAATCATACAGTGTAAGCATGATTGTACAATTTTGAATTTATTGTTGATAGGTTAGAAAATGAAGATTCTCCAAACCATTTAATCTTGGCTTATCAGTAGATAGGTAGAAAATGACATTGGTTCAACAACTTAATCTGAACCAATAGGAGAAATAAGGGATAGATGGTATGTTATAAATTTAGAAGAAAAATGATTTCAGGGTCTGCAAGTATAAATGTACCCTAAAAGGAAGAAAAAGTGTTAGATTGGTACTTTGGGTAGGTAGATACATTGAAAAGGCATCAAAATTCAATTTTTCCTATGATGAAAGAAGAAAAAATAAAAGATAAAGGAGTCGTTATACTCCAAGGTCTGAAAGGGGTGATTTTATAAAGGTTAGGGACCTTATGTATGTTTCTAATCCTAAGTCCTGAAAGTGTTCATTACTCCTTATTTTCCCCTTTCTGCTCATATTTTCTTTATCCTAAGTCCTATCCAAGCCCTTCCAAATCCCAATCGCACATTGCAAATCACAAATTCCAAAGGATAAGAAAGAAATATCACAACAAAAGGGAAAAAGTGTGATTTCCGAAGAGGGTGGGACCTGATCGCATAACACAAATCACAAATTTTAACCTTTCACCTCTTGCTACTCATGACAAAATCTGTGATCTATGAGTCGTGGGTGGGCCTGCCTTTTCCTTGCCACGTCATCCCCTCTCGTCGCACATCACACGTCGCTAGTATTAATGTTTACCCTCGCTTCCTCACCACAAAAACTCCCCGAATGCGATCTATGGGTGGCCCCACCTCCCTGCCACATCACCTCCCACCATCGCCCTTCGCACATCACAGGATTTAACTTTTCACTACTTATAAACTAAAACTTTCGAACTGTGATTATGATATAGTATTAGGACCCCATATTTCTTACCACGACTACTCCCGCCTTCTCCTTTCATCCTATCCCATCACCCCCGCCAACATAGTCGTTGTGCCATAAAAGACTCGGTTTGTTAGCCAACAGACCCATACCACCTCCACTTCACCAAATCGCTATTTTAGAGCTAGAATTCAGCATAACTACAAAGTTTACTTTGTCTGTTATTTTCAAAGTGTTGCAGGTGTGAAATGAACATGTATTATTAGAGAAAGTGAGAGTTGTCGACAAATATCCATTTGTTTATCAAAGAAGAGTTGTCAGCTCTCTGTGAACCAGATTATAGTGCTCCTTTGGACTGTTCAACCCAGTCACGATTCGTCCCTGTCATATCCCTTCCCCGGTACTAATCCATAGTTATTTCCCTTTCTATGTTCCCCCTTCTGTCATCCCATTCTTCATTATAGGTTGAGAAAGGATATATATTGAAGAAGCATGCCTCCCAATAACGATGAAATGGCACAGTGGACACATCAACACTGCCACCGATTGATTAGAAGTGCCAGCATCACATCATTTTTAATGATCCAGAAAAGGCGGCCCAAAAGTAAAGTCAGATGTAAAATCTACCCATTGTTGCCTCTTTGCAATGATCTCAGCCACCTCCAAGCCACTTTTTGGATTCACGAAGAGCCCCCTAAGTTTTTCATTCATGAAGAGCAGCTAAAATTAACTCTACAAGCGGTGTTTTGTCAGAGATTTTTGTCCGAGCCTTGCATGGCCACACTTGTATATTTTAGTTTAAACTATAATTAATGAAGGTTGCCAAAGTAGATCATGGTAATCGACTTAAGTTTTAGTTAAATGTTGCTTGAATTTTCATTATCAAGGATTGGACATTGTCAAACTCTGAATTGTAAGAATCATTGTATTAAGGCATAATATTTTTTTGAGATGGGCATCAATAATAAGAGACCGTTCACAGGATTCTTGAGCTATGTTAACGGTGATGTTTTTTTCCTCTGTGTTAATGTTTTCTCTATCTTTCATGCTGTGCATTGATTTATCTGATCTTAAAACATAAAATTTATATTAAGATTTGATGAGAGAGCACATTATTTATGCTTGTGTTTACTATCTTAATGTTTTCTTCTGAAGTATGTTTAAATAATTCTTAATTTCTCTTTAGCTATCACTGAACTCACTGCTTTCTTTCATATCATATTCACACTGCCAGCAAGATATAGCCTGCATAGTTAGCTTTCCATGTGAATGCCCTTAAAAATTTGATACATAATCCAACCTTTTATGACTCCATAGCCTAATGGATTAAGTTTCACAATTCTATCTTTCCAACCACATAATCAATCAAAATAAACAACCCTCATAATTTCTATAACTAGCCTAATATTAGCATTTATATCCATCAAGCTAAATAATAAAAATAGAGAGAGCTCTCTCTGAGTCTAGGAAGGCTAGGCCCTGGACTCCAAAGTGGTTTGATGTTGTCCTCCATCGTTTATTCTTGCCAGTCTAATAAATTATAGGGCCAAAATAGTAGGAACATATTCCACTGCTCAGAAGAATTATGATATACCCAGTCGAGAGTGTCCCAAATCTCTTTGGAAGTACCCTTACCAGATACATGGAAGACTATATGGTATCAGACTCCATCTAGGATCCACTGCTTTTCCTTCACCATATATTTCCTGTATTCCTTTAGCTGATCTACATCCTAAGGAACTGTTGCCACATTATCTACATAGGATTTTAGGCCATGTTAATCTAGCAGGAAGGACATCCTATATTTCCATATGAAAAAGTTGGAGGCTCCCTACAACCTATCCTGATCTCTAATCCCAACTATGGCCATGTCTTAATCTGATAAAAAATATTCCTCTTTCACGTTGCTCGGTTGTTGAGTATACTACACACAGTGCCTTTTGGAGTGAGAAACTTTGCTCACAACTTCTT
Source organism: Pinus albicaulis (assembly GCA_034641835.2). NCBI lineage: Eukaryota > Viridiplantae > Streptophyta > Pinopsida > Pinales > Pinaceae > Pinus > Pinus albicaulis. The sequence goes on along the minus strand of CM076570.1, from coordinate 12,679,881 downwards.
CCAATCCGCAAAATAAAAATTGGATTTCTAGAACTTGAAACCCCCTAATATAATTTCTCTTTGTGTGTTCCTTTATCTTCCACCCAATGTTGATTCTAGTACTACAAACTGCTGCAAAACCTTCTACGAAGAAACAAGGAAATTTCCTAGAAAATATTATTGAGTTGTTTCTTCCTCTGCCTATGGAATCACTATATCTAGTAAGTATAATTTTTCTGCCAACATGATCCTTTCCTACCGATCCCTCTAAACAATTAATTTTTTCTTCTACTTCTGAGCTTCCCCTTCTGATAAAAAATTCCCCCAATACCATGTGAAAATTTCATTACTAAAATTTCTATTGCAACAAGTAGAATTATTTATTATAATTATAAATTAATTATTTAGTTTATTCATACAAAAAAATGAAATAATCACATTGCAATATTCACAAAAATACTATGAAATATAAAAGCGTTGGAAACTAAGAAATGATAGCACACACATATAAAAAAATGACACTGTTATTTTTGGAAAAAAGTCCCTGAAAATCCCAACTTGGGGAAACTAGTTGAACAGTTGAGGGTTTTTATTATTAAGCAACATTGAGAAATTCCAAGTACAATAAATATTGTCAAATTGGTGAATTTATCTATGAAAAATACTGGAAATTGTTTTCTGAGGGAAATTTACCTCTCCAAGCAATCTTGAAACTTGACTGCCTCTAAAAATCTAGTCATCTAACCAACTATGCATAGGCCCTGTGTCACTATAGTGCAGTCCCTCAAATTCTCTTCCTAAATGAATTTTCAATCTAGTCATCCTTCTCACTACTGAGTGGGAAAATTCTTCTCCAACTCCTTGGAATCCATACTCTTCTTCCTGGATAAAATATCGGCCTCCTCTTTTTGACTCTCCAGGACTGGAAAATTTCCCCTAGACTCACTATATCTGCTCCTCCCTATCTTTGCTTCCCTTATCTAGCTTGAAATCTTCTGGGAACTATTGTTTCTCTTTGGAAAATCGAATTTCCCAAGGAAATCGATATCATGTGTGTATGTTCTCCATCTAGCCATTGGTATCCTCTTATAATATCCATTTGGGACTCCAATGGCCAATATTAAACCATAATCGATGGCTCAGATCATTTCTGGATCAATCCATGTGAGTTTATAGATTATTAACACCTTTCTCAATTAATTCTTATTAATTAACCCCTTTTCCTAAGTTTAGACTTAGGAAATATTTAAAAATAGTTAATAATATAATTGAGACACTTCTAGGTGGAATTTCCATAAATGATTTCTAGGTTATGGAGAACCCATGTGTTTTAGCCTCTCCACAAAGTCTCGATACTATAACACTTTTGATGCTACAAAAAATAATAGGAGAAACTTCTAGCTGCAAAGAAGGAGCCTTGATCAAATCCACAAGATATTGTGGAGGAAGCACATGTGGAGGATCAAAGATAAGATCAAGTGGAGGCACCCACTCACAGAGAGCCTTTGCAAGAATGGAGGAAGAGAACCACGGAGGTAAAAATATTGGTGTAGGATGCCTAGGAGCATGTTGGAGCTCCTAGTTCCTTGTGAAAACAGAGGATATCACCAGAAAAATATAACAGATATATGGCACTTATGACATAACTAATTGATTATGAGACTTCTTTATTTTATGAGGCAGTTTCCTAGTAGGTGTGGGTATATTCCATGGTGGAGGAGTATGACTCCATCATGAAGAATTATTATTGGGAGGTTCTTCCTAGACCTAAGGGAAAATCTATTATTGGCTCCAAGTCGGTGTATAAGGTGAAACATGTAGCTGATGGTAGTGTTGAGGAGTACAAGGAAAAATTTGTGGCCAAAGGCTTCTCATAGGTAGAGGGAGTTGATTATGAGGAGACATTTTTCCTTATGGAAATATATTTCTTTGGAGGTGTGGCGGGAAAATGTGCAACTATTTTTTGGTCAAGGAAAGTACACCTCTGAAATCCTTCAGAGATATCACATGTTGGATTTCAAGCCCATGGAAACTACTCTAGATACTAACTAGAGGAAAGAGGATGCTTATATAGGAGGGGTAGTAGATAGGTTGATAGGGTCCTTGAAGTACCTGATGAACACAAGGCTCAGTATTTGTTTCGAATTTAATCAGTTTAGAGAGCTTATAGTGGAGCCTACAAAGCTTCACTCGAAAGAAGAATAATATGTTCTCAAATACCTGAGAGGTGAAATAAATTTTGGTTTATGGTATAGGAGGACTAATTGAGGGAAACTCCAAGGCTTCACAAATGCATATTGGGAAAGGAATCCATAAAATAGGAAGAACACATCAAGAGCCATATTTAGTGTTATGTCAGCAACAGTTTCTGGGTATAGCAAAAAACAAAGATATGTAGCATTCAAATCAGCAAAGAACAAGTATATGGCTTCTAGTCAAGCGGCATGCAAATTTATTTGGATGAGGAAGATTTGGGTTGATATCTTCAATCAGGGGATGGATACTACATTGATTCACTATCATAATAATATTTGTTTCAAACTCTCTAAAATTCTAGTGTTTCGTGATAGGTCCAAGCATATGGACATTAGGTACCATCACCTAAGAGATTTTGTGTAGAGAAGGATCATCATGTTACAATACATTCCCATAGAGGTGTAGGATGAAGACATTTTGACAAATTATTTTTCAAGAGGAAAGTTCGGGTTCCACAAGAGCAAGATAGGGGTGGTTCATAACCCTTTTCTTGTTAAGAGGGATTGTTAAATTGTAGCAATAAAAGGCTTCATTTGAATTATTCCTTAGTCAAATGGTGATACACATCAAAAGGATGAATTGATTTGCAGTTAGAAGGAGTGACATGGCCAAGTCACTTAGTTAAATAATTCAAATTGAGTTTATGGGCAAGAATTAGAGTTGTACGTGATTTGATTGCTGGATCTAAATATCTAGTAGAGTTATAGTTAGTGAAACTCAGTTATCTAATATCTAATCATGAATAACATTAGTATGTTTTTAGTTGAGTGGTTGTGATTATTATTAATTCACTTATCTCTCAGTTAAATAATCAATTTCCTAAAAATATCCCTAATCATGGATGGAATTTAAATTTCCTAGTTGAGTTGGAGGAAAATGCACACTGTAATTATCAATTGTATACTAGTTGAGGGTACAATATTTACATTGGACCAAGTGATAAAATCCTCTAGGATTTGGGCAAGAAAATAGAAGGAAGGCTTAGGCATATTTTGGCTAAGTGTTTGTCAGAGAAGGTAGAGTGGGAGGAGATCAATATTGCAGTGCAAGTTGAGGTTCAAGGGTTGAAGTTTTCATTGTAATAGATCCATATTCTCATATGATTTAATTTAAAAAAAGGAGGGGTTTTTCCCAGTTGGGTTCCCCAGTAAAAATAGTGTGTAACTCATTGTGATTGAATTATTGGGTGTGTTTCTATTGTACATAGATTAAGTAGAAGAAATTTGTGTATATTATTTTATTCTAAATTCATTAGTAGTTGCAAATTTGAAGTTATTTCTACATTGGGTGCTACTTGTCAAGGAGTCTTTGTTGTTTAAGGATTCATGAATTTCTATTGTTAAAGAGATGTATATGGAATTCCAAGGCAATTGCATAATAAACTTAAATAATTTTGAATTAAGTAAGGCAATAATTATCCTTGGTATCCAAGTCATATTCGATTGATACAAACATATCCTAAAATATGGATATCCGAAAGAAACGACAAGGTGAAGTGGTTAAATCAAACCAAATATGGATGGAAAAAATACATTTTTGAAAGGAATGAGTTAGATATGAAGGGCGGGGCCCAGTTTGGGTAAGTCGCATGAGGTTGGATGAGTGGCCAAACCAGATATCCAAGGCGGTGGCATAAATGGTTTAGCACTGAAGGAACCCTAATACATTCACAAAAGTTATGTTAAATACATCGAGGGTGAAACCACATTGTAATAACATTTGGGAGGCTTGGATAAGCGGGCCCTGTGCTAAATATCCAAGATGGTGTAAATCATGATCATTTATTGGGTGTAAAACTTTGGAAACAAAAATCTTCTTAAGAACTAGATGTAATGTAAACATAGAATAATAGGAAAAAACCATACATGGTGGGGATCGAGGGTTAGTGGATGTGGAAAGAATTAAATAGAGGTGGGTTTTCACATGGATGCCACATGGTAGATCCTTATCTATGTGGAAAGGAGTAAATGACTAAACTTCAAATGGGAATACATTTTGATTTGAGCATTGAACTGAGTTAATATTTACATCACTGGAAAGCTCTTGATGAGCTAGATGTATTGGTGTTATCCAAGGCTAAATATGCTAACTTTGGGAAAGAACGAAATTTATAACCTCATCTTCATAATGAAACCATGGAGGTCAGGTTAGTTGAAAGTAATACCTCTCATTTAACTTGGAAGAATCCAAGGGGGGTGGGAGGGAGAGTTACATATATTAACATCATTATATAATAAATAAAAATCAATGTCACAATTTCATGAATATAAATCAGTGTCACATGGTGTGGCATGTTATGGGAAAAATTTAGTATCACAATGTGTTGAATAAATCAACATTACAATGTGAAAAACAAAATAAACATCATAATTTAATCAGTTGAAATCAACATGGAAATTTTATGAACAAATAACAATGTTGTAATGTGACCAACAAATACAATTTTCACAATGTGAAAAACAAAATATATCAATTTTTTAATGAGCCCAATCCCCTCAAGGTCATCATGGAGGTCAATTGTGTTACATTAAGCATGTCATTCTAGGGAGCTAGAGTGAGGGATGATTGTAATGAGGTGAAGGGGTTTGTTAAAGAAAAATGAGAATTTGTGAGATAGATGGAACAAGAAAGTCAATTATATATCTTGGCAAAAGTTTCTTTGAATGTGAAATCTCCCAAGCTAATTAAGAAGGTCAATTCCATAGCTTCACACATGTATTTTTGGTTTTTCACAAAATTAGTACCTCCCATTCAACTTGGAATAATATATAGGGGTGGGAAGGAATGTTACATATATTAACATCATTATATAACAAATGAAAAACAATGTCACAAATTTCATGAAGATAAATCAGTGTCAGAAGGTGTGGCATGTTATCAGAAAAGTTAGTGTCACAATGTGTCGCATAAAAATCAACATTACAATGTGAAAAGCAAAATCAACATCATAATAGTCACCCAAATTTCTGGAATTAGCTTACTGATGCTGCTGGGTGGGATCACCAAACCCTAGGCCTCTGTTATTTTTTTCAGGGTTCCGCCTTGGGAAATTCCTTTTACGAGATATGGTGATCTCTCCGGACCAAAGAATGGAACCATTTAGCTCGAGGGCTTTGTCGAAAATTCCCGTACTTGAGAACTCTATGAATGCATATCCCTATGGGTTCCCCAACATGTTTGTAGGAATGTTTGTGTGGTTCACTCTTCTACAGTACAACTCAAAAAGTGTGCGCAAGTCCACAGTATCTACATAAACGGAGTACCTATCGAATCCATCTCCTCCTCCTTCTTGTTCAATCAATATTGCCTCCTCTTGGATACACTTGTATCTATTTTCATCATTAGTAGTGGCGCTATTAGTAGTACGAATGTAGCTGAAAAAAAAATTGGAGGACGAGGGAATGGGGAGGTTGTTTGTGTTTGAATATGGTAGTCTCAACAATCTGTTAGGATTGGCACTAACTCTTCTCGAATTCTTTGGTGGCTGTTGTTGCAAGGGAGGGTGAAACCCTCAGCTTGTATTATTTTTGGGATTCCAATTTCGGCGATTTCTATTGGTGCGAGACACTATGACCTCTTTGGAATGGAGGATGGAGCCATTTAGTTGGAGGAGGGCTTTAAAAATTCTGTCTACATCAGAAAAATCCAAAAAATTATACCCTCTTGGGTTCCCAAACTGGTTTGTAGGAATCATAACACCGTTCACCGTCCCGCAACTCTTGAAATGTATCTTCAACTCCTCCATTGTGCACTTGTAGTCCACATGGAATACACTTCGAATTATCCTTCTCCTTCTCCTCCTCCTCCTACCATTACTGATGTTACTTGTTTATAAGGTATCACCTCCTTGTTGGGGTTCCTATGTTTTGGCAGATTTGGCAATACCAAAAGATAAGACAACATCAAACCACTTTGGGGCCCTAGGATCTAGCCCTCCTGGACCCGGAGAGGGATCTCTCCAATAGAACAAAGAATGATATATCTTTGAAAGTTCAATTGAGATGTTAGGCTAGGTATGAAGCACAAAGGAGGGTTTAAAATGATTTGGTTGGTTGGTTGCTGGGTTGGTCATGGGATCATGGACTGAGAAAGCAATGGGAGAAAAGGAACAAAACAACAAGATGTTTCAGCTAATAATATAGGTCAAGAGAGTGCCATCCATTGGGCTATGGAGTCATGAAAGGAGAATTACATGCAAAAACTAGCCAAAGCTTTCAAAGGGCAAGTCATCTAATACTAAAGGATCACTTTATATAGATGGTGGGATGGAACATTAAGGATTGAAAGTGAAAGAAGGAAAGCGACCTAATTTTCTGTCTATAGATCAAGTCAGAGGTCATTTAACTCTAGACCTGCTCGGACATACTAATAGGCAACTCTCAAAGGAGGGACAAAGGGGTAGCTTATAGGTCGGACCAGAGGTCATTTAACTCCAGGTCAGCTTTAGCATGCTCCAAAGGAAAATAGAGATAAGATTAACAAAGGGATCTTAGGAAGGTCAGCTAGTTGCACAAGGATCCTAGTGGACAGGGCTAACTCTAATCCCCAGTGGTCCCAAATCTTCCAGCTTAAACCCAACAAGAACATCTGAGAACTGATTCATTTAATCCATACATCAGAGAGTAGGCAATGTCATCCAATACACTGGTTAAATCAACTGAAAACAATTCTCAGGTAGCACATAAAGCAGAAAACATTAAAGGTAGGGAGAGAAGGAAACATAGGGCACCTAACAAGGGTGAATCCTATGTTATACTTCTGTTGCCTACCAGAAGAACATGAAACAGTATGAAAATGTAATAAACAAAGTTAGGAAAAACATCACCAATAGTAATAGACCAGGATCCTGTGAAATGTGCTTTGATTAATTGATGCAAAACCAGTCATGTACAATAAGCCCAATGGCTAAATACGATCAAGACTTTCTCCTCCCAGCCTATTACATAAAAACTACTCTGTAACTCCCTCCCAGGACTGTTCTAATAGTCAAATTGAATCCATCTAACATCAACAGCCGAACAACTGAACAACAACCCTTACAATGTGTTTTTCTGGATTCTTATAGGAGAAATAGAGTAGAAGAGGTAGGTGAAGAATTAAATGAAGAATTAACGCTTAGAAGAGGAGGAAAATCACAACCCATTCTGCTTTAAATCTGTGCATTTACTTCTGGCACTCTGGCTGCAGTATTAATGCCATTCTCTGTTGACTGGAAAAACTGGAGAAATAATGATGCTAGGGTCTCCATACCATGTAAAAAATGCTTCTTGATGGTGTAGGACTGTTGAAAGGGCATAAATATTTATTTGGGCACAATGTAGAATGAAAAAATGATGTGTACCATGTCCTTTCATGGAAGAACGCTTTGCTGATACGGAAACCCTGATAATATTATCTCTCTGTGCATTGGATCTCCTGTTCGATCCTCGGGGTCTTCTAATTGTACCTTTGCCTTCTAAAAATCCATGAAGAAGCTCATAAGTTTTCCATTTCTTGCCTCGAGATTTCTTCTGCTCCCGTACTGTCTTTGTCTGTGAATTTCTAGCTTCAATGGTGCCGGAGGGTTGGTAGAGTTTAAACTCTGTCCTTTGATGAATTTATAGCGCAAACACCCCTCCAGACATTTCCTGTAACATCAGGCTCTGAAAATAGCCTCTGCACATGGTCTTCTTCGATCTCTCTGTCACTGTAACAGAGATCGCGCATCATGGAGGTCATTTACTGTTGAAAACCTTGCAAAACAGGCAAACTGGTTGAGAAAAAATACATGGGGGTGGCGGACACGATGGAGATGATGGGAACAGCCATGCAGAACAAACAGATGGCGGAAGAGCAATCGGGAGATGCGAAGGGTCACGCGTCTGGAAATTGCAATTGCGAATGGGTAGGGGGCGCGATTGAGCGCTGGCCGTTGGATTTGGGGACCAGATCAACGCCTCACACCAAATCGGAGAGGACAAGCGATGGCCGCAAGTGCGATGGAGGATTTGCGACGCGATCAGATCGCATCGCAAATGTTTGCGATGGATTGATCGAATGAACAAGTGAAAATGCGATCATGCGATTAGTGCAATCTGCGATGGGCGAAAAGTGCGACGGCGTGATCAGATCGCATCGCAAATATTCGCGATGAAAACAGCGTCGGGTTACATATTATATAGCATAAACTTCACAATAGAGCTTATTTGTAATACATGGTGGGGTATGGAAAGGGGAAGTGGTTATAAAATATTTGGAAAGAAATTAAAGGGGATTTTGGGGGGTTAATAGGGGAAAAAGAGGGGAACAAAGGCACTTTGACAGAAGGGAAAAAGGGGACAAATATGGTATTTGCAAGGGTGACATGGGATAATAATGGGCCCTGTGAAGAGCAGAATTTTATAACCAATGAGGCTTCAGATGGAAATCAACAGAGGGGACTTGTATAATGCAAAGCACAAAGATACCTCAAGGATGATGTGTCTTCAGGGGAGATGCATTCCTTGAAGGTCTCCAAAATGATATAGCCCCCAGCTTGCTTGTCAATAATTTCATAGGGGGGCTAACACTCCTCATGGAACTGCACGTTCTTCACTGATTTCCCAGAATTTGCTGCCATCGCAAAACTATTTCACTATTATTCTTTTTTTGTAAGATCAAGCAAGCTAATCCTACTAAAAAAATACAAACTTCTAAAGAATTGTTGTCTTTAGTAGATGACTATATCTAAATTGAATATATAAATATGTTGAACCACTAGATCTTTCAGACATGTCGCTTCAAGGATTGTGGTCGACATAAAACCAATTTGGCACAGGATCAAGGTTGATATTATTTGGTTAGGTTTACCTCATAAAAATATATTGAGAGAAATGTGGAATTGTGTTGATATAATATGGTTTAAAGTTATTCTAATTTATATTATATTTACACCAATAGGAATTCTATTGTGGGGTTCTTGGTTGCGACACTGTAAAGATTCATCATCCTCTATAGCTGTTGCTAACCAAATTTTCCTATGTCATCTTCTACCTACCTGGCTGTCCACATCTTCCTACCTTGATATCCACCCACCGTTATAGTCACTCTCACCAGATTACTCTATCTTTGTCTCTCTTGTCATGAACAACAGGGCCATTACTCCCACCCGCTACTGAAATCAATCTCTCTGCTCAATCCATGTCTCTCTACTCAATATGTCATTAAAACTTAATCTCACCACTACTGAAACTAAATCTATCATTACTTGAAATGTAATGACATAAAATCTATCATTAAGAACATTGCCTGCCATTAACACCACTGCCTGACTCTGCTCTCCCACAATCTCTCTCATTAAGGCTACCTAGCTCTACTCTTGAGCATTCAGATCAGTTACACTTCATCTTTTATCTTCCACAATCGGATCTGATAAAAATATGTATGTGTTGTCTCTGTAATCTGTCATTACTCTTCTATTTAGCCTCTTCATATAGATCCTTATTTTATGCTTCCCTTCTCATGGAATTGAAATTTATTGTTGCTCGTGAAATTGAAATTTGTTTTTGCTGGACTTTGTTGTTCTTGTTGTTCCTGCAATTTGTTGTTGCTGGACTTTGTTGTTCTTGTTATTCCCGCAATTTGTTGTTGATGTTGATGTTACTATTGTTGTTGTTACTGAAATTATTTGTTGGTTGTTGTTTCTTTTGCCTTCACAATATCCCTGCTGCAAATTTCCATTACCAAAAAATTACAAGTAAGTATCACATTGTCTGCTAACTAATAGTATCACCCTATGAAATTAAATTTTATGTATACATGTTAGCATGCTGCATATATAACTTTGTTTTTCCAAAAAAAAAAAATTCATTGTTTAAATACAAACTGCTGTAAAGTATTCCCTACTGTAAAATAGTCCCTATGCAAGCTAAACTAAAAAGATCTAAAACCCCTTGACCTAGGTTGTTTAATAATTACAATATCTAGTCTAGAATGATGGATTATCTATAATGGCTTTGAACTCTTATCTGTCTTTCGTATTTCTTCATAAACCAACAACAATAGTGAAGTATTACCTACATTTTTGGTTCAATTTTGCTACACAAACTAGATAGATAGAGCCCTAGACCTTCAATTAGTACTTTACTTAGTCAATCAGAATAAATTAAAACCAACTGAGGATGGCATGGATTTTTTCTGGATATTTGGAGGGAGCTGATGCAACACCTTACCTTCTGGTATGGATAATAGCTGCCGAAGAGGTTACTTCACATTTGGTGGATATGGATAGGATACTAGTTATGATATCTATGAAAGCATCTAAGCACAAATCCCTTCTAGTCCTAAAGCCAGTTGGAGTAGAACCATCGGTAGTTCTTGATTGATTAGTTTCACCCTTTCTCTTGTTTCAAAACCAAAAACATATCCACGCTCTGCAGTTGTAGCAGACATTGATTCCTTTATTTCTTATTAAATGAATGAGTAAGTTGATTCCATTCCTTCATAAAGCATTAGCAGCAAAACCCAATCTCTGTACAGTCTCTCTACATACATGGTAGAACTACCCGAATAGGCCCAGCCTGGACCAGAGAATGGATTTTTTTTCCAATGCTCGCCTCTTTAAGTCTCTTCTATTCTACCTTTGCCAGGATTTCTAGATGAGATAGCCATGCTCCATTATGTGATAGCCATACTCCATTATGCATTGATTCTCGGTGGAGGAAGAGGAACTTGCTTGCAGGATAGTCTTACACATTCCTAAATTGAAAATGGTGAATGTGTTGAGAATTAGATAGGGCAAATGTTAGTACAAATTCTCTTATATTATAAATGTTTGCGTTACTTCTTTCCTTATTATCTTTGTTCATTATTATGATTACATTCAATACATCAAATAGCCATAAAAAAATAATTTCAGTGACACTTTAGTTAGGCTCCAAGCTAATGCTAAAACCTGCAAATCACTTCTTATATCATTGTTTCAGATCTACGTACTATATTGTCTCTTATCCGCATTTGTATTCTTCTTTTATATGCACTGTGTCCTTCCCTTATCCGCACTATAATATTTCCTTTTATCTGCATTGTCTCCTGATATGTTGTTAAACCAGCTCCAAAAATAAAATAAAAGAGATATCAACGCCTTAGAAATAAGCCACTTCAAGGGGGCAACCTCCAATACATTACATGAATGAATAATTCTTGGATGATACAAATTACAAAACCTCCTTTCCATCTATAGGAGTCCATGAGGCCACTATGTAATCCTAGTGGGGCCACAGTGTAATCCTAGCCAACCTAACAATAATAATTTAAGGGCACAATAATAACAATATGGGGGCTACAAGGGTACAATAATAACAATAAGGGGGTTACACTAACAAAAATAAGGGACTATACTAGTAATATAGGGACTTAAAATGCCCCTCTCCTTCAAAAAAGTGTTGTCGTCAAAGCTGGAATAGCTCTGGGTGCTTCTGTATAAAATTCTCATCCTCCCATGTAGAATCCTCAGTGGGTAAGTTCTTCCACTTAATGAGATACTCTGAAATTAATTGATTTCGTAGCTGTAAAGTTATTGTTTCCGTGGTGCAGGTTTCCGATATGATTTTCCTTCCTCATCAAGTTACGGAAATATTGTTTGAATTGGAAGATTTTCACCTATAACCTTCTTTAAGCATGAAACATGGAAAAGCTAGGATGCACTCGTGAAGAAGCGGGGAAACTCCAATGTGTATGCCATAGTACAATGTTTTGCAACACCTTGTAAGGACCATAGTACTTTGTGATAATTTATTATCCTTCTTAGCTTGCTTGAGGGACATTCATGTATGGTTGCTTAGGTATGGGGTCCTCCCTAGTCTCCTGTCAAAAATTCTCTCACTGTAATGTTGATATGCCTATTGTTTCATTCGATTTTGTGCCAAATTTAAGTTATCCTTTAAGAGTGGGAGAACTTGTTTTTGATGCTAGATGTGATCTTCCATTACTTGAACCTTATATTTTATTTTAAAGATGATATGATGGATAGTGGATGATATCCATAAAGTGCCATAAATGGGGTCATTTTTCCTACAGTAGGGAAGGAAGTTTTATACCACCATTCAACCAAAGGTAACCACTTGACCCATTGTGTTTGTTTATGAGATACAAAACAACGAATATATCTTTCCAAACATTTGTTCACTATCTCATTTTGCCCATCGGATTGAGGATGATAAGATGAGCTATGAGCTAGTTGAGTACCCAAACAAGAAAATAATTTCGTCCAAAAATTTCTAGTGAAACTGAGATATTTGTCGCTTACAATAATCTTTGGGTTTCCATGTAGCTTTTGAATTTTTTCCATAAATGTAGTAGCAACTGTCCTTGATTTAAATGGATGAGATCATGCATAAAAGTTTGCATACTTGGTAATTCTATCAACTACCACCATGACAACACTCTTTCCTTCGAACTTAGGTAAACCTGTGATAAAATGCATTGAAATCTCCTCCCAATGTTGAATTGGAATGGATAAAGGTTGTAGAAGTCTCGGGGTTTTAATTGTCTCAACTTTATTCTGCTGGAAAACCAAAAATTCCACCACAAACTTTTGAATATCAGATTTAAGGCTATCCCAAAAAAATTCTTTCTTCACCCTATGGTAAGTTTTTAAAAATCCTGAGTCTCCTCCTAAAGGAGAAGTGTGCAATTCCAAAATAATTTTTTGTTTTAGTTGGGAATTCTTACAAAGATATAAGCGATCTTTGTACCACAAGGAATCATTTTTCTAACTAAATGTATCAGATGTACTAGGATATTGCTGCAACTTTTGAATGAGTGTCCACACTTCTTTTTGGGCTCCTTTTTTCATTCGACCCTTGCTTTGGTTATCCAATTTGGTTGGATAATAGAAATGTTCAAGCAAGGCTTCCACCTCTTCATTCTTTCTTGAGAGTGCATCTGCAACAACATTTAGCTTCCCATTTTGTATATTATTTCAAAGTCTTAATTTTAACACCTTTGTGACCCATTTTTGTTGCTCTTCTGAAAATAGTCTTTGTTCCAAAAAGTGTTTAAGACTATCATGATCAATTTTTACCTTGAAGTGTCTTCCCATTAGGTAAGGTCGATTTTTCTTTAGTGCATGTAGTATTGCTAAAATTTCCTTCTCATAAATAGCTTTGTGTAAATACTTTCCTTTGATTGGAAAACTTTCAAAAGCAATGGGTCTTCCTTCTTGCATTAAAACATCACCAATTCCATTCCTGAGGCATCACATTCCATAATAAATGTTTTTGTGAAATATGGCATAGCTAAGACTGGTGTTAGGCACATTGCCTCTTTAAGATGTTGAAAGGCCTTAGTTGCTTCAAGAGTCCATGAAAATGCATCTTTCTTTAATAATGTTGTTAGAGGTGCTGCTATTCTCCCAAAAATATTAACAAAATTGCGATAATACCTTGTTAACCCGAGAAATCCTCGCAAATTATTTATGGTTGTGGGGATTTTCCATTAGTTGATGGCTTTAATTTTGTTAGGGTCTACCTTAACACCCTCGTGAGATACAATATGACCCAAATATTCCACCTCTTGTACTCCAAAGAAACATTTGGATGTTTTTGCATAATTGTTTCTCCTGCAATAGTTTGAGCACCCTGTCAACATGTTGAACATGATCCTTCCAAGACCTGATGTAGATTATTATATCATCAAAAAATACTAGCAAAAATTTTCTAAGGAAGGGTTTGAAAATGGAATTCATCAACCTTTGAAATGTAGAAGGTGCATTGGTAAGGCCAAAAGGCATGACCAAAAATTCATAATGATCCTCATGAGTTCGAAATGTTGTTTTCGGAATATCTTCAATCTTCATTCTAATTTGATGATATCCTGAACAAATATCCAACTTGGTAAAATAAATTGCTCCATGTAATTCATCCAACAATTCATCAATCACAGGAATGAGAAATTTATCTTTAATAGTGAGCTTATTGAGCTCCCTATAATCTGGACACATGCACCATGATCCATCCTTCTTGTGCACCAATACTACTGGAGCAGAGAAAGAACTTTGACTAGGTTGAATTATACCAGCCTCTGACATTTCTGCAATCATAAGTTCAATTTCGATCTTTTGGACATAAGGATATCTATAAGGCTAGATGCTTGGAGGAACACTTCCTGGAATCAAATGAATAGCATGATCATGATCACGAATAAGTGGGATTCCTTTAGGAGTTTCAAACACCTTGGAATGATTGTCCAAGACTTTTTGGAGATCTGGAGAAATAGATGATTTTGATGTTGGAACTTCTAGTGATCATAATTGTACAATGATGTCTCATTGTTCTTTCTTCAGAAGATTTTTCATGACATTAGAGCTTATTATATTTCTCGGCTTCCCTGCGATACCCCGTAATTCAACTTCCTTTCCTTCCGGAAAAAGTTTCAAGAAAAGTTCTTGAAAATTAAAAGCTATCGTCCCCAAATATTGTAACCATTGTACTCCCCGGTACAACAGCATCAACACCTCCCATAGGAATGGAAAAAATTGGAATATTCAATACATATTCCCCCATGGTTAGCTTGATATTATGGAATTTTCCAGAGCAATTTATAGTTACTCCATTTGCAACCATCACTTGACATTCTGGTGTTGGGTATGGGAAATAATTCAATTCCTTGGTTACCTTACAATGAATAAAATTATGGGTACTACCTGAATAAATCAACACTATTAACTTTTTCTTCTTGATATGTCCTTATATCTTGAGAGTTTGAGTAGTGGTAATTCCTGCCACTGCATTACATGATACGGTCAGACTCATTTCTTCTTCTTTTAGGGTTGGTTCCTGGTGTATATCCTCTTCTTTTGAAGTTTCTTGTTCAATTTCTTCCTCCTCTTCACAATATATGTAAAATAATTTCTTCTCAGCACACTTATGACCTTTAGTGTATTTTCTATCACAAATGTAGCAAAGCCCTTTTTCTCTTTTTCTTCCAATTGTTGTGGTGTCAACCTTGTAGGTTGTGGAAACCTAGGAGTAGCAATACTTCCCTCTTTATAGAAGTGAGTGATAGGCTTCCTTGTCGCCATAATTTTACATTCAATTTTTCTTGCCAACCTGAATGCCTTCTCCAATGAATCAAGTTCCAAAACGCAAACTTCATGTTGGATGTTATCCTTTAAATTACCTATGAAGAGATCAATCCTATGTTCCTAAAGTATGAAATTGTTTAAAGAAGAAACATATGAAAAAAAAAAAAAAAAACACTTATTGGGACTATTATTCTCTTGGGTAGCTAGACCTCAAAAGAATATCGGTCCCCGACTACTTATCTTGAATTCCCTAACACATTATCCAAGAGTATCGAATGCCGGATGATTATCCAATCCTCCATTACGTAACATGAGAGACCATAATCTTGTGTCTATCTCCCTCTCAACCGGGGAGGACCTATTCCCTGGGCGTGGATCATACTAATTCCATACAAGGAATGTACCTAATCCCATTATTAAGGGTACACATTTCTTCCAAGTAAGAAACTTATCATCGGGCTCCCTCTTAACCCCGGGGACCTCCGGCCGACGATGGCGAGACACCCAGCTACTCATGAAGAATTCCTCTCCTCGATGTTATGGATTTCGATATTGAGGAATCTTCAACTTTTGGTTTCATAGGGCACAGATCATCCATCACTTTCATTCACGAGTCATGTCCACTATCAGAAAGTGATTCATCAGTCTTTCTCATCTAGTCCACCGTTATGCCATGTTGTTTTCCTTTGAATCATCTTCAAGGATCATACATCCTTACTCATGATTAGCAGCCCTGCACAAATTCATCCAAATAAACATATACATATGAACTTTTGAAACAAAAGTTACCTCGATGATCTTTCACCATGACATCTTATTGTAGGCATCAACATCCTTCATTCATGTTGACACATCTCCCCAGGTTATTTATTATCAAGGTTTCTATCTCTTCCATTAGAGACTTCATATTTTTCCCGGGAGATCTTTGTAGTCAAATCTTCTTGGTCTTCTTGGATGTTGATTGCTTCTCCATGGTTGCATATTTTTGTGATCTCTTCCTTTCATCACACATATCTTTCTTAACAACTTTCAATCAGAGTTCCTTGATTATAGTTGGCCACCTCATATTCCATATGAGGACATATTATGTTGATTTCATCTAGTGTGACTTTATGCTTTCCTGCGTCCTTATAGAGGAGGAGATCCTTTTTCCTTGACCATATTTCTAGTGATCTATATTACCTGCAACCATTCAACATGTCAATATAATATTAAATACAAGTATACATACCTCATTTTTCCTTCATGTCATCTATGTTCCTTTAAGCAGCTTCCTAGATTGAAAGATCTTCAATCCCTTGATCTGTTCTTGTGTCATCATATCATCGTTCATGAATTTCATAAGTTGGAGTTTTGTTGAAGCACTTGCTTCTTCTCTGTATTGGTGAATCTTCTAATGAAGATTCCATTAGAGAATCTTGAGGATCTTAAAGATTCCTATCTGGCAGATGTTTCCCTTTTTATGTAGGATGTGACTTGCTCTAGATGACTTCTTTTTCTTCAAAATGTTGAGTTCTGCAAAAACTATTGCCCTCAACTTGTCTTCTTCAATAAAAACACTAAGTTGTTGAATGAGGTAACTTACTTATCCATAAATTTTGTTACCCTCATGCTCACATGAGTTCTTGTTTCAAATGATGTCACACCGCATCCTATTATTTATTGTAGACATATCTTATGCAGGATCTAGGAGCCATAAAGAGACTTATTGTGAGAGACCAATCTTTAATGATCTCTTACTCCCTCTTTCTATGAAATTATTTCTTCCATCCTTTCCAGTTTCATGAACTTTCTTTCCTATATTTGACATTATCCTTTGAGGACCATCTTTTCTTGTACTGTTCATAATTCTTCCTCTAGCTCTTTTAGTGTCTCCAATATTGTTCGTGTGAGAGAGCCTTAAGAGTTTCTTTCCATGAATTCAAAGGAGACCCTTATCTATGACTTTATTTATGACTCTGACTATCCTCCTTATTTCTTACAAGGACCTTTGGTAATACAACCATCTTATATATCTCCATGCACAACGAAGTCATTTAACCAAAATTGATAATGAAAATGAAAGATACTTACTTGGCAAGTGAAGAGAAGATCTTCACCTTGATGCTTCCTTGAATGATCTTCTTCTTAAGTTGCTCCAAACTATGTGGTATGACTTCCATTTGTGTAGATGAACTTTAACACTGTATTCTTCTAAGGCTGTGACCACCACTGGTAAGATAAGATCATGTCATTGAGTTCAATGATATATAAGAATTATCTTTACTGGAGGAAGCACCGAATCATATATATAGAATTGAATCAGTATTGTAAGTGCCCTTGGGCGGTACGGAAGTTTTAATGCGAAGTTGGTGGAATTTCATGATGTCTTGTGTCGGGATCACACAATGTCTAACATCATTCAAATACATGTATACGAAGATTGTGGAGATACGATGACTGTGTGCATGTAAGTATAATTAATAATAGGTAATACTCCTTGGTAAGGATATGTGCTTGTTTAACCCACGCATCTGAACTAAAGTATCTTGATATCCCTTTCTTATAACCAAAGCTTTGATACCATGTTGAGAATTAGATAGGGCAAACGTTAACACAAATTCTCTTATATGATACTGTTTGTGTTACTTCTTTCCTTATTATCTTTGTTCATCATTATGATTACGTTCAATACATCAAACAACCATCAAAACAATAATATCAGCGACACGTTAGTTAGGCTCCAAGCCAGGGCTAAAACCCCTCCTTTTGAGGGGAAAACCCTCAAATCTCTTCTTATATCAATGTTTCAGATCCACATACTATATTGTCTCTTATCCGCACTTGTATTCTTCTTTTATCTGCACAGTGTCCTTCCCTTATCTGCACAATAATCTTTCCCTTTATCTGCATTGTCCCCTGGTATGCATTCGCACTTATCTCCTATTGTAGGTTCACATATATCCGCACTCCTTAACTCAAATGGATCTGCAATGCTTCTAAGGCTTCTGTCTGCAAATCTTACTGAAGTTAATTCGAGATTCTCTCTAAGATTATTTCGTATCCACTAAAGTGTTATCCGCAATATTTTCCTGAGAATTTTATCTGCAAATTTTAGAGGTGAACGAGCTTGTCTCTTTCTATTCTGCGTAGCCCAGTGGGGTATTTATAGTTGTCACAATCTGTAATTTAAGCCGACCAATGCATGAATAGGTGTGACTGTTTCTTAAGCCGACTTGTCCAACTGTTTAAGAGGCCGACTTCTCCAAGGAGTATTCCAGCAAGGTGACAATTGCTTTTCACTGTATTTGGAGTTGTCTTCAACTTTGTATTGAGGGTTGTAGTGAGCTTATTCCACAAGGTCCTGGAGCATATAGCTAGACTTAATTCAAACCTATTGCACATCAAGAAGAAGTCCATCTACTTGATAAATTTTTCTCATGAAACCCATGAAGCAAATACAACAATAATATATATATATATATATATATATATTATTTTGACTTCTTCTTTTTAATAATTACATAATTACATAGTCAACATGAAGACCGACCTAGTTACACATTTCAACATAATGGTTTGGTGGCCTCGTACAAGCCTTGCACCTAATTGCAAATGCAATAGTGGAGTTATGGAAATAGACTAGTCGGGCACCTGGCGGGCCACATGGTCATAGCTACATTTGCCTAGATCTAAGTGAAAAGTTTCTTTTTATAAATTTTAGCCCTAAGTATCTCCATATTATAATTTCCTTTTCATTATGTTTAAATGAACTTTAGTAGGAAATGGCGGGTGGTGGCTTCTGAGGACCTGCTACATTCACCATGATACATTAACCCTTCATCTACAGTAAAGTGGTTACTAAACATGAGTCGCTTGTGTGGAGGTGAGATTCAAACTTGAAACAATCTTCATACTTCTCTTTGTGCCTGAATTCGGTTCATATATAGCATTAAAAATTTATATTGTTCCTGGTTTTAGTTATTGTGCCTTTATCCCTACTCGAAATGACATTATCTACAGCGTAGGGTAACTCTTTCATTGATTTGACGCACAAGATTTTTTTCTTATTTAAACGCTATTATAAAGGACAAGTAATCCCTAACCATACGTATCATCTGATCCAACTCTCTCAGTGTGCAAAGGACTGAAATCTCTCAGTGTGCAAAG
The DNA here is from genome assembly GCA_034641835.2 of Pinus albicaulis. Lineage (NCBI taxonomy): Eukaryota > Viridiplantae > Streptophyta > Pinopsida > Pinales > Pinaceae > Pinus > Pinus albicaulis. Next base: position 12,660,455 of record CM076570.1, on the reverse strand, counting down.
GACTGAAATTCTCGCATGCGGATTGTTCCACAAAGATATTTTACAGGGACGTTAATACCGCTAACATTCTTCTAGACAACAATATGTATGAAAAACTAGATGCTTTTGGTATTTCAAGGGTAACAAAATGTTACCCCATATTTTTTACTGTAATTACAATCAAAATCTTGACGTTGTCTGATCAAAGTCAGATC